>JAUIMM010000012.1:15229642-15908214 GCA_031769625.1 Taudactylus pleione | reverse complement strand
TACGTTAAACCCATTTTCAGTTATTTTTATTCACCCAAAATTTGACTCGCTGTTTTTCGACAAATTACGAAAAACTTTTGGGGTAATTTATCATTGGGGGGGGGGGGGGGGGGGGCCAAAGGGTGCTGCAAGAAATCCCCACATTTTTAGGCAAAAATAGGGATTTTACTTTTTTTTTCACCTGGTCTGATAGTGAAAACTTTTCGCCTTTTTTACGCTATCTAATTGTCGCAGGTGCGATAATTTGCAGCGAAATCGTCCGATTTCATCGCCGGCGATAAAATCGTCCGATTTCGTACCTAATTGAATCCGGACCCAAGTGTTGGTTAACCACTACAGAACTGCATCTGAGATAGAGGCTTTCAAAAGCGGCGTGCTGTATCTTGGTTTAGGACCCTGAAAGGACCACTAACCAGGATGAAATTAAACTTGTTTAAAAAATCCCCTTGTAACGGATATCTCCTTTAAAGTTACATCTGAAAATAAATATTGCTTGTTACCTAACTACTATTTTCTATCACCTCTAGGAGATGTGCGTGGCCACTGGGAGGCCGGCTAAATCATTATGTCATGGTCTTGTTCCCATGACGTAAATAGGATCCATCACCAGAGATCTGGGTGTGAAAATAAGTAAAATTTGCTGTACTAAACGGGGATAAAAAATTTTGTAAATAAGTAATATCCATTAAATAAATTCATAAAAGTTAAATATATATTAAATATGTTGCTAAACCAGTTTTATATAATAATAAATGGTATTATTTATCAAAGTATTTAAAAGCAATGATGTAACAAAGGCAAATACAAAGTATGGGGAGACGGTAGACGCAGTATTGAATTTAAAAAAAAAGAATATGTAGCAAGCAATGAACAAATTAAAATGTAATTGCTGACTAAAACAAAAACAACTGAGAAGGAACACAAAGAAATCAGTAGGTGTATTCCTGTAAGAGAGAGTGTGATAGCATAAAGCGTTGTATGGGTCCCTCCAGTAATTTATTTATTAACAGGTTCTTATAAAGCGCAGCAAATTCCTTTGCTCTTTACAATTGGAAACAACATTAATAGAACAAAACTGGGGTAGTAACAGGCAGACATAAACGTAAGAGGGCCCTGCTCGCAAGCTTAGTGTGTGTAAACCCACAAGCTGAAATTAAGTCTCTCATCGCTCCTAGAAATAGTAGATTTTCAATGCAGATTTCATCTGCCTTGTTCGATTAAAGTGCAGTTGGTCTTGGCACAACTGGTTTATGGACCTTTATTCAAACACACTTCTAGTAATAAGCGCTACACATATTTATCAGTATGCAGTTGTCAACAATCAGAATGTCAACAAGCAGCATGTGGACTCCAGAATGCAGGTGCCGTGAGGTTGCCAAATGTTAAATGCGACTGAAAGCATTTCATGCACGCTGACATTACAACTGTATACATAATGACTTACCATTGTGTTTACAGTTGTACTGTAGAATGGGCAACCTCACAATGCCTGTGTTCCAGGGTCCACATACTGCTTGTCGATATTCTGATTGTCGATAACACGTATGTATGCCATTTGATCTGTCCTCTAACCCATAGCAGAGCTAGGATGAGTCAGTTAAAAGACTATGATTTTGTACATAGTTAAATAGGAAACATGTATCCTTGGGAAGCTGCCTCGAAACGCGTTGAAGGAGAAGCAGGACTTGGCATACCTTTCATTGCAGCATTTCCAGGCCTGGTAGATTCTGGAGTCTCCAGTTTTAAAACTGCCTGTTGTTTTGCTGTTATTCTACTAAACTTTTGGTACAGTTACCGAACTGCCTCCATTTTGGAAATATTCCAATGTCGCTTCAGAATATTTGTTTTAATGTGTTAATAAATGTACTATTCCTTTCAACCGGCATGTTTGCATCGTTAAATCCAGCCTAAAGTTTCAGCCTTTTATTACACAATTGTCAGCTAATCAATATTATTACATACTACAGGATGTATGTACATTTTGCTTTTTGAGGTTATTAGATAGTACTGTAAATTACCGTAAATTTGAGACTATTTAAAGGGAAAGTTTTTATATATTTATATCTGTTTTTTGGCTTTTTAAGGTAGTGCCTTATTCACAGCATCATTTATCATATTTTGTTCATGTTGATTTGGTTTAGGGTTTTATCCTGACTCTTGATAGGTTTACTCACACCTAGTGAAGCGCCACCATTCCTTATATTCATAACTACAAAGTAGGTAAGTACATTTACTTGCATGTGGGACTAAAAAATTCCAAAGCAGAATACAAAACGAATAATGATGTTACAACAACAACAAAAGAGTAATTGGCTCTTTGGAGCTATAGTTTCAGATTATTATGAAGGTAAGCAAGCAGTGTAGAGAAGCAATGGGAAAAGCAGGAGGATGGTAGGATGTTCAGTAAAAGTATTTGGAAGCAGGAATAGGAACGTTACTTTGCCATTTTATAGATCATTGGTAGGCTCACCACAATCAGAAAAGGGCTGCTCAAATAGCGTATGGAGTTCAAAAGAAATCTTATATAGAAAAGGTCTGGGGCGGCATGCACTAACACAAGAAATGCGGTCAAACTCTCGAAAATGCAGTTTACAGGGTATTGACCACATTTCTCCTATGCACCAAGCCCGGGGCTTGAATGCAGTGGGTAATGCCATCTTCATATGACGCTACCCTATAGAAATCTAAGAGCTTCTCTTCACAAAGTGCTGTAAGAGGGATCCAATCAGATCCCTCCCAGCACACCCCACGGCCTAGGAAGCCAGAGGGACTTCTGGGTCACAGACTCGGAAGTCCCTCACTCGCAAAGGACAGCCCTTTGTGATTCTGTTCATGCATATCGGTGTAACTAGCGCTGACATGAGTCCAGGAATAATGATGTTTGACCATGAAAAATTATGTTTTGCCTCTTTCTGAGTCCCGTTTTTTAGCGGGAAAATGCCAAAATTGGCATGGAAATCCGAACTAATCCGAACCCGCTCATCTCTAATACAGACGCTGTAGCACAGGGCACCAGACTGACAGGAGAGCAGTCAGACAGTAGTTTTACAGACAGCGGCCATATGTCTCTGCTGCTGCTCCCACAGAGGGAAAGGGGGGTACCAGCTGCTGCCACCTCTGCCTCACCTTCCCCGGGCATCGAGCACACAGCACACCGGCCCCAACAGGACCTGTATGGGAGACAGATATGGGGAACAGGGGAGTTACAGACAGCTGCCACCGCAGCCCGTTCCAATCATACCCGCGGCACACTCACCTAACTGCGGAGCAGGAAGCAGCACACAGACGGGGGAGCAGGCGGTGCGGGGGTGCCCGGGACGGCAGGTGAGGAGTACTGGGTCGCCTCTCCCTGCCTGTGCTCAGCCGCTCAGCCTCTCCCCGGTGGCCTCTCCCCGGCTGTGCTACTAAGCAGAGCTCCCTGCCACAGTGACACATGACTATAACTTACCATAGGTCCGTTCATCTTCTTGTTCTCTCTCCACTTGGCTGACTCTGAGTTGGTTCGATGGTTGATGCTAGATCCTATGTGGCTAAAGGACCTCTGTGACGTATCAACCACATGACCGCTGCAGGAGGCTGGACCGCTCCTGTATTACCATCCATTAGGGCATAGAGGGGGAATAAATATTTGTGGTGAGCGTAGCGAGCCACCGAACCCGAAGCGCGGCAAGCGTAGCTAGCCCGTGAGGGGACACTTTTGGCCCCCCCGTTCTCATACTTGCCCCTCCCCCTTTCAGCGCCGGTCACGTGGATGTGACGTCACAGGTCCCCTGCAGCCCCCTATTCTAGTCATAACCTTGGTTCAACTGGGTCCTCGGGTAGCAGCCCCTTGTGATGTGTCATGTGGTGGAAGGATCTGGGGCTGACTCACAGAAAGCAGCGCGGCTGGTGACTGGAGAGTAGATCATCATGCTCCATGCTGGAAGGACCACGTGAGAACATCATTGCATCACACAATGCAGCAGAAGCAGACATACAGGAGTATGTGCATCAGTGCAGCAGGCGCGATACGCCTGGGCAGCAGGGACATGGAAGCAGTGACAGGGGATCACGATGTAGTCACAGCCCTGAGCGGAGCATATTTTTAGGAAACTGGGGCAATGGAGGAGGAACTGTTGTCTCCGGTAGTTCAGCCCCTGCTCCCGTGAGTTATGTTTGCCGAATGAAGCACCGTCATTGCCTTTTCCCTGATGCGGCGCTGGCCCTCCTAGGACCCGGCGCCCAACTGCCGCCCCATTGCATCCCCTCTCTGTCACTGTCGGGCTGCTGGATGGCGGCGCCCTCCTCACTGTGGCGCCCTATGCACCCGCGTACCTGGCGGAATGGTAGGTCCGGCCCTGAGTAAGCCACACACATTTTGGTGGAAATACAGTAACAGAAATGGCTGTTCTTTACCAACAACTGCTGTGCTTATTTTCTGGACTGCTTAATTTTAGTTGCACCAATGTGTGTGCATATTCTCGGGTGTGGGTAAAAGCCGGAAACATAGTAACTGCATTGAAAAAGCCGGAAACAATGTAAAGTGTATTGAAAAAGCCGGAAATCATAGTAAGTGTATTGAAAAAGCCGAAAATCCATAATAAATTTATTAGAATAGCCGGAAATCCATAGTAAATGTATTTGAAAAGCCATAAATCAAAGTAAATGTATGTGAAAAGCCAGAAATCATAGTAAATGTATTAGAAAAGCCGGAAATCATATTACATGTATTCAAAAAGCCAAAATCACAGAAAATGTATGAGAAAAGCCGGAAATCATAGCAAATGTATTAGAAAAGCCGGAAATCACATGTATTGAAAAAGCCAGAAATCACTTAAAATGTATGAGAAAAGCCGGAAATCATAGCAAATGTATTAGAAAAGCCAGAAATCATATTACATGTATTGAAAAAGCCGGAAATCATAGTAAAGTGCATTAAAAAAGCTGGAAATTATAGTAAATGCATTGAAAAAGCCGGCAATCATACATTTACTATAGATTTCCGTCTTTTCTAATACATTTACTATGGATTTCCGTCTTTTCTAATACATTTACTTTGGATTTCCGGCTTTTCTAATACATTTACTATGTATTTCCGGCTTTTTCAATACATTTACTATGATTTCTGGCTTTTCTAATACATCTACTATGGATTTCCGGATTTTTCAATACATGTAATAGGATTTCCGGCTTTTCTAATACACTTACTATGGAGTTCCAGCTTTTTCAATGCATTTAATATGTTTCTGGCTTTTACCCTCTTCCCATATTCTCTAGGTTAAATTATTAATTGCACACCAGTCTGTGCTTTGGTTCATTCCTATTCAATCCTCCCAGTGTAAACTGGTGTTTCTGAGAAATATTTAAGTTTATTTTACTTCTTTGCAATGTAAGAAAAATATATCTGTAATGCATCAGCAAGTTTGCATGCACAACCAATAGGTCTGTGAACAACTTCGTTGACAGACATATCAGGTCGGCCCTGAAGCACAACTGATGGTGATATATCATGCACATACATCGGTACATCTGGCTGTGTGAGCGGCGACCCGCTGACCCACCTGTACACTGGCTGTCTGCTGAGTTGTGATGTCTGGACAGTCATATCGAGCAGCCGATTGGTAAGTGTGTATAGCTTACAAATCGGCTGCTCGGATGGCAGATCGGTCTGCTGTCCAATCCCTCGTTTAAGTGTGTACCCAGCATAACTCCTAATTTGACAACGCTCCATTCCAACCAGTTCATTTAAGTGTGGAGTTTGTATGTATTCAGGGTGCTTTGGTTTGCTCCTCTAGTTTAAAAAAATATAGTGGTTGGTTAATTGGTGTTAGATGACACTCACTGTTGCGTTAATGTGGTAAACCATTTAAAGCTGGCCACACATCTAAAGATTATCTGTCCAACCAGCCAACTAGTTGATTGGTTGGACTGAAAATCTGGTAAGGTATGAAAGCAAATGACAATCAGCAATTTGCTCCCAAATGCCGTAAAGTGGACAAAAACTGTTGTTTGAACAAATTGTTTAGATCAAACATTTAACAAACTTGTCTGACGACCATTTTCATCTGTTTTCTGGCATTTAGGAGCAAATTGCTGATCATCAGTTATTCCCATACGTTACCAGATTTTCATTTCAATCAATCAACTAGTTGGCTGGTTGGACAGATAATCTTTAGATGTGTGGCTAGCTTAAGGGTCTACTTATTACTCTGCTGTAAGCCAAAAACTGTCTTTTTCCCAGAGAATGGCTATTACAGGACTTAGGGGCTAACTCAGCGTGCAATGCTGAACACAGATTCCCGATTATCGGGAATCTGCACGTACTGAATTGCCTCTCCTCTCTCTTCAAGACCTGCAGGCCAGCACTGGGTGTGTCCGGGTGGGGTGCGCACTAAACTTGAGTCCTTTTTGGCACGCATCGCGCTTACAGGCCCGTAGTCCCTCCTCCTCCATCAGGCTGAGTGGCTCCCAGAACTACAAGCGGAGCCGGCATGCGTGATGACGTCATCACGGCCGGCGTCCAGAGCCACACACAGGCACAGAGATTCTCTGTGCCTGTGTGTGGCTCTGAATGCCGGCCGCGGTGAGAGAATGTGCAGCTGACCCCGGCAGCGGCAGGCAGAGCAGAGGACCAGCGCGCGGCAGGACAGACCTGCAGGTATACAGTAAAAGTGTCTCCGGCTCCAGCAGCTCATGGTCGGACTCGGTGGTGGTGCCGTGGGTGTGCGGGCCGCGGGCATGACATGCTGCTCTTCTTGGTGTCACCCTCTTGAAGGGGTCACCTGGTGCAGGCCGCACCCCCCTAGTGACGCCACTGGAATCACCCCCTTAGTCCAATTTGTTACAGGGTTATTAATGCCTGAGAAATAAGAGATGTCCCAATAGTAACCTAATTACCAGTGCAGCGATACATACGTAATGATGGGAAGCAATCGGGAAGCCGACTGCCTAAATACCAGCTTCCCAACTCATATCCCGGCAAGGGTGAAATGCTGGGCGTCTAGATGCAGACAACCCGCATTTCCCTGACGCTGGGAGACCGGCGCCCGGCATCCCGATCGTAGTGATGCCGGGCATCGCGAGCGGACAGCCGCGGGGGGGAGGGTTAGGTTTAGGGCTCCCGGGGGGGACTTAGGGTTAGGCACCCCCCCAGGAGGGTTAGGGTTAGGCTAGGGGGAGGGAGGGTTAGGGTTAGGCACCCCCGGGGGGGACTTAGGGTTAGGCATCCCCAGGGGGGACTTAGGGTTGGGCACCCCCCGGGGGACTTAGGTCTAGGCAGCGGGGAAGGGGGTGGTTAAGGTTAGGCACTTAGAGGGGGGATTAGGGTTAGGCACCCCTAAGGAGGGTTAGGGGGGTTAGGTTAGGTTAGTAGATACTTACCTATCCACGATCAGGATTTCCAGCGCTGTCGGGCTTCCGCTGCTTCTAACTCTGCTCTTGTCGGGCTGCCGCTGACAGGAATCATTTCATACCCATTCCATAATGATAGTGACAACCAATAAATAGACTGCTTAGCCAGTGAACCTTACTGGGGCAGGGACTGATGTGAATGAACGAATGCAAACACTTTCTGAAAAGTGCTGTGTGATAAAATATAATAAAATCCTCTGTATTAATAAAGGTTAATCATTTTTTAAACATTTAATAAGACATTCTTTTTTCCTGTACTCACAAATTTTATTTATATATTTAAAACACTTGTGGAAAATAACACATTTCCCATTATATTTTATTGTTGTGTAAAGACATTTTATGTTCTCAATACTTTCTCTCAAAACAACTGTTTAAACTTTTTACCTTTAGAAATTGCTTAAATGTGTTTCCGTGTTCTCACTGTGAAGTGATGGTTAATGAACATCTCTTTTGGTGTTAATACAGTAGAATCCAATATTGTGACAGACTTAGTAAGTTCTGGGGTCACTGGTTCTTCTTTGTAGTCATTCCTTGAGATGTATATAATACCGCTTTCAAACGTGGGGTCATCAAAGCTCCTCGTGTTCCGGAGGGACGTGTGTGAAGCATGAAATACAAACAAGAGCAAACACATTAGCAATCTTTACTTTTAACTGAACCTCACACTAACAGGAAGGATGAAACAGGAGACCTATGGCTCTGCGCTGAAGAGAAATAAAATAACATAGGGGCAGAGCACACTAGATGGCTCTTTTAAACTTATTTTGGCCTGAAACGATCAATTATGTCATTCCATTTCCCATGGGAAAAGTCCACTTAAAATCTTTTCTGCAATGGTTAATTTAGTAAGCAATATTTTGTTGATAATTTACTAAGGCTCATGACTTTCCAGCAGCTTGTCATAATTATGGTCATTTCCATCTGCCTGCTTTGGTTAGGAAAAATTAAAAAATATTACGGTTGTTCATACCTTGATTGGGCAGGTTTGGGAGAATGTGAATCAAGCTTATGAAAACTTACACTATACTTGCTTAATGTTCTAGCATATGGCCATGGTGTGTGTGCTTAATTGCAAGACAATATCTGGAGAGAGAGAGATAGTTTTACTCTTACTCCACAACATGTGTTGACAGAAATTCCATGTTACATACAGGTGATGAATTGCTAGTGGAAAGCATGTCTCCCGGCAATTAAAAATGTTAATTGACCAAAGGATTGTGTGAGTGACTGAATGTCATCTTAGAACTAGTGTGATTGTAATGTTCTTCTCTACTTTGACCAAACAACTGACACTTACTTTAACCATCTGTAGATTTTGTTATTATGAATTCAATACCAGCTCTATTAAGCTGAATATCACAAGTTTCCACCTGCTGCTGGTGGAAACTTGTGTTATTGCTGGCAATGAGACATCACATGTTTTGACCTATAAAACAAGGGGCAGTGGCGGATCCAGGTTGAGGCTGCCTTATTCTACATACTACATAGAAATGTCTGGCGGCTGAGATTCAGGCAGAGGGTCCTGTCTGTCAACTCTGATTATATTTTCATTAGATGAGCTGGGCAGCATACCCAGCCTGATTCTCAACTACAGCTTTGCATCATGTAGCCGTAGAAGCAGAGTACAGAAGAGAACAGGGCTGTGATAAATCCCTCCCTACTGCCTCCTCTAGATCCACCACTGTCAAAGAGTGAAGGCTTTCCCATGCCTATAAGTATATTACCAGGACTGGTTCTAGACCAAGTAGAGCCCAGGGCAAAATGTCCTAACCGGGTTTGTAGCTCCTTATTTGATGTGGGCTTTGTCCTGATGAAGACCAGGTTATGGGTAAAACGTAGACTGCACCATGATGTTATCCCACTTTTCAAGAATAAAGTCTGTTTATAAAAGTCCCTGGTGAGTGCACTCTATTACTTTCTTTTGGATTATAATTGTGGAATACCAAGGGGGGTGACACTGGGTTTGCACCCCAGGCATTGAGACTGCTGTTGCTGTGTGTGTGCCAACCTACTTTGGATCCACCAAAACGGCCATCGGGCCAGTGCTGATATCTCTCATATACACTTAGATGTGTTAAGGGCCTGATTCACTATGGATCACAATATAGCATATGCACGCAGTTCAACTGCGACAGTATGCTAATCCTTACCAAACGCAATGTCGCCGCACCACTACATAAGGACGCCCACTTCACCTACGCACATCCATAATGTTTAGCAAGACTGCAAAAACATCGGTACAATCGAGTACCATCGGACCCATACGCAAAGTTAAGGCAGGTCACACCTCACTCGGGAATTGCTAACTTCAGCGCATGCTATGTGGCCTCAGGTTGCGCATAGTGTCATAGTGGATAATTTATGCACGCCTATGCAACGGTGTTGAAACACACTGGCACACCTGCGTTCACCGACCCCCCCCCCATTACCACCCACAAATGGCACTTCCTCTCAACCACTCTGCGATGGGTCTGCGTAGCCGTTGCGATTGCAGTCCCGATCGCAGTGGCAAGTTCGCACATGCGCACTGTGATGCATACACATGCTCATTACGCATCAATCGGCCGATTGCGTGCATATTAGCGACTGCAATCCAAGCTGAATCAGGCCCTAAGTATCATGCCGTTGTTGTTGTTATACTTTTTGCGGCATCAGTGATGTACTTTCTAGCTGCTACATTGTAAATACAATTTATTACTCTTACAATGGTGGTATGCTGTTTTTTTTTTAGCTCTGCTGAGCTGGATGCATAGACAGTTAAAAGGTCGACATTGTCTAGATAGACACCAGATGTTAGACAGGCAATATGTCGACAGGGACCAAAGGTTGACACACTGAATGTCGACATGGAATAATGTTGACATGTATAAATAGTCAACATGATCAAAAGGTCGACACTAAAATGGTCTACACAAATTGCCATGTTTTTTTTTTTGTTAGGGTTAGGCACTTACCAGAGGGATACGTTTTGGCACTTACCCCAGTGGTTAGGGTTAGGGACCAGGAGGAAGGGTTAGTGTTAGGCACTTACCGGAGCGTTAGGCAGTATTATTATTATTATTACTATTATTATTGTCATTTATTTATATGGTGCCACAAGTGTTCCACAGTGCCTTACAAAGTACAGAAACAATTTGTAGACAAGCGACTTACAGAATACAATACAATACAGGACCAGGGCATGGATAATATATATCGCTACATTAGCGACCATAACACCCAGATAAGCAACAGAGCATAAGCAACCAAGTGTTAGGTGCCCTAGTGGTGAGTAAGAAGTAGATGAAACTAAAGTAGGGAGAAGTACAAGAGGGTAAAGGGCTCTGCTCATAAGAGCTTACATTCTAAAAGGGAGGGGTAGACAAACAGGTTTGACACAGATGGGGTAGATGGAGGGGGAAGGAGCATGTAGCAGGGAGTTAGAATGATAGCTGGAAAGCTTTGATGAAGTTGTGGGTCTTGAGAGCCCGTTTGAAGCATTGCAAAGAGGTGGAGAGTCTGATGGGGAGTGGGAGAGAGTTCCAGAGGTGGGGAGTAGTGGGGGCAAGGAAGTAATCAGCTGGCATGAAAGGTGGCATGCATTAGTTGAACGAAGAGAGCGGAGAGGAAAGTGAAGGGAGATGAGATCAGAGATGTATATGGGAGAAGATTGGGTGAGGGCTTTGTAAGTAAGTGTGAGAACCTTAAATTGGGTTCTAAAAGGGAATGGGAGCCAGTGGAGGGCTTGTAGGAGAGGGGAGGCAGATGTAGAGCATTTGGAGAGGAAGATAAGCTGTGCAGCAGCATTAAGGATAGACTGGAGAGGAGAGAGATGGGATTTCGGGAGGCCAGATAGGAGGAGGTTACAATAGTCCAATCTGGAGATGACCAGTGAGTGTATGAGGGTTTTAGTAGCATCCTTGGTGAGATAGGGTCTGATCTTAGAAATATTTTTGAGATGGAAATGACAGGTCTGTGAAAGGTTCTGGATTAGTGGCTTGAAGGAGAGGGAGGAGTCCAGGATAACTCCAAGACAGCGCATCTTGGGACTAGATGAGATAGTTATTCCATCAATTGATAAAGAAATAGTGGGAAGTGAGGTTATGTTGGAGGGTGGGAAAACGATCAGCTCTGTCTTAGACATGTTAAGTTTAAGAAATCGCTGGGACATCCAGGAAGAGATAGCAGAGAGACAATTGGAGATACGAGTCAGAAGAGAGGGGAAGAGGTCAGGGGAGGAAAGTTAGATTTGAGTATCATCAGCATAGAGATGATAATGGAGGTAAAAAGAGCTGATGAGTTCACCTAGAGAGGAAGTATAGAGGGAGAATAGGAGAGGTCCAAGAACAGAATCTTGAACAGTACAGTAGAATGGACGGTTAGGGTCAGGCACCTACCTTGACAGTTAGGGTTAGGAACCAGGAGGGAGGGCTACAGTTAGGCACCAAGGGGAGGGTTAGGATGAAGATTAGGATTAGAAAAAAAAAAATTATGTCGACATTTTGTCCCTGTCGACCCTTTGCATATGTTGACCTTTTTCCTTGATGACCTTTAGCGTGTCAACTTTTTGTCCCTGTCGACCTATTGCCTGTCTAACATCTAGTGTCTATCTAAACATTGTCGACCTTTTAACCGTCTATCTTTTATACCACATCCATCTTGCTAGTCATTATGGATGTGTGTAAGGTAAAGTGGGCGTCCTTGTGTAGTGCAGCTGCGATAGTATGCTAGATCGCAATGGATCAGCATACTATCGCAGTTGAACTACGTGCGTAATCGCTATTGCATTTGCAGTTGCGTTCCGTAGTGAATCAGGCCCAGAGTAAGATAGAGCAAGTAACTGTGCATCTTGGTAAAACTATGTTGCATGGCAGAGAGATTTATATTTGGGAGGGGCGTGTAAAAAATGAAAATCTAGATTGCAGTGTAAAAATAAAGCTGTCCAGCTTTTGTGGGCTACATGGAAAAGCAGCCAGTATTTAGCTTACATGCAAAAAAAGTAATGTATTTGCACCAAATGCATTGCAACATGGTTTGTCCAGGTACATGGTTACTTGCTCTATCTCAGTGGCCTCCAACCGGTAGCTCGCGGCCTTTATTTTGGTAGCTCACCTAGCTGCAGTACTGCCGAGTCAACAAGGAGGAAGTGACCTCTGACATGTGTTCCCCCGTGGCATCGATGCTGTGGATGGAGCCACAGGGAAGCACATCGGTTGATTGTCGCAGCCTCAACAGCAATCACCTGACATGCTTCCCCATGGTTCCACCCACAGCATCTACACTATGGCGGATCAAGTGACTCCCACCCAGCCCTGCCGGAAAATCACACAGCAGCCCTGCCTATATCTTTTGCACCTCTACTGCTCGTACCTCCTTGGAGCCGGTAATTAACAGTGAAATGTGCCTGTGCTTAAATTTTATTTACAAACTACAACAATATCACTGCAATAATTAAATGCATTGTTGTTTTCTATGAAATATTTTATTTATTTTTTCTAATTTTCTTTAAATTACTTTCAATTGTTCGGTTATTAGCCAGATTTTTTTTTTCTACAATTTTAGTAGCTCTTCAGGAGGTTTCATTTTTGTAAAGTAGCTCACACCTCAATTAATGTTGGAGGCCACTGCTCTATCTTATTCTATTCCCAACTCTGAATTAGGCTCTGAATCTGGTAACATTCCAAGCAAATTTTTCGATTGAGGGTTTGCTACTAACTAGGCACATCATCTACTATATATGCATATATATATATATATATATACATATATATATATATATGTATATACTGTGTGTATATATAATTATATATATATATATATATATATATATATATATATATATATATATTTTACACTGGAGGTTCGCATCTGGTTAAACAACAAGTTTTATGCTACTTTGAATGCCTCAAAGGATTTTTTTCCTATGTATCTCTTGAATACTAAGTAATCTATTAGAATTGGCTTCTGCCCTCCTCTAATTCCCCCTTCCTCCTCATCTCCTCAAAACAAGGAAAAGCCATTCTTACAGTCTATTTGAAGTTCTTAGGACTGTAGCATTTTATCTTAACTATAACTTTCCTTATATAACTGTGATGCCTTCCATATTTCACTTTGAAGATCTGAAGTGCAGTTTATTTCTTTATCTATAATGTTAAAGTACATGTCATAACTTGGAGCCTTTGTTCCATCCTATGTTATCTTCAAGTAGTAGCTGTTGTAGTTTGAGAAATGTTTAGGTCCACAAAGCACAAACAGCACTGTTGTCTGCATGAAGAAGAGGGACAGGCTTGTCCCAATACAATACCTATTGTCTTGTCAGCCAGGCCAAAAAAGTGATTTATTGTCCTTTCAGATTAGGAGTTACAGGACAGTACTGGATAATAAGAAATGCTCCTTTTCCTGGGTTATCAGTGAGTTGAAGAGTAGTATGAAGGAATCTGGAAGTGAACAATGGGATGTTCTCAAGAAAGTTATATCCTCCAACTCTGTTGAGTTATCCTTTGTTTTAGGTGCTTGATGAGAATCAGTGGAGTTGGAGGATTGTGGTGTAGATTCAACAGCTATAAGGCCTTCAGGCTCTGACCCAGGAAGGTTGCAATTAGCTGAAATTAGTCAGCTGCATCTAGGGTCGCACCTAACTGTGCGAAAACAACAACCTTTTCAGCTTGCAAAACCTTTTGTGTCCCTCTGTGCCTCTCTCCTCAGCATGGGCCCAGCTAATGTCCCCCTCACTTCTCCACTGAATGATGGCAGCCATTAAAGGACCGAGGCTGCTCCATTTCAACACGCTCCGTGGTTCTCAAATCATTAGCCTTTAAAACCGCTCAAGTGAAAACCACAAAAGCAAAAGCTGAAGAAAGCTTAGGCCAGCAATTTCCACCTCCATGGCTACATACATGTTCCATGCTGATCACCACCTTAATGGCTATGTTTGGTCCACTAATGGTATGTAAAATAGAACATTAAGTCCTGGCAATACCAACACTGTATAAGCCAGCCTTTTCATCACTGAGACCAGTGCTACAGGGCATTATTATACAATGCCTTCCACTGTATCTCTGACTACCTTACAGAAGCTCCTTACCGTACTGATAATTTCTATATTGTATTTAGTGGAATTTCCAGTATGGAGTAAAAGTTTTTTTGCAGACTGTGCCTTAGTCCACAGTTCTACACCACTGCTAAAGCCTACAATTGTTCCTAGCATTGGGCTGGACTTTATCATTTGACAATAAAACAAACCTCAGCTAGCTCAACTCTGTACACGGTAAATTTACAGCAGGTTAGAGGCTCTATGGACCTCATTCAGACCCGGTCGCAAGTGCTGTGCGCTCGCAACTGGGTCGATGTTTTGGTCCTGCGCACGCGCAGCCGCCGCACTGCGCGTGCGCAACCCCAGAGCGAAAGAGAAACTCTCTCGCTCCGGAGCTCACTACAAAAGGGCCGGCTGTCGATGTTGATCGACAGCTCGTCCCGTTTTGTATGCGGGGCGGGGGGGTGGCTACACAAACGGAAGCATTCCTGATTGAACACTTGCCGTTTTGTGGGCGGCCACACTGACATCAGCAGTGTGAGTGTGGCAGCAGTGATGTCAGTGGGATCAGAGCAGTAAGCTCCCTGGGGCTTGCGGTTGCCGAGACTCAACCTTAGGGTCTCGTCGCAAGCCCCGATGGTCGCGATGGTCTTGACCATCGCGACCATTACCCTGGTCGGTCGCTAAGCTGTGGGTGGTAACCCACATCTTAGCTAGCGACCAGGAGGCAGCACTAAAAAAAAGAAGCGGCCACCCTCATTTAGAGAGAGCGATCACTTCTTGCGACCGCCTCTGAATGAGGGCCTATATCTCCACTTTATCACTCTCCAAGCTTTGATAAATCTCCCCAATATCTCTAAATGGGATGTAGCTAAAATGTCAACATTTACAATGTCGTCATTCATAATGTCAAAATTACAATGTCGACAGTTATGTTGTCGATATTGTCAAATGTTGGCATGAGCAGAATGTTGACATGTTCACAAGGTTGAAATATGAAATGCTGACATTCTGCAAGGACTGGCAGTGGAGGGTTAGGATTAGGTTGTGGAAGGGGAGGTTTTTGAATGAGTGTGTCCCCCCCCCCTCTATCTCTCTCATATATATAATTATATATATATATATATTAGGGGTGAGCGGGTTCGGATTTCTGAAATCCGAACCCCCCCGAGCCCCCCCGATCCGAGTCCGATCCGAGTCAGGCTCGACTTTTCCCGCCTGACTCGGATCTGACATCGAGGCAAAACGTCATCATCCCGCCTTCCGAGTCTCGCGGGTTTTGGATCCTATATAAGGTACCCGCGTCGGCGCCATTTTCTCACTCGGCTGTGGACAGTGAAGAGGGAGGGTGGGAGTTAGTGCTGTGTAGTGTAGTGTAGTGTAGTGCTGCTGTTGTCCACTACTTCAAAGTCCATAGGGGCTGGCTGTGTTGTGCTGTGCTGCTGTTGTTAATAGGGGCTGTGTCCACTACTTCAAAGTCCATAGGGGCTGGCTGGACTGTGTTGTGCAGTCAGTTCTCCATAGGGGCTGTGTCCACTCCAAAGTCCTGTGCAGTGTCCCAGTCCTAAAGGGGTGCTGTAGTGTTGTCCAGGGGGTGCTCTGTCCATCAGGGGTGCTCCCCCCAAGTGCTAAAAAAATAATATATTTTCTGTGTTTGTGAATTGTGTGCGCAGTAGCCGCACGTGCATCAACAAAGTAGTGCCAAGCGTGCGCCTGTGTCATAAGTAAAGGGCCGGCTGGCTTGACCGTTAAGGGTGCTGTAACCCCCGAAAGTACACTCCAGTCCAAACCAAAAAAAAAATTATTTTCTGTGTTTGTGAATTGTGTGCGCAGTAGCCGCACGTGCATCAACAAAGTAGTGCCAAGCGTGCGCCTGTGTCATAAGTAAAGGGCCGGCTGGCTTGACCGTTAAGGGTGCTGTAACCCCCGAAAGTACACTCCAGTCCAAACCAAAAAAAAAATTATTTTCTGTGTTTGTGAATTGTGTGCGCAGTAGCCGCACGTGCATCAACAAAGTAGTGCCAAGCGTGCGCCTGTGTCATAAGTAAAGGGCCGGCTGGCTTGACC
Source organism: Taudactylus pleione (assembly GCA_031769625.1). NCBI lineage: Eukaryota > Metazoa > Chordata > Amphibia > Anura > Myobatrachidae > Taudactylus > Taudactylus pleione. Next base: position 15,891,743 of record JAUIMM010000012.1, on the reverse strand, counting down.
GTTAAGGGTGCTGTAACCCCCGAAAGTACACTCCAGTCCAAACCTAAAAAAAAATTATTTTCTGTGTTTGTGAATTGTGTGCGCAGTAGCCGCACGTGCATCAACAAAGTAGTGCCAAGCGTGCGCCTGTGTCATAAGTAAAGGGCCGGCTGGCTTGACCGTTAAAGGGTGCTGTAACCCCCGAAAGTACACTCCAGTCCAAACCAAAAAAAAATTATTTTCTGTGTTTGTGAATTGTGTGCGCAGTAGCCGCACGTGCATCAACAAAGTAGTGCCAAGCGTGCGCCTGTGTCATAAGTAAAGGGCCGGCTGGCTTGACCGTTAAGGGTGCTGTAACCCCCGAAAGTACACTCCAGTCCAAACCTAAAAAAAAATTATTTTCTGTGTTTGTGAATTGTGTGCGCAGTAGCCGCACGTGCATCAACAAAGTAGTGCCAAGAGTGCCCCTGTGTCATAAGTAAAGGGCCGGCTGGCTTGACCGTTAAAGGGTGCTGTAACCCCCGAAAGTACACTCCAGTCCAAACCAAAAAAAAATTATTTTCTGTGTTTGTGAATTGTGTGCGCAGTAGCCGCACGTGCATCAACAAAGTAGTGCCAAGCGTGCGCCTGTGTCATAAGTAAAGGGCCGGCTGGCTTGACCGTTAAAGGGTGCTGTAACCCCTGAAAGTACACTCCAGTCCAAACCAAAAAAAAATTATTTTCTGTGTTTGTGAATTGTGTGCGCAGTAGCCGCACGTGCATCAACAAAGTAGTGTCAAGCGTTCGCCTGTGTCATAAGTAAAGGGCCGGCTGGCTTGACCGTTAAGGGTGCTGTAACCCCCGAAAGTACACTCCAGTCCAAACCAAAAAAAAATTATTTTCTGTGTTTGTGAATTGTGTGCGCAGTAGCCGCACGTGCATCAACAAAGTAGTGTCAAGCGTGCGCCTGTGTCATAAGTAAAGGGCCGGCTGGCTTGACCGTTAAGGGTGCTGTAACCCCCGAAAGTACACTCCAGTCCAAACCAAAAAAAAAATTATTTTCTGTGTTTGTGAATTGTGTGCGCAGTAGCCGCACGTGCATCAACAAAGTAGTGCCAAGCGTGCGCCTGTGTCATAAGTAAAGGGCCGGCTGGCTTGACCGTTAAGGGTGCTGTAACCCCCGAAAGTACACTCCAGTCCAAACCAAAAAAAAAATTATTTTCTGTGTTTGTGAATTGTGTGCGCAGTAGCCGCACGTGCATCAACAAAGTAGTGCCAAGCGTGCGCCTGTGTCATAAGTAAAGGGCCGGCTGGCTTGACCGTTAAGGGTGCTGTAACCCCCGAAAGTACACTCCAGTCCAAACCTAAAAAAAAATTATTTTCTGTGTTTGTGAATTGTGTGCGCAGTAGCCGCACGTGCATCAACAAAGTAGTGCCAAGCGTGCGCCTGTGTCATAAGTAAAGGGCCGGCTGGCTTGACCGTTAAAGGGTGCTGTAACCCCCGAAAGTACACTCCAGTCCAAACCAAAAAAAAATTATTTTCTGTGTTTGTGAATTGTGTGCGCAGTAGCCGCACGTGCATCAACAAAGTAGTGCCAAGCGTGCGCCTGTGTCATAAGTAAAGGGCCGGCTGGCTTGACCGTTAAGGGTGCTGTAACCCCCGAAAGTACACTCCAGTCCAAACCAAAAAAAAATTATTTTCTGTGTTTGTGAATTGTGTGCGCAGTAGCCGCACGTGCATCAACAAAGTAGTGCCAAGCGTGCGCCTGTGTCATAAGTAAAGGGCCGGCTGGCTTGACCGTTAAAGGGTGCTGTAACCCCCAAAGTACACTCCAGTCCAAACCAAAAAAAAATTATTTTCTGTGTTTGTGAATTGTGTGCGCAGTAGCCGCACGTGCATCAACAAAGTAGTGCCAAGAGTGCGCCTGTGTCATAAGTAAAGGGCCGGCTGGCTTGACCGTTAAAGGGTGCTGTAACCCACAAAGTACACTCCAGTCCGAACCAAAAAAAAATTTATTTTCTGTGTTTAGCCGCACGTATATATCAAATCGATATAACATAAATGGAGGACCAAACTTTCTCCGATAAAAATAAAATAGAGAAAGATCAAGAACCACTTCCTCCTAGTGCTGAAGCTGCTGCCACTAGTCATGACATAGACGATAACATGCCATCAACGTCGTCTGCCAAGGCCGATGCCCAATGTCATAGTAGAGGGCACATACAATCCCAAATGGCAAAGTTCAGGAAAATGACCTTGAAAAAGACATTTAAATCAGCTGAAGAGAAACGTAAACTTGCCAATATGCCATTTACGACACGGAGTGGCAAGGAACGGCTAAGGTCGATCCCTAGTATGTTCATGACTAGTGGTTCAGCTTCACATGACGATGGAAGCACTCCTCCCACTAAAAAAATCAAAAGAGTTAAGCTGGCAAAAGCACAGCGAAGAACTGTGCTTTCTAAGAAGATATCACAAATCCCCAAAGAGAGTCCAAGTGTGGTGGTGGTTGCGATGCCTGACCTTCCCAGCACTGGACGGGAAGAGGTGGCTCTTTCCACCATTTGCACGCCCCCTGCAAGTGCTGAAAGGAGCACCCACAGTCCACTTGCTGATATGCAAATTGAAGATGTCACTGTTGAAGTACAACAGGATGAGGATACTGGTGTAGCTGGCGCTGAGGAGGAAGTTGGCGAGGAGGATTCTGATGGTGATGTGGTTTGTTTAAATCAGGCTCCGGGGGAGACAGTTGTTGTCCGTGGGATGAAAAAGCCCATCACGGTCATGCCTGGGCAGAAGACCAAACATTCCACCTCTTTGGTCTGGCAATATTTCTATCCAAATCCGGACAACAACTGTCTTGCCATATGTACCATATGTAAAGGTGAAATAAGTAGGGGTAGGGACGTCAACCACCTAGGAACATCCTCCCTTATACGGCACCTGCAGCGCGTTCATAAAAAGTTACTGTCAAGTTCAGAAACTTTGGCTCAGACCGTAAGCAGTCCAGGGACACCTAAATCCCGTTGTCCTGTTGTATCCAAGCGCCTGCAAACCACACCGTCAACTCCCTCCTCGTCAATTTCCTCCTTAGTCAGGATCGGAAGTAGTCCTGCAGGCCATATCACTGGCATGACTGACTCTCCTATCCGGGATTCCTCCGGAGGATCCTGCATTGCTACGCCTACTGCTGCCGCTGCTGCTGTTGCTGCTGCTGCTGGGAGTCGTTCATCATCCCAGAGAGGAAGTAGGAACACCACTACTTTTACTAAACAATTGACCCTCCAACAGTCCTTAGCGAGGAGGATGAAGTACGACAGCAGTCATCCTGAAGCAAAACGTATAACTGAGGCCTTGACTGCTATGTTGGTGTTAGACGTGCGTCCGGTATCCGCCATTAGTGCAGTGGGATTTAGACAATTGATGGAGGTAGTGTGTCCCCGGTTCCAAATCCCGTCTAGATTCCACTTCACTAGGCAGGCGATACCGAGACTGTACAGAAACGTCAGAAAAAGTGTCCTCAGTGTCCTGAAAAATGCCGTTGTACACAATGTCCACTTAACCACGGACATGTGGACAAGTGGAACAGGGCAGACTAAGGACTATATGACTGTGACAGCCCACTGGGTAGATGTATCACCTTACGCAGCAACAGCAGCAGCGTCACCAGTAGCAGCATCTCAGAAACGCCAGCTCGTTACAAGGCAGGCTACGCTGTGTATCACCGGTTTCAGTAAGAGGCACACCGCCGACAACCTCTTAGAGAAACTGAGGGAAATCATCGCCCAGTGGCTTACCCCACTTAGACTCTCCTGGGGATTTGTGATATCTGACAACGCCACCAATATTGTGCGGGCATTACATCTGGGCAAATTCCAGCACGTCCCATGTTTTGCTCACACAATAAACTTGGTGGTGCAGAATTTTCTGAAAAGCGACAGGGGCGTGCAGGAGACGCTTTGGGTGGCCCGAAAAATTTCTGGCCACTTTCGCCATTCAGCGACTGCGTGCCGAAGACTGGAGCGCCAGCAAACACTCTTGAACCTGCCCCGCCATCACCTGAAGCAAGAGGTTGTGACGCGGTGGAACTCAACCCTCTATATGCTTCAGAGGATGGAGGAGCAGCAAAAGGCCATACAAGCCTATACATCCACCTATGACATAGGCAAAGGAGGGGGTATGCACCTGACTCAAGCGCAGTGGAGAATGATTTCCGTGTTGTGCAAGGTTCTTCAGCCCTTCGAACTTGCCACACGTGAAGTCAGTTCAGACACTGCCAGCTTGAGTCAGGTCATTCCCCTCATCAGGCTTTTGCAGAAGCAGCTGGAGAAAGTGAAGGAGGAGCTAAGACGGAGCGATTCCGCTCGGCATGTGGGACTTGTGGATGAAGCCCTTCATTCGCTTTGCCAGGATTCCAGGGTGGTCAATCTGTTGAAATCAGACCACTACATTTTGGCCACCGTGCTCGATCCTAGGTTTAAAGCCTATGTGGTGTCTCTCTTTCCGGCCGACACAAGCCTGCAGAGGTGCAAAGACCTGCTGGTGAACACACTGTCAGCTGAAGCGGAACGTGACACGTCAACGGCTCCTTCTTCATTTTCTCCCGCAACTGGGGCTGCCAGGAAAAAACTTAGGTATCCTAAGCAACCCGCTGGCGGTGATGCAGGGCAGGCAGGACCAAGTTTGGACATCTGGTCCGGACTGAAGGACCTGGCAACAATTTCTGACATGTCTACTGTCACTGCATATGATACTGTCACCATTGACAGAATGGTGGAGGATTACATCGGTGACAGCATCCAAGTAGGCATGTCAGACAGTCCATACCTGTACTGGCAGGAAAAAGAGGCAATTTGGAGGCCCCTGTACAAACTGGCTCTATTTTACCTGAGTTGCCCCCCCTCCAGTGTGTACTCCGAAAGAGTGTTTAGTGCAGCCGGGAACCTTGTCAGCGAAAGGCGTAGGAGGTTGCTTCCACAGAATGTGGAGAAGATGATGTTCATCAAAATGAATTATCAGCTCTTCCAGGGAGACCAGCCTCCAGAAGGTACAGAGGGACCTGTGGTGGTGGATTCAAGTGGGGACGAGTTAATACTTTGTGAGGATGAGGATGTACACACTGAAGAGGGTGAGGAATCGGTGGATGAGGAGGATGAGGATGACATCTTGCCTCCGTAGAGCCAGTTTGTGCAGGGACACATTAATTGCCAGCTTGTTTTGTGGGGGCCCAAACGAACCAATCATTTCAGCCACAGTTGTGTGGCAGACCCTGGCGCTGAAATGATTGATTTGTTAAAGTGTGCATGTCCTGTTTATACAACATAAGGGTGGGTGGGAGGGCCCAAGGACAATTCCATCTTGCACCTCTTTTTTTCTTTGCATTATGTACAGTTTGGGGCCTAGTTTTTCTAACTGCCATCCTGCCTGCCACTGCAGTGTCACTCCTAGATGGGTCACGTGTTTGTGCCGCCCACTCGTGTCGCTTAGCATAGTCATCCAGCTACCTCGGTGCAACCTTTTGGACATAAAAACACTATTGTGAGGTGTGAGGTGTTCAGAATAGACTGGAAATGAGTGGAAATTAAGGTTATTGAGGTTAATAATAGCATAGGAGCAGAAAAACCTACAAATTCTGTGATTTTAGCTGTTTTTATGCTTTTTTTCAAAAAAATACAGATCCAAAACACAAAACCCAGAACCCAAAACACGGAAGGGTGGTTTTGGCAAAACCAATCCAGATCCAAAACACGAAGAAAGATCCAGATCCAAAACCAAAACACAAAACACGAAAAGTGGCCGGTGCACACCCCTAATATATATATATATATTAACAAACAACAGTGATATCAACATTTCATTCTTATTTTGACTGTTATCAGGAATATCCTAATGACAGTCAAATAAGACTGAAACGTTGATATTATCACTGTTGTTTGTCATTTTTTTGTATTCTGAGTGTCGCATCTTTGTATATGTTTATAAAGAGAGAGAGAGACACTCGCTCAATCCAAATAGATAAGGCAGAACCAGCGCTCACTTGAATCAATGAAGAAGCTTTATTTACATATATGCACAATGGGTACCCATACAGAGATGGTAATCACCGGGTGCTCAATGGTCCGTTTCAACTGTTGCCAATTTTCCTCAAGGGCCAAGTGTGCTAGTGCAAAGTTCTCATTTATGTAGCCCAAAAGGGAGCATTTGTGCACACAGGTCCATTGTGTATGTGTGCAGTGGTGTTATTCCATAAGGGTAGGGGATGGGCTGTAAAATTTACAATGTAGTTTAAGGGACCTTTAACTGTGTGAAACTGTATAAATATCAAGAGGCATCTAGTTCTGCAATGGTAGCATATGTGCCAGATTTACACCAGAAGAAAAACAATAGCTCTTGATTTATGTTAGTAGTAACTAAAATATAGAGTTGTGTTTTGGCAATATTAGTAGTAAATGTTAAGGTCACATTACCCTACAGTATTTCTGCACAATAGAATACTCGGAATGGGTATGAAATACCGCCGGCCGCATCCCCTTCAGCGGCAGCCCGACAAGAGTAGAGTTAGAAGCAGCGGAAGCCCGACAGCGCTGGAAATCCTGATCGTGGATAGGTAAGTATCTACTAACCTAACCTAACCCCACTAACCCTAACCCTCCTTAGGGGTGCCTAACCTTAACTTCCCCCCCAAGTGCCTAACCCTAATCCCCCCTCTAAGTGCCTAACCCTAACCACCCCCTTCCCCGCTGCCTAACCCTAAGTGCCCCCCGGGGGTGCCTAACCCTAACCCTCCCTTCCCCTAGCCTAACCCTAACACTCCCGGGGGGGTGCCTAACCCTAAGTCCCCCCCGGGAGCCCTAAACTTAACCCTCCCCCCCGCAGCTGTCTGCTCGCGGCGCCCGGCATCACTACGATCGGGATGCCGGGCGTCGACGATCGGGATGCCGGGCGCCGGTCTCCCGGCGTCGGGGAAATGCAGGCATTTCACCCTTGCCGGGATATGACAGTCGGGAAGCCGGCTGCCGGTATTTAGGCAGTCGGCTTCCCGATTGCTTCCCGAATACTCTAGTGAAGTGTCTAGACAGTGTTATTATTAATAAATTCAAAAGTACATTAACTGCAAATATCCATTGTTATCTCCTTTTAAAATTTTAATTGAACTAATCTTACCCATACATGCCTACTTTTGAAAAAGCATTTCAGGGAGATTGTGAAAACAACACCTATGAGCGTGGAGGTAGAGCGAACATGTATTACTACAAATGAGAAGCGCACCATAAAATTCATTTACATCCAAATGTAATGCAGTTAGTAGGATCTAATTGTTGATGAAAACACACTGATACCTTTGAGAAAATGCATGTAGCCATAGGGATCATTGTGCCTTATAACCAATGAAGGGAAATGGCACTGACTATACCATTCGAATGTATATATCTCTGTTTATATATATATATATATATATATATATATATATATATATACACTGCATATATACTGTGTGTGTGTGTATATATATATATATATATATATATATATATTAGGGGTGTGCACCGGCCACTTTTCGTGTTTTGTGTTTTGGTTTTGGATCTGGATCTTTCTTCGTGTTTTGGATCTGGATTGGTTTTGCCAAAACCACCCTTCCGTGTTTTGGGTTCTGGGTTTTGTGTTTTGGATCTGTATTTTTTTTTAAAAAAGCATAAAAACAGCTAAAATCACAGAATTTGTTGGTTTCTCTGCTCCTATGCTTTATTAACCTCAATAACCTTAATTTCCACTCATTTCCAGTCTATTCTGAACACCTCACACCTCACAATAGTGTTTTTATGTCCAAAAGGTTGCACCGAGGTAGCTGGATGACTATGCTAAGCGACACGAGTGGGCGGCACAAACACGTGACCCATCTAGGAGTGACACTGCAGTGGCAGACAGGATGGCAGTTAGAAAAACTAGGCCCCAAACTGTACATAATGCAAAGAAAAAAAAGAAGTGCAAGATGGAATTGTCCTTGGGCCCTCCCACCCACCCTTATGTTGTATAAACAGGACATGCACACTTTAACAAATCAATCATTTCAGCGCCAGGGTCTGCCACACAACTGTGGCTGAAATGATTGGTTCGTTTGGGCCCCCACAAAACAAGCTGGCAATTAATGTGTCCCTGCACAAACTGGCTCTACGGAGGCAAGATGTCATCCTCATCCTCCTCATCCACCGATTCCTCACCCTCTTCAGTGTGTACATCCTCATCCTCACAAAGTATTAACTCGTCCCCACTTGAATCCACCACCACAGGTCCCTCTGTACCTTCTGGAGGCTGGTCTCCCTGGAAGAGCTGATAATTCATTTTGATGAACATCATCTTCTCCACATTCTGTGGAAGCAACCTCCTACGCCTTTCGCTGACAAGGTTCCCGGCTGCACTAAACACTCTTTCGGAGTACACACTGGAGGGGGGGCAACTCAGGTAAAATAGAGCCAGCTTGTACAGGGGCCTCCAAATTGCCTCTTTTTCCTGCCAGTACAGGTATGGACTGTCTGACATGCCTACTTGGATGCTGTCACCGATGTACTCCTCCACCATTCTGTCAATGGTGACAGTATCATATGCAGTGACAGTAGACATGTCAGAAATTGTTGCCAGGTCCTTCAGTCCGGACCAGATGTCCAAACTTGGTCCTGCCTGCCCTGCATCACCGCCAGCGGGTTGCTTAGGATACCTAAGTTTTTTCCTGGCAGCCCCAGTTGCGGGAGAAAATGAAGAAGGAGCCGTTGACGTGTCACGTTCCGCTTCAGCTGACAGTGTGTTCACCAGCAGGTCTTTGCACCTCTGCAGGCTTGTGTCGGCCGGAAAGAGAGACACCACATAGGCTTTAAACCTAGGATCAAGCACGGTGGCCAAAATGTAGTGGTCTGATTTCAACAGATTGACCACCCTGGAATCCTGGCAAAGCGAATGAAGGGCTTCATCCACAAGTCCCACATGCCGAGCGGAATCGCTCCGTCTTAGCTCCTCCTTCACTTTCTCCAGCTGCTTCTGCAAAAGCCTGATGAGGGGAATGACCTGACTCAAGCTGGCTGTGTCTGAACTGACTTCACGTGTGGCAAGTTCGAAGGGCTGGAGAACCTTGCACAACACGGAAATCATTCTCCACTGCGCTTGAGTCAGGTGCATACCCCCTCCTTTGCCTATGTCATAGGTGGATGTATAGGCTTGTATGGCCTTTTGCTGCTCCTCCATCCTCTGAAGCATATAGAGGGTTGAGTTCCACCGCGTCACAACCTGTTGCTTCAGGTGATGGCGGGGCAGGTTCAAGAGTGTTTGCTGGCGCTCCAGTCTTCGGCACGCAGTTGCTGAATGGCGAAAGTGGCCAGAAATTTTTCGGGCCACCCAAAGCGTCTCCTGCACGCCCCTGTCGCTTTTCAGAAAATTCTGCACCACCAAGTTTATTGTGTGAGCAAAACATGGGACGTGCTGGAATTTGCCCAGATGTAATGCCCGCACAATATTGGTGGCGTTGTCAGATATCACAAATCCCCAGGAGAGTCTAAGTGGGGTAAGCCACTGGGCGATGATTTCCCTCAGTTTCTCTAAGAGGTTGTCGGCGGTGTGCCTCTTACTGAAACCGGTGATACACAGCGTAGCCTGCCTTGTAACGAGCTGGCGTTTCTGAGATGCTGCTACTGGTGACGCTGCTACTGTTGCTGCGTAAGGTGATACATCTACCCAGTGGGCTGTCACAGTCATATAGTCCTTAGTGTGCCCTGTTCCACTTGTCCACATGTCCGTGGTTAAGTGGACATTGTGTACAACGGCATTTTTCAGGACACTGAGGACACTTTTTCTGACGTTTCTGTACAGTCTCGGTATTGCCTGCCTAGTGAAGTGGAATCTAGACGGGATTTGGAACCGGGGACCAACTACCTCCATCAATTGTCTAAATCCCACTGCACTAATGGCGGATACCGGACGCACGTCTAACACCAACATAGCAGTCAAGGCCTCAGTTATACGTTTTGCTTCAGGATGACTGCTGTCGTACTTCATCCTCCTCGCTAAGGACTGTTGGAGGGTCAATTGTTTAGTAAAAGTAGTGGTGTTCCTACTTCCTCTCTGGGATGATGAACGACTCCCAGCAGCAGCAACAGCAGCAGCGGCAGCAGTAGGCGTAGCAATGCAGGATCCTCCAGAGGAATCCCGGATAGGAGAGTCAGTCATGCCAGTGACATGGCCTGCAGGACTACTTCCGATCCTGACTAAGGAGGAAATTGACGAGGAGGGAGTTGACGGTGTGGTTTGCAGGCGCTTGGATACAACAGGACAACGGGATTTAGGTGTCCCTGGACTGCTTACAGTCTTAGCCAAAGTTTCTGAACTTGACAGTAACTTTTTATGAACGCGCTGCAGGTGCCGTATAAGGGAGGATGTTCCTAGGTGGTTGACGTCCCTACCCCTACTTATTTCACCTTTACATATGGTACATATGGCAAGACAGTTGTTGTCCGGATTTGGATAGAAATATTGCCAGACCAAAGAGGTGGAATGTTTGGTCTTCTGCCCAGGCATGACCGTGATGGGCTTTTTCATCCCACGGACAACAACTGTCTCCCCCGGAGCCTGATTTAAACAAACCACATCACCATCAGAATCCTCCTCGCCAACTTCCTCCTCAGCGCCAGCTACACCAGTATCCTCATCCTGTTGTACTTCAACAGTGACATCTTCAATTTGCATATCAGCAAGTGGACTGTGGGTGCTCCTTTCATCACTTGCAGGGGGCGTGCAAATGGTGGAAAGAGCCACCTCTTCCCGTCCAGTGCTGGGAAGGTCAGGCATCGCAACCACCACCACACTTGGACTCTCCTTGGGGATTTGTGATATCTTCTTAGAAAGCACAGTTCTTCGCTGTGCTTTTGCCAGCTTAACTCTTTTGATTTTTTTAGTGGGAGGAGGGCTTCCATCGTCATGTGAAGCTGAACCACTAGTCATGAACATACTAGGGATCGACCTTAGCCGTTCCTTGCCACTCCGTGTCGTAAATGGCATATTGGCAAGTTTACGTTTCTCTTCAGCTGATTTAAATGTCTTTTTCAAGGTAATTTTCCTGAACTTTGCCATTTGGGATTGTATGTGCCCTCTACTATGACATTGGGCATCGGCCTTGGCAGACGACGTTGATGGCATGTTATCGTCTATGTCATGACTAGTGGCAGCAGCTTCAGCACTAGGAGGAAGTGGTTCTTGATCTTTCTCTATTTTATTTTTATCGGAGAAAGTTTGGTCCTCCATTTATGTTATATCGATTTGATATATACGTGCGGCTAAACATAGAAAATAATTTTTTTTTTGGTTTGGACTGGAGTGTACTTTGGGGGTTACAGCACCCTTTAACGGTCAAGCCAGCCGGCCCTTTACTTATGACACAGGCGCACGCTTGGCACTACTTTGTTGATGCACGTGCGGCTACTGCGCACACAATTCACAAACACAGAAAATATTTTTTTTGGGGGTTTGGACTGGAGTGTACTTTCGGGGGTTACAGCACCCTTAACGGTCAAGCCAGCCGGCCCTTTACTTATGACACAGGCGCACGCTTGGCACTACTTTGTTGATGCACGTGCGGCTACTGCGCACACAATTCACAAACACAGAAAATAATTTTTTTTTGGTTTGGACTGGAGTGTACTTTCGGGGGTTACAGCACCCTTTAACGGTCAAGCCAGCCGGCCCTTTACTTATGACACAGGCGCACGCTTGGCACTACTTTGTTGATGCACGTGCGGCTACTGCGCACACAATTCACAAACACAGAAAATAATTTTTTTTTTGGTTTGGACTGGAGTGTACTTTGGGGGTTACAGCACCCTTTAACGGTCAAGCCAGCCGGCCCTTTACTTATGACACAGGCGCACTCTTGGCACTACTTTGTTGATGCACGTGCGGCTACTGCGCACACAATTCACAAACACAGAAAATAATTTTTTTGGGGGTTTGGACTGGAGTGTACTTTCGGGGGTTACAGCACCCTTAACGGTCAAGCCAGCCGGCCCTTTACTTATGACACAGGCGCACGCTTGGCACTACTTTGTTGATGCACGTGCGGCTACTGCGCACACAATTCACAAACACAGAAAATAATTTTTTTTTTGGTTTGGACTGGAGTGTACTTTCGGGGGTTACAGCACCCTTAACGGTCAAGCCAGCCGGCCCTTTACTTATGACACAGGCGCACGCTTGGCACTACTTTGTTGATGCACGTGCGGCTACTGCGCACACAATTCACAAACACAGAAAATAATTTTTTGGGGGGTTTGGACTGGAGTGTACTTTCGGGGGTTACAGCACCCTTAACGGTCAAGCCAGCCGGCCCTTTACTTATGACACAGGCGCACGCTTGGCACTACTTTGTTGATGCACGTGCGGCTACTGCGCACACAATTCACAAACACAGAAAATAATTTTTTTTTGGTTTGGATTGGAGTGTACTTTCGGGGGTTACAGCACCCTTTAACGGTCAAGCCAGCCGGCCCTTTACTTATGACACAGGCGCACGCTTGGCACTACTTTGTTGATGCACGTGCGGCTACTGCGCACACAATTCACAAACACAGAAAATAATTTTTTTTTTGGTTTGGACTGGAGTGTACTTTGGGGGTTACAGCACCCTTTAACGGTCAAGCCAGCCGGCCCTTTACTTATGACACAGGCGCACGCTTGGCACTACTTTGTTGATGCACGTGCGGCTACTGCGCACACAATTCACAAACACAGAAAATATTTTTTTTTTGGGTTTGGACTGGAGTGTACTTTCGGGGGTTACAGCACCCTTAACAGTCAAGCCAGCCGGCCCTTTACTTATGACACAGGCGCACGCTTGGCACTACTTTGTTGATGCACGTGCGGCTACTGCGCACACAATTCACAAACACAGAAAATAATTTTTTTTTTGGTTTGGACTGGAGTGTACTTTCGGGGGTTACAGCACCCTTAACGGTCAAGCCAGCCGGCCCTTTACTTATGACACAGGCGCACGCTTGGCACTACTTTGTTGATGCACGTGCGGCTACTGCGCACACAATTCACAAACACAGAAAATAATTTTTGTTTGGTTTGGACTGGAGTGTACTTTCGGGGGTTACAGCACCCTTTAACGGTCAAGCCAGCCGGCCCTTTACTTATGACACAGGCGCACGCTTGGCACTACTTTGTTGATGCACGTGCGGCTACTGCGCACACAATTCACAAACACAGAAAATATATTATTTTTTTAGCACTTGGGGGGAGCACCCCTGATGGACAGAGCACCCCCTGGACAACACTACAGCACCCCTTTAGGACTGGGACACTGCACAAGACTTTGGAGTGGACACAGCCCCTATGGAGAACTGACTGCACAACACAGTCCAGCCAGCCCCTATGGACTTTGAAGTAGTGGACACAGCCCCTATTAACAACAGCAGCACAGCACAACACAGCCAGCCCCTATGGACTTTGAAGTAGTGGACAACAGCAGCACTACACTACACTACACTACACAGCCCTAACTCCCACCCTCCCTCTTCACTGTCCACAGCCGAGTGAGAAAATGGCGCCGACGCGGGTACCTTATATAGGATCCAAAACCCGCGAGACTCGGAAGGCGGGATGATGACGTTCTGCCTCGATTTCAGATCCCAGTCAGGCGGGAAAAGTCGAGCCTGACTCGGATTGGACTCGGATCGGGGGGGCTCGGGGGGGTTCGGATTTCAGAAATCCGAACCCGCTCACCCCTAATATATATATATATATATATATATATATATGTCCACAATAAGAACTGGCACTCAATCCATACCTCCCAACATGACCCTCTCCAGGAGGGACACAATGCTCTGGTCCTGGACTTCCCTGGTAAGAGGTGGGGCTGCAGCGCAGTTCAAACTTCAAATAGGGGAGTCACACCAACTGTCATTTCACACACTGCCAAACATCACTGGCTGGGACTCACTGGCAGTTGGTGTGACTCCACTATTTGAATTTTGGACTGTGCTGCAGCCCCACCTCTGGAGCCACCACCAATCATAAATTACCAGGGAAGTCCAGGACCAGAGCATTGTGTCCCTCCTGGAGAGGGTCATATTGGGAGGTATGATCAATCCCATAGATAATAATCATCGCCCGGGTGCCCTCTGCAAATATAATGATAAGGTGAGCAGATAAACAGCCCGGCCCACTGCCAGCTGATTATGTTTAGCCAGTTTGCAATAACGTGTATATCACTTATATGTGCTTTTTGTATTCCCCCTCGTTGACAGCTGGCAGTGGGCCGGTGAGACGTGCCTCTCGATGTATACACCGGTAGCTTAGCAACCGGCTGAGTCGGGAGTGACGTCATCGGGTGGGGACTCCGACGCCTTGCGGCAGCGCGGGACTCCCGACGTGACCCGGCCTACTCCAGCTTCAAGGATGGATGCTATTTAAGGTAAGAAAATAAGCGGATTTGTTTTATTGTGCGATTTGACGCACTTGATGTGCCAGCCTTGAGAAAAGGGTCCTATGCGATCCTGAAACGTTGGTGATTGTGGCACCGAATAAAGACAATTTTTGTTTGGATTACTAAGTCCCGGAGTGCCGCTGTTTATCTGCTCACAATATATATATATATAAAACAGATATATAATAGGTGTAAGGTGCAATGAGGGAGATTGCTGGGCTCTTCAGGAAGTCAGGGAGATTACTACTATTTCAGGAAGTCTCCCTGACAATCAGGGAGAGTTGGTAAGTATGTTCTTACCTACTGTGCTGCCCATGCATATATCAACTAAGTAATGCAAACAGCTGGCCGCAACTTCGTATAATATAGCAGCAACTCTTGTGTCTTATATACAATCAGTGAGAAGGATCCAGACACAATCAGTAAATCAGAAGTAGCTGTCTACTGTCATCATAATGAGTCGCATGGGGTTAGGGGCGGGGTCGGCACTGCCGACCTGTTACAGCGCTGAATGCGTATATTTTGTACCAGACACTGAGCATCCGCAAGAGATACTACTCCTGACAGGTGGAAACGTAAGCATAAGAAGCGCCTATATCTGCACATGGATGTAGGTGTACGTCTTTTGTGTGCTTATGCGCAGTACGGAAAGTTTACACACAAAATAAACTACACATATATTCAGTTCTAAGATTACATCTATAGCAGTGATGTTAGAACAGTGTGCTGTCTGTTACAATATATAATTACTGATCTGTCAAACAGGTTTTTTTTTAGTTTTGCTATTTTTATTCAACTGAAATTACTATAACTGTACTTAGCTGTGTCTCCTTTAAGCTCTGTTATAAAATAAAAAGGTAGGCCCTGTTAAATGTCTGCCCCATCTGCCCAGACTGGCACTTTGGCAAGGAATGTCTGTTGCTTTTTACAAGCTTTGCCCTTACATGTGTAGTTAAGTTGTAACTGTGTATGTGAACCCTTGTTAAAATAGTGATTACACAGGTAAGCAGGGTCAGGACACAGATAACCCCAGTCTGCTCTTTGATTGGCTGGATGATGCAGGCTGGAATTCTGCTTTACAGTGATTGTCTGATTCCTGTTACCGGAGATAAAGTACATGTTCTAGTTAATGACTGTAAGCTGCGTTCTTGTTCAAATACTGGGTTTACCACATAGGACATTGGCAGCGAGCAAAGATACTCAGTGTATCAAAGACATTTAAATTCACTGATTTACCTATCAATTGCTTCACCAGATTCAACTCATGTCCTTTCCCTAAGATTACACATTACACAATGCTTAAGCACACAAATGCAAAAGATTACATTAGCGCTTCAGAATTTACAGAGACTAAAATGTCCAAACACATAGATGCCCATAGGGGAACTTTTGTGACTGCTAATTTAGATGTGTTTTTCCGCCATTGCTTTGAGGAATATGTTTTAAAAAAATAATTACAAGCAAGTGCATGATGGTACAGAACGGTGGCAGTTTTCCTACCATATAGCTCTGGTGTCATGGGTTTGACGCCAATCACGGCCTTATTTGTGTGCAGTTTTTATGTTCTTCCCATTTTGTTACTATTTCCACCCACATGCCAATTGCATACTGGATGGTTAACTAGCTTCTGACAAAATTAACCTTTTGAGTACCAGAGGCAGGAACTGATTAGAATGATTAAATATTATCTGCAAAGTGCTGCATCATATGTAGGTTCTGTATAAAGAACTGTTAAAATTCTGACTTTTTCTATAATATAAGAGGAGGCTACACGCAGGACCATCAAGAGTGGGGACAGACCCAGGTACTGGGACTCATATCTATGTGCTGCTGCACCGCACGCTACAGGGGCAGCTGGGTACGTATCCTCTCTATCCGGGGTCCCTGTTGGATGATCTGCTGCCCTGTCAGTGCCCCTCACTCTGTGCCTGATTCATGTTCAGATGGTATTGCACAGCCACAGGGAAGCGGCTGTACAATACGGTCCAGCAAATATTTAATACTGCAGGAGGCATGTATAGGAAGCAGACGTCTCCTTACAGGAATAGCGACCTGAGTGCAGTGTCCATAGATGCTGCTTTGGATCACAATGGTCGCGATGGCAGCAGCAGTCAGTCTTAATAACAGTACCCACTTTCTTCAGGGCTGGCTCCAGGGGTCGGAGCACCCTGTGCCGGCACCCTCCAGTGCGCCCTCTCTCACCGAAAATGGGGGTGTGGCCTAATTAACATAGGTCACGTCCCCTGCGTGACGTTATTAGGAGGCGTGTCCGCCTCCAAATAACATCAGGCTGGGGGGAGCCTCACTACCTGGGCTTCCTCCAGCCCTCTCCCATCACTGAATGGATGCCGCGCGTATGCGCGCAGCATCCATTCTCCGGCACCGCCGCACAGTTGCGGCAGTGGGGGGTCCCCAACCTCCCGATTTAACCACCCGTGGGCCACTTCGTCCCACGGGTGGAACAGCGGGACAGTAATGTCCCACTGAAATCGGGATGTTGGGGAGGGGTAGCGCCCTCTATGGGTTGCGCCCCTGTGTGACTGCTCAGGTCGAACACCCCTAGAGCTGGCCCTGGCTTCCTTTCCCACGCTGTCCCCCTCTCGGCACTCCTAGGTGCATGTCTAGAGCACAGGTTCTCAAACTCGGTCCTCAGGACAGTGCATGTTTTCCAGGTTTCCTCACAGAATTGCAAGTGAAATAATTATCTCCACCTGTGAACCTTTTAAAATGTGTCAGTGAGTAATGACTACACCTGTGCACCTGCTGTGTGACCTGGAAAACGTGACCTGTGTGGTATCCTGGTCTAGAGAAACATGCATATCCGATTCTATATGATTTTTGCTGTGCATAGCAGAGCATGTGGTCTTCCAAATTGTCACTATGAGCAATTCAATTCTTGTCCAAACTATTTCTATCACTGAGAACAGAGAGATATGATTGGCCCATGATTCCCATATGCATGTGTTTGGACACTGGACTGGGAGCAGGATGTGCCTAGTTTACTGATCACCAAGCGCATGATCCATACATGGGTAACATATGCTTGGAGAAAGTTCACCCCATTTTTAATGGTCAGAAAAAAAGGGAAATTAATTTTTATCAGGTGTCTAAGGTCTAACCTACAGAAGCCAGTAGTTATATAACCATAACCTAGTGAGATTAATCACATTATGCAGATATCAGAACCAATGAAGCCTGTTTCTTTTCCCTGTAGACTATTTGTCAAATAGTGACGTATTTTTACTTTAAATTGCAGTAAGGAGCATTAAGTCACAAAATTGAAAGCAAATATGTAACAGTATGAAAATAAACAAACTCTTGCAGTATCACGTTTGCTTTGCGTTTTCATATATGTGTAAATTTAATACAACTTGGCTTTTTGGGAGGGTTTTGAATAAATTGTCCAGATATCATACCCTGTATAGTTATTTCGCGATCATTTTCTAAAAAAAATAGTCTTCTTTGAAATGTAATGGTTGGAAGGGAAATGTTGGCTGTTCTTATTACCAATTGGATGGAAGTCCAGTATATATTAATTGGCAAATTTGAGTTAGCTGATCAGATGTGCACATGGATACGGCAGAAAGTCATCAGAAGACAATTGCATGTTCTACCATGTTATCATTTGCTATTAGACGAGTGGTGACTATTACAATGTACACATTTTATTGAAGAGAGTGATCAATTATTTGAAAATTAGTCTTGTGTACTGGCACTAAAACAGCATCTGGAATTCATTTCAATCTACAAGCAACTGACCATCGGAATTTAGCAGGTGCATTGCTGGACATGGATGTCTTCTCTCGTACTGAGTTATTAGATATTGGACCCTATTTGTTTACTAAGGAGCAGGATTGCTCATTACATGTTGGTGGAGAGCAACCAGTGGTAGGACACACTTTGTTTGATCCAGTCAGCAAACCCCTTTTAACAGCATAGCGTCATTACTGTTCAAATCACACTGTAGCCCAATAATTACTCAGGTAAACGTGTAAAAAAAAGACATGTTTAATGAGACCAAGATTACTCATTAGCGTTTAACCTCAGGGTTAGTGGGATGCTTCTGGCTAGCTTGTTAATAATACGTAATCTGGGGTGAAGCTCTTCACGGAGAAGGGGATTCATCAATGATTTTCCCATGAGAGGCTGTAACTTGCCAGACAAAAGACTGGTTTAAACATTTATGGGATATACACACAATAGTTCAAATAGTTACTGATCCATCCCCCCTCTTCAAAAATGCTGAAATATAAAACGCTGCCAAGTATAACTGCTCACCTACAGGTGGTATAAGCTTTGCTTAATTACAGAATTGATACCTCGGTCAGTGAAAGTATTAAATACAATAATTAGAGGGTTGGCCTGTATGCTGTGCAGTAGGAAATGTGTTCCCTGCTGGCTTTCATTATTGTGTGGAGCTGGTGGGAGGACAGCAAGGAACAGAACATGACAAGTAAAATCTGCCGTTTGTGTGGCCAGGAAATGTATAGACACAGTAAACAATTATCTGTGGGAAGGGCAGAGGCGATATTAAGGATTCTCATGGGAGATGTAATAAGATGCTGAATGTATCAATCTTTAAAATTTGTCCTTTCCACTACTACTGCCTTAATTATTCCATGGACTGTGATGGTCATTTGGAACATACAGTGACTATTATCTATCATCTTTGTCATTGCCTTCTGAACTTTTTCTGCTAATAATCTGCAGTTTGTTTACTAACCACGCTTGAGGTCTGCAGAACTTTGTCTTGTTGAAAAAACATCTACATATTTAAATGTTATCAAAGCTGGAAGTGCATTCTGCTTGTTACTGATCACTTGTCATGCTGATGGGAAACAAACTCTTAACAAATTAAAATACTTAGGCCCGTATTCAGTTTGAGGCGAAAAGCCGTTTTCGCGTGTTTTTGGTGGAAACTTTTCGCCGATGACGTCATTTTCCCCTGTTTTGATTTTACTCTGTATTCAATTTGGAAGACTTTTCACCTAGGCGGAAAGTCAATGCAATGTAATAGGCAGAAAAGTTTCACCTATGAATGGCAGGCGGAAAAAAAATGCAGAATTCGAGTTTTGGGGAGCAACGTTGCGGGAAACCCCGTGCAGCCTTCAGACAGTACCCCAAAGGTAAACTGTGTCAAAAATTTTTTAAAAAAGACTTAAGAACACCCCAAAAAATCACTTTGAATTTGGGGGCGAAAAAAATAAATGTTGGGGGACAAAGTTAAAAACTAGCGAACTTGACTCTGGGGGGGTTCCCAAGTATGCCCCATGTGTTATTTTCATTGCAGGGGCTTGCGGCAGGTGGATTTGTCCCATTTTTTTCAAGTTAACTTTAGCAACTTTAAAATATGCTGGCCCCCATTTTCAAGTACCCCAAATATGCTGGGATAAGTTATTTTCTGCAAAAAAACCTCCTGAATACTATTCTGCATCACTTATACAAAAACGCTATTTAGCAGCTATTGAGCCCGTTTAAAAACACCAAATACCTTCAGCAAGCCAAATCGGGGGGTACCATAGGGAACCCCCATGTCAGAGCATCTTTTGGGGAGTGTCAGGCTGATTTCCCCAAATCTGACAGTACTTTCCGCTTGTTTAAGTTTCGCCAGGTCCCGTTTTCGCCTACTTTCAAATTGAATACAGGGATACGCGGGCACGTGCACGATACTTTTCCGCCTGCAAAACAGGCGAATTAGGCGAAAAGTCAGGGGAGGCGAAAAAGTATCGCGGGTCCGCTCAAATTGAATACGGCTCTGAATTTCAAACTGGATGAATAAACTGTAAGTGTAGTTTCATTATGATATCTTTTTACAAAGGAAGGTATTGATAACCAATTTGTAAATTGTATTTAAAAGTGAATTAATGTAGATGCCTCTACCATGTCAATTATTTCTTGTAATTCATTATTAGAATGCATAATGTGGTGATTGATTGTGAGAATTAGTTAATTTACGATATCTGAAAAATATCACATCTCTGGAGTGTACTAATTGCTATAGCCTGGCGATGCCCTGTCCCCACAGCAGGGGGGACAGCACTGTCCCTGCTGTGGGGGCTGTCGGCTCCAGGCTGCACGCAGGATCTTGCGATATTTGCGAGATCTCGCGCATGCTCAGTGGAGCTGGCCGGGACTGAGACACAATGCATCAGCACTAGGCTGATGCGCTGTGGTCTCTAGCGGGGATCGCCGGAGGGGGGAGTTATCACTCCCCCGCTCCGGCCAATGAGATGTTGATACATCTCATCGTTAGTGCGAATCAGGAAGCGTTATAGTGGCATGTTAAGTGCTGCTATAATGCATCTCCCCCAATGGCACCTAAAGTTTCAAAACTGGCACTACTAAACCTTCTATCGGATGAAGTGTGTCATGTGTTCGAATCATTTAACAACTAATTTATAACAATAAATAAAGATACAGACAAAGAGACTTAGATTTGGCAGAAAAACTGTTTGCTATTTCTTAGCTATTAAATTAAATATATATTTATTTAAGGATGTATTGTGGCAAAGAAAGGACGGCCAAAAATCAGCCAATCAACAATGCCCATTCACATCCAACAACATGAATTACAGGCGGATACAGCGCAAGGTGCGCAAACACAACTATAAAGCCTAATTAACAACAAAGGTATCCACTCACCTTCTAACTTGACTACCACCCATTTTGGTGATGATACTGCCCCCCAATAGGGTGGTACAGCCAACTACCAGTCAACGAAGGGAGCGCACCTCAACTGAATAACTGCACCCGGACTGGTGACCTGTCGTTCTTTCCTGCCGCAACATAGCCAACACAACAAACACCAAGCCCACTTGCTCAAAGAGAAGGGAGGCATGAAGACTGAAAACAAAGAGGCTTTGGCCTAAAGCCCAAGCCCCTTAAATAAACTCCATACCAAAACACACCCCTGCACTACCATAGGCTACTAAGACTAATGATCATCACCCATGCCAGCCCCCATCCTAGAGGTTTAAACCACCTATTTTCTTATTTATTCACTCGGTTTCTCTTCTGAGGGTATTGTGACAGAATATGACACAATATTTATGTAGATTGTAGCCCATGTTCTGCAATGTAAGTATTTTGCAGATCTATTTTTTTCTTCTTGTTTTGTTTGTACAGTTTCTGCTTATGTACTTTGTAAGGCATTGAATAACCCTTGTGGAGCCATATAAATAAAAGATAAAGTTGGCTTTGTAAACAGTTCTTTGTATTAGGTTCTATCCAGTGATGGAAAAGATTAATTATTCTATTGAAAACACTGCATAATATGTGCTATATACATAGCTGTTAATACAAATAATTGTCCTATCATACACTAGCCGCCAGATTGGAGGTACTGCCATACACTAGCCACCAGATTGGAGATCATGCCATACACTAGCCACCAGATTAGAGGTCCTATCATACACTAGCCACCAGATTGGAGGTCCTACCATACACTAGCCACCAGATTGGAGATCCTGCTATACACTAGCCACCAGATTGGAGGTCCTGCCATACACTAGCAACCAGATTGGAGGTCCTGACATACACTAGCCAACAGGAGAAAAAAGTGAATCTGAACCTTGACCTGGTTCGACTCGAAACCCCTAAATTCTGGTGCATTCGGATTTCAGAAATCTGGACCCACACATCTCTATATATAGCTGTTAACTAACAATATTTTATGTGCTAACCACCAACAAGGATTGTATTCTGTTGCTATATTAAAAAGTCTGGGGCCTTGATGCAACTGTACATTAAGCTAACCCCTTCCCCTCTCCCCCCCAACACACACTATCTTTTTGTTCTCTCCCCATCTTCCTTTTACTATTTGCCATTTGTGGAAGTACCTGTGCATGGTGGTGGAAAGGGAGTTTAATGTGCGATGTAGTGTCCCCTGTTATCTGCCTGATTGCATGTATTGTAAAATGATTTTAGCTCGACTTACTAGTGAAACGTAGTCCTCATGAAATATGGTGTAATAGCATGCTGTTTACGTCCAACCGAAGATGCACAATTTAGTGCTTAAGTATATAAGTTTCATGCTTGATTTTAACTCCTCCAGCTTCAGTTAAAGCAATTTAAACAGTGCTTGTTGTCCTACAAAAACTGGCTATCTATGATTGAATTTATGCCTCTACAATGTTGAATGATGTAACTAAACTTTCCTTGGACATGGGAGGCCAGAGAGAAAGTTTCCCTGACAGTACAAAGAAATGACTGAATGCAGCATGGCAAGAATGGTTGAACGCTTGATGACAGAACGGTTCAGTGGAAGCTTGCTCCGCAAACAGGTCTCTGTGAATTGAATCTTTTCATGTTTTCAGTAGGCCTGCCTCCTTGCCCTGCTTGACTTAGTAGCTCCCTTCAATTCAGGAGCCTCTCTACCGACACCTGTCCAGATCTGATAAGATGGATATGCAGTCCTGTGTTGGAAATGTGTGTGCCTCCCTGATCAAAGTAAAGAAGCACAAGAGAGGCCTTTTTTTCCAAGTAGATTACATCCCGGTCACTTTGAAAACACAAGTGAGCTATGAGCTCAGGCATCTATAGTAGATAGCCATGTTTCACGGGGGCCCACTGTCTGGGACATCTGCGATACTTTGACATAAACATGAATGAGTCATCTCATAATCCTGGCCAACCAAGCACGTCAACGGAACACCTGTTCCAGTTAGGTGAAAGTCACTATTAATGAAGGTAAAATGTCAAATTTAACTTAAAAACAGTAACCTCAAGTGGATTTTTGTACGTTTGTTTCTACTCATTGAAGAAGGGGCCACGTAATGTGAGAAGAAAATAATAAAATACATAAAGGTTGATTTAACTGTACGAGTTGTGATTCAAAGAAACACCATAGAAGTGTGTTGTTTTAATTACCTCAGAACATATGATTCAACCATTTAAAGGTCTGAGTCATATGGAACACTAGAGTATGTGGTCATTGCCCTGCTGCTGCCTCTAGGCCACTAAACAGACCACAACTGTGTGACCCATCCGATGATAGCTTCATTAGCTGTGTTCAGAGCCCTAGCTAGCTAACTGCAACTCAAACCTTTTTTTAGTCCTTTTCATCGATAGTTCCCATATATATATATATATATATATATATATATATATATACGTATATATGTTATATGTGCACTTCCTACTTTCTGTTATAGTATCCAAAAGTGGCAGCAGCAGTCTCCCCCTTCCTTAATTCCTTCCTCAAAGGATCATACACGATTCTTGGCAGAAAATAAGAAGTATTGGACACACAATTAGGAAGTGCGGTCTTTACAAAGAATTTTAATAAAGAATTAAACACACATACATCAGAAGAAGAAAAACACTTATACATGATTCCAGGCTCAGGGCCTGATTCAGACCCTCTCGCGAGTGCATAGCGCTCGCAAGCTGGTCGATGTTCCCCCAATGTGCATGCACCGCCTCCGGCGTGCGCATGCACGAGCCCCAACGAGCGATGGCAGCTCCGACGCTCCGGGGCTCACTACAAGATGGGGCGGCTGTCGATGTTGATTGACAGCTCGCCCCGTTTTGTAGGCAGGGAGGGGGGTGGCTGCACAAACGCAGGCATTCCCTTAGGAACGCCTGCCGTTTGTGGGCGGCCCTACTGACATCACTCGTGATGTCAGTAGTGGACTTCCTGCTCTATTAGACCCGCAGGGTCTCGACGCAAGCCCAATGGTCGCGATAATCGTGACCATCGCCAGGCCGCTCACACTAGGCTTTGCAAGCGTCCTGTGGGCTGAAAAAAATCAAAAACGCCCTGATTCTGAGCGAGCGCACGCAAACAGCATGCGCCTCTGAATCAGGCCCTCAGTCCCTTCACATCAGTCACAGTGCCAACAAAGCGTTCCAGGAATGTACACTATCCACGTTTTTTTGTCAGAGAACTTGTCTGCACCAATTTCACTCTCCAAGCCAAACTCAACTAGGGGCCTAATTTATCAATGAGTTTTATCATTCACAATGAGTGATAAGACTCATTGCGTATGATAATGGTGCTCCAGCCAATCCGCGCCCAACTGTCATCTGTTCGAAAAATGACAGTTGGGAGCTGATTGGCTGGAGCACCTTTTATCATACACAACGAATTTTATCATTCATTGTGAATGACAAAACTTGTTGATAAATGAGGTCCTAGTTTAGATAACTGTGACTTCGTCAAAGGGGTCCAAGGTAGTTAGGGTTAACAAACTTATTGCTTTGCCGGGCTACACAAAATGTATTGAGACTCCCACCTACAGCTTTGCAAATCTAAGCATCTGCGTAAAAAGTTGCATCATCAGTCGCAAATCATTCTATTGTCACAGTCTTGAGTAGGTCCATGGTCCCGCAAAATGGATGTGGGAAGTGAGGTACTGGAGTCATGTTTCCTGCGAATAGGATCACAGACAGAGGCACCCCAAAAAATGGATGCAATACACCTGTGTTTTTGCCTCCACTCCCCATTACCTCTCCCAAATGTTGCCGGCCTGTTAATCACACTACGAGTAAAAAGTCACAGGAAGCGACTACGGCAGTGGTTCCCAAACTTTTTTGAATCACGGCACACTAGTGTATCAGCATTGTTTTCTCGGCACCCCGAAGCCAAAAGCTTGTTATTGAGAAATTCAGAATAAAATGTATTGAAGTACAGTAGTACAGTGAAGTAAATTGTGCTGACCTGTCATCCTTAGGTTTGGTTATCTGGTGGTGGACAGGTTTGTGCTTCTGTTTGTGCACATATTTACATTACATTGGCCATAAAGAATTTGATTTGGTGCTGGACCACCAACCTGAGGCACCCTTCAAGTGTTCCTAGGCACCCCAGGGTGCCGCGGCACACAGTTTGGGAACCACTGGACTACAGTAATGTATCTTGATGTATGCGCAATTTACCGATAATTGCCCAACTGCGAAAACGTCGGCATAGCGTACTTCTCTGAATCAGGCTCTAAAAGCCCAGATTTGGGTTTTCATTTGTAAAAGTAAGTGTAAAATGCATTATATTGCAGCAAATCTCTGTTAATTTTGTAACAAATATCTATTTGCTGCTAATTATTGCAGAAAGAATCGGTGTCACTTAAGTCCTCAAATCTGTGCCTTTAACAAACTAGAGATAGCTTAGGGGAGACTATATCAGTCCTGAGCTGCAATGTAATATACATAGTCACAACTAACCCTAATTTTCAGAGACCGTCCCAGGCTTTAAAGATTTGTCCCTGGAGAATTTTCACAGGACATTTCTCTATATTTTAATATTGAGCAACTGTTCAGTACAATTCCTCTATTCTGAAAACTGGAAGCAATTACCACTGCTTTAGAAGAAATGGAAGAACCTGCGCTAAATGTCTGGTCTCATAAATCTAATAATCACATACTATATATAACATAGATAGCAAAATATAATAGTCGCTGAATATAAATGAGATATGGTATAAT
Organism: Taudactylus pleione; assembly: GCA_031769625.1. Lineage (NCBI taxonomy): Eukaryota > Metazoa > Chordata > Amphibia > Anura > Myobatrachidae > Taudactylus > Taudactylus pleione. The sequence goes on along the minus strand of JAUIMM010000012.1, from coordinate 15,865,899 downwards.
ATTGCACAATGATATTAATAATCATAAGGGTATGCGGCTTGGATTGAAAAGTACCATTTAATAATGCACATTAAACAACAAGTAAATGCAATAAAAAATCGCAAAAAACATCAGGTTAAAAATTAGTCCTACATAAAAAGGGGGGAAGGAATAATAAAATCCAAATATGAAAGTCAGTACGAAGTAATAGTCACTGATCCTCAGTGGTGTTCCGGATTAATGTCCAGCAATATAATTACCAGCTTGTGAGGCAGCAATCACATTCCACTGGGTGAATGTCCCGATTGTAGTGGTAATGGAGCAATCGCTGGAATGTCAAAACAGTGATGCCGGTCCGGAGGTCCACATGAAGTTCCCAAATGGGGCAAACGTAGTTGATCAGGTGCTAGACGCGTTTCGCTGTGTGGTGCTCACAGCTTCCTCAATAGCAAGTCCTTCCTTCTAGAAGTGAGGGGTTTAAATACCTCTATCCTAATATTAACCAACAGCAGCTGTGCATTAAATGATTAACTTAATCAATCCAGCCGTATACCAAAACAAGCAACCCTTAGGTCTCATCGTCAAAATTAAACATACATTATACAATTCAATGTTTCAGACTTGAAAAACATACAAATCGAGAGATTACATACTTTATTCCTATCGTTATTCTCAGGTCACGTGATATTTGTATCTGTCACATGTCTGAAGATCACATGACCGGATTCGACTAGTCATGTATATGACGTCTTATACATATCCCGTGGTCTAAGTTGTGGGCCGTCTCATTATCACGTGATCAGTTTCACGTCATATCCGAGGCATTGGTGATCACATGGTGTAAACAAAGCCATGTGTACGGCACTCGACCTGCATCGTATGTGTCGTGCACGCACAAAATGTAAATACAACCACATGATCCGGATACTCCATTCTCAGTATGTGTATACAATTATATAAACTTTAAATTCTAATTCTAATCTCATAGTTTAGAATATTTCTAATATATCGATTCCGTTATGTAATATAAGGTAAGTGATACACAATAGGAAGGAAATCTTAATAAATACCATATCTAATTTGGGTAGTCACATAATGTAAAAAACATTGTGTGCATAATTAGCCTACAGCATATATATCACGCAATCATGAAGAAATAACGAAACCACATGATAGTATGGTTCATCTAGATGTTCCATTCATAGTATGTGTATACGGTCATACGGTCCATGGGTTCTGATTACATCCAATCTCCAGACTCATAATGTAGAGTGTTTATAATCCATTAGTCTCTTATATCATATAAGTAAGTATTGTATAATAAACAATAAACAAAGAGTCCAATGGCTGCTATATCTAATTGAATACTCTAAAGACCAATCAAAACCCATCCACTGAACAAATCTAATATATAAACTCTCATAGCAATATAGTTGACACTTAACTGGAGAAGCACAGCCCATTTAAATCAATAGGGCTATATAGCTCCAGCAAATGCACCAACATCATCCTCCTTGCACTGAACATAATAAAGCTATACGTTAATATAATAAATAAAATATAATATCAAAAAGCAAAGACCCTACCAAATAATATAACCAAATAAGATTAAAAAATATATAGAAAATGATTAATGATATAATGATATTCCAACCATAATCATAAATAAAAATCAATCTTTATCATTCCTTCTAGATTGCAATAAGGTATCTGAATATGTAAATATTTGCTGGGGACCCTAACTACCCATCTAAATGACACCATTCATAAAAAGAAATTCAGCTCTATTGACTCATTGAGTCCTTCAGGGTACAGAGAGTTCAATTTGAACATCCAAAAGACTTCTTGGCGACATAAATGTTTATATCTGTCACCACCTCTCTGAGTCAATTGGACTTGTTCAATACCAATAATGCTGAGTGATTTTGGATCGCTATTGTGTACCTTAAGATAGTGTAACGATAAACTATGTGTAGTGACCTTATTAATAACATTACGTCGGTGTTCCATAAAACGTCTTTTAAGCGGTCTTGTGGTGCGACCTACGTATTTAAGGCCGCATCCACAGGTTATCAAGTAGATGACATAAATTGAGTCACAATTTAAAAAATTTGTTATAGTATATACCTCACTCTCATTTATTTTTATATCTCCAGTTTTTTTAGGAGTATGTTGACACATAGTGCATCTTGTCTTTCAACAACGGTGGAAACCAGATGGTCTACATGGTAACCATTGTGTATTGTCTCCAAATATATCTACAGTGCTTGGTTTTTTGCATGTTTTGAAGTGGCTTGGGGCTAGAATGGATTTTAAAGACCTATTCTTGTGATAAATCACTCTTGGTTTAATGGGTAGAATGTCCCGTAGGACATTGTCTTGTTTCAGAATTCAATAATTTTTGCAAATAATTTCTCTAATTTCCTTATGGTATGAGTTGTATTTACAGATAAAAGAAAGATCTCTCCCTGAATGTTGCATGAAAGGTTCTTTTATATCTTTATCTTCACCCCTATTTATGTTCTTAATTCTTCTGTCAACCAATAAATCTGATCTGTCCATACGGGATACCTCATCTAAAGCTTTACACAGGAGGTATTCTGGATAACCCCTTTTCCTAAAGGAATCTAACATATCCTGAGCTTGTCTTTGAAATGTATCCAGAGAGGAACAGTTCCTTCGTATCCTCATCAACTGACCCTTTGGAATATTTGATTTCCAAGGGTAGTGATGAGCACTTTTATAGTGAAAATACAATTGAGTACTGACCAATTTGAAATAATTTGATGAATGTATAATGCCATCCTTGATATCGAGGGCTATATCCAAGAATTGTATACGGTCTGTACTGTATTGATGAGTAAATGACAAATTGAAGGAATTGTGAGTTAGAGAAGAAATAAACTGTGTAGCAGAAGATAGGTCACCATCCCAAATAAAAAATAGATCATCAATGTAGCGGCCATAGAAGACCAGGCTCGCGCCGAACACGCTCCCCCACACATAGGAGTCCTCAAACTCCCCCATGTATAGGTTCGCATAGCTCGGCGCAAACCTGGTCCCCATGGCTGTCCCCATGATTTGAAGATAAAAAGTGTCAGAAAAGAGAAAGTAATTGTGAGTGAGAATAAAAGAAATACAATCTAAAATAAAATCCCTATGTTCCCTCTTGAGGTTCTCATCTCGGGATAACCGGGAGGCAATGCTCTGTAGTCCAAATTCATGAGGAATATGAGTATATAAAGAAGTAACATCAAGTGTAAGGAAAGCATATGATGATTTCCATTCTATAGATTAAATCTTTTGTAAAAAATGTGTGGTGTCCCTGAGATGAGATCTCAAAGTGGGAACATAGGGCTGCAGGTAGGTGTCAACATAATGAAAAAGATTGGATGTGAGGGAATTGGATATGTTAGATTCCCTTAGGAAAAGGGGTTATCCCGAATACCTCCTATGTAAAGCTTTAGATGAAGTATCCCGTATGGACAGATCAGATTTATTGGTTGACAGAAGAATTAAGAACATAAATAGGGGTGAAGATAAAGATATAAAAGAACCTTTCATGCAACATTCAGGGAGAGATCTCTCTTTTATCTGTAAATACAACTCATACCATTAGGAAATTAGAGAAATTATTTGCAAAAATTATCGAATTCTGAAACAAGACAATGTCCTACGGGACATTCTACCCATTAAACCAAGAGTGATTTATCGCAAGAATAGGTCTTTAAAATCCATTCTATCCCCAAGCCACCTCAAAACATGCAATAAACCAAGCACTGTAGATATAGTTGGAGACAATACACAATGGTTACCATGTAGACCATCTGGTTTCCACCGTTGTGGAAAGACAAGATGTACTATGTGTCAACATACTCCTAAAAAAACTGGAGATATAAAAATGAATGAGAGTGAGGTATATACTATAACAATTTTTTTAAATTGTGACTCAATTTATGTCATCTACTTGATAACCTGTGGATGCGGCCTTAAATACATAGGTCGCACCACAAGACCGCTTAAAAGACGTTTTATGGAACACTGACGTAATGTTATTAATAAGGTCACTACACATAGTTTATCGTTACACTATCTTAAGGTACACAATAGTGATCCAAAATCACTCAGCATTATTGGTATTGAACAAGTCCAATTGACTCAGAGAGGTGGTGACAGATATAAACATTTATGTCGCCAAGAAGTCTTTTGGATGTTCAAATTGAACTCTCTGTACCCTGAAGGACTCAGTGAGTCAATAGAGCTGAATTCCTTTTTATGAATGGTGTCATTTAGATGGGTAGTTAGGGTCCCCAGCACCTATTTACATATTCAGATACCTTATTGCAATCTAGAAGGAATGATAAAGATTGATTTTTATTTATGATTATGGTTGGAATATCATTATATCATTAATCATTTTCTATATATTTTTTAATCTTATTTGGTTATATTATTTGGTAGGGTCTTTGTTTTTTGATATTATATTTTATTTATTATATTAACGTATAGCTTTATTATGTTCAGTGCAAGGAGGATGATGTTGGTGCATTTGCTGGAGCTATATAGCCCTATTGATTTAAATGGGCTGTGCTTCTCCAGTTAAGTGTCAACTATATTGCTATGAGAGTTTATATATTAGATTTGTTCAGTGGATGGGTTTTGATTGGTCTTTAGAGTATTCAATTAGATATAGCAGCCATGTGGACTCTTTGTTTATTGTTTATTATACAATACTTACTTATATGATATAAGAGACTAATGGATTATAAAACACCCTACATTATGAGTCTGGAGATTGGATGTAATCAGAACCCATGGACCGTATGACCGTATACACATAGTATAAATGGAACATCTAGATGAACCATACTATCATGTGGTTTCGTTATTTCTTCATGATTGCGTGATATATATGCTGTAGGCTAATTATGCACACGATGTTTTTTATATTACGTGACTACCCAAATTAGATATGGTATTTATTAAGATTTCCTTCCTATTGTGTATCACTTACCTTATATTACATAACGGAATCGATATATTAGAAATATTCTAAACTATGAGACTAGAATTAGAATTTAAAGTTTATATAATTGTATACATTCTGAGAATGGAGTATCCGGATCATGTGGTTGTATTTACATTTTGTGCGTGCACGACACATACGATGCAGGTCGAGTGCCGTACACATGGCTTTGTTTACACCAGGTGATCACCAACGCCTCAGATATGACGTGAAACTGATCACGTGATAATGAGACGGCCTACAACTTAGACCACGGGATATGTATAAGACGTCATATACATGACTAGTCGAATCTGGTCACGTGATCTTCAGACATTTGACAGATACAAATATCATGTGACCTGAGAATAACGATAGGAATAAAGTATGTGTTCTCTCGATTTGTATGTTTTTCAAGTCTGAAACATTGAATTGTATAATGTATGTATAATTTTGACGATGAGACCTAAGGGTTGCTTGTTTTGGTATACGGCTGGATTGATTAAGTTAATCATTTAATGCACAGCTGCTGTTGGTTAATATTAGGATAGAGGTATTTAAACCCCTCACTTCTAGAAGGAAGGACTTGCTATTGAGGAAGCTGTGAGCACCACACAGCGAAACGCGTCTAGCACCTGATCAACTACGTTTGCCCCATTTGGGAACTTCATGTGGACCTCCGGACCGGCATCACTGTTTTGACATTCCAGCGATTGCTCCATTACCACTACAATCGGGACATTCACCAAGTGGAATGTGATTGCTGCCTCACAAGCTGGTAATTATATTGCTGGACATTAATCCGGAACACCACTGAGGATCAGTGACTATTACTTCGTACTGACTTTCATATTTGGATTTTATTATTCCTTCCCCCCTTTTTATGTAGTACTAATTTTTAACCTGATGTTTTTTGCGATTTTTTATTGCATTTACGCGTTGTTTAATGTGCATTATTAAATGGTACTTTTCAATCCAAGCCGCATACCCTTATGATTATTAATATCATTGTGCAATATTATACCATATCTCATTTATATTCAGCGACTATTATATTTTGCTATCTATGGTATAAATGGTATGTGATTATTAGATTTATGAGACCAGACATTTAGCGCAGGTTCTTCCATTTCTTCTGTATACTTTATATATATTAGGAGGGTGACACACTCCTTGAACCAGCAGCTTGCTTGATAGCGCCATTCTGATTTTCTATCTTTGGTTTGTTGTCATTTTTACCACTGCTTTTGGCCTGATTCAGCAGTGGGTGCAATGCTGATATTTATGCAGATTGTGCAATTATTTGCCATTGCGCATGCGTGTAATTCACACTGTGCATACATTGCGATTGCTTTGCTTTACATTATCACAGAGGATCCATTTGCAAAGTGAGTGCTATGTGGTCAGCATTTGGGGGAGGTAATGGGGGAATGGTAAGGTAAACACAGGTGTGTCTGGCAGTTTCATGGGCGTGCATAAATTAGCCATTGCGCTTGCATTCGCAGCATGACAGATCTGCATGTGAGGAAAGCTGCAGTGTTTGCGGCTGGTCAGACCTGCCGTACATGCTGCGTGACTGCTTGATGTGCGTTATTGATACCAATGTTTATGCAGGAGTGCGACATTGGACGGATATGAGAAGGTAGCAGTGAGCGGGCGTCTTTACGTTGGGTGTGCTCTGGCAGGCATGTCTGTACATGAGTTCTTTGAGGTAAGGCTGGTGGTGTCCTATCTTTTCTTGGCCTCAGAACACTGAATTTGTGACCCATGGATTAAACATTCACTTTTCTGCTGCTGGCCATTACAAACATGCAAATATTTGTGTACAGGTCATAACTTGGAAAACTCTCCTTGACGTCCATCATCATACTATTACTTTAAATGTGGAGAACACAACCACATAGCAACATACTGTAGATTGAAGCCATGTAACACTTGGCTGTCTCTGTGATATGTTTGCATAAATGCCACCAATAAGTGGTTTTTTTTTTTTTTTCCCAATCACTGTGTGAAGTTGTAACATAATATCCTATTTATCATTACAATGGGACTAGTAATAAAAATTAGGCCCTTTAGTGACATTTCTTGCTAAGCAAAAAACAAAATGATGGACCCACGCTAATTGGACTAGCATCTGGTAAATCTAAAAAATGTGGACACACCCAGGAGTCACCACATGGATATAAAGATGAATAAAAGAAAATGTGATAAACCAGCGCTTTAAGAAATCCAGCTGAGGGGGGTGTGGCCTGGACGCTGCCGGGAACAGACATGTCCTTTGGGAGCTCCTGCTACCGGACTTACCCTCCGGTGTGTAGCGTGCCTGGGCTCGTTCTTCACATACCTGAGCGGCTCCTGAGGTCAGCGCAACCAGTGGGGACCATATGTAGCTGTCCCCGACCCTCCAGATACCTGGTCTCCACTGCGGCCTGCTCAGGGACTTGGAGCCATGACCTCGATTTGCCCGATTGACCCGTCGCGTGATCCACTGTGGCTACACTCGCCATTATCGCGGTCCTCCAGCCTGCACTCCACACAGTTGCCTCTGCCCCCTGCATGTAACTGGGTCTGGTAGCCTCCTCCAGGGTGAAGTCCCCATTGCATGCCTGGTGGTGTTGGGCTCCAGGCGGTTGCCATTTTGGAAGAGAGCAGGGCTGCAGCTGTGCTGTGGTTCAGTAGTAGAGTGATCCTGAAATTCTCAGGGCTGCATTTAAATTCCCTCCTGCCTTCACCATATAAAGGCTCTGGGACTGTACCTGTTTTTCCCCCCTTTTGCTGCTCCTGGATGGTGGCTCTCTAGTTACAGTGACTGCTGCTCCCTCCTTTGTGCTAACCTGATCACCTGCTATATGTGTGTTCCCAGATAATGCCATGTGAATAATATCCTTTTGCCTGCCCTTGCGACATTTTCTTTTTTGGTGAACCCTTTTTAGCTGTTTTCTGCTTCTTTGACCTTCGACCTACCGATCTCTGAACGTCAGACTGATTGTTGTGGCTGACCATGGCTACTAAGAAACAGCAGAAGTTTTCTTCTTTGACTCAAATAATTTGCTTTCAGCCTCGTGGATCTGCAGCAGCTAACAAGTCTCCTCCTACTGGTTCAGCCGACCTTCGCAAATCATCTCCTGCTCCGTCACCTTCAGTTGGCTCTCCTCATCAGGTTGCTCAGCCGAGCTTGATGGATGATGATACTCCTCTGACAGCTCGGATGATGCAACAAATGCTCCAATCCTTCCGGGTGGATCTCATGACTGATATGCATTCTGCATTGCAGGATGTTAAGCGGGAGTTAACCGATTTAGGAGACAGGACTGATCATCTTGAAACAAAAATGGAGGAGCTTGTGACCTCTCATAACACTCTCCTTACTGCTCAAGATTCCACTGTGGTGGAGGTTTCTGAGACAAGTTGGTGGATTTGGAAGATCGATCCCGTCGCATCAATATTAAAATTCAGGGAATCCCAGAATCAGTGTCAAATTCGGAGCTTCAAGACTTTGCTTTATCTATATTTCGAAACCTCCTACCATCTTCTGCTGATTCTGACCTGCTTATAGACCGGATTCATCGTCTTCCCAAACCCCATAATCTGCCTTCTTCTGCGTCTAGAGATACTCTTCTGCGTATCCACTTTTATCATGTCAAAGAAGCTATTCTCCAAGCAGCTAGGGCTGACTCGGACTCTGAAATCCTTGGAAATCTACAATTGTTCCCTGATTTCTTGGCAGCCACCATTGTCAAGTGCCGCACCTTCTACCCTCTCACCTCAACTCTTCGTGCTAACGAGATTTCATACCGCTGGGGATTCCCGGTCAAACTCCTTATATGAGGGGATGGTTCAACTGTTGTGGTGTCCTCTTTAGAAGCGGGATTTAAATTGCTAGAGGAATGGAACATTCCAGCCCCTTCATCCTCCTCCAAGTCCAAGCTTACGATTGCCCCTGAGTGGTCGTCGGTTGGATAAGACTGTGCAGTATCTGGATATTTGCCTTTTTTACTCTGACCGCCCCTCCTTGGACTGAGGGTTTCTGAGAGAGGTCTTCCAAGACTTCTGATGTTTGTTATATCATGAGTCATTAGTTAGTCACACAAACAATGTATATGTCCTTCTATTATTGGGTATCTTTTTTTGAGTTATATTGTTTTTTATAATAATGTCGTATGGGTTGGCTGCCTCCGGCCTGCCCCAATGTTCTTAGTTTTGCCACATTTAATTCCTTGTGGCAAATACTTCTGCCCGATATACTGGGCTTGTTTATTTTTCTTCTCCCCCTGGTGTCCTTCCCCTCCTTTATTGTTGTTCTGGGGGGTTTTTTGTGTTTTTTTTTTTTCTTTCTTTTCTTTTCCGATATGTTATTTTTTTCCGGAGTTTATTTTTGCCCTGTGGGTTCTGGCTAGTGAATTATCGGCCTCATCCTATAAGTTTTATTTATGGTTAATCTTTTTTCACTTAATGTAAAAGGGTTAAACTCCCCTAATAAACAACGTTTAGCCTTAAGTACTTTTTATGCCCATAAGGCTGATGTGGTGGCTTTACAAGAAACACATTTCTCTACCCTTAATCCCCCTGTGTTAAAATATTCTAGATATCCTGTTTGCTACACTGCCAATGGGCCATTTATAAGAAATGGAGTTGCTATTTTATTTCACGCTAACTCCCCTTTCACCTTAACAAAATTGCTCACAAAAATGGGAGGTATCTCATACTAGTGGATACTCTTCACAATACCCAGGTCACCTTGGTTTCCCTATATGCTCCAAATTCCCAGCAGGTCTCTTTTTTGCGAGAAGTCTTTATTGAGATTCAGAGAGTTCAGAAAGGCTCCCTTATGATATGTGGAGATTTTAATATTGCCCCTGATCCTTGTATTGATAGATCTGGTGCTTCTAGATTTGGTGTATGCCCTGGGGATCTAGGTCTGTCAACGGCCTTTAAAAATGCTGAATTTGATATATATGGCGGACCGAAAACCCTGAGGCCCGAGATTATACTTTCTTTTCCAATGTTCATAACACATACTCACGTATAGACCTTATTCTAGCTGATAAGTGGACCCTGCAGCTTACTCACACTATTAAAATTCTACCCATTACTTGGTCAGATCATGCCCCCTTATTATGGATATGGAACCTATCCGAGTCTGGCTCCCCAATTCGGCAATGGAGGTTATCTGACCACCTCCTTCAGTCCCATGAAGTAACCCAGGCACTTTTAGCCTCCCTTTCTCAATATACTGACACTAACTCTCCTGAGGACACTTCTGTTTTTACCCATTGGTGTGCTTTAAAAGCTGTGATGCGGGGTACAGCCATTCAACAGGGTGCCCGGTTAAAGAAACAATATTTATGCTTACAGAGAGATTTAGAATCCCAACTTGCGACATTGGAATCTCAAAATCAACACCATCCCACTAGGGAATTAAAAAAGCAGCTGGTATCGGTTAGATCAAAGCTGCAGAAACTCTTTAACGGTCGTACACAGGCATCTCTTACTAAAAGTAGGCATAAATTCTATACAGCAGGTAATAAAGCAGGTAGAATGTTAGCTCGCAGGTTACGTGGCCAACGGGCACGGAATAGAATCCATTGTTTGATTGATGGCCAGAATAAAAAGACATTTAATCCCCAACATATTTCCAACCTTTTTGCACAATATTATGCTGCTCTCTATGATCTACCGTCTGATACTGTAACCCCACAACCTACTAGTGATACTATTTCTTCTTTTTTCTCTAGTTTGAAATTGCCATCTTTGTCTGGGGAAGATTTAGCCTCACTAAATGCCCCTTGGACTCTTGAGGAAGTTGAGCATGTTATTAAAAATCTCCCTAAGGGCAAAGCTCCAGGCCCCGATGGCTTTATTAACACCTTTTATACTTATTTTTCTGCTGTCAGCTTCTATCCTAATAAACCTTTTTAACTAAGCTACTAAATTAGGCCGTTTCCCTGCTGAACTTTTGGAATCCCAAATAGTTACTATCCCTAAACCGGGTAAAGATCTTTTAGATGTTAAGAACTACAGACCAATAGCGTTATTAAATACGGATGTCAAAATATTTGCCCAGCTTATAGCAAATCGAATTTCCACCCTTCTACCACAGCTTATACACCTCAATCAGGTTGGTTTTGTCTTGGATCGACACGCCTCTGATAATACCCACAGAGTGTTTACTATAAATCAATTGCTGTCTCAGTCCCAGGAACAATTTATCCTACTTTCTTTAGATGCTGAGAAAGCCTTTGACAGACTTAATTGGGATTATATGAAGTATACGCTGTCTCTTTTTGGTTTTGGTGGCGCCATTCTGGATTCAATAATGGCTTTGTACCAACACTCCTCTGCTCGGGTCTTTAGCAATGGCTTTCTCTCCAACACTTTCCCCATCCTTAATGGCACTAGGCAGGGCTGTCTGCTTTCTCCTCTCATTTTTGTTCTTGCTATGGAATCCCTAGCTCAAAAAATCAGGGACTCTATAGAGTTTCCTGGTTACCCCACTCAGAATGGTCCTCACAAACTTTGCCTCTTTGCTGACGATGTCCTCCTATATGTTACCAAACTTTTAACTTCTTTACCTATTTTACATAATATTTTGGATAATTTTAGTGAAGCTTCCTTTTACAAATTAAATACATCTAAATCCGATGTCCTCCCAATCAATATTTCCCCGTCTGTACCATGCCTACTCAAACATAATTTTCCTTATAATTGAAAGACTGTGTCTCTCACTTATCTTGGTGTGCAGATTTCAACCCATGTTAAAGATGTTTTTGAAGTTAATTTACCTCCATTATTCACACATATGTCTGCGCTAGCTCGCACCTAGGGTTCCTATGAGATATCATGGTTGGGACTCATCGCTGCCTTTAAAATTACATTACTTCCTAAATTAATGTATCTATTTTGAACTATTCCTTATATTTTTCCTTCCCGTTATTTAACGATGTTTAAAAAATTAATGGTATCATATGTTTGGAAAAACAAGCCCCCACGGTTAGCGGCCCATAAGATGGCTCTTCCAAAAAGATATGGTGGGCTGAAGCTCCCCGACCTTTCCTTGTATCAATCAGCCTGCATACTGGCACATCTCCACAACTGGTTCCTGCCCCCTGGGGTCAAGCCCTGGATCGACCTAGAATGTACTACAGTGGTGGGATTCCCTCTAACAGATCTGCTTTGGCTTCCAAAACAGTCCGCCCCCTCCCTCAGTTTTGCCCACTAGCTATTGTGGATGCTCTAAAGGTATGGGATACTACTGTTATATGTAATGCGGATTGGAGTTTGCCCTCCAGAAATGTATCTGTTAAAGCATTCAGTTTTTTAATTCCTCATCTGTCTCTTACCTTATGTATCTCCCATGGGGTATCTACTCTAAATGATCTCCTACTCGGTGATTCTCTACTGTCTTTCTCCCAACTCCAAACAACATTTGGAGTCCCCACTACAGCACACTATTCCTACCTCCAACTAACTCATTGGCTTTGTGATATGCATAAATTACCCAGAGCAATATCCCTACCTCCTCCATTGCTCTTGAGTAAACTATCTTCACAAACCTCTAGGGGGGATATTTATTATTGGTATGTGTTTATACAATCTACGCCTATCGACAAGTCTACAACGCAACTCCAATGGGAATCTGATTTGCAGTATACTTTTACTCCACTACAATGGGAAAGTATGTATACTAACTAATTTCACATGTCTAGTGTACTAATCATATAGAGATGCATTTTAAACTACTCCATATACTTTATCTAACCCCAATTAAATTGCACAAAATGTGGTCTTCCTGCTCAAACTTCTGTTGGAGACAACGTTCGCAGGAAGGAACTCTTTTCCATGTCTTCTGGGATTGCCCAATCCTTCGCTGTTTCAGATTGAGGTATTTGATTTATTATCTAAAGTTCTTGGTATGATTGTTAATCCAAATCCGGTTCTAGCATTGCTCAACTGGTGTCCCCGTTCTATTCCTAAAAGTGAACGTTATCTGACAGGCCAAATTTTGCTGGCAGCTAGAGCTACATTGGCCCAATTGTGGAAATCTCCGAATCCCCCCGTTATATCTCGAGTATTTTAAAAAATTCAGTATAATTTTGAAATGGAGACTTATGATGTTCCCTACTCTACTTCACCTAATTCTCCTTTGAAGAAATGGATGTCTTGGCATCTTTACATTACTGAGGGAGCTGGTGTTCTTCAACAGATCCCTATATCTAGTCCTCCTACTCCAGATTTCCAAGCTCTACCACAGCAAGATACCGGATTTAGATTTTAGTTTGTTGTATTTGTTGGTAATATATTGCCCACATGCTGTATTTGTATTTCACTGTGTCTCCGGATGTCTCTATGTGACATTGTTAATTGAATTTTAATTATTTTTTCTTTTCCTCTTATTTTATTTAATTTTATTTATTTATTTACCTTTTTTTCTTTTTTATTTCATCTCTTTCTTTTTCTAATATAAATAAAAAGTTGTATTTGAATATTTTGGATTTTTGTATTTGAAAATGTTTTTTTAAGAAATATTATTGATGGTAAAAAAAGGAAATCCAGCTGAATATTACTGGATCAGTCGGCATGATGTTGTTTAATTCCAGCCCAATTCCTGTGAGAAAAGATAATTATAATAACTTACATAATCATCCTTTCTCGTGTGTCCATCAAGGTATATTTATCCCGTTGGTCACAAATAAAACAGGTTGCAAATAGATATGTATCACTTACATCTGAGTCCTCCCTTGTGTTCCCGTAAAGGTATCTTTTCAGTAACTCTTCCCCAAGGCAATATAAACACTTGCTCGTCCAAATCGGGAAATTGGAACATTTATTGGTGCACAGGGTAAACACAGGAACAACGAACACTTCCAAAGACAGAGCTAAAACAAGGTCCAAAACATCAAAAGGTCTGCGAGCCGCATCTCACTGTGCTGCAGTCATCGGGAGCAAAGATGTTGGTCCGCAAAACCTCCGTGAGTGGATCTGTTGAAGAAATGTAAATGGATGGCTTCAACGTGTTTCGAGGGGCCTTCCCCTCTTTTTCAAGAAGTGCCATCACTTGTAAAACGGCCAGTATATAAATCCGGCCTCCTCCAGTCACATGTCTTATTTGGATCAATCATGATTGTGGTAGGTAATTAAAAGGAATCCGTACTCTGTATATATCATAGTATTTATAAATACAGTCAGCTGCATAAATATTGGGACATTGACAGAATTTTCATATTTTGGCCTCTATTCACCACCACAATGGCTTTGAAATGAAACAAACAAGATGTGCTTTAACTGCAGACTTTCAGATTTAATTTGAGGGTAATTACATCCAAATCAGGTGAACGGTGTAGGAATTACAATGGTTTCTATATGTGCCTCCCACTTTTTAAGGGGCCAAAAGTAATGGGACTATCAACTCAAAAGCTATTTCATGGACAGGTGTGGGCTATTCCCTCGTTATTTCATTATCAATTAAGCAGGTAAAAGGTCTGGAGTTGATTCTAGGTGTGACATTTGCATTTGTAATCAGTTTCTGTCGACTCTCAATATGAGATCCAAAGAGCTGTCACTATCAGTGAAGAAAGCCATCATTAGGCTGAAAAATCAAAACATTAGGTGTGGCCAAATCAACTGTTTGGAACATTCTTAAAAAGAAAGAATGCACCGGTTTCATTTCCAGTCTGGCTGACTGGAACTCCATATTTTTTGTCCGCCAATTACCCTTACTTGTTTTGATCCCACAAAAATAACTGAGACTCTCAGGAGCATATCCAATTAGCTGCGGGGTTTACCCCACGGCTAATTATCGCGCAGGTCAGGATTCTATTAGCGGGGACTCCATGTGCGGGTGTCCCCGAGACCCCGCACGCGAGTCCCCGCTGTCAGGCTTTACCTCGCACCAGGCTGTCAGGCTTTAGCTCATGTAGGTGCGAGTTAAAATCTACGTGAGACCACCCTATTCGGCCTCGCGCAAGTATGAATAACACACTGATTCCGCAGTTCTCGCGCAATCAGTGTGTTCTCGCGTGGAAGTCCTGTTTTTGGACGCAGGGAAAAAGTAATTTTATTGAATAGCTAAACCCCGCGCCGCGGGACTTTCACCCCTCAATTACTCGCGGGTAATTGGATATGCCCCCTAATGTTGCAATCGTGTTTTGTACAGATACACTATGCAGGTTATATCCCTTTTTTATATTATGGACATGTTCAGCCAGGCATTCTTTTAACAACCTGCTTGTCCTACCTGTATATTGTTCACCACAGACACATTCTAAAAGATATACAACATTTTTTGTGCCACAAGTGATGAACTCTTTAATCGGATAAACTTTTTTGGTGGCATTAGATACATACTCTGTTATCTTTTTTTTTGTTTGACAATTCCTGCACGTCACACAGGATCCACATCTATAAAAACCTTTAGATAGGATTCTCGTGTTCATTTTTTCCACAGGTAAAGAACTGGTGACCAATAAACTTTTTAAGTTATCTGCTTTCCTGTAGATAAATCTAGGATTCTTGCTAATTAACTCTTTTAGTGTTGGATCTCTTTCAAGAATCTTCCAATGTTTCTTAATAATGTGTTCCAATTGTCTATATTGTGACGTGTATTTAGTAATAAAACACACTCCTATATTTTCTGTTGTATTAGTCTCATTTTTTGATTACCTTCTAGAATGGTGTTTCTTGGTGCATCTCTAATTGCACATTTCATTTCCCTAATAGTCTTCTCATTATACCTTTTTTCTGTGAATTGTTGTTCCACCATTATAGCTTGATCATTAAATGTCTCCAGCTTACTGAAATTTCTCCTAAGACGTAAGAACTGGCTTTTTGGAATGCTTTGGATCCAGTTTCTATGATGATAACTTTCGTGGTTAATATCGGAGTTGCAGTCTGTGGGTTTACAATAATTTTTTGTATACAGATCTACATAAATGGTCAGGTCTAAAAATGTAACCTCCACCACACTTCTCTGGAAGGTAAGTTCTATATTCCGGTCATTGCAATTAAGATAGGTGCAAAAGGTATTCAAACTCTCGTTTCAACATTTCTTGCTGTTTGGTACAAAGTACTTGGACTGCAAGGATTCCAGTGTATATAAGGATCATGAGCATCTTGGTGTTTGATTAAGAACAAAACAATATGTTGCATAAGGCAGTTTGTTTGAACACCCTCTGTTGCCAATAGGAGCAATCTATCACTGGATGAGCCCTCACATACTAATATAATAATAGTAATATAATATATTATCAGACATTACTACAGTAGTTTTATGAAATTATGTCACTTTAACATTGGGACCATCACAAGGTAAAGACAGAGCATCACACGCCAAGAGTCTAGAATAAATTGGAACGCTCACCATTCCCGTGCCTTTAGACCCCTACTCCAGTCTTACTGATAATAGCACAATGAATCTTCTGACAAATTGGCTTTAAGAGACAGATAGATTTTCCTTGCAGCTGACAGAATATAGCATTTCCAGTCAGTGTCCATAAAGTGTGCACATCTGTCTGTATCATCCTTCTGAGTGCTTTATGTGGGTTTAATGCTTTCTTGCTGGATGACTGGAGAAATGGAGCAATGTCTCATGTTAAAAATTTCAGGGAGAGACAGTTTCATCCAAAGGCTGTTTGTAATTGCCTGGATACTAGATATTAGTTTACTAATCTGTTTTATAGTCTACCAGATACAATAATTTCAGACTTAAGAGTGGCATTAATCGAAAAAAATTGTCTTATTTATTGTGTTTATGCAATTGCAAGGGGAGAATGTTTCTTCCCCTCTCAGTATTGTTATTCAGTTTCCAGATCTTGTTGGTAGTTGGTCATCTCTTCACTATATACAAATCCCAAAACCTCTTTCCCTGAGACGTTTTAGTTTAATTTTGATGGAAGGCTGAATAATAGAACAGAATAATTTTGATGGAAGGCTGAATAATAGAACAGAATAAAATATTTCAGAAAACAATCTAGCTGAGATGTGGCTACTCTGACAGGCGTCCTGCGTCTACAGCTCTCAATACTAAAGAAGAACCTGTGGACTTGCATGGTGGATCATGTAGACTCAATAGGTGGATCCTTCTTGAACACCGCTGGCATACTGCTTAACGCTCTCCTACAGACTTCACCTTACTTGTCCAGCTCTGACAAGCTTATAAGGTCATCCCTGGCACATAGGGGTCAATCACATGAATGCGTGCACTCGAGATATGCAAGATTCAATTAGAAATGGCAATTTGCGGAACTCACATGAGGTTGTGCAAAATGTGACCTGGGAGAAGTTCATGTAAAGTGAGGAAGCCATCCTGGACCCCAAAAAAGTGACAACTGAAATAGTAGGGCCATATAGAGGGCTGTTAGTGGTCTATTGGCAGGGTGGTGGTAAATTGCTGATTTTTTATTAACGGTGGAAAAATGATGGCAAGTAAGTGTTTTCTAATCTAATAAAAGTCTTTCCAGAATTTTGGGGTACAGAAAAATGTCTGCATAGTACAGTAATTTGACAGTGTTTTATACTCATTTGTAAAAAGTTTAAATAAACACTATGACCTCTCATCTGCAAGTTCTAAAACCCCTCTCATCAATACAACACCTCCACATACCTGTCCCACATCATTTACACCTCCACATACCTGTCCCACATCATTTACACTAATTTACACCTCCACATACCTGTCCCACATCATTTACACCTCCACATACCTGTCCCACATCATTTACAACTCCACATACCTCTCCCACATCATTTACACCTTCACATACCTGTCCCACATAATTTACAGTCATTTACACCTCCACATACCTGTCCCACATCATTTACACCTCCACATACCTGTCCCACATCATTTACACCTCTGCATACCTGTCCCACATCATTTACAGTCATTTACACCTCCACATACCTGCCCCATATCATTTACACCTTCACGTACCTGTCCCACATAATTTACACCTCCACATACCTGTCCCACATCATTTACACCTCCACGTACCTGTGCCACATTATTTACACCTTCACATACCTGTCTCACATCATTTACACCTCCACTTACCTATCCCACATTATTTACACCTTCACATACCTATCCCACATCATTTACACCTCCACATACCTGTCCCACATGATTTACACCTCCATGTACCTGTCCCACATCATTTACACCTCCACATACCTGTCCCACATCGTATACACCTCCACATACCTGTCCCATATCATTTACACCTTCACATACTTGTCCCACATCATGTACACCTCCACGTACCTGTCCCACATCATATACACCACCATGTACCTGTCCCACATCATGTACTCCTCCACATACCTGCCCCACATCATTTACACCTCCACATACCTGCCCAACATCATTTACCCATTATTGAGCTTTTTAGAGAAATTCACCTGAGAACTGACATACTGACATATCTTTATTGGCGAAAGTATTCTATTTTAAACCCCTCTAAGTGCATGATTATTAAATGGGAGGGGTGTGCCAGAGGTTCTGCACTGTGGGCCTGATTCAGACCCGCTCGCGAGCGCTATGCGCTCGCGAGCGGGTCGACGTTAGGCCACTGCGCATGCACATGCCAAAGCCGGCTCCGACGTACGCATACGCGAGACCCGGCTAGCGACGAGCACTCCGTCGCTCCGGGTCTCGCACAGAAGGGGACGGCTGTCAATTTTGATCGACAGCTTGCACCGTTTTAGAGGCGTGGCGTGGGGGTGGCTTCACAAACGGAGGCAGTGATGTCAGTGGGAGAGCTTCCGGCTCTATTAGAGCCAGAAGCTCTCTGGGGCTTGCGGCCACGAGACCCTACCACAAGGGTCTCATCGCAAGCCCGATGGTCCCGATGGTCTTGACCATCGCGACCATTACCTGGCCGCTCACAATAGCTGTGGGTGGTCACCCACAGCTATGCGAGCGGACAGGAGGCAGCACAAAAAGAAAAAAAACCGATCTGAATCAGGGCCTGTGTCCTGACATTTTTGCCTTAAAATAAAGAATTTCCCAGCCTTTTCAGCGAAATGTGAGAACAGCTCGCAGGAACCAACTCGCACCTAATTGGATTGACCCCATTAGGTGGGTCCGGCTGATTTCTAGGGTGGTGCAGCAGTCTCCTAAGGTGGATCATGTTTAGTCAGCCCTGGCAGATTCATAAGATGGACCCTGCAGATATTTAATAAACCTATAAAGTGTATCCTCTATGGACAGCCATGGTGGACTCTTAGCTTCCAGGTAAGTAGGGTTTTTTGAAGCACATTCACATTTAAAAATAATGCTTATAAATGCCTATGAGCTATATATTAGCAAATGTTTGGAATGGAGGACTGCCTCATTTTCCACACTCCTAGATGAGGAAACAGGAAAACAAATATTGTAGAATGCTTCCAAAAATAACAAAAACTCCATCTAGATGCACCCTAAAGTGAATATTGTTTATGCAGACCTGCCATGACCTTACAACTTGCCACATATATACCACAGAGCAAACTGTATTATTTATTAGTTGCAAATGCAAATGCAATTGTGTAAATACAGTAATCATCCTATAGAAATATTTTCTTTTATGAATCTAAAATTATTTCTAATAACATTTGTGTTGCACCTATCTTAGGAGGTTGCATGATAATAACAGAGAAAGATATCCCAGACGAGAGATTCAGCTCAGACATTCAGGACAGGTAGTAGAATCATACAGTGGGAAATCATTTATAAGAGGGGAACAGAGTTAGTGTAAAGTAACATTTCAGTATACAGTTTGCCAGTTAGACTAGCTAGCCGGTCTCTGAATCAGCATGTATGCACTTAGAACTACCACAAGGCACTTTCCTTCCACCTAGCTTGTTCGAAAATCTTAATTATAAAAGAGTCTGGATGATGGTTCCCTTTGTGGTGAAAAGCCTAGCAAGGTTTTCGCTTCAGCTCAGCTTGTTCTGTGCCTCTGCTTCAGGACAAAGTGTTACATTATTAATGCATCCATAGTGCTGCCTAATTCTGACTGGCACTAAAACATGGTTTAGATTTAACCTCATGAAAGTTTCATACTAGTTTAAAAAAAGAGAATACAGTTTCATAAAAAATAAAACTATGCTATAAGGAGAGAGGGATTTTAACGAGGTTGACTAGTGGAGTGAAACAGTGTTGAACTTTGCAGCCTCACATTGCTGGGTCCATGGGTTCGACTCTGACCATTGACCTATCCTTGGAGCTTGTATGTTCTGCCCGTGTTTACATGAGTCTTCTGGCACTCCAGTTGTCTCCGACAGTCCAAACACGTACTGGTAGGATAATTAGCTGCTGACAAAATAGACCCTAGTGCAGCTGTGCTTGTGTAGGTGTGGAAGGGAATTTAGACTGTAAGCTCCAATGGTCCAGGGACTGATATAAATGATTCAATAATTCTAGGAAAGTTCTGCATAACATTTTTGTACTCTACAAATAAATAATAATAAATAAAAATAAATAATACATTACATGTGTTTTTTTTCCTGTTAACAGTTTTGCTATTAAAGAGAATGAAACCTCCAATCAAATCAAAGTATTTATCCCAAAACGCCAGGGAATGGGCAGTCCCAGTAATGGGTGTGAGTATCATGTGA
The DNA here is from genome assembly GCA_031769625.1 of Taudactylus pleione. NCBI lineage: Eukaryota > Metazoa > Chordata > Amphibia > Anura > Myobatrachidae > Taudactylus > Taudactylus pleione. Next base: position 15,845,321 of record JAUIMM010000012.1, on the reverse strand, counting down.
ATGGCTCACAACCTTCCCAGGGACTTATCGTGGACAACTTGTTCCTCAGCTGCCAAGCTCCACAGCCATCCACGATAAATATGGTGTCAAATTTAAGATTAAATGAACAGCTACAACATATATGATTTTTGACAAAATCTTCCTTAAAACTGCAGGTGCACACTTAGAGGGTGTTTCTCATTGCCCAGTATCCCCCTAAACCTCATAACAGTTTTTTTGTTTTGAAGAAGGAAAAGGAGTCTAGGAATATTTAGTACCCCGCAACAGGTCATGTTTTCTGAATTTCTGTCTGGAAACACGTGGGATAATTACTGACCCAGCAAAATAGTATTACTCACCTGTGCATGATTAGACAAATCCTGAAAACAGGATCTTCTGGGGGTACTTGAGGACTGGAGTTGAGATCCTCTGAACTATAACACTTTGGGCCTGAATCAGAGTCGCATGCAAATTGGTCGTAAGTATGGCAACAATGGATGCACGGGAACAAATGTGTATGTTCATCACATCTATGCAGCTGTACAGCCCCCATCCATCCACTTGTGAAATAGCTGTAATCACTATCTTTGCACATGTGCACAAGCCCTAAGCTTGGTGCAAGAGATCCATTTGAAATCAGACAGATCTCTGCATACCCCCACCTTTGCAAAGCCCGCAATTCTACCTACATGCCCACAACAGGCACATTTATCTTATGTGTGAATGCCCTTTTGCCACTCAGTTACACCCATTGAGCCACAAGTGGAGATGTGACTAATATGCATATGACTCTAAATCCAATTAGTTGCTCAAAGTTGTGTATGCTCAACTCACATGAGGGTCTAGTCATAGACTGGTGGGACATTCCATGGCAACTCACGTTACAGTGACATAGAAAACAATTTTCAATTCCTGTATACAGGATTTTAAAGCATGACCTGTCTTAATATTTTCTCAGTAAATAAAATTAATTTTACATAAATTCTTTTTGCTGTTGATAGACATGCATATACTTGCTATGTCACTTTGTAATGCGAGTTACCATGGAATGACCCTGGTGAGCTCTCCAGTAGGGCCTAGTTTCAACCATCATCTGGGCCCTTAAAACCATCTGGAGTAGCCCAGTACCTGGTCCTTGTCCAGTTACCAACCTCTCCGGAACACAGCTCCTGACTCTCTTTCGGTCCAGACAGGACACTGTGCCCCAGCACTAATCGAGGCCGTGGCTTCAGTCTTGACTACCAGACCCTCTTTCCTACACGCTAAGCTGCTGGTAGCCATATAGAATGTCTTCCATGTTCTTCACTAACCAGACATCACTGTGGAGAGCCACTACCTGCATCAAAGGCTGTGGCTTCGGCCTTGACTACTAAGCCCCTCTTCCTCCACACTACTCGGACCAAACATTGCCTGCCAGACCTAATCTAGAATGGCCGCCGGTGACACTGGCACGCCCGCTGACAAAAGAGCCACTGCCCAGGAACACCTACTGAATTTGTATGGATCTCCATCCAATTCTGTTATGCATCCACCGACGGTAACAAATGGGATGCCTGTGCAGTGCATCTTGGACATGTGCAGATTTATGACATCAGGAGCTTGGCCCAATGTGCTAAGGGTCTGATTCATAGATGAATGCATTGCCGATATTTACACAGATAAAGAACTATCGGTAATCGGCGTAAATATATGTTGCATTGAGCATGCATCACGATACATTACTGTTGTTGCTGGCAGTGTCTATTTACCTGCAGTGTGATTGACAGTCACGGAGCCATTGGGGGAGGTAAAGAGGGAGTGGCAGCAAAAACGCAGACGTGTCGAGATCGTTTTCGGGGCAGATGTGTCGCAACCTGTGTCTGCGATCCCATGTACAATAATAAGGGCTCAGTACACGCTGCAGAAGGCCGATTATCTGTGACCAATGCCACGTTTTTGTATGCAGATACTTGGATTTGCGAAGGTGCCGCCCGCCATCTCAATTCAAATCTAGGCAACTGCAACATTTGCATATTTTTAGCACATTTGTATTTGCATCTCTGAATCACACCCTAAATCAGGCACTCAGGGCCTGATTCAGACGCGCTCGCAAGCGGGTCGATGGTGCCCTAGTGCGCATGCGCACGACAGAGGCTGCTCCGTCGTGCGCATGCACGAGACCCGGCTAGCGACGGGGAAGCCGTCGCTCCGGGTCTCGCACCAAAGGGGGCGTGCTGTCGATGGTGAGTGACAGCACGCCCCCTTTGGTGGGCGTGTCGGGGGCGTGGCTGCCAGATGGAGGCGTTCCCATAGGAACAGCTATGCGAGCGGCCAGGAGGCCGCTCCAAGTTTAGGTAGGAGGGCCCTGTTTCAGAGCGAGCGCTCTGGTCAGAGCGTCCGGCTCTGAATCAGGCCCTCAGCTCCTTCTTGCCCCTTTACCAGTGGCAAATGCAGGATTTCTAGAGGGGGGTTTCCAAATGCTTAATTTTAGAGTGCATGTGGTCAGGCCATGAAGAGGGCATAATTAGCACTTATCCAGCTTTAATATGCGCCATACAAAGTATATTGTGTGTCATAATTCCAGCATATACAGGACCAGCGATCACAGTAACCCATTACATGCGGCAGTAGGTCCATCCTGTCTGAGCAGAATGTTTTTCTTCAGATGTAGGCACCATTCCAGAGCGTTGGAGCAAGTCCGGGAGTCTGGGGGAGCAGCAGAAGAACCTAGCACTTTCCTGGACATATATGTGCATATTGGTCTCCTTATGCTCTGGATAGTGTATTATTATACAGTTTTAATATTAACCCTATTGATGGTCTATAGCAGTGCACCCCTAACAGTGCATGTTTTACAGATCTCCTAGTTGGTGCACAGGTGTATTTATTACTGGCTGGTATGTTTAAAGATCCACAGGCGATGCTGATTATTTAATTTGTGATACTGAGAAGAACATGCAGCACTAGTAACATTTTATTGTGTCATGATGTGGGCTGAGGAGGGGGGTTTCTAGGCAACCAGAACCCCCCCCTGCATTTGCTTATGTTTACCATTACAATCCCCAATATGGACTATGATCTATCTTGTCCTCACCATTTTGCTGATCTCTGCACTGCTGGTCAGATGAAATATAACTGTCACCTGCACTCAGTGGATTCCACCTACCTATTCACTAGTACAGTGGTTCTCAAACTCGGTCCTCAGGACCCCCCCCCACACAGTTCACGTTTTGCAGGTCACCCAGCTGGTGCACAGGTGTAATCATTACTCAATGACACATTTCAAAAGGTCCACAGGTGGAGATAATTATTTCACTTGATTCAGTGTGGAGACATGGAAAACATGCACTGTTTGGGGGTCCTAAGGACCGAGTTTGAGAACATGTGCTCTAGTAAGTTGGGAAATCGCAAAAAGCCTTAGCGATTAGTTCCTATCAAGTCGATGGGCTTCATTTTCATCAATATTGGTTCAGTCTAGAAAATGTCTGCCTTTCTGTGTGCAGCTGACTTGCCCACTTTAAAAGCTCATACACACTGGCTGATATGCTGTATGAGCGATATCGGCAGCAGCGGGCCCAGCGGTGGTGCCGGCATGGTGGGGCATGCTGCATTCAGCATGGCATCGTTAAAACTATCCTCAGATTACCTATATATTACCTATACTTATTTGTGATTTTAAACAATCCAATCCCTGTTTGAAGGGTATTTCTCTGTACTCTGTATACTGTTGAATAAACAGTCATTGTACCATTGATTACCTAGTCATCCTTATAGCATAGTCTCCCCATGAACACCAACATGCAGTCATTGTGGACACAGATTGACACAGTACCAGCAGACTTCAAGGTCAGGTAAGTCACTTTATTCCTACCTTAAGATACTGCAATATGGTGTACCTGTCACTCTGATACTACGTTCCTCTCCTGAGGTGGTGAGGAAAGCGGAGAAGAAGGAGACTACATTCGCATACATCTAGACTACGGTTTGTTGTAAACAACTATCTGCCCACAGTTTTTGCCGACCTGTATACATACACATATAAGTCTGCACGTGCGAACACTCTGCCGACAGATGTTGCCCACTTGAGTTTTATTATCATCCACCGTTATTAGTTCTGAATTTCCAGCCTCAAGTTGTCGCCTACCAGTGTGATATCACGATTATATTGTATCATCATCATTTGGGACAAATATACATCACCCTAATATTAAGGACTCTCAGACTCTGGTACTAGACTTTTTTCATACCTATGGGACTCTAGTCCTGAATACCCAGCCTCAAGTTCTTGCCCACCAGTGAATTATTTAGACTATTTATAGATAATATTTATAATATAATAGATGCCATTACCACAGAGCGCTTGATCTATTTTTGCTATATCAGTTTAAGGAATTAGGGATAATTCCTGAGAGAGCAGCTAGTGGTCAAACTTTTGCCTTCCTATGAGCGCCGACTGCTCTTATTTGCCTTTTATCCCCAGATTGAGCTGCATGTACAGACGACTGGGGATATCGGTAACGACCCGAAGGAGCATGCATCGTTCGTCGTTAAGTTCATACACACTGGACTATTTCACCGATATATCGTTCATAAAAATCATCCAGTGTGTACTGGGCTTAAGACTACCTGCCTTAAACTGTTAATGGAGTTTAAAAAAACTTGATCTATCAGCCTCAATCTCAGAACAATTAGAAAATGAACAGACATAATACAGTATGTACTACATATCAGAAACACACCAATGATTATTTGCCAAACCACATGAAACTCAAAGCTGAGGAGAATACTAGGAGTCTAAAACGCTTAGTGCATGTGTTTTTAATGATGGGACAAACCATTTCTCTCTTTCTTCAGACTGGGATCAGACCACAACATACCAGCAGGGTTCACATGACCGTCTGAGACTTTAGAGCAAAACAGATGTATGAGCAGTGATTCACCTCTGCCGCAATTCGGTTGGCACTGGGCATACTTAAATCTCAGAATGCCATTAGTGGGTTGATGTATATAGCTTCATCCCCATTAATTACTGGCCAATATTTGTTTGATATGATCTACTTTCAAAGTCATACTAGAAAAGGAACAACCAAGGCTATAACAGACTGACTGTAGCTAGACTGAAGTTCATAAATTGGTGTCTTGTTCAACCTTTCTGTGTAACCATGTATGTAAGATATTATGGGGCTATTTACCATGGGCTAGATGAATTGCCTCAGTTTACCATGCTGGTGCCCAGGGAAAACCCTGCTCCTCTGCAAAAGTTTATCACTTTAAAAGATCGTTTGCCATGTGCAGTCAGACATTAGAGATTTATGTATGGTGGTAAGCGGCTCAAAATGTTGTTACCGCAGAAGGAATTTGTGAAATTTCCATAGTTAATCTTTTGAGAAATTGTGGGACGCAGAGGTAGAACCTTATCTCCACTCCAATAGTCTCCTAAACGTCAGCACAATCTTTTGTCATGTTTTAAAATCCCAAACTTTCAGCACTGACAGGTGAACCTCACACAATGAATAAGGGATATATTTATTTCTGCATAAATTAAGTATCTCCCTAATGTATTAGATTTTTGTTCAATCGTTAAAGTAGTCCCATAGGTTTCTATGGCGACTGCAAAATTGCAACATGTACCAAGATTTGTCCACATGTGCATTAAAGCTGTGTCTGAACCTAAAAGTAAAGTGATAGCGGCAACAATCACACTATTTTATGTTGGCATTGCGCTAACAAACACAATCAAAGCAGCCGAGCAGGGGGCCTGATTCATAGACGGACAGTAATGCAAACACATCTGCATACTCTCGCGAATCGCAGTTGCTACAATATGCTAATGCCTTCCAAAGCATAGCTGAGCATAGGGACGCCCACTGCTGCCTTCTCATATTCATCAGACGACGTGCTACAGCGTAAACATCAGGAACACCGACGCAGTTCAGGCCGCAAACACTGCAGCTCTCGTGACACGTGCTGCACAGGAGAACGCAATGACTAATTTATGCATGCCCACGAAACAGCTGGTCAGGAACGCCAGCGTTTTTCTAACTAACCCCCCATTACCACCCCCAAATGCTGACTAGCTGTCACTCACTTTGCGAGTGGGTACTGTGTGCGTGTGCAATCGCAATGCAATCACCTGCGCATTAACAATCGCTCGATCTGCGTAAAAATCTCCATTGCGTCCATCTCTGAATCAAGCCCAGGGTTTTCTATCTGCCTCTCGGCCTTCAGACACTTGCACACAATGTGCAGCCAGAGGCAGCCTGCTCCTCCTTTGGGGGGCACCATTGCCTCTGTCATTAGTGTACAGTGATTTATAGGTTACAGTATTTTTGTATGAAAATTGGCTGCATGTAGTAGGTCATGTACTTCCAGATGGTACTTTTGTCAGATCGTTTCTGAAGGTTGTAGTGCAATTTTAAAAAGGTACAAAATAAAACCCAGGAACAAGTGTTTCAGTGTTTTTTTGACATGGTGATTTGCAGTGTTGTATTCCTGTAATTGTACAAATTGTTGCTATGGCTGCTTCCTGTGTACACATGTTGCTAATTATGAAATGGTGATCATGTGTACCTGTGTGCATGGTGTTCCTCTTCCTGAGAACACAGTGATTGCCACAGGCAATGTGTTCCTGGAATATGTAAATAAGCATCAGCTGCACTAGATTTATATTTAGCTCTCAATTTAGAGATAGGAGGACAAAAAGGCTGTTCCAGACTTCTGTATTGTTAAGTCAAATTGGTGCCTTGCGACCTTTCTCTCACATATGGGGAGGGGCCCTAGATTGCACACCCTAAGCACAATGTGAGGTGCTACCTGCTGAGACTTGTAGTGCTGCAAGCATAAAGAGACAAATGCAAGTGCACACTCTAACTGGTATTGGGGTGCGGGGCTCTCTGGGCTGGTGTGGCTGGACTGCTTCATGGCATCATAATGTACACTTTTTCACTTCTTTAGTTTGTTTTTTATATACTTAGGTAGGACTTAACACATAGGCTTTCTTTATTATTCTTTATCCCTCACTTCAAATCTCACACTAGTGTGATGCCATGGGGCGGTTCTGCTGGGTTGGCCTGGGGGGTCCCGTGCCCTATATTTGTTCCATGGGAATGTTAGGGACCTGCCTGATAGAGGTCACCTGGACGCGGTGGGCAGGCCCATAATTATGGCCATTGCTATGCTAAGAACCTCTTTGATGCTATTTAGCAGTTATATTATTAGGTTCAGCTTGGTTAGAGTGTGCACTTGCATTTGTCTCTTTTTGACCTTTCTCTCATGCCATATATAGCCATTATGTTGCTTGAGGCTGAAGACGCAAAATACGAGCATTTTGCAGAGACAACAATATTTCTCTAAATGTATCTGACATTTTTCATGTTTAAAGGTGGACTATTGTGAAACAGTGTAATGTCCTGTAGTCATTGTTACAAAATAATGAAATGTCAGATTTATATTGATTTGGAATAGAAGTGTAAAGGCGGGTATCCACTACAAGATCTGAAAACGACTGCACGATTACAACATTGTAATCGTGCAGTCGTTTGTCAGTTGTGTGATGAGCCTGCACTGAACAAGCAGTCATTCAGTGCAGGGTCATCAATCATCTGGAAACATGCTGAACCTGACGATTGACCAGCATGTTGGAAAGATGATAGATGTCTAAACGACCAGCGGGCATGCGCATCGCTGGTCATTTTAGACAGTTTTGCAAACCATTTGCAAAAGATTTGCAAACGATTGAACGATCAAACGATCGTTATCGTTCATAAAAATCGCTAAGTGGATACCCCCCTTTAGGGTCCAAGAGCTGTGAATATTTGGCAGGTCTGACTTAATGATAGCTTTTGCTCCGTTCGAGAAATTAACCTGACTCAGGCTACCTACACTAGGGGTAGCCAACCTCGGTCCTCGAGAGCTACTAACAGTTCACGTTTTCCAGACCACCCAGCAGGTGCACAGGTGTATTCATTACTCCCTAACACATTCGAAAAGATCCACAAGTGGAGCTAATTATTTCACTTGTGATTTTGTGAGGAGACCTGGAAAACATGCACTGTTGGTAGCTCTCGAGGACCAGGGTTGGCTACCCCTGACCTAGACTATAGACAACACCATCAGCTTATTAGTGATAATACAGTTGCCTACTGTTTGCAGCAGTGAAAATTGACCAGCCTTTAAAACTATAATCCTGCAGCTGTCCATCCATGTTTTCATGTCATAAGTTCTTCATTTTCATTGTCCTGGGTTCTGACACATAACTAAGAATTTGTTGAATCCAATGCAGAGAACATGGCAGATCTGTGTGTATTCCTTGGGTAGCTAAAATAAATAACTCTGCTTGGTGATGTAAATACATGGCTGAAAAACACAGAAAGGGAGATCAGAAAACTAATCAAAGTGATTAATAAAAGTTGCAAACAGTTAAATCACCAGGTGCTGGAAAAAAACTTTAATTGTCCATCCTATTTAATACCCTGAACATATATCTCTTTTTCATGTTTAAATTTTCCAAGAAATATTGTACATATGCAAAGGCATTCTGCCTAAAATACGGTCAGTGCCGAGGAGAGCCGCGCCAGGCCCAGGTGACATGGGGCATGGCCTAATCGCAGAAGGCGTGGCCACGCCCCCTTAAAAAAATTACTTTTTTCACCGCCGTGGAGGGGGGCGCTGTGTGTCCCTCAGCACGGCACACAGCCAATGGGGGGGTGCGATCAGTGGGATTGCTCCCCCCATAGGCATAGGAGACTGCTGCGGCTGCTGCTGTGACTTAAAAGGGAGGGGGTGCGGTGCCGGACCCCTGCAGCAAGCCCGGGCTCGGGTAATTTGTAAACCCCCCCCTCTCAGGGTCCCTGCATACGGTTGAGTTGTGCTAGGTTTATTTCTGTTTAGGAAGAAATTAATCTACTGAAGTAAATCCATACTTGCCAAATCTCTCTGATCATCAGGGACACTCCCTGAAATAGTAGCAATCTCCCTGTCTCCCTGAAATGTCTACCAATCTCCCTGATTGCACCTTACCCCCTTTATGAAGCTGTTATATAGACAAAAACAGAGATATTTACATTCAAATGGGATCATTAGTATAATTTCCCTGCATTGGTTATAAGGCACAATGATCCCTATGGCTACATGCATTTTCTGTGACGTATCGGTGTGTTTTCATCAATAAATAGATCTTACTAACTGCTTTGGGGCTCAGTTACATATGGATATAATGCTGGGTACACACTGACAGATATATTGACCGATCAATTCATCGGCCAATATATCTGCTGCACGTCGGCAGATATATTGGCCCATCGCGACACGCCCCCGCCCCCCACCCTGCCGGGACCCGCTGCAGCATGCAGATCAGGCCCGGCTCAGCTGTACGGCGGAGCTGGACCCCCGGAGTGTGAATGGATCCATTCACTGACAGGAGAGGGCTGGGGGAAGCCCAGCCAGTGACTAAGTGCTGGGGTTTACCCCCAGCCTGACGTTATTTGGAGGCATGCCATGCGGGCACGCCTCCAAATAACATCACATTAGACCTTGCCTCCCAAATTGTAAGGGAGCTAGTATTAAGGCCTAATGAGAACGAAGTTCTGCGGGTCACCAGAGAGGTTAGAAAAGGCTGATTATTTTGTAGGGGTTCAGTATGCTGCTGTCAGCCCAACTCCAGCTTCTCTCCTCTGGTATACCCAATTCACACCCTCTCTAACCTGTAATACTGACATCCCCAGCAGCAGCACGCCAGTGAAAACGTTGAATATCTACAGAGTGTAAATCTAACAGAGTTTGGTCATCTCATCACAAACAGCCATTAGACGTGTAACAACAGCCCCAGGCTCTCCCTGTAATGACAGGCCATGGGACCATGGAGCTGTGAAAATGAGCCCAAGGATGACAAAACATGCTGAGACAATGTTTTGTAGTAATGTTTCATTACTAGTTAGATTTTTAAGGGTCATATTAACCTTTTCCAGTTACAGATACTTGTAGACAAACATTGAAGAACAAGTTAAACAAGAAGCAACATTCAAGTCCAGCCAAAAGGTCTTTATTTACAGGGAAAATTAGATACAGTCTCAAGATTTCAAGATTAGTTTATTTTTGTGTCCCCGTAATTCCCTAACCCAGAGAATAAGTTAAGCAGTTCCTCCACAGTTTTGTACACAAAACTGGTTCACCATCAGAAAAAATACATTCAGTCTGCTTTTCCAAATCTCAAGCTGCATACACACACAACGATTTTTTGACCGATAATCGTTCACTTTCTGAGTCAAATGATGAACGATTATCGTTCATGCACGTTCACGTTTGTAGTTTGTAGTTCAGTCAGACTTGTCAACTGAACGATTTTCATTAAGGGAATATGCAAAAATCGTTTGTAGTTCATAAAAATCGTTCATTACACTTTAAAAAATCTGACAGATAATCTGACAGAAAATCGTTCATAAAATCGTTGGTAACAAAATCGTTGTGTGTGTATGCAGCTTAAAGGTGCATACACACACAATGATGTAAGTAATGAACGATTTTCGGTCAGTTTTTCCCTTGAAAAAGTTGAAAGAAAATCGTTTTACAAAGTAGTTGGTTTTTACTTTACTTAATGAACGATTTTCTGTTTGTTGAAGGAAAATGTTGCAACTTCTATTGAAAATCGTTCAGTTGGCCAGTCTGACTGAACTACAAACTACAATCGACAAACGTGAACACCATGAACGATAATCGTTTATCGTTTTACACTGAACGATTTTTTGAACGATTGAACGATAACAACGTCGTTATAGTTAAATCGTTCAAAAAATTGTTGTGTGTGTACGCACCTTAAATCATACTTTCCCTGACTGTGACAGAGACTCCCTCAAATAATGATGAGTGCAGAATTAGCACTTATCCAGCTTTAATACGCGTCAAGTGTATAAAGTATATTGTGTCATAATTCCAGCATATAGAGGACCAGCAATCACAGTGCCCAGTGTAATGGAATGAGAGGTTTCTTGCAGTTAGGCCCCAAAACATGTGCGGCTAGACTGTATATAGATCTGACTCCCTCGTATTTGGGTTGAGTGGCTGGTTTTACATGTTCATTGTATGTACATTTGTTGTGCAGCTGAGGTTAGGTCATAGTTGCCTGCAAGCCTGTAATGGGTTGGGTATGGGTTCCCAGTGGTCGGGATGCTGCCGGTCAGAATTCTGACAGCGGCATCCCAACAGTCAAAATCCCGACACCCGTAGGTAAGTATACTATACCACTAACCCCTACCCTAACCTTCCCTCCCCGGTGCCTAAACCTAACCTCCCCCCCTAGTGCCTAAACCTAGCCACCCTCTCCATGCACCCTAAACCTAGCCCTCCCCCCTGGTGACTAACCCTAATCCTTCCCCCCTAGAGCCTAACCCTTGCCTAACCTTACCTTTGGGATGCCAGTGGTCAGGATACTGGAACCAGGATCCCGAAGCTGTCAGAATTCAAGCGGCAATATTTAGTCTATTGGCATGATATCTGGTAGAGTCCTGAATTAGGAGGGGACTTCCCAAACTCCCTTGAGAGTACTTACAGGTAAGTACAGAGTTAGGCGGGGGCATGATGATGCATGTTGACTGGGGCCATGACCCAAAATGCATTCTCCTAACTCTATAACTCCTAGTGGCAAGGGCATGATACAGTCTGATTCATGAATAAACTGAGATGGGTTTTTAGCTTTATTATATGATTGCTCCACCTACTTTTAATTGAACTGTGTCATCAAGCCCACCTACCTGACCATTTCTTGCTATGCCTCTGGATTTCCCAGAAGCAAGGTCAGAAAAGTGGACTAGTTTTGTTTAAACAAGTTACTCAGTCATACTTGCAACTCTCCAAGGGGACTTGCACATTTAGGGTAGTTTCACAGACTCTCAGAAGAGTAGGTTCCCCTCCTGCATCCTCAGAGAATTGAGTCATCTTTGCCCTGCCCCCCCTAAACGGACCACCAATTCATGGCATCATGCCACAAAGAGGAGGGGCCTAATGACAAGAAGCGCTTGACCCCCTAGTGATCAGTTGTATGTCCACTGCGGGTGCTCTCCTGGTGGGGAAGATTTTAAAGTTGTATGTGTTACCTGCTGTTGTAGTCCCTCAAGTGTTGGGAAATTATTTCAGCTGCGAGGCCAACAAATTTGAGTAAACTGTGAATTGCCACCCACAAAATATTTTGTCTTTACTCTGCGAGCCACATACAGATGCTGGATGGATAATAGACAATGAGATGGACCTAATTGCCTGGCGTTGCTGTATTTTGCCCACCAGGTGTATAAGTGCAGAGCAGTTACAGACCATGGGGGATAAGAGCCACGGGACAGACACAATTGCCTGGTGGGTCGTATTTTTCCAGCCCCTGCTCTATATGCTAGATGTCAAGGGGCAGGATACATTAAACATCCCATTTTGGATGCAATGCATCTTGCCAATGGCATGCATACCTGCGTTTAGTAACACTGTAATCATGATCAGTTACGCAAAGGACAGCTCTTCCGATAAGAGCTGTCATTTGTCGTTTGGGGACTTCCAGGTTATGACCCGGGAGTCCGTCTGCGGAAACTGCGGGGGACCCTGGGAACAATCCTATTGGATCAGTCTACTGAAAAGAAGCCCATAGGCTTCTATTAGGCGCCTATCAGGTCCAAGCTCTGGAAAGTGAAGCTTGGTGCACATGGGAAATGCAGCCCAAAATCAGAAAACTGCATTTTTGGACATCCCGTCCAGGATGTCTATTGGGTATAAGATATTTTTTGTGCTTTATGTGTACATTCGTTAATTGTAATAAGCCCCTGAAATCTTTATAATTGTATTATCAATTATTTATAAAGCCATTTTTAAATATTAGGGGTAATCGCCCTCTCACGTTATGCTTGGCTGGCTAAAAACGGACTTGTTCAGGTGTTTCATGCAGGTCAATAACAAGTCTTCTTTGGGATACATGCTCAGGAAATGCATCCTCATAAATAATGCAATTTTCCAAGGGTGAATCTTGTTTTTCCAAGTGTGCTGGAAAGCATCGGAGAAGTTCCGCACGTGATATGACTTGCCAGCTGATCATTTTAATAGGCTACATGAGCAACAGACAAAATATTTATCTCTGTTTTCAAAGCATTGAACCTGTGCCCCCTTATACCGCACACCTGAAAAATATGATCCAATTTCACGGCCCTGAGACTGCTGTGTACAATAGATACACTTGAACATTTTTGGAGTAGATGATGTATATATATAGGAAACAAATTAGAAAAGTTGCCAATGACATCAATGAGGCACAGTGAAAGCCTGATTCAGTAGGCGTGCATAAATTAGCCACTGTGATTGCAAACGCAGCTTGAGAGCCCACTGCATGCAAGGAGACTTGCAATTTCTGCAGATGGTCAGACTTGGTGTAAATGCGGAATCGGTATGATATATTGCCGTTGGCGGCTGTGTGTTTGTAAACTGTGTAGGGCAGACCGCTCTCACTGCAGTCTGCCCTACACTTGTGGGGCCGGGGGACTTGTCCACCCCTTGGCTGCTGGTGGCACTACCGGACGGCGCCCCCCCTTTGGTCAGTGCCCCTGACGAGTGCCATCCTGGCCAATGGGTAGATACGCCCCTGTAGGGATCTACTTATGATGCCCTGGAAAACCCTAACTTTAGGACATTTTGCAATTTATTACTAAGACCATCTCTGACAGTGGCTGTTGCTGAGTTTTGCCTATAATTGCAATGTCCAGTGATAATGTCTCCATGCTTTTTGTTAAATAGGTAGGAAAAAGATTTATATAGCCATGATAAACAGCGATAGAAATGCTTTCTTTTCTGGCCCCGTAGATAAATAGTCCCTGCCCCTCTGATCTTGCAATTTAGGCATGGGGAAAGATCAAGATATGGTATTATGGCCACAGTTTAGGAGCACAGCTTAAGTGTTCAATAGCATGGTAGGAGGTATGGCTTACATGGGGAACAGGCAATGGTCTCATACTGACCTCAACATCTTTAAAAGGATTTGTATCCAAAGAGGAATATCAGAGGCAAACGCAGGATTTCTACAAAGGGTTTCCAAATGCTTGATTTTAAAGCAAGTGTGGGCACTCCATGAAGAGGACATAATCAGCACTTACCAGCTATAATATACATCATTTGAAGGTATAAAATAATTCTGACATATACAGGACCAGCAATCAGAGTAAGCCATCATATGCGGCAGTAATGCCATCCTGCCTGAGCTGAATGTTTATATTACAGATGTGGGCACCATTCCAGATCAGTGCACAAGTTTGGGAATAGGGGAGGGGGGGGGTTGGGGGGCAGAAAGAGTACAATGCACTGCTCTGGACATAGATGTACATGATTGGTCTCCTTATGTACTGGATAGTAGATTATTATACTATATTAATAATTGACCTTATAGATAGCCTGCATCAGTGCACCCCTAACAGTGCATGTTTTCCAGATATACTACTACTAGCAACTTTAGTGTTATATGCTATTTCTATTGTAGTTATCATGGTGTGGGCTAGTGAGGGGGGTTTCCAGGCAACCCTCCCCACTGCAATTACCTATGAATATAGCATTATATCTGAATTATATAATGTCAATACATAGACTTTTCTGCTGTGTGCATTATATTACTGTATATTATACCCCTTTTACACCACAGTTAAAAACTAGGTTATTGCCGGGTCAACCCGGGTTGCTGCTCAGTGTAAAAGGGGCCAGTGTTGAATTCCCAGGTCGAGTGACCCGAGCAATCCAACCTGGGTAGCTTGCAGGCAGGGTTGGACTGGCCCACAGGGGTACAGGGGAAACCCCTGCCTGAAGGCCCACTCCCTCTTCAAGGAATCAGGTTCCAGACTGTGTACTTCAATTATACATTATATTATACATTATACATATGTCGTATTATACTGCACAGGACTATGGTGTATTTTCTACAATCCATTGCAGTTATTAATCTGATACATTATCATGCATGCACTAGCAGTATATACTATATATATTTAAAGGGGCTCCAACCATGCACTCTCTAATGGTTATGGCTGGCCACACCCCTAAGTATGGGCCCCTATCACTGCATTTCCCCGGTGGGCCCTTCATGCCCCAGTCCGACACTGCTTGTAGGGTTCAACATGGGAAAGACCTGTGTAACCCAGGTCCTCTAACCTGGCTCCCATTCACTGCATTGAAAGATCCAGATATCCAGGCACTTGGAGAGGATGTCATCTCCGAGCACCGGTAGAAGAGTTCCGCTGCACATGGGTGCCGTGTGAACAATGCCAACCCGGGAATAACCCAGGTTGGCGCCACAAATGAGGTCTGACCCAGTTTGGAACCATGTTCCAAATCCAGGATTCAGACCCGGACTTAGGTGTAAAATGGGTAATAGTGTAATAAATAAGTGTTTACACATCTAATCTGCATACCATGTATGGGCATGATATAGAAATATAGACATCTACCCCATGTGCAGTGTAAAATATGAGTGTAGTATAGAGATTTAAAGACATCCATCCGGTGTAATATAGTATATAGAAATATATACTGTATATAGTACTATATATGCCTGTAATATAGAAGTACACTGGCATGTAGTGCATGTACAACTCCCTACCCACAGCACCACTAGTGTACACTGGGCCTGATTCAGAGATGGACGCTAATGTGATCGCATTGCGATTATGAACGCACAAAGGATCCCATAACAAAGTGAGTGACAGGTTGTCAGCGTTTGGGGGTGGTAACGGGGAGTGGTCAGAAAAACGCAGGCGTGTCTGTCCATTAAACGCCGTTACATGGACGTGCATAAATTAGCCACTGCGAGTGCATATGTAGCTCTGCGTGTCAGGTCAAACCTACCGCAAGGATAAGATGGCCGACGATATGCGTCGATGTTACTGATATTTACAGAGGTATGCGTCGTCGCACGCAGGTAAGAAGGCAGCAGTGGGTGTCTTTATGCTCGGGTGAGCTTTGCCAACATTAGCATATTTTCGCTGCTGCGTTGCATATGAAATCGCAGCTGCGATCGCATTAGCGCCCATCTCTGAAGCAGGCACTCAGTGTGCAGTATAGGGTGGAGCAGCCCAAGACACGTAATCCCCATTCTGGGCCTAATTCTGAGTTGGGACAAAGCAAAAAAACAAAAGTGACTTTGCATCTATGGGCGGTATTCAATTAGTTTCACACCCGCGGAAAAATTTTGCCGGCCGGACTTTTCACTGACATCGCGTGCTTTGGACGCGGAAACTTATCGTGCGCATCCCCACTATTCACCCTATTTAATTACAAACCACGCGAAAACGGCAAGCTGCGAATTCATAACAGGCGGAAAGTGCTGTTAGAATTGGGGAAATCAGCCTGATGCACTAACATTGGGGATCAATGTAGATGTGTCCGAATAGCCCTAATAAAACTGTTTGAGGTACTTAAGTTGTTTCAATAGCTTCTTATTAGCGTCTTTGCACAAGTGGTGAAGAATGGCATTAAGCTGTATTTTTGTGTGAAAATAAGTAGTCCTGAAAAATTTGGGGTACGTGAAAATGGGTGCTAGCATATTTTAAAGTCTCTAGAGTTACATTTTAAAAAATGTGAAAAACCACCCTCATACATGCACTTGCAATCCCAAAAACACTTGGCCTCTCTTACAGCACCCCAAGAAGTCTATTTCACTAGTTTTAATGCTTGTCCCCGCACTTTGTACTTTTTCGCCCCCCCCAAATTGAAAGTACTTTTTGGAGTGTTCTTATTTTTTTTCCAGGGATTTTTGGACACAGTTGTCCTTTGGGGGTCTGTTCCAAGGGTTCTGAGTGGTTTGCACCCCAAAATAAAAATGTTGCACGCAAATCTTTTTCGCCTATTACATTTCATTGAGTTTCCACATAGGCGAAAACCGTCTGGAATTTAATTTGGAGATAAGTTTCCGACCACTTGAAAAACCGAGATCGGCGATACTTTTTCGCAAAAAATGGCTATTCGCTTCTTATTGAATATGGGCCTATGTTGCAATGCAAGGGGTGCAAATATTTTTTTTTCATGTAGGGTAAATAATAACTGCTTTGCACAACAAATGCTGGACAGCTTCATTTTTACTCTGCAATTTAGATTTGAGCTAAGACATACCCCCGTAAAATATAAATCTATCTGTATATTTTGTATACTCCCCACCTGCAGTGCAGCATAGTTTTGCCTAGTGCAAAGTTACTTGCTTTTTGTTTGTTTGTTTTCACTTTGCTCCCATCTCAGAATCAGCCCTTCTTTGTCCAAATCCAAACTCATCGCCTGAATCTGAGTCAGACGCAGTGTCTTATCCGTATGCGTGTGACCGAAGTGTTTGCACAGTGGGCCTGATTCAGGCCCGAACGCTATTTGCGGACACTCGTGCTTAAAAAGGGGCCGGATATTTAAATTGAGCGCTCGCTCTTTGCGGTGTGTTGACGCCTCAATGTCTGAGTGAACGTCCGAAAAATGCGCTCGCTAGTTTGTAAAGACGCCCCTTTGCCGTTCGCATCACACGTCATCTCCGGTATTTATTAGATTGATCGGGAACATCGAAAGGCATCTGAACTGCTCGCAGTGGTTGGGGTAGGATTTTCTTCCTGCTATCACTGCGGGCAGTTCAGGCTAAAAGACAACCAAGTGACGTGATCAATGACGCTCCTTTATTAATTATGCACTCCCATTAAATACCCTTTTGACCGTTAGGCATGCCTGCGTTTGGATCTCCACTCCCCCGTTTTCAAGCACCTTCTCCTGCTACCACCCACAAACAGTACATTCTGTCAATCAAATTAGCAGCCCCTCGTTGTTTTACGAGCGCACGATTTCCGACCGCAATGACTAGTTTGCGCATGCAGAGCGAACGAGCGGCCGCTTATGAGCGGCTCTGAATCAGGCCCAGTGTCCCAGACGTCCAGCACATGCATCCCGATTCTTACAGCTCAGAGACGCAGAACAGCAGTGGGCGTTCCTAGGTGATAACAGGTGGTGGCTAGGCAGATGCGGGCATGTCAATATAAACTCTCTTTCACTCCCTACATTCAGTCTTTCTTACAATTATGCCAGCTCCACATTATCTCTAGAATCAGGTCCTTTCTCACCAAAACTCTGATCCATTCACTTTTATTTCCCGCCCTGACTGCTGCAGCCTTCTCCTTTCTGGCCTTTTTCTCACTCACCTCTCAGCACTTCAATCTAAACTTAATGTTGCTCCCCTCCCCGCAGCCTAAACCTAACCCACCCTTCCCCCCCAAAAAAAAAATCAGAGATTAGGCAGTCCATCTGATTTGCGTACATCACTGAATCAGGCCTTCAATGCTCAATGCCTCTGACCTTCACCCTACTTCTTCTGCCAGTTGAGCTTACAGGTTATGCTCCACCATCTAGACTGCAAGCCCTTACGGCCAGGACCCTCATCCCATTCTATACACTGTCCCTGGCAGCAGTGCAAACTCAAACCTTCACCAGCGGCACAGATCCTGTGTCCACTTTTTGGGTATCCACTTTTTGGGTACAGGATTACTGAAAGGTGATTTATTACCCTCTTCACCCCCCTCCTCCAAGCAAACCACCCTTACCTGCACTTTCCCTACTTACCTATGTTTGTTTGTATTGTTTTGTTATAGTTATAATTTGTATAGATGTTCAGTTGTATTGTTAACCCCTCTATGGCACTGCTGTTACCTTGTGGCGTCATATAAATAAAATATGTAATGATAATTGAATGGCAATCCACAAAACGCCACATGGGCAGTAAGATCCGGAACACACAAAGCAACTTCTGTGCTTCTTTTAAGAGGTCGTTTCCTTATACGTGGCACCTGTCCTTAGCAACAGACATGCTGCATGCTTCTCTGGAGCGTATTGTTCATGTATATTTGGGGCAGCACAGATGGTGTAATGGTTAGCATCACTACCTCACAGCACTGAGGTTGTGAGTTTGATTCCCACCATGGCCCTAACTGTGCGGAGTTTGTTTATTCTCTCTGTGTTTGCGTGGGTTTCCTCTGGGTACTCCCAACAAAAATTTACCCTAGTGTGTATGTGTGTGTGCATGTGGAAGGGAACATAGGGCCTGATTCAGTAAGGATCGTAATTGCAAAGCTGCATGCAGAGCTAAACCATCCTTTTGTGTATTACTTATACGAGCTGCGTTGTCCAACGCAGCATTGGATAATCTGCGTAACATCGGCCGGCTAAGGTGACCCATGGGGTCAAGCAGCCGGCCGCTGCAGTTGAGAGGAAGGGGCCAGGAAATCTCCATCAGCCGACGGAGATCCTGGCCTCTTCCCTCCCCTCCAGCAGCAGCGACACGTCCTCAATCACTGACTATCTGCTGCCAGTCTGCGAGCGCGATGCTCATGCACATGCGCAGAACAGGTCAAGCGCCTGCGCAGATTACCGACATCGGGAATCTGCGTTCAGGCCCTGCTGAATCAGGCCCACTGGGGTAGGGACTGATGTGAATGACCAATTAATCTCTGTAATGCGCTGCGGAATATGTGTGCGCTATATAAATAACTAGTAACAAATAATATTTTCTAGATGATCATTGTCAAGCTTACAACAAAGCAGATGACTTATCAGAAGGAGTACCATTGGTTTGCAAGGCGTCAGGGATGCATGAACATGCGTAAGTGCGGTCTCTGGATGTAAATCACCAATTCTGAGAAAAATGTATGTAGCATATAGCGGCCAGAAATGTTTTCTGTCATGATGTAACTTCCCCTTGATCAATGAAAGGTAATTACTGACTGGTCTCTATGGGTTATTACTGTACATTCTGGAACATCTGTGGCTCTCCCTTTGTGAAGACTCTACATGGCACATTAGTAAATTAGCAACTTGGCAGTAATAATTATTTTTATCTTGGTAAAATATAGTTTTATTTGCTCATACAAAGACATAGTATGAATTTTCAGAATGCAATATTCTTTAAAAACATAATTTCTTTTCTGTGTAAAATTAATCTTGTATGGTACATACCAGAAAATACTTGATTTACAATGTACACTTTTCATTTTGCAATGTCTTTTGTATTTCTTTCCATATATATTTACTTATATATATATATTTATATAAATTTGCTATTTCTAAATTAACAGGTTACAGAGAAAATAATAATAATAAAAAAAATTAAAAAAAACGATAAAATAGATATGGCTGAATAAAACTCAACCACTTCGTCTGATGTGCGAAATCCAACCACGGAGCCTTCTTTCAGATGCAAAGCTAGCAGTACTTTGAGTATGAAACCAAGTAATAGGCCTTGTCTCCATGGTAACCAAGGCATATAACAAAGTACCTAATCACATTAAGTAGGCCTTGTATTGGATTGGTGACATGGCTGCATCCTATTGGGCAGAATAACATAGTACTTACTACATCTTTCTTAAATACTTACAGATGTCTGCATAGCTATTGTATCTTTTTTTTTTTAGCAGCAGTGTCAGAATTACCACTCTTAGCCGTTAAATCATAAATAATGAAACCAATTACTCTTGGTTTTTTTGAGGGGGTTCTTGGTATGTAAGAAAAATGACAAAAAATGACCAACCCCAATCTAGGAGTCATGTGCAAAGTTTTGGCAGGGAAGCAGCTCTTGATGGCTTTAAGGGTAATCTAGCATCCTTGGGTTCCATGTTCACATGCATCATGGCTGCCAAATGATCATTGCCCTGAACATTTAATAATCTGGGATGACGCAAGGTCTTCAAATAATTGTTATACAGATTATTATGAAAGGCAGGTTTAAATTCAAGTGTATTAGTGAGGTTTCCATCGATTGCTCTGTAGATGTCACTATGGTTTGTAATGGGAATTTCATAACATAAACCAAAGATTCCCACAAGGAAATAATAAAATAAAAATACTGTGGCAAATACAATCTTATAGTAAAATTTGGATATTGACAGCAATAGTGCAAAGGGGCCTTATTAAAAATATGAAATTGATATTATAAAAAAATTATCATAATGTCTTCAGATTTTTTTTCCCCCTTAAGAATGATGGTGCATCCAATCATGACAAGAAAAGCAATCACTGATTATGGAAAATAAATGTTAATAATAAACATTATCTATCATTTATATAGTTATTATAAGGCTGGAAGACATGAAGCATTATGACTGACACTGGTTGGTCTATCCAATCACAGATGACTGATCATGTAATAAATTATAGTGTATTGCTGTGGGATCTGTAGTATGTACTCCTACATTGCGGCTGTAAATTATGAACAGCACAGTTGGTGTAGTGGTTAGCATTACTACCTCACAGCACTAAGGTTTTGGATCCGATTGCCACCACAGCCCTAACTGTATGGCGTTTGTATATTCTCCCCATGCTTGTGTGGGTATCTTCAGGGTACTCCAGTTTCCTCCCACAATCCAAAAATATACTGGTAGGTTAATTGGTTCATGACAAAAATGAAGGCTACTTACTGTGTAAGTGTGTGTGTATATGTGGTAGGGAATATACTGTAGATTGTAAGCTCCAGTGGGGCAGGGACCAAATATTCTCTGTAAAGCGACGCTATATAAATAACATAATAATAATTGGATTGATCAGAGATCTAACACTCTTATGTCCCCACATGGTCTTCCTTTTTTCTCATTTTGCAGATGAGCTAAGATAAAATGATGCCCTGAACTAAGCTCCAAACTCTACATATGAACCGAACAGAACCCAGTTTGTACCTGTATAGTATCTCCGCAGCAATATGAAATAGGAGTCTAAATAAACTATTGCCTTAATGATTATAAAATATAAAGTCTTTTGTCTTAATTAATATAATGTAGGTTTTGTTCCACCACTAAATCTCTGGACCCACCCTGCATGCTCTAAAAGGTACAGTTTACAGTAACAAATGATTCTCAAAAACTGAGATGAAGACCAAGAACCCAAGAAGCGTTCAGATTTTTAAGAGTTTTCAATACCCGTAAATAAAAAATACCAAGGTAAAATTATTGTGCTTTTTCATATTTTCTCAACATAGGACAGCAAAAGGAGCACCATTATCTGATATGGGTATGGATAACCATTTTTTGAGACCATGAAGTTGCCTGTAGGTCATCTGTAATGTAAGACAACATTGATATCCAGCCCTCCAAAGATTTTGTTTGATGGAATGTTAACACTATGGGCAAAAGCAAGGAATCGCGTGATTAGGCAGCTTAGTGGATTAATTGCTTAGGAATTACAAATAAATTATAATAAAATAGATCTCTGTACATTTGTACAAGCACACACACAGATGTGTTTACTTCACATAACAAAAGCACCCTGGTTGAGTTTTCAGTCCCAGCCAAAGTCATGCCCAGTCATTTGGTAGAACTTCATATTAAATGGCCTGTAGAACTCCCTCAGTCTCTGGACAACTTCCGGGTCTATGTTGGGGTGAGTCCTGCCCTTGGTTTTCCCCAAACAATGGGGTTTGCTGCTCCCCTCTGCCTTTTTCAAGCATGGAAAGCCCTTAGTCTTGTTGAAATAGAAGTGTTTGTCGGTGATGATCCTTTTCAACCCTAGGAAGTCCTGAACACGTCCCAGTTCTCCGGCTGGATCTGTAATTAGTCTCTCCCCACTCACAAAAAGGATCTGGTTCATGGGGAAATACTGGAGCCAGTTCTCCAAATGCTTGGCATAGATGCCAATCTGGATGGCACTCCATGAGATGTCAATAAGACCAGTAGTCCTGTTTTTAAATGTCAGACTATCAAATGTAGGGATGTCAGGCCGCTTTGACAACGTCTGGGTGTAATCTGATATAACTCGCGTTACTGGGTCCCTCACCACCACAATCAGCTTAGCGTCCTTCGACATGGCTGAGATACGGGCTGGTGCTTCCTTGGTGACAAAGTAGCTGGGAGTCTTTTCCATGGTGATCTGACCATCTAGTGTCCTTGGCATCAATTCCCTGTACATAAAAAAAGGCAACATTAGTATAACACACCAATAGAAACACACATAGCTATTACTTGTTCAGTAGGTTAAATAGGTTTCAAGTTGTATCTGAGCCAGATCATTGAGGAAAATAAACTGTTTGAGGAGGTGTATACTACTGTGTATGCATTTGTTTTGTTTTTATATCAGGAATATCTCCGATAATAGCAATAAACTATGAACAAATTTAACATGCCATTTTGCAGAACGACTTAATCTGCCCCTTAACTGTAATTCAGCATTCAGTCAAAGGGTTAATGCTGCCAGCAAGCTTCATCTCTTTGACAAATGACTTCTCCTTAGGAGCTTTGAAGTAACACTAGGCTGAGTTATTTGTATGGCTTTAAAATGGATTGACCCACTTCACTAATTAGCTGCAGCTTGGTAGGTGAAAATGTTTTGCTGTTGCTTTCCTCTTTTTTAAATAAGGGCTTACTTGGGGTTCAGGGTAAAGGAAGAATGAGATAAGGAGACTGTGGTGTAACGTGGTTGCAGATTACAGCACTTCTGTTTATTCTGTCCTCTTGGAAAGCACTTGTTATGTAAAAAATAAATGTCACTTGGAAAAGACTTGCTAACCCTCTCAATACTGTGTGAACTAAACAGGAACCCCTGGCAGTAAAAGGGTGAACGTGCACTCATCGCCTGCTCACAGTGGAGGTAGCTATTTTGTGGGCTAAATAAATATCCATAAGGAACTATTTCTACTGAATTGATAGACTGTATATTGGCTTAGTGTACTGTATTTTGAGATGTAACCTTTTATTATTCAGTTGCACTTGTATAGATTATATACTGTAAGCCAGTGATGGGCAACAGGCAGCCCGAGGGCCACATTTAGCTCCCAGCTCCTTCCTGCTTTATCAGACCATTTTCAGACCATTTTTATCCATACCTCCCAACAGCTGAGAGTTTACTAATGCCCTCTGTGGGCATTACAGCATCTTGGTGGGCATTCCCATGTCTTGTTTCCATTAAAAAAAAGTCCTTTTTTGCAGCACACAACAGAGCCACCTGTCTCTAATGCCTGCGGTGTTGAAATACCAGTCACCCCACTATCTTGTTCTGTCAGTTTTTCAACCAAAGTTGATTTTTATATCTCTTCATATTATTTACTTATATTTAACTTAGTTTATTCTTTCAGAGTGAAGTGGGGTGTGTTTTTGTGACAGTGGTATGCACATTTATTATTATTTATAATATAATACTGAAACATCAAAGTAGTACAGTGCATGTAAGGCAGCAGTCATGTAAAGATTATCCAGTCATGTATGTTACACTGCTGCTGCTTACGGTGCTGGATATCACACTCACAGCCAGTGGTATATGGAAAGTGACACAAATTATCACAAAAGCAATCAAAAATATTCAGGGGTCTATTTAGTAAGCAGTGTTAGGAGACAGAATGAAAAGTGATAAGGTGCCAGCCAATCAGCTCCCAACTGTCATTTTTCAAACACAGCCTGTGAGATGGCAGTTAGGAGCTGATTGGCTGGCACCTTATCACTTTTCACTCTGTCTCCTAACACTGCTTAGTAAATAGACCCCTCAGTCTGTTACTCCTGTATGGAGCAGTCTACCATTTTCCTTTCAGTGGAGTAGCAAAGACAGCCAATTTGTGGCTATCCAGCAATTGTGGAAATACAAACCCCAGCATGCACTGCCAATGTTGTGAAGCTAGAAGCCCCAGCAGGCTTTGCCATCCTCAACTTGCTGAGACTTGTAGTTCCATCACTACTGTACATGTTGTACTACTTTGATATTTTCTGACAAAGCAGCAGCTATTCTCTTTAGAAGCAATGAGGTATAGGTTGATTAATACTGTCAAAATATAATCATAGCCTCTGTAAATCTTGGAGCATTATGCAATCCTTATCATCTCTTTTACATAGTGCATTTAATAGTGCACTCTTTGCACTTAAAAATATTGGTTTTCAATGTCAATGGCTAAAGACTAGGGAATGACAATTAATAAACTTGAATTGCATCGAACATGCAAAAAAATACATTTGGCCAATACTAAAGACAGGGACACACATTTCCAGTAATACACAAAAGATTATAGCTGGAAACTAGTCCATTCACAATTTGGATGGCCAGTTTGGTTATCTTTGACCAGATTATCCAGAATGATCCTTCTGCACAATCCAAATCCAATTAGGTGGTAACAGATCAACTAGCAGTACTGTCAGTCCAGGCAGCCGTGCATTCGGTAAATGGCAAACCACAGTCCATGGGTTTCGTGAGATACCTATATGTTCTAGTTAATGCTGTTTATAAATAGAATACTATTTTGAAATTCAGCACATACAAGGCTATTTAAAGAATAGATAAACTAAGCCTGCTTTTTCAATCTATATACAGAGAGACTGGACAATTTAAATGCTTAACATATAAAATTGTAGGTTTATTTAAATGTTTATTGCATATGGCAAAGAACAGCAAAGCACATAGACAAGGCTCAAATTTAATGAACTTGAAATATTAACTATTAACATATGGTAGCAACCTTGAAAGTTATCCAGGAGTCCAGTATCACTTAATTCTACTTTATGTATTGTTATCCCATTAACAGACCGATTAAATAGTACTGAGTCTCTTAGTGCTGTAATAAAGCAGGAACAATGACAACCCAGGCGGACTAAACGATACTCTGTCTCCTTCAGACGCTACAAATGAAGCCATTTCTTTGTCCAATTACATCCCTTTTATACATCTTCCATTGGAGAACGGCTGTTAGCACTGCATAAAGCAGATTG
Organism: Taudactylus pleione; assembly: GCA_031769625.1. Classification (NCBI taxonomy): domain Eukaryota; kingdom Metazoa; phylum Chordata; class Amphibia; order Anura; family Myobatrachidae; genus Taudactylus; species Taudactylus pleione. Next base: position 15,819,678 of record JAUIMM010000012.1, on the reverse strand, counting down.
CTAAATTGCCTCAAATTACTGTAAACTCTGCGGATTGCATGGCCTCATTTTAATTTGTTTGCAAACACATGCATTAACCCAAGCTGCCTAGTGTTTAAATTAGGCACAAATACCAACTGGGATGAAGATTACACAGCAACATCTATTATCTGTGACAGGAGGATATTACGGATTGTAAAGATCTCTATATTTTCATATACATGGAGAGAAAGCACCAACACACTGACATGATAGAGAGAATTGCCATGTACCCGTTGTCTGACCATTTCCTCAGCTAAACCAATCCGAAAATATAAACTCTATTTAGGTTATTCCGCTATTCAAACTATGAGACATCATTATTCATTTTAAACAGAGTTAATGTTTGCTAATGAAATATTACACACATAAAGGGCCTCATTCACACTTGCACGCAATTCTGCTTTTTTTTGGATGGATTTCATGATTTCTAGCAACTGTGCTGCATGTGTCAGAGCCATTTGCATCAGACTTGCGGTTGAATGGGCGTAACAGGGTGGGTGGCAATGGGGAATTCATATGCAGATATATAAGGGTGATGCGGACGCACAAATGCAGCCAACTCTGAATACAGAACAAATGTCTATATTTATTTCTGAGCATGCAATCTGAATCTGCCCAAGGAGGCTAATGTAATGTTCATAGCAAAGTGTGTGTAAATTGCATATCTCCTCCTATAGCCGAAGTTGCGTACCTGCCGGCAACAGTATCATGTATGCCATGCCAGTGCTACCAAGCAATCAGGCAGGGCCTGGATTTACTGAATACTAGGGCCCTGCGAGGAAGTGCAGAAAGTGAGCGGGTCTTATACCTCCAAGGCAGGCCTGGGTACCCAGACCCTCTCCAGGTACATCACAAGCATTTTTGTTATCCGGACGACGGATTGACAAACCACTAATCGACAATTAATAGACCGACATATACAAAAGATCGACAACAGAAAGATCGTCAATGAAACCATTACGACACAGAAAAGATTGACAATGACTATAGATCGACACAAAAAGATCGACAATATAACAGGTCGATCACCAAATTGTTAGGACACCTGTAAAGGTCTGACAAAGAAATAGGGCAAGAATATAAAGTATGATATATATATGATGGACAACCAGAACATCGACAATATATAGATAAGACAAAAACAAGATCGACAGGTAAATAATCGACATATATTATATCGACAGATATATGATAAACATATGAAATGGTTCACAGACACGTTAGACACATAAACACATTGATAAACCCGACAAATATAATAATGACAGTGATAAGGTCGACATTAGTAAGCTGCACCTGTCTCAGCGTGCAGCGTTCCACCCCATGCACCCCGGCATATCTGACTGCTATGAACTAGGTGCATCATCACCCCCTTATACACCCCAGCACTTAAAAGCCACCTTAAACATGATGCCTATGCGCAGCCCCGTTAATAGCAGTCCGCCCAACTCCACTGTTACATGAGGGACTACAAGTACCACACTGCCCTTGCAGCCCTGCAAGCGCTGGTAGTACTACAAACACCAACTGCTACCCAGAAACACCTGTCATTATCTGATGGGCACCCTCTGTCCCTGCAGCAGAAATGTGTCATCCACCCCTAACTACCCTCCGATTTCTGGCTGCCTTAATATAGGCGCACCATCACCCCCATATACACCCCAGCACTACAAAGCCACCTTAAACAAGACCCCACTGCGCAGCCACTTTAATAGCGGTCCATCCGACTCCACTGTTACATAGGGGACTACAAGTACCACACTGCCATGTTGTGAAGCATTCGCTATCAGCAAAACTTCTAAAAACTAATACATGAGAAACAACTGCTTGTATAGTGTATGAAAAATAACCATAATCTGTGTCATGAGAGCATTCACAAACAGTTAATCACTAGTAGTTTGCTAATGCCGACGACTGCTATCACCAGAGCCGGATTAAGCCCCTTGGGCCCCTAGGCAACATGTTGATTTGGGCTCAATTCCCACTACAATTTGTCAAAATAAACCAACATAAAAATAAGGGCCCATATTACTCTATCTTGCGTGCCCATTGGGCCCTTGGTAGGGGCATAATGGATCTGGCTATGGTCATCGTCATCCGCTATTTGCAACTGCCCCTGACCACCCACAAATAACACGGCTTTCTCAGGCATAGATACAGGTGCTATTTGTATGATCTGCATATGTTCGTTCCTACTGTACTCAGCCTATGTGCGAACACCTCATTCTACCTCTCCAATCAGGTGTGATACCAGCAAGCACACATTTGTGCGTCTTGGCTTTCTGGACATGCACAGTGCAAATTAACGCAAGATACGCTACACTGAGCTGAGGTGTGGATAGAATGCAGATTCCTGCCCCACCCCTTTAAAGGTCAGCACAGAAAATAAGAGAATGAAGTTAGAAATTAACCTTGTGTTGATTTCACACTTTAAACATTACTGCAACAGTTTCCAAATAGATCTGTTGTAATATAAGACAAAGCTGTATAGATAAGAGTTCATGAAAACAATAACCAAAATGATTTCTTAAACAAAAGAAAGTGATTGTTTGCAAACCCTGGAAGACCTCCTAATCATCCATCAGACTAATTACCTCAGATGTCCTGTTGTGTTTGTATTACCTGACTAATTCACTGTGAGAGCCTTCTCTATCATAATACGCCTGACACTTGATAACTAGAAGTATGGGATATAGCTAAACCAAAACACTCATCCCTTGCCTTTGCCTAGATAACAAAGCTTTCAGACAATCATACAAAACAAAGTGAGGCGAGTCACCTGTCATTGGATAAAGCTTCAAAGGGAAATCATTAAAGTTTATTTATTTACATTAAAGCATAACAAATACAAAACAACACTACTGTATCTTGTAATAACCTTTGCTGTCTGCTCCCGAATCGTTAAAATTATCCGATGTAGTGACCGTTCACAATAATAGTCGCTCAGTGGCCCTAATTTAGAGCCGGATGCTCTGACAGAGCGCTCGCTCTGAATCAGGGCCGGCCCTCTGAATTTAAGAGCAGCCTCCTGGCGAGAGGCCAAAATGATGGTCGCGATGGTCAAGATCACTGCGACCATCGGGCTTGCGACAAGACCCTTGTGGTAGGGTCTCGTCTGCCGCAAGCCCTGGAGTGCTTTTGGCTCTATCAGAGCCATAAGCACTCCCACTGACATCACTAGTGATGTCAGTGGGGCCGGCCCCAGACGGTAGGCGTTCCCATGGGAACGCCTCCGTCTGGGCAGCCACGCCCCCAGCATGCCCACCAAAGGGGGTGTGCTGTCAATTACCATCAACAGCACGCCCCCTTTGGTGCGAGACCCATAACGACGGCTTGGCCGTCGTTATTCGGGTCTCGCGCAAGCGCACGACGGAGCCGCCTCCGTCGTGTGCATGCGCACTGGGCCAACATCGACCCGCTTGCGAGCGCTCAGGGCTCGCGAGCGGGTCTGAATCAGGCCCAGTGTACGGACATGAACGATAATCGCTCACAGCATGAAGACAGCTGTAAAATGGGCGGGATCATTTGAGTTGATTATAACACAGGTTCTCTAATTCGGTCCTCAGGACCTCAAACAGTGCATGTTTTCCAAGTCTCCTCACAGAATCACAAGTGAATTAATTATATCCACCTGTGGATCTTTTAAAATGTGTCAGTGAGTAATGAATACACCTGTGCACCTGCTGGGTGACCTGGAAAACGTGAACTGTGTGGGGTCCCGAGGACAGAGTTTGAGAACCACTGGATTATAATATATGTTTGGTCATCCCGGCCGTCATTCTGTCTATTGTATGTAGTGATAGTGCCAATGCAGGGGCTGACTCTGACTTGTAATTGTGGGCAGTCACAGAAGCCACTATATAATACTTTATGCTAAAGCGAGTATCTGTTCAACTAATGCGGGGATTCGTGCATGTGCAAGGGGAAAACCGTGCTGCCCATTTATATTACGCCAGCCGCGCTAACCATCATCATTAGTGTCTGCACTCACACCAGCCCCATGCTAGGTGCAAGAGATATGCCAGAAACAGGCTTCCCTTCCCTGTATGAATGACTAATGACACTCCACCAAATCAGTGGTGGCTATGTGCAATCTTTTGCCATCTACCAGCTCACGCCCTGAAACACCCTATTTCACAGAAAGACAGATATGTCCATGTTCTGTCAGACTCAGAATAGGTATATGAATTTCACATCTGCGCTATATGCACACACTCAACATATACTTCTATATGACTCAGAATCTGACATCATGAATTGTATGGAGGTTTTATACATCTCTCCCTTATGCTGGTTACACACTTAACGATGTGTATCCAGCAGATGTAGCATGCAGCGGGTGTCGGCATCGGCAAGTGTGTACACACTTGATGTTGCCGGGAGCAACAGGGCTCATGCTGCCGAATGCATGTTGGTCCGACGGGCGATGTCACTGGCAATAGTGGGTACACAGTGCCCGATGTGGACGATATGTCGTCTGACCCCCGAAGGTGGTGATACCAAAATGCCGGCTCCTCTGCAGTGACAGGAGCCAAGTGTTGCAGTGTGACATTCTCCTGCAGCACCCGGCTCCTGTCATAGAAGAGGGGGCAGCCCAGCATCTCCAGTGATGATGCTGGGCTGACCCCCAGAGTGATGTTATAGGGATCACCCATGAGGCCACGCCCCTTTATTTAGGTCACACCCCCTTTTAGTCTGGGCGCACATCCGATGCGCGGGGGTATCCATAGTGCGCATCGGGTGTCACCAGAAGCAGCAACACCTCTGGCATCATGCCTAACAATACCTCATTTTCCACTACTTAGTATAAATTGCAAATGGAAAAAATATTACTATGTTATTTTCCTATCAGATGTATTATTTTAAATTTAGTAATAGTGAGTATAAAGCATTCATGACTTCTTTCTAGGTGCACAGGCATACTGTGGAGGCAGCCATTTTGTGGTCTGACTCCATATTCAGTCACTTCATTAGGATATAGTGAAATCACTGAGTGTCAGCAGTTCCAGCTGAATTTGAAGGCTCTCATAGATATTATTTTAGCCAACAAAATGGCTGCTTCCACTGTGAGCAAACAATGTGAAATAAAACGTAATTGAACATACTTAGCCCTCAGATGAATGAATATGCTGAACACCATCATGGTATAAGTGTGCATTAGTGGAAAAGTATTTAATATTCTGCATCAGCAGACAGTAATTTGCCAGCCCTCATTTTTTATATATATGGGTCAGTCATCTGCTTTTATAGAAATGTGCAGGTCTTTTAGAAACAGCATGAACGGTTAGGAACAATACAGCATGGCCGTCCGTGTGTGCAAAGGCTTTTGGGGAACATAAAAGGCTGACATGTTAGATCCTGTTGGGATGAACCGTGTTTTGTTCTATGATGCAGCAGGAGATTCCTGTTCCCCACAGATTTGTTTTTTCAACTGTTTGCTACTTGTATTCAGTCAGGGTATATACAACCCCTGCCTCTTTCACCCCAGTTACTTAGCCAGAAGAGTGGACTGTCCTCTTCTCTGTACATGCTCCCTTGCACAATTAGCCTCAGTGTGATTCCCATTGAAAAGCACTGTTGCCTCCATTCTGTTGCCTTCTACAAATATTTCTGACAGGCACTTCCCCCACCCCAAATGATGACCACATCAGACATTGTGTCACCTCAAGAAACTGGAACAGGATTGGCTAAGCCTGGCTGAGCCCTGCTGACACTTCCAACTGTGTCATTTCTGTATTGACGCCTCATGCTGGGTGAACAGGAGAAGCTCATCTTTTAATTTCATATAAAAGGTTCCCTCTTTAGTAGAGTCAATTCTGATTGACTGTTTAACAGCAGCCTGCTTTGTGTGTGTCCTAGGGTGGGCTGCGCTGTGCTGTTACATAACATAATACCTGAACTCTGAACCCATCAATAAACAATTCTTAATTACTGTATACAGTCACTGTCAGTACATCTGACACTGTTAGGGAGCTAGAATTAATGCAACAAGATATACATTTAGTACGCCTATAAAATACACCAAAATAATATTTTTGTTAAATTAGATGTTAATCTTTCCAGAATACTGTTGAATTAAGACATTTTGTAGACTCATGTAAATTTTTAACCATCTGTGAGCAGGAAGCAGACGTGCTGGGGCGCATTTGCGTCCCAAATTGCATTTGTAAATGGGGACTAGTAAAACATATGCATAGTGGCAACCATGGAAAGTTGCATGTGGGTCTGTACCAGTAGCATATGCGCCAGGTTTATGCCCAGCATGTGTCACACTCAGGGCCGTAGCTAGGGTAGTGCGGCCGGTGCCATTGCACAGTGCACCACAGGGCAGGGGGCGCTGTTTGGGCCTGTAAAATTTCTGTTTATTATCATTCTCACTTTTAGCTTCCTCTTATTTCATCCCCAGCATCTCCTGGTCTCTTCCCTGGACCTTCCCCATGAGGCCATTCCCCTTTTTGTAGGTGCATTATGTCCCTTTGAAAAAATGAGGGGGGCGCCAATGCTCTTTCTGGCACAGGGCACCAAAAAGTCTAGTTACGGCTCTGGTCACAGTCACACCCATGTTGTTATCCATTTGTTTTCCATGGGAAATACGTATTTGCTATTAGAATTCAATACTGCAGATATACAGGCTCTCCATCTTGTGTACAGAATGTCAGGGAGAATCACACATTTCGGGTATTCTCCACAAGACTCTTGTAAGAGTGAGACATCCTTTAGCACGACACGGACAGGACACCTCCAGCATGTAAGGGGTGCGATTCTCTGTGACTCACGGCATCGCGCAGAGGGGGCAGGGCCATATTCATGTGATCCTGCAATATTGCACAGCGGGGAGTGCTGAGCCATGATGACACAACTTGCGCCACACCGACAGCACAGCCAGTCTGAGTAGTTTATACAGCCCAGGCATGCCCCTACTCCACCCCCCAAACGCTGTAGCATGTCAATTATAACGCGGCTGTGAGTGAGATTGCAGGACCTGACCTGCACATACACAGTACAGATCCTGCTCATGCGCAGTTATCCAATTATCGAGAAACTGCAAAGAATACTCTCTATACCGTCCAGACCTGAATCAGGCCCATTATGTACTAGCTTTTTATTAAGCAGAAAATTAGATTATACAGTCTAGTAATATTCTGATCTGTTACAATAACAAGAATGTCCAAGGACAACACAAAGTAAACATTTTTGTTTTACTTTCTGTATCTTTAAGGACAGGGAAAATGTTGCTGGATAATTATTTTAAGATCAGAGCATCAAAGCTTAGTGACTGAAATTTTATGTTTTACTCCCATGAAAGAAGCATTTTAAGAATGTTTGCCAAAAGGTAACTCTTCTTCCACGGTGACCATGCTTCCTGAAATCTATGTATGCTGTATTTTAATTGGGATAGGGGGGAGCATTGGTGCCAAGCTCTGTTGGTAATGATTCTGACTAATTACAAGTCTGGGATATAATAAGAGGCTGTGTGTGCGTGTTTCCCTCTTCTTATACAGAGCAAGGTTCAGACACACAAAATACAGACTTGTCAACCGGCTCTCCTCTGGTTTTATTTGGTTAGGGGATGTGGGGTGGGGGGGAAGTGTCCCTGAATTAGAGCCAGTTTAGCTAATTATTTTTATTTGTATTTTTTCTGTATAAATGTGTCAGAGACTCACAGCATGAAACAAATTCAAAGTGATAACTTGCTGTTACATAGTCATTTTAATTCCTCTTTAATTTTGTTTTTGGAGTAGATACTTTGCTGTTGGCTCTTATAGTCATGACTGGGTGAAAGAGAATTTATAAACCCCCTTGATGCATAACAAAATCATGCATTTGATATTGAGTTGGCTATATAAACATGTTAAATCATTGCTAACCAGCTGTTTTACAGACACAAGGGAATGTGCGTGCTGTAAATGTGTTCATCTCAGCCACGAACAAACAGCAAGAATCCATAAAGAGTTTTAAACCAACACAGCCCCTCCCAATGAGTGCAAATTGAGGTGAGGGCGGGGGGTGATTTAAAGGTAATATGTCAGCGTCAAAATACACAGATAATGTAAGTTCTAATGAGCTGATCAGCAAGATGAACTACAGATACTGTATCCAAGAAATCCGCCTCCAAACACTCGCTGCACTAAACAGAGTAAAAGGAAATAACTTCAATTGTTATTGTAAATTAAAGTAACACAAAAGATTTGATCGATTTGTCCTCAGCCTCAAGCTATTTGGTTTCTTTATCAAAGTTATCTCTACTCCATTAGGATAATGCTACCATACACCTTTGGAATAATCCTGCAAAGTCTGTGTCATTAGGTCTTCCATCCTAGCCTTTGCCTTCTAATCACCGTACAGATTGTTATCCGCGCCAGCATCAGGTACCAAGCACTGCCCTTTAATTATAAGGTCTGACATAACAGGACCTGCAATTTGTTAAGCATTGGCTTAGCTCAGGAGCAAAGCTGGACCAGTGCTGGTCATTAGAGTGAGCATCCATAAACTAACAGGTCACACTTTCCATTAACCTCTTCTCTACTACTGCGTGTACACATCAAGCGTTATGTAACAGCATGGTGCAAACACTATATCACACACTAACTAATAGCAGCCAATCACATTTTCACTAGTCCACTACAAGTCTAATGAAAGCACATATCTGATTGGTGGCAAAGGGTTACAGTAGAAGAAATACAAATTAGCAGTTTATCACCTAGGAGAAATTACTACAGAAACACGTTCTAAGATATTTTCCTCTGTTTATCAGTGTAAATAGTGCTTATGACATTATTTATATGTTCTGTAGAGTCATTTTAGCATTAGGTTTCGACATGAAATGAAAATACAAAATTGCATCATTTTAGAAATAAAAATGATCTGAACTGTAATGCATGGATCTCGTACAGCTTGCATAAATGTCTACAAGCTGTGATCAGCCTCTGAGACAAAACTATTTGACAATGTTCAATGACTGAATAAATGTAACATTTTTATGACGGGTGTGATCTTCTCCTGATCCCAATGTGAGAATCCCAGTCACGGGTGTTGAAATATCAAAGGCACCTCCAAGCTCCTCTCGCATATGTGCCAGAGTTTCTAGACAGTTCAGCTACACAACAGGTGAGGGGGTCCCAGAAATCTGAGCTCTAGAGACAATGTCCTCTTTTTCTATCTAGTAGTCAATGGGGGCAAAAAGCCTTCTTGGGCATGGCTCCCCCCTCTGTAACATGGATTATTTCTCCCATCTGTGCAAATATCTCAACCACTGAGGCCCATGATAACCCAAACCAATGTTGACATGTTATCAAAAATCCAGATTGTCTTAACTATTTTGAATACAAACATTGATTATCTCTAAAATAAACCAGTCTATCAGAAATTGTATATTTCCAGGGCTTTGATGCAGTGTTTTAATGGACTTTACTTGTTTGGCTATTATGTTTACCTTGTCTTATTAACAGAGACCCGAAGTCTGCTATAAATTGCTCTTTCTGCTAAGACAAAATAGACTCTGTCACATTTAACTAATAAGCAGTTTATTCTCTGCAAATTATCAGATTAGATTATTTGAGAGACAATCAAATCACTTACAATTTAAGTGACAGCAAATTGAACGTTGTATTAATTTATGGAAAAACTAGGTGATTATTTCTACACATAACATAGAACTCATAGGGCATAAGAAGGCTGCACAAACACATGTAATATGGACTACAGCAACAGCTACAGTGGATAAAGGATCTTACTATTGGGGATAAAAAAGTTACTAGAGGACAATAAAGGGTAATTAAGATATCCATATCTTCATCTAATAATAATGGTGGTATTCCTCTGACTAAAAGTGCGAGAATGTAAGGTATCAAAGCTCAAGAAAACAACTTATAATGATAATACACAGCAGTAGGAGTACACTTGTTTCCTGGTGATTTATTTTGAAAATACTCAGTCACCCTTATGTGATCTCTAACATCATTGCCAATGACAAAAATAAACAAAAAGAAATACATTTGAATATGAAGGTAATACTGTAAAACATCCTATAATCCAGTAGTGATATTAGGACAATATTTTTTCACTCCATAGATTTAAAGTAAAATATCTGTACTAGTCACTTCCACCTTACATACTGTATGATATATGGGGTAATGTAACAGCAAGCATTTACTACAGGGGTCTGTTATTTCTTATTTTACAAATGTTTTTCTCAGGAACACTGATGTGGAGATATCAGAAGAACCCACCTTTAATATAGAGATTTGTACAAGTTAGGAAATATATTTGCATCACTACTGTATTGTATAAATATTGTTTGTATTTGACTATATAAAAGTATGTTACTGTATCACATATGATCTATTATTAACAATATGTGTTGTTTTAAATGTAGTATATTTGAATTTAACAAATAATCAAGTTTGTGACTTAGTAAACATCAGAATACTAAAAAAAAACAAGTCCATGCGACACATACCCGACCACTCACCAGGTTAATAACAACAGGTGCCGGTACTAGCCTTTACTAGGGATTGCTCCCGGGCTGGCTACACCACTCAGGGCTGTATACCCTAAAACTAATTTTTATTACCTGCAGCAGGAACAGACTATGGCTGAATTTCACAGAGCTCTTTTGATTCAAGCTGATTTACCGGTGTCCCTAACCAGTCAATTTTTGATTCTCTCAATTTAAAGAGAATCAATTTAACGGACTGCATATGAGGGCTTAAAAGCTCATTTACTGCATTCTGGCAAAGGGATTTATGAACGGTGTTGTTTTTTTCTGGCATCTAGATATTGCACAGACCGTTACCATCCTGAAACGATGTCCTGTGAATGGAGAGGGAAGGATCTTTTTTAACAACATAACAATTGACATTGTTACAGTCGCTGATTGGGAGCTGTGGTTACAAAATTATTTTTTTCCACACTAAATGAACCACAAATTGTAACACTCAGCAGTTTTCTATAGCTCCATCTTTTGACAGTACTATTTTACATTCCTCACTTAACAACCGAGTTCCGTTCCTACGACTGTTGTTAAACAAATTGGTCACTAAACGAGGAGCCATATATACTTAATACAGGTAATCATAACTTGATACTTTAACTGTGTTTTACTTTGCATAACTCTTACATACTTGTACAGTACAATTAAAGTTATAAAAAAATGACATTCAGAGTAACATTTCGGTCATTGTACTATTGGTTCCAGCTGGTCAGAGCACGTCGTAAGTCCAAGCAGTTGTTAAACGAGTAGGTTGTTAAGTGATGAGTATCTGTATGGGCATATGTTAGTTTTTATGACAGTGGTACCAGGGGTTTTACATTATTTATTTTTCCATTGTATTTTAATACTTTTAAATATTTATTGTGTAATTGAAATTTGATGCTTAACATTTGAAGTAAATATTATATATTTTTGGGCCACACAGACAGTGTAATTGTTAGCATTACTGCCTCACAGCACTGAGGTCGTGGGTTCAACTTTCACTATGGTCCTAACTGTGTGGAGTTTGTATATTCTCCCTGTGCTTGCGTGGGTTTCCTCCGGGTAACTCCGGTTTCCTCCCACACTCCAATAATATACTGGTAGGTTAATTGGCTCCGTGTACATGTGACAAGGAATATAGAGTGTCCACTGGGGCAAGGACTGATGTGAATGGCAAAATATGCTCTGTAAAGCGCTGCAGAATATATGTGTGCGCTATATAAATAACTGGTAATAGAATAAAATAAATATTTTTTATCAGCATATCTGTGCTCTATTTGTTCTATCTTTGTTGTGTGAAATCCAGTGGTTGGCTACCCCTTATCTGAGGGAGCAGCATTTAGGTACTGGTGGTCTGTTAGAGTTTGGGCCGCTGATTTCACCCCCTTTCTTTTTTCATCGTAATAAATTTCTCATACTGTAATATATATACAGTATCTGCTTACCTTCTGTCACGGTAAATATGGGAGATCTAGGGGGTATTAAAGGAGAGCGTCGCAAGCACTCAAAAGCAATAAAAATAAAACTTATCTATCATTTATATGACACCACACTGCGCCATATATAGGGGATGGAATATATTGGTGTATTAGGTAAGTTAAAGGGTCACAAACATATAATGTAATATTCTAAAACAGTAGTTTGCCTCATTGTATATACATTGAGTCACCCAGTGCTAATAAGATGTAAAAATAATTATTTTTGGCAGTATGACACATTAATGAAAAATTGAGAATAAAATCCATGTGGACTTAATATTTGCCCCACTCATGGAATGTTTCTCTATATTATTATTCTTTTAAGAAAAATATGATATTTTTGTAACTAGAGTAATTTAAGAAACCATAAGAACTCCAGTAATGTAAAATAACCACATGATTAAAAATTAATATTTGCCTAAAAAAAATACTTTTGAGAAAAGGGTAAATTAACCAAATGACTTGTGAAAATGTGGCATTAATTTAAATGTATGGAAAATGCATAAATATATTCATTTGGCAAATCTGATTTGTTTAATGAGAATCAAGAAATTTTGGCACCATATAAAAATCTATTTCCAAAATAATTATTACAGATGTTAAAAGAAAAAAAAAATCACTTTGCACTTTTGTATGGTTAACAAACAGCACCTTAAAATTAAATAATTTGGCTTACTGCATATAGACTTGGCAGTGTGTAGCATAAATTGCTGCATTTAATACATAATCTGTTTTATCCTAAACTGTGAATAATCAATTTGATATATTTTCAGGTTTAACAAAGAGGTAATGTAAACCAGACTTAGTATATAAGAAAAAGGTTTAACATGTTATTGAGAAATTAACCTTGTTCTCTTCTCTTTGATATGGATCTTAATCAGAATGTCTGTTCACCAAAAGTATGTGGCGTTCATAGGGGTTACTAATATCTGGGAAGCAATCGGTAAGCCGACTGCCTAAATACCGGCAGCCGGCTTCCCGACTGTCATATCCCGGCAAGGGTGAAATGCCGGGCGTCTAGATGTAGACGCCCGCATTTCCCCGACACCAGGAGACCGGCGCCCGGCATCACGATCGTAGTGATGCCGGGCGCCGCGAGCGGACAGCCGCGGGGGGGGGGGAGGGTTAGGTTTAGGGCTCCCGAGGGGGACTTAGGCTTAGGCACCCCCCCGGGAGGGTTAGGGTTAGGCTAGTGGGAGGGAGGGTTAGGGTTGGGCACCCCCGGGGGGGGACTTAGGGTTAGGCACCCCCCCGGGAGACTTAGGTTTAGGCAGCGGGGAAGGGGGTGGTTAGGGTTAGGCACTTAGAGGGGGGATTAGGGTTAGGCACTTGGGGGGGAAGTTAGGGTTAGGCACCCCTAAGGAGGGTTAGGGTTAGTGGGGTTAGGTTAGTAGATCGGGATTTCCAGCGCTGTCGGGCTTCCGCTGCTCGGAACTCTGCTGATGTCGGCCTGCCGCTGACGGGAATCGAACCCGAATCGAATTTCATACCCATTCCCTAATATCTTACTCCCCTTCCCTGTCTGAGACTTCTGAGAATATTTTAAAGCCATTATCTGGTGCACTATTTTAAAAGTTGTTTTAAGGTTGAGTAAGTTAGTTACTAGTCATGCCATATTAGCAATTTAATATTTTGAGGAAAATGTCTCCATTTTTATTCTAGGAAATTGAAAAGCAGAAATCATTGGTGAAAGTATACAAGTCAGCTACACAGAGGCATATATTTGTAAGAATAGAGTTTATTAATACACTAGGGCAGCGATCAGTAACCCCCGACACGTGTGCCATTGGTGGCATTCAGAAAGATTGGAAGCTAGAACTAATCTGTAGATTCCAGACTTAAAATTAGGCCTCAATGTCTATTGTGTCAAACATCGGACCGCCACCATCAAATGATAAAAACACTACCATTGGAACTAAAACATTGATGGTTAGTAACCATTGGATTCCGATATCCATCCCTACACTAAACCTGCAGGCAGACTCTGGCCACCACTGTTCCACCGTGAAGTGCTCCCTCTCCAGCATGATGTGCCTGCCCAGCCATATGCCCTCAGTGAACAGGAGACACCTCCCATGAAAGTCAGCGCTGTTCTTGGACAGAGGCATCACGGCGAGGAAGCTCAACAAAGGAAGCCCATGAAGTACAGGTTAGAATGTGCAAAGAGGACATTGCTCATCGCCATGTTCGGGAACTGGGGAAGGGTGCACATGAAAGCTGCGGAAATATGTACAGGGGTCCCAGCCCAGAGGACATTCTGCTGATCATGCTTACGGTAGCTACAATACAATCTCTCATCTAGCTGCAATACAATCTCTCATCTATGATCCTCCTGCCCTTCCCAGCGCATCCCAGTGGCCGGGCCCCAGCCAGCTGCAGGTGGTTGTGGTGACACTAGTGAGATGCAGGGGGCTGTGGTGACATGGCGTAGATTGTTATGAGATGCAGGGGGCTTTGGTGAGATGAAATTGCTCCTGGGCAAAGCTGAGGCAGGTTGCTAGTATTTATAATTAAAAAAGCAATTTGTTTATTTATTCAGTTACAGATAGCAATAAACCTATAGGATTAGCACACTGAAGTTAACTAGATGTTAGCCCGCAAAAGGTTTCCAATCCCTGCACTATTGACATCTCATGTGTTTCAGTTAATAAAGTGACTGCACTTGCTCAAGCCCTGATGATATAGCATGTTAAACGTAAATATACCAGAATGCTATTTTGCTGGGAGAATAGGGATGGTCATTGACTGCCATGGTAGCCAGAATGCTATAAGACTATGGGTGGGATGCGTCAAGCATTGCAATTTGCATGTGAGGCATCCCGCCAGTCATCGCATGCATACCGGCATAAATAACGCCGGTATGCATGAATAAAATCACAGAGGACAGCTCTTCTGGTAAAAGCTGACCTTTGCGACAGAAGAATTTACGGGTCTATGGCCCAGAAGTCCTTCTGTATATGCGTCCATAGGCTTCTATTGAGCAATGCCATCTTTAGAGATGTCGTTGCCCACCGCATCCAAGCCCCAGATTGTATTGCGTTCCGGGGCTTGGTGCATATGCGGTAAGCAACCAAACCTCAAAAAATGCATTTTCGGAGGTTTGACTGAAAAAAACGCAATAGTGCATCCCGCCCTATATCTTCTCCTTGCCTATTTCATTGAGCTATCAGTTAGTTCGGCAATTGAGTTTAACACATATATTTATTATTCTTCTCAGCGATCAGATAGCTCTAGAGATTTGTCAACTGAGATTCTGCTGTTTTTACTGTGCATGAGCTGTCTTCACATGGAACAGGCATTAACAAAGTACAAATAGATAGAAGAGTTTGCAGACTGCAATTGGTAAACTTAAATTGCAGCTTTGTTGAACCACCCCTCTAGAGGGTGTAATCTTGTTAATTGGCTGCAGACGTTAATTCTGTATAGCAAAGGTATGCTGCAATACAGTATGTTAAGTACCGAGGTTAAAATGAGAATAATAAATATACCCCCAAGCGTACAAGTTTGCAACAGTTTCTTTGGATGATATGACAACTTTGGGCAGCATGGATGGTGTAATGGTTAGCATTACTTCCTTAGAGCATTGAGGTCCAGAGTTTGATTCCCACCATGACCCTAACTGTGTGGAATTTGTATATTCTACCCGTGCTTATGTGGGTTTCCTCCCTATAAATATCATGGTAGGTTAATTGGCTACTGACAAAAAAATATATCCCTAGATTGTGAGGGGACACAGAACTCATCTCAGTTTTGTTCTCAGATATCAGAAAGAGACGTGTATTATAAGCATTTTGCTCAAAATGTATACATTTCCTTTAAATATTTGTGACAGATTGGTTTACATGGTTATATAATGCGCATTGCAACATAATATCTACAATTATGTGAGATCCTTGATAAAGTGCCAATTAATTTGTAGTCATTTGTCACTCACAGTCCACCCTTTTTTTCTGTCAGAGTCTGCTTTGTGTTCATGGGTTACTTTAATAAGTGCCAATATGATGACCTAGGCCACCACCAAGGGTAAAATAAATAGTGTACGTGTATACTTCTTGCCAATGTCCAGTCAATGTTGTGTTGTGTGGTATGGTGTGTACTGGTAGGGGTGCTTTATTTAGATATGTGTTAACCCCTTTCTCAAATATTCCACTAGTAGAAGTTGAGTACAGCAAATTTGTCAGCTACTCATTGCAGACCAAAGTAGGCACCAATGACCGCTGTGCCCAGGGAAACAAAGGGAATTGGTCTAATTTATGGGCACGCATGCAAGCAAGACTGGCCACTGATCACATATTTATGCACTGATCCCTGTGTAAAACATTGCATGTGATATTCCAAATTAACTAATCATTCCAATATGCCCATACATACTGGTATGTGCCCAAATTTGACACGAGTATAAACATTCAGATAATAGATGTGAAGGTATGTGGCTAGCATCATTCAAACTTGTACCTCTTACCGTGAACACTATTTGAGTATGTATGATGTCTACCTAGATCAATACAGGGTTGTAAGTTAGGCTGTGGGCCTAACACATACAGGAATGATGCAAGGTACAGTTACATGTCTACTGCCTTTGGTCCTTCTTATTTACTGTCCACATAGTAACAGTGGTTGTCATAGGTAAGTGCAAACCAAATTTCAATGAGTTGTGTTGCATATATGTTACAGTAGGAATTTTACCTATTTTAACATGGTCGTCAAGCTTGTATCCTAATGCCCACTAACAGAACGGGACACTGACTGGACAAACCCCCCTCCCCCGAACGTATTGAAGCTGCAACCCAGAAATAGCTGCACTTACAATGATGTAGTGTCAATTATAAGGAAATAAGCTGCAGGCTGATCGGTTTTATATAGGAATCAGTTTCAGTGACTCAATATGTTTATAATATACAGTAGGGAGCATGATATTCCTATAGCTCACAAGCCTCCCTATATAAAACTGGAGTCGTTAAATTTCTTAGCATCTCTTTTAAGCGATCTTATATAATATGTATAAAAATATAATAATAATGATAGCTGGGATTCTTTTCTCTGGCTATTTAGATTACTTCTGAGAACTTCTATACGTTTTGGTCTTACTTGATATTACATATTTTAACATAATCTACGTATTTAGCTATATATTTATGTACAAATTTACATATCTATGTACATAATTTGCAACATGATACAACATAAAAATCCCAGTTCTAATAATAGTGTAATAATATAAGCAGAGAACAGTTGCTGGGAGAAGGATTTATCAATCTGGAAAGGATGGTAACAAAATCACACCAGTAACGTTATACTCACATGACAAAATAAAACTTTAAATCGACACCATTAAAACAACACTCCTTTTTTAGATAACAGTAATAGAAGTTAAAACAAATGATTTCACATATGAAAGAAAGGAGTTGGGGTTTTGTGCATCTCAAAATGAAAGACCAACCCTTTCTCTGCTGAGCATAGAGATCTGTTTAGTTTTCTGGTGTAACCCTTCAATAGCAATGAGCAATAAGTCAGTAGAAGGGTTCATTCCAGGGAATTCCTGCTTCTCTGTGTAATAGCTTTGTGATCACTAAGGTGTTTTATATACCACTAGTTTAACTGTCCTTTAAATACATAGTTGCTGCACATATTCCCACTGGCATCTGCCTGTAACAAGTAATGAACGTGAATAATTCCTGCCCTTAGTCCCTCTGTCACACACACATGCACTGCCTTCATGTCCTGTGTTGCGTACATAGCCCAGTTCGCTATATATTACCTACTGTAGACAAGGTATGCAGTCGGGAAGCCAATGTGCCATTCTCTCCTTATGGATTAATATTACGGACCCTGCTCAGGTTCCTGCCTGCTGTGCTGTGCTGGGATGGGAGGATGAGTCACTATTGGGTTTTATTATCACCTAAGTGTCTGGATAAATACTTGTCATAGCAGGCTGGTGTTGGCAGCACAGGGTTAACGCCATATTATTTATTGTTTCCTTACAAGAGTAACAAGTTATTTCTATGCATAAATCTCATGTTTTACTGTGATTGCATTGTAGTAGTTGTAATGTATATAGTTCTAGTTGTAGGAGGTCATAGTTTTCTAATGTTTCCATTTACTTTTGTGCTTTTAGAGGCCAGTACATCAGCTCAGGCAATTGTGTGTATATTTCTAAATATTATTATGTATCCTGTTGTTCGTTTTATCCCTTTGTACAGCACTAGGGAACCCTTGCGGAGAGCCTCATAAATAAAATATTGTAATTATCATTGTCTGTGGGAACTTGGGGACATATCTAATCCTAATGACAATAGCTGAACACTCAAGTTCTTATAACATCGCTTGATAAGTACTGTGATCATTATTTCACCCTCAGTGCAATATAGCGATGCATTCCACTTTTCTATGTGCAGAATCATCTTTACATCTTGAGGTTAGAAAGTGGTATAGAAGTTATAAAAGTTATACATTTATAAAGTTATAAAAGTGTCAAAATTGAGAGAAGAGTTAAAAAATGTTTGGTGCAGTGGTTCAGCCCCGACATACCTATAAATATCCTTATCCACAAGTATTTCATACATGCATATATAAATGAGGAGGGGGATTTAGAGTTGGAGTCTATTATGATTATCTAAATTTACAAACCCTGCAAATCGCTGTGCATTACAAGACTGATACTGTTGTTGTATGTTTATTTTTATTATTATTTAAGTTAGACTGAACATTAATTGCACAGATATCCTAGCATAAGCTTTATTAACTGAGAGCGAAAACCACTAGTTGGATCTGTCACAGATTAACGGCTTCAACATCAGGAGGACACCACATTGCAATTTTATTATATATATATATATATATATATATATATATATATATATATATATATACACTAACCTGGTCCAAGTGTTGCTATTCTACGTGGTCTTGATCATTGTTAATTTTTCACTGATGTATAAAGATCTGAGTTGTGCAACTGTCTTTTTCCCATATAGAGCGGTTTGGGTAAAAGTTTTAAATGAATGAGAACAAAGATTTTGAGAGCAAAGGGCAGAACAAAAACATTTATTATGACACAGAATCTTCCCAGGGCATTTTTTGTGTGTGGTAATGTTCCCATCCGTGTTGTAACAAGTCTTATTTTTTTCCCCACTTTTCTTTTGAAGGCAGATTAAAGAAAAGAGTCTGGCGAAAAACAAATAAGTGCATTACTATTCTATTCTAATGCAAAAACAGCCATAAATAAATATTTATGCTCTTCCCCTCCATCTTTGATATGATATTTGACTGGATGCAGTTATTAATATGATCTCTGTCAGGGATAGAAGTTCAAAAGAGGATGTTGTGAGGATATTAGGATGCATGTGAGGGCTCATTATTGGGTAGAAAATGACATTTTCTCTGTGAAAAGACCCAGTGTTAAAATAGAAAACAAAAACATCAAACGTTACTCAACAAATGAAAGGGAAATGTATAAAAAGCAAGGATATAGAAATATTATTTGAATTATTTGCACATTTTTATACATTAGTCCTTGTAGGTACATTTTTAAAAGGCTAAGTTTGTAGAATTTTCTAATTTACTTTTTAAACTGTTTAATATTGAAAACAAAAAAGTTTTTAATGAACATTATAATTCTCAATAGGACAAAGACGAAATTAAATAAAATGTTATTCTTAGATGTTAATTTTTACATTTTAAATTCTTCATTTTGTTTTACTTAAAATTAATAGCTATTTAATGTAACTGATGGTCAAAAATTTCAGCTAGTCTTTGTAGCTTTTTCAATATTTGTATATCGTCAGTAAATGGGACAAACTTGGATTTAAGTACATGGCTAGAAACCTATTGACTCATCTCACTCTGCCTATAAAAAAAGAAGGTAAAATTGTTTCCCATCCTCTTGTAGATGAACGCGGAGTCTCAAGGCAGTAACTGTACTGGGTCCCGAGGACTGTGGATGCAATGTCCTCTTCTACTCAACAGGGATCACTGCAACTCTGCACATCATACTACAGTTTACTGTTCTATACAGACAGGTAAATCTTATTTTCTATACTAACCAAAAAAAACAAAACCACAACAACAAAAAAAAAAACATTAATTAAGCTGGTTCAATTGTCTTAAAAAATAAAACACAAAGCCAGCTTTATTTCCAAAACAATTAGCTTACATAAAAAAACATACTAGTAAATGTAATAAAAAGTTACAAAAATCAGCTCTATAGTATTGTAGCCTTTCAGTACAGAACTTCTGTATTATTATTATTATTATTATTATTATTATTATCACCCCTGTGTTAGCATGAATACATGTAGCACTGGCAATTTGCATGTCAGCTTATTACTTAGGCTGTTACTAGAAGAATGGTGCATAGATAATGGCTGGGGAAAACGCCTTCTGATGAATGGAGAGCAAGGCCACACAAAAGTGCCTCAGACTGGAAGGGAGAAGAAAATCAATATTTTATTTGCGCACAATTTCAGACTCTACAGAATTCCCCCGTGGAATTAAACCTCTGCTCCTCTCCGCAAACTACACATTAGGATCAAAGCAGTCTAGGGTTTAAAAAAAATCTAGTTTGTAATGGTCTAATGGATGTTACACAGCTTTTTTCTCATCTCTGGGATAACGGAGAATATGTTGGAGCTATTAGTTGAAATCTTTCCTCACCAACCTTTTCCTGGACCCATTATAGCCAAGTAACCCCCAAATCAATAATAATAATTGGAGCGTGGGTTGCAGGGAGTGAGTGACCCTTCTGTGTGTTACATGGATCAGCTGATAAATGATGAATCTATACAAAGAAGCAATAATAACCGCACAGCACCCTTTATCTGTCAGGAGAGGAGGAGAGCCCCTTCCAGCGCTGGGCTTGTAGCTGGGACTCCCCGAGGACCAGGGAAGGGAAGAAGTGGGAGATCACCTGCCGTAACTCCCCTCACATCCAGCCTGTGCCCCTCTCCTCTCTGCCCTCCTGCTGCCATAGCGTGTGCACCCTGCTGCTGCTGCTGGGGGGCACCGGTCATTAATATACAGATTGCTCTGCATTTGCGGCTCTTCATGTTACTTTATATAATAGTGTGGATGCTATCGTTGTACAGGCAGTATCCGATGGGCGCAGTAATAGCGCAGATATGTAGGGGTAATGTCGTATGTAGGAGCCTGCAGGCGCACTAATTACGCACAGGCATGTATCAGTAATATCACACATATGATTATGCAGCTACATGACATGTACTGATAACATCACACATAGGACATGTACAGTAACATCGCACATAGGACATGTATACAGTAAAAGCGCACATAGGACATGTACAGTAACATCACACATAGGACATGTATACAGTAACATCGCACATAGGACATGTATATAGTAACATCGCACATAGGACATGTATACAGTAACATCGCACATAGGACATGTATACAGTAACATCGCACATAGGACATGTATACAGTAACATCGCACATAGGACATGTATATAGTAACATCGCACATAGGACATGTACAGTAATATCACACACAGGACATGTATACAGTAAAAGCACACATAGGACATGTACAGTAACATCGCACATAGGACATGTATACAGTAACATCACACACAGGGCATGTATACAGTAACATCGCACATAGGACATGTATATAGTAACATCGCACATAGGACATGTATACAGTAACATCGCACATAGGACATGTATACAGTAACATCGCACATAGGACATGTATACAGTAACATCGCACATAGGACATGTATATAGTAACATCGCACATAGGACATGTACAGTAATATCACACACAGGACATGTATACAGTAAAAGCACACATAGGACATGTACAGTAACATCGCACATAGGACATGTATACAGTAACATCACACACAGGACATGTATACAGTAACATCACACACAGGGCATGTATACAGTAACACCATACACAGGACATGTACCGGTAAAATGACACATAGGACATGTACAGTAAGTGTGCGGCTCTCTCACCTGTACCAGTCCAGGCCCTTCTCGTAGTTCCTATCAAAGAAGTGGGGCTCAGCCCCCACCGCCCTGATGTCCGGATGCACCCTCAGGAATTCCAGCAGAGCACGGGTGCCCCCTTTCTTCACCCCAATAATGATGGCCTGGGGCAGCTTCTTGCTCCCGGATCCGTTGTAGAAGCTGCTGATGGAGCCCGTGTCCTCGGCCGGTGCAGGGCGGAGGAGGATTTGGGAGAGCACCCCGGGCTGCCCGGGCGCAGCGGAGCTGGGGAAAGAGGCGCAGGAGCCGGCGCAGGAGTAGAACATATAGAGGCAGAGGAACAGCATGGTGCAGAGCGGCAGGAGCAGCCTCTTCCTCAGGGGGGAAACGGGACTTGCATCCATGGGGACATCATTCAGCAGCCCCAGTAGCCAGGGACCTACTCTCCCCGCAGCAGCATCATGCCCCTACACTCCGCTGCTCGGTCCACACTCAGGGCTCATCGGAGACCTCTCAGCAACCCCCAAATCCAGCTATCCCCTCACAGGAGTTCCAGACCCAGCTGCACATCCCAGCCCAGCAATAACGTCCAGTATCCAGGATGTCTTCATGCAGGCAGGGCGATCAGATAACCCTGTGAGCCCGGCTTCTCCTTATACATCCTGCTACAGCATGTACCTGGCTGGCACCTTTCCCCTGCAGCTGCCGCACACACTACTGCCAGGATTCTGGCTGCACACACTGATCCATGGCAAGGGGAGGGCACCAGCGAGTGACAGGCAGGTCGGCTGCCCAATAACACAGAACCTCAGTATGCTAATTAGCCATTTGTTGATAAAGGACAGCCAATAAATAGAGCCCTGCAGCTGTCTCGGTGCACTGATTTGCCACTGCTTCTATATATATTCTGCATCCCAACCTCCGAGTCCTTATTCTCTCAGACTGAGCATGCTGGTGCTGCTGCTGGGAGAGGAGGGAGCGTGTGGCAGCTCTGGTCACCTTCTCGTACCACCCGTCCCTCTGAGGTCCGAGCCAGGGTTCTCCGTGCAGCCATTTCCCATAAGATGTGTGTGGCAGCACCTATTGTATATACACAGCAGTCCCCGTATGTGGCAGCGTCTATATACACAGTAGTCCCCGTATGTGGCAGCGCCTATATACACAGTAATCCCCGTATGTGGCAGCGCCTATATACACAGTAGTGGCAGCATTCTGCCAGCTAATAAATGGTGTTTTATTATCTGCATAGTTATTGCAATACGATCTCTACATTTATTCATTTCAGAAAACGCTGATATCGATAATTAAAGCCATTAATAAAACCAATCTAATGCACGTGCATGTTACATATATTCATCACTTTTGTTACTATATGAATTTTAATTCAGTTCTGCATGATCGATATTTCTATCCTAGGGGTAAAAAAAAAAAGTAAAATAATCCAATGTTTAGATTTCAATCTGAGTAATAAATTCGGAGGACGGAAAATTCAATAATGAGTAAAATAATTGAAATTAAAAGAGCCCATATGTCATCTGCCAGAGAGACACAATAGATTGTTTGGTAAATGTTGGGTATTTGTATGCAAACTGGGTGTAAGTGCACGGGATGAATCAGTCCCTCTCATAATTTACTGCCAGAGACTTCTCTAAGTGAGTTTAGTGCTGTGAATCAATATGCAAAGGCTTTCTTATTTCTGCGCCTTGTTTTCCTAGTCTTTACTAAGTCACAAACAGGGTGACTGCAGCTGCCCAGCCTGAAGATCGATGTCTATACAAATGGAGAATTATTTATCTTAAATGTCTATAGAGATGTGACAAGTTCAATATGCTGCGTGCATGAGGGCTACATCTGAGGACCTGGAATATGCCTAAAGGGAGGAACTTAGCAAAGGAAGGGACAATATGTGTGTGGGTGTGTGTGTGTATATATATATATATATATATATATATATATATATATATACGCACACACACATATATATATATATAGTGTGTGTACACTCATTATATATGCAGGTTTGTGAGTACCCTTGCTCTAATGCAAACAAGTGTGTATATATATGTATATATATATATATATATATATATATATATATATATACACACACATTAGTATTAATATTTTGCTACTATATTTATTTAAAATATATATATATATATATATATATATATATATATATATATATAAATTTTACCTAGAATCCAAAGTATGTATGCATGTATATATATATATATATATATATATATATATACACATATATATATATATATACACACACACATGTATTTATTTATTGGATTCTAGGTAAAAAGTGTTTGTTAGTTTTTTAGTTTACCTCATACATTATTAAGGTTTAAATACCCCCTGAGTTTCAGAAACATAGGTTTAAGTGAAGTGCTTACCCTTTTAAACATACAATGAAATATAATTATATTCTAGCTATATTTATTCCTCACATATACACTATTGATGATTTATTAATTTAAGTTATGGATTTAATAACAAAAAAAGTTATAATAAAAATGTAAATATGTTCCATAATTACTGATTTTGTTTATACATTTTGTGTGTATATATATATATAGTGTTTTCACAAACATACCACACTAAACCCTTTTAACGTGTATCTTTATAAATTAGAATAATTTCTTAAAATGAGCCTTAAATATAGCTGGAAATTATCTAAATAATATTTTCATGTTTATGCAATACTTTGTAAATACAAAAATATTTTATTTGTGGTTAGCAGAACACAAGGCAACTTATTATATTTCACTAGAGGAAGTTACTTCCTCTTTTATTTAAAGTCCATAAACCCTAACACGGTTTATAGTGTTTTAAACTTGACACCACTTTGTAGACATAAGAAAAATACACATAAAATAACCATAAAGTCGGTGTTTTTCTAAGCGTTTTTACACTGCTGGAGTCAGGAAAATGATCCAACACGATGTGCGCCAATATCACAGCTTTGGGTTCAGAGATAAATTGTGATGTTATTGAAACAGACGTTTTGCTCCACTGAATATTCATAATATTGAAATGTAAATATGTTGCCATTGAAAGACCTACACTCTGCTCTTCCATTAGTCTTAGACATTTCTATAATTAGATTACGGCGCTGTAATTATTGCTTTTTTATGTTCAGATTGATGAAACTGTTCTCAATTTAAATCAAATTATCAGCGTTTGGAGAGGAATATGTTACAGATGTTGTTGGTTGTGACACAGCTTTTTATGTCTCAGAATCCAGCATATAAACAAGCCATGGAAATAATAATTAAATTGTAATATTATAAAAAGTATACGTTTGGAATTTTAAAATGACATATCAATGACTGGAAATGATATTGTAAGAAAAGGAATATTCCTTCTGTGTTTTTTGTTATTATTATAATTTTTTTGTTAAGGCTTTCATAGTGTTAAAGTAAAGGCTGGTCAGTGGCTACAACTGTATCCAATACACATAAATGAGCTGTGTTGTATCTGGGGGCAACGGCCTTGGTGAAATACGCTAAAGGAATCCACACACTTAAAGCAATGCATTTGATAAAAGTTGCAATTTATAAAAATGAATAAAAGTTGTATGAAGGTGAACCGCCCATTTAAAATGTGTCCAGGTTCTGTTTTGGCCACATCTCCCTGTTATCTACACTGTGGTGTTTTCTTTCAATGTGCATAGCAGATGTAAGCTTATTTGGTGACAATGATTATATGGGATACTGGTACGACATTCTATATGTTACCATGGACTCTTACAGTCATGGACCCTTTACTACTAATAGAACATTCAAAATAAATCAGTTCTATGTATGTCTGCAGAAACTGGACTATACAGCTGCTTTATTTACTTTATTTTAGGTATCAAAATATAAAACACACCAATACCTCATCCACTCATTCAGGACTGGGGACATCACGGAGGCTCGAGACACTAATTATAGTGAATTGATAAGCTGCATTCTTATGAATACTGAGAACACGTAATGGCTTCCTGTATTGCATGCAAACAGCAGGCACCCTTTGGAACCCATTGTGTATGTACATATACTGTTGTATAGCCTTATGCACCCACTTGAGATATACCCTACTGTTCACTGCATTTCACAGCTGCCTCAAGCTGTGTAGGGAATATGGGAACATTCTGTCAGATCATATGTACTGATACATGTGTCACAAGAGTGAGCCTGGGAACCATCTCCAGAGACTCTGAATCAGAGTTACTCTATCCTCCCGACAGGCTATGTCCTTATTCATGTACACGTCAATTAAACTCATTTCCTTGGTGAGTAATTATCCCACTTGGAAATTCTCAGAACATGACCTGTTGCAGGGCCCACTTTATGACATTAGATGGCCCTGTAGAAAGCACTTTAATGCTTTCCACTCACTTGCAGCACATGAGGAGTAGCTTCCAAGTATACACAGAAAAGGGTTTTATAAAGGGCCTAATAGGAACTCTGCATTGCATAATTTATTTATTTTATTTATTACCAGTTATTTATATAGCGCACACATATTCCGCAGCGCTTTACAGAGAATATTTGGCCATTCACATCAGTCCCTGCCCCAGTGGAGCTTATAATCTATGTTCCCTATCCCATGCTCACACACATACACACTAGGGTTAATTTTAGTTTTTTTTGGAGCCAATTAACCTACCAGTATATTTTTGGAGTGTGGGAGGAAACCGGAGTACCCGGAGGAAACCCACGCAAGCACAGGAAGAATATACAAACTCCACACAGTTAGGGCCGTGGTGGGAATCGAACCCACAACCTCAGTGCTGTGAGGCAGTAACGCTAACCATTACACCGTCTATGCTGCATAAGCACATTTGGGCCAGTTACATATCTCTGTTTGCTTGAGCAGCTACATTTCCATGATAGGCTTACCGAGCAAGATGCCAATTGTGGAGAAGCAGCAGTTTGTACAGGCAGGAGGGAGAGTTTGAGGAATGAAGACATAAGATACAGGGATGAAGAGGATGCATTTTTAGGGGGTGATTCAAGTAAATGTGATGGGACTTTGGGAGAATTCGCCTGGACTAGAAAGCTAGGGAGAAATCATGGCATAGGTTTTAAGCTAATGTTGTATGTGCCCTCCTGCAACTTTTACCTAATATGTTAATTTTTCATTATAATTTTTAATTTGTCTTTTGTGTAGACTTTTATCATCCAGATGTAGGGAGTGTGGTAGGTAAGTGCGACATCAGGGTTGTGCGATACTATAGAGGGAGATATGTCCGAATAAACAGACATAAAGGTATGTTAGAATGAAGACTGGAGGTGTTTGTTAATTGAGTAGATAATCAGTGATAGTAAATCTAAAATATGCTATTACTAGAGATTATACTATAGAAAGAGACTCAATATTAGAGGTAAACTTGGATGCAAATTAAGCAAATCCTTATTGTTATTGAAGCTGGATATAGCTTATCACAGTTGGTTACCATCCACATGTACAGTAGTAACATCTTAATTTTGTGTAAATGTTTTACAAGAAACTTGTGCGAGTGACACAAACGTTACAAATCATGTCATTCAATCTGTTGGTTTTTTTTTTCAAATGGTTTAAAACAATTAACTTGCGTCAGTCAGTAACCCTCAAATATAATCAGTTGTCCAGGCAGATGACTATTAATATCATTATCCTTTATTTCTATGGTGCCACAAGGGTTCCGCAGCGCCTTTCAAATGAGCAAAACAAGAAACCAGTGACTTACAGTACAAAACAATGCAGGACAAGGACATGGTTTATAAACATTGCTGCATCTGCGATCAGAACACTCAAATAAGCAGCAGGGCGGCAGCAACCAAGCGTTAGGTGCCGGTTTAGGATGTATAAGAAAATGTTTGTAAGGGAAAGGAGAAGCACATGAGGGAAGAAGGCCCTGCTCATGAGAGCTTGCAATCTAAAGGGGTGACACAGATGGGTAGGCAGTGATGAAAGAGCAGTAAGTTAGGAAAAGAGCTGGAATAAGCAATTAGGTGTTTCCTATCAGGCTTAGTTTTCTTGTGTCGCTGTGTTTAATTCCTCATTTAGAATAATCACAGGATAAAAACTATATATTTTATTAATCTTTTAATAGTAATGAGAATTTGTAGAATTGATAATGGTGGCAGGATAACAGTTAATTCAGTCATGGGGCTCTTGGCTATGAACAGAATGTGGACAAGTGATGCTTGTTCATTGACTCCTCAAAAGTCAGCTTACAGGTGGTCCTGCTTCATAATATAATATTGCACAGGCTGCAAACATGAAAGAGTCATAGGACAACATGAAGGTGCTTTCAGGAAAGGCTCAGTATCAGAACTGGAAGTGGAATATCTGTGGAGATCTAATTGCACGTTGCTAGGGGTGTAGCTCAGTTACACCATGCACTATTGGCTTTTATGTCAGTAGGGACAAGCAAACCTCTACATTCAGAAGGATTGGCCTAGACGTACCTCACTTGTTCCAGGCAAGAAAAATGTGAACAGTTAATTTGCTGACCCTGATAAAGTGTACCTTTCCTCTTTGTACACCAAGCCTGGACTGCAAACTTTTTGGGGAATCACAAGGCCGAAAACTATTTGGTGACATTCTTACATCTTACAAAACAATGGCGGCAATATGTTATTAAAGGTTAACTTCTTGGACTCTAACTTGGACTTTTTCCTGGAAAAAGTGTGCGGTGAGCGCCACACAGGATGAGGACTAAAGCTTGGGTACACATTAGATGATTAGGACGATTTGTCAGTTTCCGATGAATTGGAACGACAAATCGGCCAGTGTGTACGCATTGTTGCACACTCCTGCTCATCGTTCATCACATCTTTAGATCGACCTGCAGTTCAGGACAATCTGAGGATTCAAGGAATGACACCATGCTTCTAGATGGGGTGGGGGGACAACAAATTGAGCAGTAATACACCAGATCGTGCAGTGTGTACGGACCGACCGATATATATTGTCCAGTCACATCTGCCGTCGCTTGGGTACACACATCGTCTAGTGTGTACCCGACTTCACATCAGGATATTTATAATATGGAAAAGCATTACCAAGGCAAGCAGATACCCAATTTTGCTGGCGGACTATTTCTGCATGCTTAAAAGTCATTTCTGGGGCTATAAAGCTACAGGCTTGTCTTTTTTTGTATTTTAGTAAGTATGTAAATACATGGTTTTAAAAAAATAAATAAAAAGATTGCATGTCACTCAGCATAATTACCTGGTAGAGAAATGTCACAGACATACAGTATTTGAATTCAGCACACAACAAAATCTGTAGGCATGGAGTCAGCTTAGGTGACAGATATTCATCCAAAATAATTGTACTGCATCTGATGAATGTACTACAGCCATGTACATACCACAATGTCCCCTACATTTCACATTCAGTGTAACTGTCTCTGCTCTATCAGAACACAGTGTAAAGTGTGAGAAAGACAAAAAGACAATCACTATTACTGAAGGCCTTAGTAAATAAATAATAACACAGGTCTGCGATGAAAAAGCTTTTTTTAACAAATTTATGTCATACTTATAGATTTTTGGCTTCTGAACACGAAAATGACTCCAGATTTTGCATATAACATCACGTTTTTCTGCAAAAGTGTATTTATGAAAAAGTCATTTTTTTTCATATTCTTTAAAGTAATAAATGTATTCTGCCTAAATGTATTATAAAACATTGTCTTAAATTAATTCAGTCGGTTGTATAGAACGTTGCAATTCAGTTCTCGTCATAAAACTTCCCCCCGCCCAGTGCCAGATTAAGGTCCACATGGTCTTGGAGCTGAAATTTACAAAGGGCCTAAACCCCATACTGTCTAAATGAACATTGCACACACAAAACAACTACAAGGTGGGCTGGTGAAGGTGGAACCAAATACAACAGATGCAACACAGTTTTGCCCTGTGCCGGCTCATTTTAACCCCTGCCTACCACCACATACACACACACACACAGTACATATACAGTACACACCACTCATATAGTACAAGTGATTTCAAATTTTTAGGCAGTGTCAAGGATCCAAACTACAAATAAATTGTCAGGGAAATGCTTAATAGTTACAGAAACCTTGGCTGCAATATGAGTTTGAAGATACATTTTTTGAATTCCCATATTGAGCATTTCCCGAATAATCTCGGAGACTACAGTGAAGAACAGGGTGAACGGTTCCACCAAGACGTTAAAGATGTAGAAAGAAGATACCAGGGTCGTTGGGACGTCAGCATGATGGCTGACTACTGCTGGACGATACACAGAGACGACACAGAAAAAGCTTATAAGCGAAAAGTGACAAAACGAAGTTTGAAGACAAAGAAAACAAGATAATGATTTTTTCAATAACTATGGTTTTGTTTCTATTATCGTTTGATTTTATTGTTATTTTATTATGTAATTAAGACAAAAACACAGTGATATCATCTACACTTCTTCGTATTTCACAATAAATATGTCAAAAACAATTAAACTTCTTTTTTTGTTTTTTTTAAATTAATGTAACCCCCTTATAGGTAAATGTGATGTGGTAATTTTTTTTAATATACTATTTCTTGATGTACACAGGAGTATAATTAAGAATATAAAAGTATTACTAAAAAAGCTTTCAATACCTTAAGTTTCGCAGACCTGTGTAATTGGTTGATTGTAATGTGTGATTGTACAGAAATACAGTAGCTTGTATAAAAGTAAATGTGGGCAGCTCTTAGCATAAAAACGATTTTATGTAGGCTCAGAGTTTGCCAAGCAGACCAAACTGACTGTTATGGACTGAAGTGACATTGTATGCAGAATAAAATGTCAAGAAGGGCAGTGTTTTGAGCAGTGGTTCTCAAGCTCGATCCCCAGGACCCCAAACAGTTTGTGTTTTCCAGGTCACCTGTGGATCTTTAAAGTGTGACAGATGATCATACACCTGTGCTCCTGCTGGGTGACCTGGAAAACGTGAGCTGTTTTTGGTCCTGAGGACTGAGTTTGAGAACCACTGGTTTTGAGGTATAAGTATGATTCTGTTTGGAGATATCCATACAGCATACAAGAAAATGGGTTAAACTTTGCAGGAACCCTTCTTTAATACTTAAAAATAGGGGAATCAATGATATCTACTGGGATTATTAGTCATACTGACCACACCAGTAGCATCTCTCAGTCTGTTTTCTACCTTAGATAGTGCTCTGCGTGCACTAAAAGAAAACAGCAGAGACAGAACATCTTAGGACTTG
This sequence comes from Taudactylus pleione, assembly GCA_031769625.1. Taxonomy (NCBI): domain Eukaryota; kingdom Metazoa; phylum Chordata; class Amphibia; order Anura; family Myobatrachidae; genus Taudactylus; species Taudactylus pleione. The sequence goes on along the minus strand of JAUIMM010000012.1, from coordinate 15,788,527 downwards.
TAGTACCACAGCAACTGGCAAGCCATAGATTATCCAAAGCCAGTTCTAGGTTTCTGATATTTTGAAAATGAACTGTATAAACCCCCCATGCACACACTCATATACCATTCACACATCAATGCAAAAACAATACAGCTGTAAAGACTGAGGCTTTTGTCAATATAGGAGGGGATATTGCAGTTGTAAACCCAACACAAAGAGGCATTAGGACAATTAAAAGGTCATATTATGTCACTAATTGTCACATACAGTTTCATCCCAGACTCACTCTCAGCAAGACACCCTCGTCACTTTTAAGGAGTGAATTTCACCTGTTTACCAGCCAGCACACAATACAAACGCAGCACAGCATGTAATGGCAAACAGGGAAACTTAGTATAGTTCTGTAGGAACTCACTCAATTTCATATAATGTATTTACTCTGCACACAGCTAGAACATGTGCCCCCTTGTGTATGTGACATAAGGATATATGTATATCAGACCAGTTAATTATTGTTTCATTCAAATACATAAAACACCCCAACAAGTAATGTAAATATACTGATCAAAAATAAAATAAAGATTTTTGGGGTTGCCAACCCATATATAAAAAAAACAAAGTGTGTAACGGGATGAAAATAATGGGTTCCTAACCATATTGATTTGGTTTAGAGTGTCCAAGCACAATTTACCTAATCTCATCTTTCAAAACACAGTCCCAGGGCCAAATGTAATAGGGTGAGAGTTTAGAAAATGCGAGAGAAAACTCTCACATTTTTAAACTCAGTCAATGTAATAAAGTTACAGAGCATGCAAACTTGCATGTTTTCACACAAAAAACTCTTAAGATTTAGGGGCCTGAGTATCAAAGCTGGGAGAGAGATAGAATTGTAACAAATAAATTACCAACCAATCAGCTCCTAACTATCATTTTTAAACACAGCCTGCAAAATGTAAATTAACATTTTCACCTGCAATTGTAGAAATTAAGTTATCGGTCCATTCGTCAAGAAGGTAAAACAGGAGATATCAGAGATATCTCGTACTTACCTTCCTCTAGCGGAATGGCCCGCTGTCCCCATACACTAGTATCACAGATATCTCCTACTTACCTTCCTCTAGCGGAATGGCCCGCTGTCCCCATACACTAGTATCACAGATATCTCCTACTTACCTTCCTCTTGCTGTCCCCATTCACTAGTATCGGGACAGAATTCATCAAGCTCCGAAAATACAATATTGTCGGAGCTTGATTGTGGGAGCATTCGCCATGTTCAGAGGGCGTTTGCTCCGCTTGTGTATCACAACCCACTATGGGAAGGAGGTCCGGGTTGCGAAGAGAGATCCTTTCAGATCCCTCCGCCCATCCGTCTCCTTCCGCTGGATGTCGGGGCTCTTGTGCGCATGTGTGACCTGTAGGTCACGAATGTGCAATTGTCTCACTGCTCTTGAAGGAGCAGTGAAAAGAGTCACTGCTCTGAAAGAAGCAGTGAAACACTTCAGGGAGACAGCTGATTTTGTGGATCAGCTGTCTCCGCGCCAGAGCAATGATGAATTGTTCCGGCGCTCGCGGCGAGATGGGAGATGACTAGATCACATATGGTTAGATGAATAATTTTTCTTATTATTTGAAAGTCAGGGATGTGTTTAATGGACTTCTCAAGCAATACAGGTAAATACTAATATACATAGCATCATCAGACACACGATCTGGTGACGCCTTAGTGCAGCCAGATGTGAACAAAACACATCTGTTGTGCGACTATTAAACAATAAGTTCTAACATTAGGCAGCTGTGCTAGAAACCTCAGCAATCTGATACATCTGAAGCACCGAAGAGTTAAACTATGAATGTCCACATTATATTGGCTTTAACCCTTCGGCTCCCAGGGTAGCAGAAAGCAGTAGAGCAGTTCAAAATTCTTATGTATATTGCCAGGTGCCTTATACCACTGTTACTTTAACAAGTACTTATCGTGTGTTAAAACTATTATATGTGTGTGTGTGTGTGTGTGTGTGTGTGTGTGTGTGTGTATACAGTCAGGTGCATAAATATTGGGACATTGACAGCATTTTCATATTTTGGCCTCTATTCACCACCACAATGGCTTTGAAATGAAACAAACAAGATGTGATTTAACTGCAGACTTTCAGATTTTATTTGAGGGTAATTACATCCAAATCAGGTGAACGGTGTAGGAATTACAACGGTTTCTATATGTGCCTCCCACTTTTTAAGGGGCCAAAAGTAATGGGACTATCAACTCAAAAGCTATTTCATGGACAGGTGTGGGCTATTCTCTCATTATTTCATTATCAATTAAGCAGGTAAAAGGTCTGGAGTTGATTCTAGGTGTGATATTTGCATTTGGAATCAGTTGCTGTCGACTCTCAATATGAGATCCCAAGAGCTGTCACTATCAGTGAAGCAAGCCATCATTAGGCTGAAAAATCAAAACAAACCCATCAGAGAGATATCAAAAACATTAGGTGTGGCCAAATCAACTGTTTGGAACATTCTTAAAAAGAAAGAACGCACCGGAGAGCTCAGCAACACCAAAAGACCTGGAAAACAACTGTGGTGGATGACAGAATAATTATTTCCCTGGTGAAGAAAAACCCCTTCACAACAGTTGGCCAAATCAAGAACACTCTCCAGGAGGTATGTGTCAAAGTTAACAATCAAGAGAAGACTTCACAAGAGTGAATATAGAGGGTTCACCACAAGGAAAGGAACTGCTCGTGATCCAAAACATACCACCTCATCAGTGAAGCATGGTGGTGGCAGTGTCATGGCGTGGGCATGTATGGCTGCCAATGGAACTGGTTCCCTTGTATTTATTGATGATGTGACTGCTGATAAAAGCAGCAGAATGAATTCTGAAGTGTTTCGGGCAATATTATATGCTCATATTCAGTCAAATGCTTCAGAACTCATTGGACGGCGCTTCACAGTGCAGATGGACAATGACCCAAAGCATACTGCAATAGCAACCAAAGAGTTTTTTAAGGCTAAAAAGTGGAATGTTATGCAATGGCCAAGTCAATCCCCTGACCTGAATCCGATTGAGCATGCATTTCACTTGATGAAGACAAAACTGAAGGGAAAATGCCCAAAGAACAAGCAGGAACTGAAGACATTTGCAGTAGAGGCCTGGCAAGAGCATCACCAGGGATGAAACTCAGCGTCTGATGATGTCTATGCGTTCCAGACTTCAGGCTGTAATTGCCTGCAAAGGATTTGCAACAAAGTATTAAAAAGTGAAAGTTTCATTTAGGATTGTTTAGTTTGTCCCATTACTTTTGACCCTTAAAAAGTGGGAGGCACATATAGAAACCGTTGTAATTCCTACACCGTTCACCTGATTTGGATGTAATTACCCTCAAATTAAATCTGAAAGTCTGCAGTTAAAGCACATCTTGTTTGTTTCATTTCAAAGCAATTGTGGTGGTGAATAGAGGCCAAAATATGAAAATTCTGTCAATGTCCCAATATTTACGCACCTGACTGTATATACAGCATATATATATATATATTTTTTTTCTTTAGTAAATCATATAAGCATAAGAAGGTATTATAGAAAATAGCTATGTTCACTAGTTTTGCCATAACAGCACTGTATAAAACAGTGAAACTGGCCGGTTAAGTTATGGAATATCACGGAGAAAGATTATGCAGGTATTCTGGTTATTACGAAAACAAAAAGTATTGTCATTGGGTGAGAGTAGCATAAATTGAAGGAATTATTCCTCCCTATGCAGATGGTGACTTCAGCCGGTATTCACGTTAGAGATCACATAGTTCGGAAGATGTCTGTTTGTGTAGGTATATAACCAATGTCATAAATCAGTGTCCCTTCAGCCCCCACAATGGCCCTCCAATCCCTACATTATCTTGCCAGCCCCCAGTGTCTCTCCAGCCCCTACAGTGGCCCTCCAGCCCCCACAATGGCTCTCCGGGCCAGTTTGCCTCCAGCCCCCAGTGGCTATCCAGACCCCAGTCTCTCTTCAGCCCGTACAGTGGCCCTCTAGTTTCCGCAGTGGCCCTCCAGTCCTCAGTGTCCCTCCAGCCCCCTAGTGTATCTCCAGGACCCACAGTGGCCCTCCAATCCCCACAGTCTCTCTCCAGTTCCCAGTGTCCCTCCAGCCCCCAACAGTGGCAATCCAGCCCCAACACTTACCTTCTTCTGGCTGCCTGCCACAGCTCCTCTGCTCTGTTTCAGAGGTGTGGCGACATCAGGTGTGCTGCGCTGCAATAAAAAAAAACTTTATTGCACTGATCTCTACCAGTGCAGTAAAGCAGCTACATTGGCTCCTCGGACAGATCCCGCTACCTCCTGATCACTTCAGGAGTAGAGGAAACAGTTAGTTAGTTATAGTTAATCTGTGGGGCTTTGGAGGCCCCTGAACCTTGGGGCCTGAATACAGTTGTGCCCCTAGCCCCACCCTGTCACCGGGCCTGCCCCCACCCACTTTGACAACAACATTTCAGAAAGGTGAAGTTTAGATACTCAAATATTGATTTTTAAGAAATGGTTAAATATAGGCTAGGGCAAGGCTGCCGTCAGATGAGTGTACACTTCTAAGGGACCCAGGCTATCAAGGGGGCATGGCACTAATGATCCTGTCTGACACTTCATTGAGTTTTCTCCTTCACTTACCACTTGATAATCAACTAAACCTAGGCTTGCCATATAGTCTATTTAATTCGGGACACATTTGAATTACACAGATTCTGTGGTTGGCTGACTTCAAGTCTCCATTACACCTTGTTTTAATCGGCCACAGAAACTGTGTAACTCACGTGTCCCAAATTAAAGGGATGGTATGGCAAGCCTTCTGTAACTATACCACATATTCTTAAACTCTGTCCTCAGGACCCCAAACAGTGCATGTTTTCCAGGTCTCCCCACAAAATTACAAGTAAATAAATAGCTCCACGTGTGAATCTTTTAAAAATGTGTCAGTGAATAATGAATACACCTGTGCACCTGCTAGACGACCTGGAAAACATGCACCATTTTGGGTCCTGAGGACCAAGCTTGATATCCACTGAACTATACCATCAGTTTGTCTTCAGACATATTGGCTGGGTTTTTCCCATAGGTGTCTGTCCATTTTTGGTCTCCATAAAATGGCTGCCAATTGTACAACTCAGGACCTCATTCAGAGATGTATGCTTTTCCTATTTTTGTGCAGTTAAGCGATTATCGGTGAACTGCGCATGCATCAAAATGCACATGCACCAAGCCCTCTCGGAGATCCCACATGCAAACCTTCAAGGATTGCAGTGTGATTTACAGGAAGGCACTGTTTGAGGGAGGAAACATGTATGTTGGCAAAGCGCAGGCAGGTTGGTGCGGTTTTGGGGGCCAGTCACAGCAGGAGCCAGCGTACATATGATAGCTCCAGCTTCTCAGTCCAGACGCCCATGCTGCTTGACCATAGGGTTACTCACATGGCCGATTATCGGAGCACCTGCGTACGGGCTGTGAGTGTTCGCAGTTGCGGTGCTGCTTGCAATGACTCCGGTGGGCATCCCAGTACTGTTAGGGGAGGGTGCTATTTACAATCCCTCCTCCACAGCATACGAAGTCGCAGCTGTGATTGCAACACCATGTATCTCTGAATCAGACCCTCAGTCAGCAATATATATTGTACACAGTATGCAATGTGCAAATTAATTCACCTGACACAGGTGTTTTATTTAGCTACTGCCCCTCTGCAAAATGAACAATCCTAGAGTCCTAGTTATATGCCACAGGCAGGTATATTACTGATAGAGCCATAACCGTGCATGGTGGCTGTTATTTCTCCATTCTGTGTGTATCCCAAATGTACTTGTGGCATGGGATAGGTGGTAGACACAGAAGTTAAAGGGGAGCCCTGCATGTTTCATGTAAAATGAGCCCCACAATATCTGATGGCAGCCCCGAGATAGAAAATTCACATCAATCCTATAAAACCCGAAATTTTAAATATTATATTCTAGTTAATACAACAGAATCATCCTATGGCACCAGCAGTACAGGAAGCTGATTCTGTGTCAGCAGTGTGGAGCAGGATGAGGAATATACTTATTGCACCATGAAGAATGACCGTCTGATTCAGAGATGGCCGCTATTGCAGTCGCATTTGCGTTTTTTTGCGAAGTGGAAATACGCAAATGCTAGTTTCAGCCTACCCCTTGTGTTATAGTGTGCACTGGCCAATGCAAGCTCTGAGATGCCCACTTTCAATGTACATGACTGGTGCAACTCCGATGGTGGTTCCAACACTCCACCATTGCCGCACCATAGCGTTCACCATAAACACTTGCACCAGCCTATGACAGACGCAGTGACTCCTTCATGTAAACATGGTCTCCGTGGCTGCGGTACTGAGTTTAGAAACTCAGCCTCGTTCACTTCAGGCCACCTCCAGACACCGCCCAGGAATGCCCATGGTAATGCCTAGCTAGCTCTAATGTCTGCGGCTCCGTGCGCAACTGCTTGTCTCTACTTACACTCAGGTGAATGTATGCGCCATAGGGACTTATCGTGCAGGCGCAGTAGCAGATAATCGCTCAACTGAGCAAACATCAGAATTGCGTTCACCTCTGAATCAGGCCCATAATGTATATAAAAACACCAGGTCCGCAGCCTTGTGCTTTCATGTGACTGCAGAACTCCTTTTAGTATCCATGTAGGCTACTGTAGGGTGTATAATGTCAGATGATGTTTATTCATGATGTGTGTCACAATACGCTGTGACCCAGCGCAACTCACTGTCTTGTTCTGCCTAACACAGCACAAGTGCACCCACACTAAGGCCAATCTAGTGAGAAGCCTACCTGTATGTTTTTGGACCAAAGGCAATAAAATGGAGGATCCTGAGGAAACTTCTGTGAAACAGGGAGATAGCAGCCTGGTTGAAATTAAAGCCTAGGCCCCATCGCTAAAAATAAGACATTTTTTAGTGGATTAGTTCTCTGCAGCCTCACATGTAGTTCACAGATACTGAATCATACATTATCATAACATTATCATAACACCTCACCAGGTGGTGATAGTCTTCCTTATTGTTTAATACACTACCAAAATCTCATTGAAAAAATTCAAACCTTTGGACAACGTTATGGGGGGTGTGCCACTAGATCCCGATTTCTGTGGAAGTTGGCTCTGTCCCACAATCACGATTGTGACTGCATTTTCGCAATCTGCCTGGGAGTCACAATATAAGTATGATTAATTCACTCTGCTTAACATTGCAGAGCAGCAGTAAACGGGTGCCGTATGCACCTGCCACTAGTGTGTGCAGCATGGAAAGGGCGATGGAGGGTAATGAGAGGGATAAGGGGCAAATTAGCGCTTTTCAGCATTAGACACTTCCCATTCTCAATATAGCCACATGGTCCAGACCAGCTTACCCCAATGTTGGGAGGTATGGTTTAGTGCACGGAGTTCCCAGCTATCATGTCAGTAATGCTTCACAGGTCCTTACAACATTTTGAATTGCTGCAGTGTTTACATAAGATCTCAGTTGATGGCTGTGGAGCACACCTACTTCTAGACTTTAGGTACTATGGGGGAGATTTAATAAAACTTGGAGAGAGTTAACATTGGAGATAAATAGCACCAACCAATCAGCTTCTAATTGTCATTTTTCAAACACAGCCTGTAAAGTGACAGTTAGGAGCTGCTTGGCTTGTGCTATTTATCTCCAATTTTACCTCTCTCCAAGCTTTATTAAATTCCCCCCTATGAGAGAGGACAAGGACTGAAATAATGACTCTATGATGGGAGTATATATATACTGTAAGATGTAATGCAAATAGCACAGTCCAATGTAGACATTATGGTAAAATGGTTACACTCATTTCCAGATTGTACAGCCCCTTGTACAAAGGAGGTTATTTATGACTATTGACTTAGCTGTAATAAATAAAAGTATGCTTCCCTCCCTTCATTATATCACAGCCTTTCTGTCACAGATTAGCTGAGCAATTATGTCACTGACAGACTTTATTTTGTGAAGTGTCTTGGGCTTTGCCATCTTGGTTAGGAGGTTACCAGTTCTATGAGGAACTGGCAATCTCTCAGACCATGGGCAATCTGCCTTGGTCCTCTGAACAGAAGGTAAGCAGTAAGAGCTGGCAAACTTGTGGGGTCACTAAGCATAAGGGAAACCCGCTGCGCCCATCAGGGGCTGGCTGGCAACTTTTAGCCTGGGGGGCAAATGCATGCAGACGGCCCTGGCAGAGGAGTAGCGTGTAGCCAGGGTGCCCAAAGAATGTGCGTGCTACGGCGCCCCCCCCGTCCCCCCCTCAAGTGTTCCAGGGAGGAGGCTGGCCATATAGGATTAATGTAAAGTAAAAATAAAGATTAGGGACAGCCCCATTGTGGTGCCCATATACAGTGCCCCCCTGTGCCCCAGGAGAGGACCCCCTTATGCAGGCCTCCAGTAGTGCCCCCAGTAGTGATCCTCCACTATGCAGTGCCCCTTATACAGTGCCCCCAGTAGTGGTCCCCCCTGTGCAGTGACCCTTGTGCCCCCAGTAGCAGTCCACACCCCATGCAGTGCCCCCAATAGTGGTAACCCTTATGCAGTGCCCCTTAAATAGTGGCCCCAGTTGTAATCTCCCCCCTATGCAGTACCCCCAGTATTGCCCTTTTTATAGAGCCCCCAGCAGTGGTCCCTCGATGCAGTGCCCCCAGTGGTAGTCCCCTCCCCCCTATGTAGTGCCTATTAGTAGTCCCCTCCCCCCTATGCAGTGCCCCTAGTAGTTGTCCCCTCCCCTTGTAGTGCCCATAGTAGTAGTAGTCCCCCCTTGTAGTGCCCCCAGTAGTAGTCCCCCCAGTTGTAGTCCCCCCCTTGAACTGCCCCCAGTTATAATCCCCAGTAGTGGTCCCCCCCTTGTAGTGCCCCCAGTAGTGATCTCCCTCTTGTAGTGCCCCCAGTAGTAGTCCCTCCCTCTTGTAGTGCCCCAGTAGTGGTTCCCCCTTTGTAGTGCCCCCATTAGTAGTAGTCCCCCCCCTTGTGGTGCCCCCAGTAGTGGTCTCCCCCCTTGTAATGCCAGCCTCCCCCCCCAGTAGACACACATAGTAAAAAAAATAAAAAAACCACTTACCTGAATCCCCGCTCTCGCAGTCGCCATCCGCTCCTCCGTCTGTCCTTCCCGGACCGGGCCGCCCTGCATTATGGGAGAGACATCATATGACGTTATGACGCCTCTCCCATTGCCCACTGCAGGAGCCGGAAGATGGAGCGGCTCCTGCAGTGGGCGCAGCAGCAGCTAATGAGAGTCTGACAGACTCTCATTGGCTGCTGATCAAAACAAACACACAGCTGCCGGTATCGGCGGCTGTGTGTTTGTCACTTGTGTAGCACTGACCGAACTCCATCCGGTCAGCGCTACACACGCGGTGCAGTCTGTGTCACAGTGGCACAGACTGCCCGCGGCCCGCATGTCGCTGCGGCGCAGGGGGCACATGGCACCCTGCCCCCCGGCCCAGCCCGCCACTGGCACCCATTCTCCTGTGTGGGCAGTAACATGGATAGCTTCTAGGCACAGTTTAGGCCTCTATAAACACAACATCCTTTTTTTTTTTCACCTTTTTGATTACATTTTATTCACTGATATAGGTGAGTGAATTGAGCCATTTTGGGCCCTGTACCCAAACATTTAGAGCACAGGTTCTCAATCTCGGTCCTCAGGACCCCAAACAGTGCATGTTTTCGAGGTCTCCTCACAGAATTACAAGTGAAATAATTATCTCCACCTATGGATCTTTTAAAATGTGTCAGTGAGTAATGAACCTACCTGTGCACCTGCTGGGTGACCTGCAAAACTTGACCTGTGTGGGGTCCTGAGGACAGCGTTTGAGAACTACTGATTTAGAGAGATTATTGTGGCCTTTTGTATTCCCCTGCATTGAACCTTCAATAAAAAAAAAAAAAGACTATTGGGCGTGGTGTCTTTGTGGATGGGGGACATGGCACACTTACTATCTCAATTCCACTACTTCAGTTGTTAAGTAGTGTGCCCATAGGGAGAGCCTTCAAAGATTTAGGCCTTAGGGCAAGCCTTGGTTAACCCAGGGTAAAGAGAGCCATCTGCACTTGTGATGATCCTTGTCCTAATGAGAACCTAACAGTATAGGCAATCTGGGAGATGGGCAAAAGTCATCATCCTTGTGCACATTGAGAATTGAAGGATTGCACAATGGGCTTAAAGGAGGGTGGGGACCTTTTTTCTGCAGAGGGCCATTTTGAGATATATATATATATATATATATATATATATATCTAAAACATTATTCACAGGCCCGGTGCAGGCCTGGGACTAGATGAGATAGTTATTCCATCAATTGATAAAGAAATAGTGGGAAGTGAGGTGATGTGGGATGGTGGGAAGATGATTAGCTCTGTCTTAGACATATTAAGTTTAAGAAATCGCTGGGACATCCAGGAAGAGACAGCAGAGAGAATGATACATAATTTCTGCCCACTGATGTGATATACTGTATACTCAGGGCCTAATTCACAGATTTACACTAATGTAATCGCAGCTGCATTCTCTCCCAATTCGCAGTTACTAAAATATACTAATGCCTTCCAAAACACGGCCCAGCATAGGGGCACCCACTGCTGCCTTCTCATATCCATCCGACAACGTTTAACAGCGTACACATCGGTAACAGCGACGCACATCGGGCAGCCACGCAGCATGTAAGTCAAGTCTGACGAGCACTTTTCTAACCATGCCCCCATTACCACCCCAAATGCTGACTACTTGTTACTTACTTTGCAAGTGGTTCCTCTGTACAATCGTAACTGCAAGGCAATAGCTGTGCGTGCGCAGTGCGACTTTCACACATGCACAATGGCAAACAATCGCTCAATCTGCATAAATATCGGCTTTGAGAAAATCTCTGAATCCGGCCCCCATGTTCATTCATCATTTGAAACATTGGCTACTTTATGATTGACAGAAATTATGTTTTGAGCTGTTTACAAGGAATTACAATTTTGGTCCTTCCTCTTTATTGCTTATTCCATGTGTTGCAATTTTAAAATATAAATGTATATATTTTATCTTTCCTATTTCCATTCCAAGGTTCCAAAATGAAATCTCTGTTTTTAATTTATACAGTCACCAAACTGCCAAGATCTTCACTTGAAACAGCTGTTGGAAAAAGGTGCTGTGTCTAATAGACTATTCCAAAAATTACAGACAGGCCATGTTCATTTTAACCTCTTATGCGCCGGCCAGACAAAGATGACGCACTCTGCGTTCCCAGTTATAGATTTGTGCAAAAGTAATACAATGCTCATTCTGTGCACACAGATCTTTGTGAAATTAAATGGAAGGTATAAACGAGAGGATGGAAGCACAGGGAATCGCTGAAGTTAATTTAGGATCTGTGCACCGATAAGAATCAGCAAGGCCACCCAGACTGTTCCCTACCTGCTCTGAAATCTCTGACCCCGAGTGAACTCCATCCTTCTACAGTATGTTTAGCTCGAGGAGGTTTTCATCCAATCGCCATGATATAGTATAATAAGAATCAGAAGGTATTCACATGCTCGTAGCTAGTTTATATCACAGAACCAAAGGGTGATCAAACTTGGAATTCTGGGCAACATCATGCTAATTGCTCCTTACTTGTACCTACTGTACTGCTAAACCATGATATAATCCATGGGACAAACATATGGCTGGTATTAAGACTTAGATCTAAAATATAAAACAAAAACAGGACACACACACAAAAAAAGACATCTTAGATTGGATTGTGGCTTTTTGCCGCCATCAGATTCTGCCTCTCTGTAGATTTCTAGCATGTTAGCCAGAGGTGCCGATTCATCAATCCAACTTGCAGGACGTCTGATTCAATATTACTAGATCAGTAAAAGATACGAATGGATAGTCTGAGCATTGTAGGGCTTGAAGAGTATCTACTGAATCCAGTAGGGTTATAGTGAGTAAGGTTAATTGAAGCCCTCGCTGTAAGCCTTATTATAAATGAAGGTATTCCATATAGTTTATAATCGCCAGAAATATACCACCAGAGGCAAAGGGTACATCCTCACCCCAAGAGTTCCCGTTTGATAACATTTATTTGTAAAAGAGTTTACAGATAATGTTCTGCGACATAATAGCCACATGCTGGGATATCTGGGATATGGCCGGATACTGTGAGTCTGCAGCCCTAAAATGACTGTGTTAAGATAGATCATCATTGTTTGAAAACTAGCACTGCCGCTACCTCATTGTACTTTTGAATACACACTGATTATCATAAATAAGCTGATAAAGAATTAGTTCAGTATTTTTTAATGAGCTATGAATACGTATTACTGATAACTTTATGCACCTCTGGCAGGAACGGGTTACTATCCCTCCCAAGCTGCTGCGCTGCGGCTAACACATGAACTCCATCCTTCACCAGCCGTGTCACATCTGTTTGGACTCTTGTCTCCACTCCAGGCCCATTACCATTACAATGGAGGGTCCTTTGTGTCTTATATGGCAGGTCAGAGAGTACAAGGGGCGACCTGGCGGTTGAACTGGCCGGGTTCAGCTTGGTGTCAGCAGATGTGTTAACAGCACATGATGGGATCCTATAAACAGAGTGCTTGAGTTGGGACAGACTAATGTGTAAAGGATGGAGCAGGGGACTAATTTAAACCTGTATTACAGTGCTATATATATATATATATATATATATATATATCCATATATATTGTATATGAGGTCGCATTGTCCTGGCGAGCAGGCCTTTATCTGGGTGTTGAGGTACTCCAAGACTTGAACTGTATTGGTAAAGGTTTTATATAATGTACATCCTGAACATTTTAAGTATTGTACATTTTTTTATTGTAAAGATACTAATCTGGATTGTAGATATAAAATACATGTAAATACCTCCTCTGTCCCCAAAATAACACAGAATTCCCCAGCACACTACATAGGGCCAGCAAATGAGACTCCCATCCTACATAATAGAAATGCAGAGATCTCAGTACATATATTTGCAAACATAAGGTAAGCCACCAGCCACAGCAAGCGTCTCTGCTTTTGGTGGTCCCAACCCATGATAATAGCACCCACTTTGGGTCATACATTTATGGATATTCTCATGCTACATGATAATAGCACATGCATTTATAGTTTTCTAAATCAAGAGCTAACTCACCTCCTTTACCCCACAATCCTCTAATATGACACTACAAGGATCAGCGTACCCTCCAACATCTGCCTCTCAGATTAGTAATACACAGAATGGCAGTTGCTCAAATCAATATATTGGTCCATCACAGGTGCCTGTAAGGGAGGGGTAATCTAGTCATAAAAAAAGCACATAATTCCCCTGCAAAGTACCAGCAAAGGGCCTTGCTTGCAGGGGTGGGGTACAAGTGCTCTATTAGGGGGAGATGTATGAAACCTTTGAGAGAGTTAAAGTGGAGAAACTGACCATAGTATCAAATCAGCTTCTATCATTTAACAGACTGTGCTAGATAAATGATCGCTAGAAGCTGATTGGTTGTATGAGTGACATCCATTTTTTTATCAAAGGTTTGATACATTTCCTCATTAGTGTTACGGAGGCCAGCACTTCATAAAGGGCTATGGCAGACTGCAAGCCACACATCTCTGCTCAAAATCAGCATAGTAGGGGGTGAAGCTTCCTGCACAGTACTCCCAAGGTGCATATACTAAGCTCCGCCAAGCAGGACACAGCTAGGGATGGCCATCAGTGGGTTGACCGTCAATGGCACTATTGGTGGTTAACCTCAATAGTATGAAACCATATTCCGGGGAACCATTGATGGTTTCACCTACCTATGATCACTCCTGCCCTCTTACTCTTCGGGCAGCAGACCAATCAGAGTTGAAGGTTTTCAGGACACAACATGGGGCCGAGCTAAGCTCTGTGTCCCGGGGCCATGGAGAATAAAAAAAAAACACAAAAAACACTGTGGGGCACTGTGTCAAAGATGGTGAACCATTGGATCTCTGCCATTGATGTCCGTTCCAAGGCTAAGCACTTTCTCCTCTGACTCCTGCTCAACAGCATGGGACAGAGATACTGACAAAGCTGTGCAGGAAGCCTGAAACTTGCACTGTGCACCGATGAGCTAGATGTAGCAGATGAACTATGGACAGGGGTCAGGTCATTGGGAATATTTTTTTGTAACACAACTGTCACCAATTCCCTCATTGCAAATATTTGCATCAAACTTTATAAAAGACGTTTCTACAATAAGCGGAGTATGTCTCCAAACTGTTCCTTATAGTAAATAGGTTTTGTTAATAGGATAGTACAATAGATATTTTATAATGAATAAGTGAGATATTACAGCAATGATAGATAGGGACATGTTTTCTCTGCTCTGTAGTGTCTGAAAAGTGCTAGATCTAAAAAACACTACTTATATGCCACCCATATTTACAGATCAAATATTCTTACAATTAACAGTATATAGTGAAAGCATGAAAACGTAATAAAAAAGCTGTAGCAGTGGTATAATGAAGCATATACTGTATCAGTAGATATTACTAAAGCAATTAGTTCTTGCTTCACATATTTCTTGTGACTGATGACTCACTGTCAATGGCCTAGCATAGTATAGCATAGCAGACTGATGTCAATGGCCTAGCATAGTATAGCATAGCAGACTGATGTCAATGGCCTAGCATAGTATAGCATAGCAGACTGATGTCAATGGCCTAGCATAGCAGACTGATGTTAATGGCCTAGCATAGTATAGCATAGCAGACTGATGTCAATGGCCTAGCATAGTATAGCATAGCAGACTGATGTCAATGGCCTAGCATAGTATAGCATAGCATAGCAGACTGAAGTCAATGGCCTAGCATAGTATAGCATAGCAGACTGATGTCAATGGCCTAGCATAGTATAGCATAGCAGACTGATGTCAATGGCCTAGCATAGTATAGCATAGCAGACTGATGTCAATGGCATAGCAGTAGGAGCAGTAACAGTCCCAATTGTGCCGACTGTACAGCCACCCGTACCTGCATCAGGCCTTATGTGTTTGACACTCTTTTATTAAGTGTAACAATGACAATAGGACACTTGTCCCTTGAAAGTTCACCAGGAGAACATTTATAGTAATCTATTAATCATAAATTTATATGGTGCCACAAGTGTTCTGCAGCGCCTTACAATGTACATAACAATAGTAAGGGGGGTGTGGGGCTTGGCCTGCACATCCTAATTTTAAACATAATAGGACGTGCTGCCATGCTGAGACTTGTAGTACAACGCAGGGGACATAGAATGCAGGCGCACACTCTAGGTCAGTGATTCCCAACCTCGGTCGTCAAGGCACACTAACAGTCCTGGTTTTAGTGATATCCATGCTTAAGCACAGATGGTTAAATCAAAATACCTCAGGTACTAATTAAGTCACCTGTGCTCAACTATGGCTATCCTTAAAACCTGGACTATTAGTGTGCCTTGAGGACCATGGTTGGGAACCCCTGCTCTAGGTACTAACAACAATGATAGAAAAAATAATCCTGATAAACTCTACAATTAACATGGAGTATAAGTGAGGCTCTTAGTACATGTTTGGCCATCTGCCCTTAGGTGTTTTTAATCACCAGCCCAGGTTCCAGCATTTCTGTCTACGTATTAGAACGGGCACTATTACAGGTAAGTCCTGGAAGCATTTTATGTAATGTGTTAGTATTAGGGATGTTAGGAACCCATCTTATGGGGTCCACCTTGACGAGGTGGATGGGCAAACATTTTTGGCCAAACAGATCCTCACTTATAATCCATGTTAATTGTAGAGTTTATCAGGATTATTTTGCTAGTTGTGTTCGTACGGAGCCAAAGTATGCAAATCCCGCGATCGCACGGCAACTATGTCTTGGCATGCGATCGTGGTGTGTATTTAGGCGCCCACCAGCCTGTCATAAGACCCCCACTTTGCCACGTCATCTCCAGAAAGTGTATGCAACAATCGGTAACATCGAGTACCATCGGATCCATACGCAGCACTTGTGGCTGACCATACCCTACCGCAAGCACTACGAGTGCTTCAGTGTGTAAAACAACCATGTGACGTGTACTATGACGCTGATGCTTAATTATGCATGCCCCTGTCATGGCATTAAGACGCTCAGACACGTTCACACCACCACACCCCCGTATTCATCGACCATCCCGTCACCACCCAAAAACGGCTCGTCCTGTCACTCATTCTAGCGAGGTGGCTATGCACAGCGAGCACTTCCCGATTGCATGGACTAGTTTGTGCACTGTGAGTTATATGCATGTGCAGATTGCAAACATCGACAGGCTGCGTGCGAACGCAGCCTAGCGAACGGGTCTGAATCGGGCCCTTAGTACCTGGAGTGTGCGCCCAGCATTCTATGTCCCCTGCAATGTACGTACATAAACAAAAAGTTGACCAGTGACTTACAGTACAATACAATGCAGGACAAGGACATGGATAATATATATTGCTACATTAGCGACCATAACACCCACATAAACAGCAGGGCATAAGCAACCAAGTGTTAGGTGCCCTAGTGGGGAGTAAGAAGTAGATGAAAGTAATGTATGGAGAAGCACAAGAGGGTAGAGGCCCTGCTCGTAAGGCTGCGTACACACCTATAGATATATCTGTCCAATCTGTCTAATGGGAAGGGAAATATGGTCTGTTTTCCAGTGATTGGGAGCAAATTTATATTACGTATTTGCTCCCATACATTACCAGATTTTTGTATTCCTACCATACAGATAGGACAGATATATCTATAGGTGCGTACGCAGCATAAGAGCTTACATTCTAAAAGTACATTAAAAGTAATCTGGTGAGACTTGGATATAATGATCAGTGTGTATCAGGCATTGATGCCAGTGTGACCTGTATGTATCAGACATGTGATGTTAGTGTGACCTGCATGTATCAGACATGTGATGTCAGTGTGACCTGCTTATAGTAATCAGAGAAATACCGTTATGTCAATGGATTGGATGAGTGTGGCCCCAAACCAGAAACTTGCCTAGGGCGCCATGGAGTCTTAATCAGCTCTGTCTGTAGCTCACAATAATACATAGGGTAAATATTAATTTGCATGTAACTGCTGGAGCTAATGGTGGGTAGAGCGACAAATATCTATGTACCGCATAGCATAATTCCCAACACTCCAATCTTTGGAGTCAGGACTGGGGTGTGAACACATTACTTAGGTCAAGACGTCTCGCAATGTGGGTGCGGCCAACCCCTCTGGAGCACTTAACTTGAGCCTCCGATGCTCCGGGCCACCCTGAAAAGACATCCCTCCCCAAAAATCACCCGGTAAACTGCCACCTGTACCTGCAGCAGGTGTATGCGGCATCTGCTCACTGTTGATTTGTGTAGATGACTGGTAAGCATTATATATCTCCCAGCATTCAGGGTAAATGTCCTGTCAGGACAATGGGACATAAACCAAGAATTAGGACAGTTGGAGAGAAAAGCTTAAAGTACACCTTACACAGTATGGAGACAGCCATTTTGACAATTGAATCAATAGTAATGACAATGAAGTCCATCTATTTGCGATGAGGCAGTGACAGAGGTACAGACAGCCATTTTCTGGGCCACCATGTTCCTAGTACATTGTTATCCTAATTTTCTTCTATAATGGTTTAGTCCCCATGCCTGCCTGCGTTGTGCGTACACAACTGCTGTACTTTAAAAGATAAAAAAATATGTATATATGTACATTATGGCCAGGATGGTGAAAGACATTTACATAACTGTTTCTACACAATGAGGCACATGTACTAGTCTGCGAGTACCAGGCAGCCGTAAGATGTCATCAATTTAGCTTCAATATTTAAAGATGCAATAAATTAAAGGGCAAAACTAACTTGGTTTTGCTGTTTAAATTATTGTTGCTTTATATCTAGCAGCTAAACTACCATCATAACATCATGTACCCTAATATGTTGTATTTCACCTGGGGTAATATATACCACTTTGTTTGCAAAGACAAAAAAACTTGTGATGACTGTAAGACAGTTTCGGCTTGGCTCCAAAATGTACGACAGCATTTATCCTGTATATTATTACGCTATTAGCCAGCAATTATTAAGTGCCAACATGCTACGTGTACAGTCTGTAAGAGAGCCATAAATATTACAAAATGAAAAAAATGAAAAGAATGTTTAGAAATTTGCGGTGACTTAAGCTATGTATGCAAAGTTGTAAGACTGAAAGTCTACCAAAGGCACACGCTTAAAGCTGCTTTACCACATAGGAAACATCTATTCCTAAGTATGACCCCTGGCCAGAGCACAAAGAAATACTGCCGCATGGAACATCCCTGTTTCTCTGAAAGTATCAGCCAAAAACCACCAGAGGAATAGGTGAGTGGAAAGACCAATGACGAGCCACAATTGAGATAAAGAGATTGCGCTTGTGATTGGTTCATTCTCTGCAGCCGTTTAATCATGGTTAACAAAATTAATTTGCTGGATCTGTATTACAGAAGTGGCAGAGCACCAGCAAACCAGCTCATGTAGCAGTCTCCAGGCCTCCGGATATGGGGAAGGTGGCCTTAGGAAAAAGGTTCCCTGCATAGTACAGTATGGTGTTGCAGCTTCAACACAATAAAAACATGTTTTTTTTTTTTTAACAAAAATTAATGGGAAGTCTGATCATTTTACACTGTGGTACATTAGTTAAATACAGGAGAATACTTTCAGGTTTGGGAAAGAGACATATCCAATGTAATTCCTAACTGATGTGGAAAGGGGGTACACTGATGGCTGAAATGAAATGCTGGTACCTGTAGTTCCATAGCAGCTGGAAAGCCAGAGATTGCCTTAGAGTCTCGGGGCCTGATTCAGCAAGGAACGCAGTTGCTAATATGCGCGCAATCAGGTGATTGTTGCGTTCTGCGCACGAGTATGCATCGCAGTGCGCAAACTAGCTATTATGATTGCAGAGGTTACACAGACCCCTCGAAGAGTGATTGACAGGAAGCACCGTTTGTGGGTGGTCAGGGAAAAGCAGGCGTGCCGTTGCAGGGGCGTGCATAAATTAGCCACTGTGATGCCATAGGCAGGGTGAGGTCTCATAGCGTGCATGGAAGTTAGCAATTTCTGAGTACGATCAGGGCTTGTGCAAGTGCGTGAGGCTGCGATGGTACTCGATTGCACCGATGGTTTCGCTATTCTGCTAGACATTACAGATGTGTGTAAGGTAAAGTGGGCGTCCCTATGTTGTGCTGAGTTTGCATTGCGATCGCAGTGGATTAGCTTGCTATTGCAGTTGAACTGACCTCTGTACACATTGCCCGCAGCCATCTTGCCTTAATGCAGCTTATGGATCAGTTGGCTTTTGCTTGTTCCAGCTTGGTGCTGAAATTTACTGGAAACATTCTGTGCAATATGTTGTTGAAATGACCATGAGTTCAGCAGTTGTCATGGAGTTTAACAACTTAACTGGCGTGGTCGCATGTAATCCGACCGGAGCCAGAAGTGCTTCATCTGGCAAGGATGCATTACATGCGACCACGCCAGCCTGCTCCATCCCCCGGCTTTAGCAGAGGAGATCCGTTCTGCACATCTCCTCGGATCCCCTGGAAGAGATGCGGCGGTCTGTGACTGCAGGGAAGTGTTATACAGACTATTATAGTATTTATATTCAAAAACGTGCACTCTAGCGATGGAAAGGAGCAGTTAAAATCATCAGATCTCCTTGAGAAAGACATTACTAGTCAAAACGCGTTGGTGGTGTGGTGTTACTATGGACATTTGGACTCTAAGCCAGTGATTACAACCGGGAGGTAAGAACTTTTGGGGCTCCTTGGGTTCTTATACCTTTTTTGGCTGTAGAAACAGAAAACATCTTCCTGGCAAGTCTGATTGGAGTTACATAGAATATTTTATTGAACTTTTTTACTTTTACATACCAAAAATATCTGATTATTATCTATTGGAGTGTGCATGGAATGTTATGAGGATTAAAGAAACTGCTACGTGAAAGTACCGATCGTAACACATGTAAGCATACATGTAAGCCTTGTTCATCTGGAGGGCATTTGTACACGTGGTGACATAGAATTTAACATTCTTTGTGAGAGCTCTACATGGGATGAATAAAAGATACCTTTATAATACTTGATGATGTAAGCTTTGATGTGAGCGATTCCACGTTTTTAGTGATCACAGGGTGATTCCATTTTCTGAACTGTTCACAGTGTTGAAAATATATTTTTTTGTTTGGTTTGGATTCCTCTTTAGTCCTCTATAAAGGTTCAGAGATACGAACATACTACACTATTAGTTTACTTTTCTTTTTTTTACATATATATATATATATACACTGGACCACTTCTGCTGAAAGAATCTCTCTCTCTATAAGAATTATAAGAATTGGAGAAGATCGTGGAGAATCGAAATTGGAGGATCTAAAGAGTCAAATTTGTACTTTATCACTATATCTGTGCAGTGGAGCGCAAGGTTTAAATTAATATTTTATGCATAAATGATTACAATATTGGTTTGGCTGGGGGGTTATCTTAATAAAAAATTAACGAGAGAGAGCCACACACACATGGGGAGGGGGGGGGGGGGATGACTAAATTTGGCAACCATTGTCCCTGGGGGTGAGGGCTCTGTCACAGATACCTATCATAACTAGGAGGGTGGGGGTTGTTATTGCAGGGAATCTATTTTATTTTGACACTGGGGGGGGCTATTTTTGATGTGGGGTGGGATGGTAAATTACAATGGGGCCTATGGACAGAGGGGTTGTGGGGCATGCAAAACATCCCCTAGGTACTGTATTTTTTTTAAAATAATATATTTAAATATACTTTAAAAAGTACATTTTAAACTTCATTAGATTAAAAAAAAAAAATATGAGCTATGGTAAGAACTTACCTTTGTTATCTCTATTTCTACAAAGTCCATAGGGTTCCACAGGATACCTTGGGGTATAGGTGATGATGTCAGGCATCGGGCACCATAGAGTTAAGTTTTCAGCCTCCCAGGATGTACTAGGGTCCCCCTCCTATACCCCGCCCCCGAGCCAAGGCATCTCAGTTACGTACCAAGCCATAGGCCGGAGGAGGAGAAGGAAGAGAGGGAAGAAAGATCTGGACACCCACAAGAATCACATTCTCCCCAGAGGGAGACGGAAAAAAACGGTGACCAGAGTAAAGCCCATCTGCTGCACAGGCGCGACAAGCGGGAGCCCTGTAGAACCCTATGGACTTTGTAGAAATAGAGATAACAAAGGTAAGTTCTTACCATATCTCATATTTTCTACATCAGGGTCCATAGGGTATCCACAGGATACCTTGGGGATGTCCCAAAGCAGTATCCTTTAAGGGTGGGGACGCTCCTGTGCTGAAAGGAGAATCCGCCGCCCGAAGGAAGCATCCTGAGAGGCAAAGGTGTCAAACGCGTAATACCTCACAAAGGTATGGACAGAGGACCACGTGGCAGCCTTACAGATCTGGACTGCAGAGGCACCACGTCGAGCTGCCCACGAAGGACCCACAGACCTAGTGGAATGAGCCCTCACAGAAGATGGAACCGGAAGGCCTTCATGAAAATAAGCTTCTGAAATTGCCATACAAATCCAACCTGCCAAAGTTTGCTTTGAAGCAGGCCAACCCTTTTTTACGAAAGCCATAGAGGACAAACAAGGCGTCCGACTTCCTAAACGAAGAAGTGTGGTCAACATAAATCCTTAAGGCCCGCACAACGTCCAAAGTGGCCTCACCCACTGAAAGATCAGGTGGGTTAAAAGCCGGCACAATGATTTCCTCGTTGATGTGGAAACTTGATAAAACTTTGGGAAGGAATCCAGGACGAGTGCGCAGCACCGCCCTGTTCCTATGAAAAATCAGAAAAGGGGGTCTACGGGAGAGAGCCCCTAAGTCAGAAACACGTCTGGCCGAAGCAATGGCCAGAAGGAATATTGTTATAGCTGTCAGCCATTTAAGGTCCACTGAGCCCAGTGGTTCAAGCGGCGGTCCCTGGAGAGCTCTCAAGACCACAGCTAAATCCCAAGGTGCCAACGGTGGAACAAAAGGTGGCTGAATGCGAAGAACACCTTGCATAAAAGTGCGCACATCAGGGAGCGCAGCAATCCTACGAAGGAAACAGGCTGACAGGGCAGACACCTGCACCTTCAGAGAAGCAAGGCGAAGTCCATGGTCTAGCCCCGCCTGCAGGAAAGCTAACACTCTAGACAGACGGAACTCCCAAGGGGCATAACCTCTCGGTCAACACCACTGAAAGAACTATGCCACACACGATGGTATATCCTTGCAGAGGATGGTTTCCGAGCTCTTAGCATGGTTTGTACCACAGAGCTGGAAAACCCCCTGGACCTTAACATGGATGTCTCAACAGCCACGCCGTCAAAGACAGCTGAGCCAGGTCCGGGTGAAGACAAGGACCCTGTGATAGCAGGTCCGGTCATAGCGGCAACCACAGAGGAATGTCCACAGACAGACTCTGAAGGTCTGAGAACCAGTGCCGCCTGGGCCACTCGGGAGCTATCAACAGGAGCATACCTCCTTCCTGTTTGAATTTCCGGATTACACGCAGAAGGGAAAATGGAGGAAAGAGATAAGCAAATCGGAACGTCCACTGGACGGACACCGGCAACTTGTTGTTGTGCCGTGACGCCATGAGGTCTATCTCTGGAAGACCCCACCTGTCCACCAGAAGTTGAAAGACGTCCTGGTGTAGAGACCATTCTCCCGGATGTACGTCCTGGCGGCTGAGGAAATCCGCTTCCTAGTTGAGGACTCCCGGGATGAATACTGCTGATATAGCCGGGAGATTGTGCTCCGCCCAGACCAGGATGCGGGACACCTCTACGAGTGCCGCCCGACTTCGGGTTCCTCCTTGTCGATTTATGTGGTGTTGTCCGACTGGACCTGCACGGGGTGACCTTGGAGAACCCGATGTGCCTGCTGGAGAGCATTGAAAACCGCGCGGAGTTCCAAGATGTTTTTTGGAAGCTCCTTTTCTGCCTGAGTCCACCTGCCCTGGAACAAGACTGGCGTCCGTTGTTAACAGGACCCAGTTCGCCACCCAAAATGGGGGACCCTGGTTGAGGTGGGTCATCTGCAACCACCAGGCTAAAGACAGACGAACCTTCGGAGTGAGCACCATCGTCTGGGACTTTAGACTCTGAGGCAGTCCATTCCATATGCACAGGATCAATTGCTGCAGAGGTCTGGAGTGAAACTGGGCATATTCCACCATGTCGAAAACTGACACCATGGAGCCCAGCAACCTCATCGCCGAGTGTAGACACTCGGCGACTCTGCAGACAACTGCGCACCCTCAACTGCAAGGCAGAGATCTTTTCCCCCCGTCACAAAGATCCACTGCTGTCTGGATTCCAACAAGGCTCCGAGGTGCAGAATCCTCTGAGATGGGATCAGGGTGGACTTTTGCCAGTTTATCAATCAGCCGTGAGGTTGCAGTACTGCAATCGTCAGGTCCAAATGGCGTAGAAGGAGCTCTGGAGATCCCGCCACCAACAGAAGGTCATCCAGATACGGCAACATGCGGACTCCCTGCAGCCGCAGGTAAGCCGCCATGACCTTGGTGAACACTCGTGGTGCTGTCGCCAGGCCAAAAGGCATCGCGCGGAACTGGAAGTGATCGTTGCAGATTGCAATCTATTACAGATAGGAATTACAGCGCTCTAGATCTTTTTGTTAGAATCTCTCCAGCTGCTCCACTTACAGAGATATCCCAATCTCTTAAAGAACATATATTATACACAAAACTGTGGTGCGCTCAGAAATCTTCCTGATTAATGTCGTGTCTCTTAATGTAATATGGTGAACAAGTCTCAAAAAGTCAATCTGTGGGTATGGTGTTCTTGTGGGAATTGACTTTAAGTCTCAAAACACTATTAGCCCTGATCAGGAAAGTGTCACTGATTATGTCCCAGACTCCAAACATTCATTTAGGAAAAAATTGTTTGTGGATAATCCCAGAATTATAACTTGTGATGTCTGTAGGAAGGGTGTTCTGATATCAGTGCTATGCCTCTTCTTCCTCCTCTCCACCTCAAATATAATACACATGCACGGTATCAGGAACTTGGTAGCACAATAATGCAGGATAGGTAAGTTAAGGTGTGTACTTACCAAATGTGCGATAGGTTCCTGCCTGTTCCCATAGTTCCGGTGCTTGCAGAGATGGTGATGAAGAAATGATGCAGAGGTGATAATGAATGTGGCTATGCACTATATAAGACTCAGGACTCTGGTCTCATACAACACTATTTATTAATAAATACAAATGCTATGACTCACTTGAGTCTCACATAACCAGTCCCAAACTGCTGGTAATAAAAAAATGTGTCCAAAAGTGCCTTGCACAAATGTTCTCATATGTGGGTTCTGTATACACAAAAGGGGGCGTGGCCCAATGCGTTTCATCCGGGATAACAGACTTTTCAAGGTGCCCGCCCTTCTATGTTTTACTCCCTTATATAGGCTGTTTAATTGTCAATGTCCTCGCCGCTGTTATCGGCGTTACCCGCACTTCCGGGTTCGTGGTTGCGTCATGCTAGTTATCCTTAACCCTGTCACATGCACTAGAGTGTGCATTGAAGACTCCATACTTGTTGTGCGCATGCGCCATCCCGGCGGCCATTTTGTTGTGGGTTTTACAATGTAAAATACCATGCGGCGGCCATCTTTTTGGTTATTTAAGATAATCATGATACAGACTGTAATAGAAACATGTCTCCCAGTAGTGAGCGGCCATTTTATTGGTTATATGTTCTGCACGAATTACACTAGTATCCCAACGTTAATCATATTGAACCTTCCTCACTAATTCATGGCCAATCAGTGTGACTCAAATATTAGTATTGAGCCACATACTGTCCTCATCTCTCCATAAAGGGCCTGACTACTAATCAAAGGATAATGATGGTTATGTTCCTACCTTCAAAATGATACTTGTTAGTAAATGTCAAACATCATTGTCATTATGTTGTCTTTATGTTATATAGTATTTTATTTAACCCCATCCTATATAACCTATGCATGTCCTATATGTAACTTGCATGGTCAAAATCTTGTCAGGAGAATTTCTTACAGGGTGTCATTTTATTTTATTTTGGGATTTCAATCGTTTTAATAGAGAACTGTTCCCATTTATTCTAAAACTAAGGTTCTATATTCAAACCTTCTGGGATTAAGGTATGTAGATTGAATATCCACCTGCTTTCGATTCTATCTATCCTACTATTGTGGTCTCCTCCCCTCCAATTGGGTATGACATGATCTATCGCTAGGAACTTCAATCCCTTGGGGTTGCTCTGATGTTTACTTTTGAAGTGTTCTGACACACTATGCTGTTCGAAACCAATTTTGATATTGCGGATATGCTCTCCTATTCTGGTTTTCAAATTCCTAGTGGTGCGCCCTATGTATTGCAAATGGCATAACATTCTAGCAAGTAGATCACATTCTTGCTGTCGCAACTCAATGTGTGCCGTATTTTATATTCCTGGTGGGTCTGATTGCTGATAATACTCTCTGTTGGAGTGGTGCTTCGATAACCCTGATATCTACATTGTTGACACCGACCACAATGATAGAAGCCTTGCCTCATGGTCTTCCCATCTAATGTTGTCTGCTTCCTAGCTCTGCCATTTTTCAAATGATTTCTGACCAGTTTCTGTTTCAGATCTCGCGCTTTCCTATACACTACATCAGGTTTATCAGGTAGGATAGGATAGTCGTTAATTTACTGTCCAGGTGTAAAATGGACCAGTGCTTTTTCAAAATGTTTTTGACTTTAGGAGCGGATTGCAAACCTGAGGAACTGCTGATGGCACAAAAGAATAGGGACATGCAGGTAAGCGTCCTGTATGTCCAATGACACCATGTAATCCCCAGGTTCCAGCACCAGAATGATGGACCGTAGGGTCTCCATCTGAAACCGCGGCACCCACAAAGTCTTGTTGAGGGCCTTGAGGTTGAGTATCGGATGGTACGACCCATTGGGTTTCTGCACCAAAAATAGATTGGAATAGAAACCCTGGCCCCTCTGGGAGAATGGAACAGGCACTATAACTCCAGCCTGGAGCATAGTGTGCAAAACCTTCCGCAGTTCCAACGCTTTGTTCCGGGCTAATGGAAGGCCTGTGGTGAAGAATCGGGATGGGGGCCTGTGCCGAAAGGAGAGGGCATACCCGTGAGAAACCACCTCGTGAACCCAATTGTCTGTCGTGGTTATCGACCAACACTGGGCGAACTGCAGCAGACGGCCTCCCACTTTGGGATCCCCCAAAGGGAGGCCCGGACCGTCCGGCCGCAGGTTTATCATCTGACTTAAGGGCCGGACGTCTGGTACTCCAGGCCTGTTTCCTGGGCTTGGCCAATTTCTTGGGCCCAGCCTGTCGGGGAAAAAGACTGTGCTTTAGGCCTACCCTGGGCCAAGTAAGGCCGACGTACCCAAACTTGAAGGGACCGCAGCAGACGGGAGACATGCAGATTTGGCTGCCGCGAGCGTGGCTACTATTTTGTCCAGATCCGGACCAAATAGGACTTCTCCATTAAAAGGCAAAGCTTCTAAGCCCTTTTTGGAATCAGCGTCCGCTTTCCAAGATCGCAACCATAAGGTGCGACGAGCAGCAACAGCTGCCGAAGAAATCCTAGATGTGAGGATACTGATATCCAAGGCCGCTTCATTGATGTAAGTGGCCGAATCTCGGAGATTGCCTACCAACTCGACCTGTTCAGCCGAACAGTCAGAGTCCAAAGACGCCTCCAAACTATCAGCCCAGCGCTCCATAGCTCTGGCTACCCAAATTACGGCCATAGCTGGTCTGGATGCCCCCCCCCCCTGCAAGGGAATAAATGGACTTTAGGCAGATCTCCACCTTGTGGTCCGTAGCATCCTTCAAGGAGGACATGGAGGCCATGGGCAAGGTGGCACTTCGGACTAGGCGTGTCACATGGGAATCCACTTGTGGAGGGGATTCCCACTTAGAAAAATAATTGTCCGCAAACGGATAAGCCACGGCTAAGCACCTCTGAGGCTGATATCGTTTACCAGGGTGTTTCCACGCCTCCTCTAAATGGTCTACTAACTGACCCGAATGAGGAAACACTGTGGCGTCACCCTTAATATCCTTAAAAAAGGCGTATTTGGACTTGGACACCGGAGGATCGTCATCCTCAATAACTAAAGCCGTGCGGACTGCCCGAATGAGGCCAGGAAAATAAACCTTGGACTTAGTGTCCGACTCTTTAGTACGGAGAGGTTCCTGGTCAGATAGATCCAGAATCTCCCCATCATCGGACGTCACGTCGTCATCCTCATAAGGAGCAGACAGAGACGCCACAGGCCGCTTATGCGGCGGCAACACAGACTCTCCTTGTAACACTTCCGACAAATGCTGTACTGAATTTGTCAGTGAATTAACCCACGCAGGCTCCTGGGAAACCTGGGGAGGGGAAATAGGGAGACTGTGGGGTACCATCAGTTGTCTCGGGAACCCCTGCATGGGTGACGACACCACTGACTGCTGGGACAATCCCATCGGGGAAAACGCAGGTGGCGGGGCTAAGTGGCCCACTAGGATTGTAAGCACCTCAGCGAAACAAGCCCAGGGAGGTTCCTGAACCGAAGCCGTGACAGCAATTGGCCGCGCCAATAAATAACCCCCCCCGCGTTACCATCCCCCTCCGCTATTGGTACATTGCACTTAGTACACATAAGCTGGAGAGGAAATTCACTCTCAGACATGATGGTAAGTATGTGACCCCTCTCACTGATACTCGTTAGTATAGTGGGAGAACCGCCCTGTAATCACCGCACCGCAAGGGCATCAGCAGAGTAAGAGCAAGGACAGTAAAATGGCTGACAGTAGAAAGTGAAAGTACAGGCAGCAGACGCTAGCAGAAGTCACATACAATGCAGAAGAAATCAATCCCTGCACTATAAGCGCTATTTCTCAACTACACAGAGTCTGGTAGGACACAGCGCTGCATACACAGACCTGCAGTCAACGGAGGAGAGGTATGCCGGGGGACCCAGACCGCGATGCCACCGATCAGCAGCTCCAGCAGCGTTCACCATACAAAGATGGCCACCGAGGAGCAGAGAGGAGGCCGGCCTGGGGGAGGAGCGCTGCCACAGGGCCAGTCGGCAGCGCAGAGAGGCTGTGTGCAGCGGGGGAGGCGCCGGCTGTATACAGGGAAGGCGCGCTCCCCTGGCATGCAATTAACCCCTGGGACGCCGCAGCGCTTGCCGCTCAGCTGTGGCCCGCTGTCCCAGGGGGGTAGTGGAAGCGCAGGATAGTACCTGGCTCCACGCTGCAGCCAGTCCCCAGGGAGCCCCCTGCCTGATGACTGTGGACCATGTGCTCAGCAAGGACCCACCGCGGGACCCCCGCTGCTTACCTGCTCCCCTTGGATCCGGCCATGGTACGAAGTATCTGGGGGTCACCGCTAACCGTGACCCCAGATACTTAACAGCATCCCCGGATCAGTACCGGCATTCTGGTACCGGCGGGGTGTAGGGGAGACAGCATGGACGTCAGCAGTGACTGTCCATGCTATACTCCCAGATGTGCAGCCACAGCTGCCTTGAAGAAAACTTCAGGGGCTATTCTTAGCCCCCCTCTAAACATGTGCTCCGACTCCGAGCCGGGCACCAATGAAACTGAGATGCCTTGGCTCGGGGGCGGGGTATAGGAGGGGGACCCTAGTGCATCCTGGGAGGCTGAAAACTTAACTCTATGGTGCCCGATGCCTGACGTCATCACCTGTACCCTAAGGTATCCTGTAGATACCCTATGGACCCTGATGTAGAAAAACGACAATTTCTGTGCGGTTTTGATGAAAAAAATATCGTCTTTTAAGTGGTTAAAGTGTTTTGGTTATGAGGAACATTCCTCCAGCAAGTACTGTACCGTAGAACTGTATTAATATGACTTCAAATATTTCAGTTCTGGCAGATGACCGTGGTGCAGTAAACATCTGCACAGTAATACTCCATATATCCCCACACTCTGTATTGAACTATGCTGAATAATAAACAAGCCTAAAAACTAACCCTAAAATTTAAGTTCACTCATTTGAAAATGCAACTGGTCATATCTACAAATGGATATTGCACTACAAACTATTTGCTCCTTTTAAAGACTACGTAAGGTTCACTTCTTCATGATTAACCATTCCCCTAAATCAGGTGGTTGTTTATTTTCTCATTTTAGGCTCAATATTAAAGATGAAGTTGGCAAATGGGCACACTGATGGTATGAGATTCATTGTTAAGAGATGGAACAAGCTTTCGTTTAGGTGATACAAAAGAGGTAGAAGGTTTTCCTTTTCCCTATAGCGGATGATTCTCAGTGCCAGTGTAGTGTGCCAGTTTAGTGTGCCAGTGCTAGAGGTAAAAACATCATTATTTTGTTCACCAGCAAATTTGTTGTGGCAAATGCTGGAAGCTCATGGTAAAAGTATGCCCATATCTACATACCGGAGACAGCAAAGGCTTTTATATAGAGAATGCAGGTTAACACTTCCTATCACTGTTCGCTGGTGAATTGACAAGATGTTGCTGGTTCTTGCTGAATTGAGGCTGCATTATAATGAATAATTGTTCAGGCCACAAAATGGCTGCCTTAGCATCAGAATATAACTGGCACACTATAACAGCCTGGCAGAATAACTGCGCCAATCGTTGCTGGTATTAAACAAAGAGACATTGTTATTCAATGTATGGGGTAGAGTACCTGTCATATGTGCTCACTTGACCATTCCACTTTCCATTAACACAGCTACAATATATACTTGACTGACTTTTCCTGGCATCAAAGCTTGCCAATTGGGTATCATAATGAGATGCTCTGGCACTGGCTTTGACCAGCAATGTTAATGCATTTGGACACATAGCCCTTAATTTAGTGATTTAAGGGATTATACAGCCCTGATCTGATCACTATTAAAATATACGGCCAGGTGTAATATATTCTGTATATGAACACCGTCTAAATCGCATACAGTATACAGACATCTTACGATGTATTGGAACGAATGAGTCAGAATCAACACTTATAAATTAAATTATGTATAGAATAGGTAACAGAAGGAAACATTTAGTGCTTATCAGTATCATGGCCATGGAGCACGGGAACCCTCTACAGGATGGATGTGGACAACTATGAGACCCATGAAATATGACATTGTTCATTTAGGAAACTGCAGATGTAGCATAAAACAAAAACAGTACAGCTATTAATTTTGGTTTTATGTTTTATGAAATAAGCAATGTCAAAAACACATGATAATTTGCATTATTACAGTATATTTGAGATTGAATTTATTTTCAAGTACATAGAGCTCCTTCAGGCCGTGCTGGACTGTATAATGTTTTGAATTATAAGGCAATTTCATATGAGTGGACGTTGGCGGCAGTGATGAAGTCTAGGTAAAAAGGGTATTTATAGCTCCTGCATTATTTCACACTGGGACGCTCCCATCTTGTATTATTGGGATATATACATGGCATAGTGACTCCACATTTCCTTGATCCAGTCTTTGTCTTCATAATAAAATAAATGTAAACATTTATCTATGATATTTTTCAAATATAAATTAAATATATTTACAATTTGGAAGATCTGCTGCATAATCCATCTCTACCTGTGCTTTTATTCCAATGCTGACTTCTGTCCCTCTCCAAAGTGCAGATACTGGGACAGCACTTTATTTTAGCCTTACTTTATTACAACAAGCTGTCCCACCGAAGGCAGCAATGTCTTGTATGATATACAAGGACAATGTCAGATACTTGTGCAGGGGAGAGGAAGCACAACACTGGATGATACAGCAAGATCATAACCGTAGTTATAGTTAATTAACATATTTGAAAAAAGTTTGGTAAAAGCCTAAGTAAAATTGAATTCAGCATCTAATTAACCATCTGACATTATAGGTTACACATAAAAGCTTTAGTATTTAAGAGGCCATTCTAATAGGTGTTCTATGATAAATTAGTTGCAGTCACCTGGCAAAACCATTGATGAGACATAATATGAACATTATTTTTGTATAAGGAAAATAAAAATGTAAAAAATAATAAGTTAAATGACAAAAAAAAAAACATGATGAAGACACTACTCGTTCCATTCCCTGCGTCGTGAATTGTATGAAAAGATGGATACATTCCTATGAATACAACTTATTACAATATAGTTTCTAAACTTCATGTAGTCTATAGATAAGGAAAATAAAATGTTGTTAAGGATATTGACAGGGAAGAGAGGGTACTTGCTGCGGCTGTGTCCAGCATTGTACGGATAGGTTTCTCTGTTGTGTTATTGCTGCGACTGAGAACTGACAGAGGGCCTGATTCAGATTTGGGAACAGAGTAAGATATATAACAAGTAACTGTGCATCTTGGTAAAACCATGTACTGTAGCATTGCAGGTGGGGCAGATGTTCTATGTGCAGAGAGATTTAGATTTGGTGGGGGGGGGGGGGGGGAAAGTCCAAACTAAAATCTACATTGCAGTGCAAAAATAAAGTTGTCCAGCATTTGTGGGTTACATGCAAAAGCAGCCAGTATTTATCCTGCATACTCAAAAATGTATGTATTTGTAGCCCTTGCATTGCAACATGGTTTGTTCAGGTGCACAGTTACTTGCTCTATCTTACTCTATTCCCAAATCTGAATCAGGCACATAGAGCACACATAGAGCCTCAAGTACTATTCATTCTACTCTTTCTGGGTGACATCTCTCTCTGGAGTCACCACTCACTCTTCTTCTGTTTCCGGATGACATCTCACCACTCACTCTTCTTCTGTTTCCGGGTGACATCTCTCTCTGGAGTCACCACTCACTCTTCTTCTGTTTCCGGATGACATCTCACCACTCACTCTTCTTCTGTTTCCGTGTGACATCTCTCTCTGGAGTCACCACTCACTCTTCTTCTGTTTCCGGTTAAAATGCCAGGGACCCTAAGACTTGTATCTTCTTTATAATTGGCTATATAAAAAGTGGGCATTGACCATCACAGCAGGGTGCTTAGCTTTTGGTAGATATTTCAACAGATGTACATTGTCCCTGACTACTTAGAAAATCCTGTTGACACCCAGTGAATTCTATATTATTTTGTCCTTCCCTGCACTAATATAACTTTTTAGGTTATAATTCACATGTATCCATTTGCAGCAAGATTCCTAACATGAAAAATTTATTGTAAGGTTGTGTTCGGGTTATTCAACTGGACATGGCATCATTAATTTACTTTATTTCAAAAGAACATCATCTAATATTTGTAAGACAGTGGCAGCCACTGCAACTTAAAGAAGGTGGGATGTTTTCTTTTCCCACATTGTCCATAGTTTACTGGATAAGACACCTGTGTGGAACTATGTGGGGGTTGATAGGTTAAAGATAAGGTTTATTAACTTACGTTAAGTGGTTTTTAAATTGCTGTATGTTCCTATAGCTGGCTCACCGTATGGGTAAGAGGTAGAAAGGTTGGCCTAAATGGCAATTCTGGGGCCTAAAAATGCATTCTTGGCCAACACACTTGGCCAACACAGTACACCACTCTCTCGCTCTGTAAATGTCTGCACAGTAGTAATTGATTAAGGGACACCATAATGCCCAGGCACACCACAGTTCTTCTCTGTCCTGACCCCATGTTCCTCATGGAAGATTCAGACTCAGCTTGGATCCTGGATTATCTCTTTTTTCTCTTTCTTCCCTACTACAGACTTTTTGCAGGTTAACATGAGAAGCAGAAGTGTTGGCAGGTGCCACAGGCTGCAGAAAAACAGCTTCCTAGAACTGTTACGATCTGCGTCCCGGTAGAACTTGTAGCCCAGGTAAGAGATGTACAAGTTGACGGGAAGGGAGATTATGGGAAAGTTCCATGTAGTGACATCCAGAACTGGAGCTAAGGTCGACAATCCTATGAGCCCCAGGCAGTGACGCAACGCCACACGGCGACACATATCTGGATGCGTGACGGACATCATTCGATAACCACCCCTAGAGTAGTCTTCTCTGAGGTTCCAGCTCAAGGCATTGAAGTGAGGGAACTGCCACGAGTAGAGGATTGCTCCCAAAAGCAGGGCTCCTGCAACACAATGAAGAACCATTAGTACAAAATTACTCACCATTTTCAAAAGAAACTGGTAATTTGCCATCTGGCATTTTTCCAGAACATTTACCAGAGAGTGTCTCTCTCTGCATCTTATGTCTAACTGAATTTCATCCCCTCAGTTCAGAACACTGTCTTATGATTATCAATAATGAATTCGTGTCCACTATAGCAGCCTGTAATGTATTTTATGTGGCCATACTACATTACAGAGAACACAATGTGTTTTGTTTACCTCTAAATATAATTCCCTCTACTCTCAATCTACAGACATTAAGAATGCATGATGTACTAAGCGTGTATCAGGGGAACCAGCACGTGATCTGGTGCTCTATACAACTACCCTAACTGGCCAGTAAGGTGCTATATAGGTTATACAGCTTTAGAAATAAAACACAATTTTATCAAAGTACTATCAATAAAAAGAAGGTTTGATTTATAACTACTTGTGTTGGCAAAGGTAAGAGGCACCTCCACTTGGCTGACCATCTATATGTTTCCAAAAGATAGAACCGCTTCTCAATCCCAGCATGATATCACTTTAAAGTGAAATTGTCACTTGCACTAATATTTAGCTAAGAATAAGCAGAATCGCAGGCACAGTGGAGGCAGCCATACTGTGGGCTGATCCAATAACCACAGGAATGCAACTCACTAGGAAACCAATGCTGACAGGCTGTATACTTATGTAACTCACTGGCACCTACACTCTTTAGTGATTCATAAACGATGGAACCAAACAGAGCAGACAAAGTACATAATGTAACAACTGATCTCTTGTTGTGCGGTCAGTATCCTCACACCAGCACACAGCGGGATCTGTGCATTGCATATATAAGACAATACAATAAATATGTGCCTCGTAATTTATACAATATTGCCCAGTCAATGTATTATGGTTTCTTTGAGTGAGACAGATGTGACATGTCTGCAAATCTCTCGCTCAGTTTGTTATAGCAATTTAAACCATAAGAGCCTGGGCACTGTAGATAGCATCCTAGGGCTCCTAAATCATTGTCTGCTCAGAAGGTAAGGGAACTCTGTACTTGTTCTAAGAGAAAGTGAGGACCTAAATATAATGATAGTGCAGTAGAAATTACCTATCTGGGGAGCGCAAGGTGACCCTCCTTAGAATCTGTGTGGGCCCTGTAAAACTGTACTCATTTCAAATGGCTGTGTACACAGGGGCTCAATCGCTTCATTGGAGGCTGAACCTGCTGTAGGGCTGGCACAAGACGGACCAAGTGTTATTAGAGTGTCTAAAGATGCTCAAAGTGGCCATCTCAGCCCTTGCACATTCATACGCACTGATGTACACCAGGGCAGGACTTTATAGCAGCATTTGCATGAAGCTGCAGACAGGTGACTGCCAATAGACGCAGTCGCATCTGGGTACACCTATGTATCAGGCCCAAAGTATGACAAGAGTGAGGACAGTTTTGTTCTGACACACAGTGCACGTATCTCTCTCTCCCTCACTGCCACTATACGTACTGTGCTACTACTCATAACAATGGCTGCTTAGGAAGTGAAGAACATGAACATTACAAGAACAAAAGGCCTCTTCTTCCAGTCATTAACACAATTCATATTACACAGTGACTATAGTGCCCGAGTCTATTTAATATGGTACCAGCCTGAGGGCACAGCTCTTAGAACATGTTATTTAAACAGTTTGTAGAAGAGTCCTCAAACGTTGCTGCAAGTAAACATACAGCCTGGTTTGTGCCTCTGCAAAAAGCTGAGAAAATAAATTAGGACGGGGAAACGCCATCATTCATCAGTCCGAGGATGTTTGTTTCTTTGTTACACAAACAAATCAAAGTATCCCCACAGGAAGGGTTCTTCCACTAAGGGTCTCCCATGGCATCACGTCAGTGTTTAGGAGGAGGGCGACAGCTATGTGTTCCTAACCTACAGTGACAGCTGAGTGTTTTATGGTGTTTCTACGAGAGGTCAGGGTTAGATGGATGTGACTATGTGAGTGAGAGGCACATGTTTCTGCGGGGTACAGCAAAGGTATACTGTACAGTAACCACTCTGTAATCATTACTACATGAGCAGGACAGTATCTATACTACTACTACAGTGGTTTTCTTCCAGGTTATATTGTTTACATAGATAGAGTGCAAGCTCCTTAAGCCAGGGTAAGGTAATCAGGACATTTCTTGGGGGTCCTCCCAGTCAATCAGTATACAATCTTTCCAAATGTTCTTTGGGTATGGGTCTTCCCCACATAATATAAGATGGCAAGCTTATTAAGACTGTACTGATAACATGCTTCCTTGGGTAACATATAATGTTATTGTGTATTACTGTACTATAGTGTTAGGATTATATATCTAGATGAATCAAATCTAGTATAATGCTATGCATCATTTAAAATAATTTATGGAGACTTAACAGTGCACCCACTTTATAAAATCATCCCAATGTAATATTTCTCTACAGATAACCAATAGGTTATTTATTTCCATGCATTTTGTGCTATATAATCTCACCAGCGCAGAAAGTGTTAAATTGTCCCGAAGGCACATAAGCAATTGGTGTTTACACAGCCCCCTCTTCATATGAAGTGCAGCACTCGCTTACTGTGTCTGATTGAGCTATTGACAGCAGTCCTGACAAGTGGAATGCAGATAGGATCTGGGTTCTTGCTCTTTACACAATGTGGACTGATTAGAAGAGTAGCAATTAAGGTACCCTCATGACCATCACTACCGTCTACCTGGTAGTAATATGGAGAATTACTTATATAAATGGAGACTGTAATTAGTACAGCATGACATCACAAAAGTAATTTTATTCCTATATATGTTTGATTGACATGTGCTAAGGGCTCATATAAAAGATAAGTAGCCCTGAAAAGGCTCACAGGTGGTGGGCTTTGGCCATTAATGTACAATTAGCCTCCTCAGCATGGGAGCAGGCCTATGTAATCTGTGTCTAAGACCATGCCTTATTGAGGTTGGCACTAAAGGTACATAAATGTCAGTACTACTGACCTCCAAAGGGACAGGGCTGTAGACTTCTAAAAGTACTGATTTCTATAAGGACTGGGTTATAATGTGGCAGGGTACAGGGTCAGTACTGACCTCTAAAAGTACAGGGCTGTAGTACGGCAGGGTGGGAGACCTCGTCCTCTAGATTTAAGTTGTATGTGGTGAATTGCATATCAATGTGTGTTTTGCCTTAGTGGCATGTTAAAGATTGAACTGTAAAACTGAGTGATTCAATACAAGTGAGAGGGGCCAATTTGTTGATTGCTTAGAGACGGAGAAGAAGATTGTATTCAACATATGGTTCTGACTTTAGGAAAACACATCTATATGACAGGCACATCACAGATAGAAATAGCAGTATACTGTTTAATGACACAATAGGCTATTAATGTAGTCATGGTTTTAGACAGGCCTTAGTTCCTAAAAGCCTCCAACAATTACTGAACAGTGCAAATCTTATAGTTGCTCACCTGCATCCAGGCTGCCAGTTGCTGCGGTCCAGCCCATAATTGGTGGGATTGCACCCACCACAGAACCCACCCAGGTGTTAGTGATGCTGATCCGTTTCATAGGGGTGTAACAGCAGGTGTAAAGGAAGATATTGAAAGCACCCAGGGCCCCGGTCAGAGGATTGACAGCGAAGGTCAGCAATGAGATCCCTGGGATTGCGCAGACTGCGGCAAAGGACACTGCTAGGAGAGGACTGCAGAGAGAGAGAGATAGTATATATTTTTACCTGCTATTCACACACTAATTGTGACCAAGCTTTTCTACAAGAATGTCCTTTATGAACCAGGAAGTTTATAGTTGGCAATCAATTAAACCCATTGTACACATTTGGATACTAGTAGTGTTTACACTGGGTAAG
This sequence comes from Taudactylus pleione, assembly GCA_031769625.1. Taxonomy (NCBI): domain Eukaryota; kingdom Metazoa; phylum Chordata; class Amphibia; order Anura; family Myobatrachidae; genus Taudactylus; species Taudactylus pleione. The sequence goes on along the minus strand of JAUIMM010000012.1, from coordinate 15,751,531 downwards.
AGTGGCAGGGGAGCCAGAGAGGAACGGTCACATATGTAACTGTGCAGTAGACAATAAATTCCTTTAATCTATTATAATCCTTATTACAAATAAACTATAGTTAAGATAGTTAAGAATATATCCGTCTGTGATAAAAAGTATAGTTTAACTCATTCTAGTTTCAATCCAGACACACACAACTGTAGTTCTTAATCTTCTATATAGAAAGCCCTGTCAATGCTGAAGAGCTTGCACTCTAATTTATCAGTAGCATTACTCCAAACCAAGCCTGGTTTAGAGGAGCAGCTCCTCATAAAGTTCAATCTTCTTTTTCCAAATGCTTCCTCATTTGGGTATTATATATACAAGCTGTATAAAGAGACTGTTCGTCTTTGCTGAGTTTGGGTGTTTGTCCTGGAAACCAGAGTATATCCCCCTTCCGTTTCCTTTCTTCTCATCCGCAGTGGTCGTGGCTGCTAGTTACTTTCCTGTGCTTTTGTCCAGGACCACAGGAGCTACTTTGTGTCATTACAGCTCCCAAGCACAGTGTTATAAATCTATGCTGTTACAGTGGTCAGAGCCATGCAGGAGTCTGGATGCAGCACAGCACATCAGAGAGCTATAGGGCTAAAGGCTCGCAGAAGATACACTGTAGAGGAGGAAAGTGTAGCGGGTAACAGGGATGGCAGCACTGGTAGCTACAATATTCCATTGCTGATTATCACAACATTACAAATCGATTAGAGGGACTCTGACCAAAGGATTAAACAAATTTCTCAACCTCAAAAAATTTGTGACAGAACAATAAGAATAAATTCAGACCACAATGGAGGTGAGTCGGAGACATCTGTGAAACTAGAAGCATCTCACAATTTGGAACAGACTGCACATGTTGTGCAGACGGAGCCTAATGTGAAGTAGGCTTTTTTAGACAGTGACTGGCAAGGAGTATCAAGACGCACAGAGCAGCCGTTTCTGATGGGAGTGTCGTGGATGTATATCATTAGCTCCATGCTTTTCTGACTCACGTGTGTGAGGAGAGGACACTCGTTTCTGACGGATCCCTTGCACCTAGCAAGGGGCTGGTACAAGTGCTGATACTAATAATGATGGCTGTATTTGCGGTCACTAGAACAGTGGGAATAAAAGTCAGACTCAGAATCAGGTCCAGTGTGTGAATACCATGTTCCTGTCCCACAATCAAAATCAAAACTGTCCCACCTAAAATCGGTAGTGCTGAGGGTTGGAGAGGAGAATGAGTGAGTCAGTATTGCTGACTATAAATTTAAGACCCCAAGACTAACTAATGCTGATCACAGCAAGTCATATGTGAAGACCGACCCATTTTCAAAATAAGCGTCTCTGATCAATGAAACACAGCGCAGACATAAAGGACCGTACATCCAGTTGAATCTAGAAAAATAAGGACAGCGCTGCCCTCCCCTGATATCATGAACTGAAGGACTTGTTGAACTTCTGGACCCTTATTCAGACCCCAAGACTGGATTATACTGGTATCTTTCCCATCACTATTCAAGCATGTGGTGATTACTCCCATTATGAAAAAAAACTAAATTCTGACCCGAACTCTCTCTCAGCTCCCATGCCCCTCCAAGCTACTGGAGAGACTTGCCTACACTAACCTCACACACTGTCTTAACTCGCACACCTTATTGGACCCACTTCAGTCAGGCTTTCGTTCCCAACACTCCACAGAGACAGCACTAAGTCTAAGGGCGATTACTCACTTCTTATTCTTCTAGATCTCTCTGCTGCCTTTGACACTGTTGACCACTCTCTTCTTATACAAACACTACAATCCCTAGGTTTTCAGGTCACAGCTCTTTCTTGGTTCTCATCCTACCTATCTGATTGCTCTTTCACTATTCGCTTTTCTGATCCTGCCTCCTCTTCGCTACCTCTATCAGCTGGAGTACAGCAAGGCTCACTCTTAGGTCATCTGCTTTTCTCAATCTATACCGCCTCTCTTGGCAAACTAATCAGCTCTTTTGGTTTTCAGTATCATATGTACACGGATGATACTCAAATCTACCTCTCCAACCCAGATTTGTCACCATCTGTGCTGGTAAATGTCACTGATTGTCTCTCTGCCATTTCATCATGGATGGCATCTCGTCACCTCAAACTTCATTATATTTAAAACAGAATTATATTTCCAACAGCCCAATATATCGATCGCTGTTGACAACTATACAATCAACCCCACCCCGCAAGCCTGTTGCCTAGGTGTCATCCTTGTCTCTGAACTATCCTTTGTTCCTCACATTCAATGTGTGTCAAAATCATGTTACATACATGTAAAAAAACATATCCTCAATACGCCCATATCTTATACAAGACACTGCAAAACTCTAATCCATGCACTAATTTCCTGCATTGACTATTGCAATAGTCTTCTTACTGGTCTTTCCAAAAACAGACTCTTGCCGCTACAATCCATTTTGAATGCAGCTGTGAGGCTGATCTTCCTCGCTAAATGTTTATTGTCTGCTGATTCGCTCTGTCAGTCCCTCCAATGGTTACCAGTCTTCTATCATATTCAATATAAAATACTTTTACTTACACATAAAGCTATTAACCATACCACACCAACATACATCTCTTCACTTCTCTTAAAATATCTTCAACCCGCCTACCGTTATGCTCAAAATTTGCATCTCTCATCCACACGCATTACTTGTTTCCATGCACGGTTACAGGACTTTTTGGGGGGGCTGCACCCACTCTGTGGAATGCCCTCCCACTCACAATAATACTTTCCGCTAGTCTCCGAACATCCCTGAAAACTCACCTCTTCAGTAGCTTATCAGATTCCAGAACCGCACACATAGCTTCCCTATCTACTTACATCCCTTCTTACAGTCCACACATAACCTCACATATTTTCTCTTTCTTCACTTTCACATCCTCCTAACCCTAGGACAACTTTCTTGCGTGACTGGATCATACAGCTCACCAATAACCTCTGCAATCTGGCTGGACCAATTTGCAATATGTAGCACCTATCCTTGTGTATTAACACCTATGTCCCTATAGATTGTAAGCTTGCGAGCAGGGCCCTCTTACCTTTATGTCTGTCTGTTACTACCCAGTTTTGTTCTATTAATGTTGTTTCCAATTGTAAAGCGAAGTGGAATATGCTTCCCTAAATAAAAAACTGTTAATAAACAAATAAATAATAAATAATATGTGTGTAGCAATTTCTAATGGCTAGCTGTAATGAGGCCATATTGGCTCCCACGCCAGTGGTTTGGGTTGGTTTATTCTATCCCCTTGGGTGAATGTTACAGGCTTCCCCATATGTGCATAATATAATCAGGTTGGTACTATATTGCATATTGTAAAAATTAAAGAAGTGAAATGAGTATATCATAAGTGTTGCATGTATACAAGTGATCTGGAAACAAAAGAGTCAGAAGTTTAATCTTAGGAGAACTCCACCCTGAAAGAGCAGCACTGAGAACCTGCTGTACAATGCAACACTGCACAACTGACTTTTCATCAGTTTCCAAGAGCAACCTTAATGGTTCATTAGTGTATGAAAAACTCTATATGTGCTATTACAGTATACAAGGCACGTAACATGGTGGAGGCAGCCATTTTGTGGACTGAATCAGTATTTATTACAATGCAGTGTATAAATTTACTTTGGACTTACTGCCTCAGTGGTGTCACTAGTTCTTAATTGAACTAAAAGTGCTGTATTGTATATATGTACAGCTGCCAGAATGGTTATCTTGGTGGGCGACCAGTACACTAGCTCACAATTTAGTCCCCTTATTAACCTATTCATATTCAAAGCAGAGATCACAGTACACACGTTGTAATATGTATCTTGCAAATCTCTGATATTTTCTGACTTCCTGTCTACACATACATCAGTTACCTGCCACCTGCAGGACAGGGAGTGCCAAGCATTAGATGGAGGCACATCATGGATCACTGGATGAATGTGTCAGTACTACATGCTGCAGTTAGGAAATTTATCCGATCGTTATAGTTCATTACCCTGCAGTCATTATTGGTGATGTGGAGTTTGCAGAGATGGGGTTTTCAATAAACAAACATTCATTCATTAATTGCAGCCTCAAGGACATTTTCAAAATGTGCTTTATTAATTCACTAATGTGTGCCTGCGATTAACTGTTTCACAATCACCTTCCTGCCATGCAGAAATCCCATTTCTTTCCTGTGAATTTCTATCCTTCCCCCAGCATTGCACCAGATTGTGTGGCGTTGCCCAGCTGCTTGCAGGTTAGAATCTGCACTCATAGATGGAGGTGTCTTTTTCAAATGTGAAGTCTTTGAGCTGCGGCTCTCTAGCTCAGAATTGCTCATATGAACTATGACCTGTAACGTAAGGAGTTTGCCCAGGGCTCACATACACCTTTAATGTAACACCTGCTCTCCCTCACTGGCTCCCACACTCAGATTAAATGTTACTCCAGTGAACTGAATGTCAGCCTGACGGATCTGTACAGTGATTACATTGGCAATTGCACTGATCACCTTTTAGAGGAACGTCTGGTTAAATTACTACATGTACTATACCACAAACTAATATTTTAGAAATTCTAGTACTTAAAAGATTGATTCTGTTTATTTTTTAGCTAGTGCATTAACATGCTATTAATGAATATTTATCATGCAAAAAAGGACATCAGGGGGTAAAACCATCTGCCACAACTACACCACAACTACATAAAACACCTTATAAGCATAAATTCAATTTCATTCTTTCAGTATAAAACATATTAACTTTGTTATAAACAAACAGCTGGCAAGTTATTAATTCTGTTGTGATGAGTAGATCTCATTATTAGACAAATAAAACAAATAGCAATATTGCCATCCAAGTACGTAGTCTGGCAAGGTGTCAGCTCTCAGTTATGCCAGCAACATGAAAAGAACCAATGACGGATATATTGTCTAAAATGACAACAGGTACAGGGTATACGTTCACGAAACCGGGCGTCGCAATGCCGACAGCAGACTTCCCGACTGTCTAATCCCGGCAAGGGTTAAATGACAGGCGTCAAAATCTTAGGGTTAGGCTAGAGGCAGGGAGGGTTAGGGTTAGGCACCCCCGGGGAGACTTAGGTTTAGGCGGCGGGGAAGGGGGGGTTAGGTTTAGGCACTTAGAGGGGGGATTAGGGTTAGGCACAGGGGAGGGAGGTTAGGGTTAGGGGGTAGACTTAGATTAGTTTATACTTACCTTAAGGACGATCGGGATTTCCTCCTCTGTCGGGCTGCCGTTGCCAAGATTTGAACCGCCGGCCATGCGGTACAGTGTGGTGGACAGAATAGGCTCAGTGAAAAAATGAGCATGGATGGAGATAAGACACTGTAATATTACACACAAAACAAGAGGCATAGTACTGTATATCTGTAGTATTCTCTCATTCTGCATCTCAGTCTCATATAATACAAATGGTCTTCAAAGCTAACAAAGTACCATTACAAAGGGAGGCTGGGAGACGCACCCTGCACCACTGAGCTCAGATTGATGGACCGTCTGCTCCACTTCACAGGTTAAAATTGAGTGTATTTGGAAATATAATTGTGCTGCAAAGTATCTTATAGCCGCAGGTGTTTACATAAAGTTGAACATAAAACGGATTCAATTGCTTTGTTATAGTTATGTATAGTTGGGCGTTTCATTGTAATAAGCAGACAGGAGCGATAAAAAAAAATAAAAATGATGAACAATGGTTATAAATTCAATTGCCTTTTTAATTAAAAGTGGTTTGCAAATCTTACTGGTTCGATATGTATAGCTAATTAAAAGTGGCAGTGGGGGCTGGCAGGACGAGGTGGGTTCTGCAGAGATCTCATACAGATGGAGTTATTTCTACTGGGGTAGTAACGAATATTAATCGCAAACTTTACAAGCAATAAAGAGATGTTATCGGCCACTAATTCCAGCATCACACAGTTCTAGATCATTTGGAACTAGACAGGCTGATGATTTCCCTGTTATCTGAAAGCGGGACCTTTACAGCTTCATTAAAGGATGGACATCTATCACAGAGATAAAAGTGGACTTTTCTGCTAAATTCATTAGGTGCTGGTATAGAAGGCCCAAAATCAAAATAGGAAAGGTAGAACAATGGATGTATTCTTCTGGCCAGTAAAATACCTATCTTTAACTAAGATATATGTTCAGGTGTGACTACAGGCTACAGCGCCCTTGTGCACAGTTTGCCTTCTCATACTGTATGCATGATATAAAAGGGGGCTGCAAGATTTGCACCGGTTAGCATTTGCACCCTTTTACTTACACCAATGTGATAGAAGAGCAGAGTGTGACTGCTGAACATTTGTAGAGGTTATCATCATTTCTAGATGTTTTGCGTTAGATGATATTCCAGAATGGCACATTTCCTAAATAAGTTGCATGTATAATTCATACAAATGGCAGATGGATTGGGCAAGTGTAAATGGTTATACAGAACTATGTCTTAATAGAAAGCAATTGGGACTTTTTATTGGAAAGGTATATATTTCAAGAATAGGGTGAATTTTGCTACATTTGATTCTGAATATAATTCTTTTTAGATGAATCACCCCCTAAATACATAATATAAATACATATTGAACGGTATCAGGCTTACAGAATTAAAGAAATGGTATCCTGACTAAGGACATAATGACAATTCTTTTGCCCTGTAAACGTGACGAGGGAAAAGCCTTTGTTCTGTATTTGCGAACAACCGCAAAGGGCCACATATAATGTTCTTACACATATGCAAGGTCGTCTTGTCCTTTATGTAATTCTCTGTGCTTGTTCTTACTCTGCATGTATAGGCTAAAAGCACAGTCCCGCATCGTTGTATGCAGGGTATAATTCAGTATCTCTATATATTTATAATGCTGTAGGACTTGTTAAAGTTTACTGATGATGAGAATATAAAATATGTACTATGTCCACACCTTGCCATCAACTTGTGGCGAGGAAGGTTATATATGTGGGCGTTTAACCTAATTGTGTTAGCTGTGCTATGGGTATTCTCAAATCAAAACAAAAAAAGTATTTTTTCAGATGACTTGTTGCTTTGTAGATGTCATTTAAAGAAAGTCTAATGCTGGGCATACACTATACAATTATCTGTCCAATCTGGCTGGTTGGAATGAAAACCTGGTAATGTATGGGAGCCAATGACAGTCGATCATATGGTTTTAAACACTGAAAAATGGACAAAAAAACAATTGTTCAAATTGGTTAAATTTGTGTGTTTTAACCAATTTGTCTGAACGACCATTTTTGTCTGTTTTCCAGTGTTTGTGAGTAAATGGTCGATTATCATTTGCTCCCATACATTACCAGGTTTTCATTCCAACCAGCCAGATTGGACAGATATCTGACAGATCATTGTACAGTGTATGCCCAACATAAGATCCGTAATAAGAGCCAGCACAGCAGGCAGTCATAAAGGACAGTAGGGTCTGCAGTGCGAATCCTGGGTCCTATACTGCTCTCTTTCCATGTTAAATAACGGGTACAATCTATTTTCTGCACATATCTCACACAAAGCGAAAATAAGAAAGAAAACTCTGGTATATAAACTATAATAAGACATACAAGAAAACTTCTGAGGTCAGATGAAGCAGTTATTAGCAAGTTTACATTTCACATTAATACTGACATGTTTTTGTTGTACAAACATCATAACATGTATGTATTTATTAACTATTTGTAGCTAGGATGAGACAGCCCTATGCTTTGCTAACAGATAAGTAATAGAACTGATTCACCACTGAAATATTGTCCAATTTGCTTTAAAAGTGATTTGTCTTTTGTAGATGAAAAGCAAAGACATGACCTATGGCTGCCAGGAAACCTGAGAAGTCACTTATCTGATGTTTATTTATACTGATGTGAATAGACTGTAAAACTCCTATTGAATAATTACATTCTCACAGTGGTGACGGTCTAATGATGATGTCACTGGCTCCTAGGGACGGGATTGGCTGCCTTCTCACGGATTTGATCCAAGAGACAACATCTGATAAGGAGGAATGAGGCACAACACCATTCATGGGGCTCTCATCACCAATCCTCAAGTACCCCCAACAGGTCATGTTTTGTGGATTTCTTTAATCACAGGTGAATTAATCTAATTTGCTGGTCCAGTAATTATCACATCATCTTCTACAGGCAGAAATCCTTAAAACATGACCTGTTGGGGGTATTTGAGAACCACTGAGACATATGATGGAGCTACTGCTCACACACTATCATAGTCATACAGCAAATCCGCCAACTTTGTGAATTGGGAAAAGTGTGTAGCTGCCTGTTCTCTCTGCCAAACACACATGCCTTGCTGCAGGCACCCGTTTGGTGCTACTCTGCTAAGTGATCACGACTATTCGAGGGACAGAGCCCTGAAATCATAAATGTCCTGCCTAAACTGGGACAGTTGTGAGAGATGATACAATTACACTAAGTGGTAAGGGTGCGGCCTCTGTAGCTATATAAAAGGATGTGTTACTGGTCTACTGGTTGCAGTTCAACTTTGAGAGCTAATTCCAAAGTAATTAAGTCTAAAGCTATTCACTTTCACCCAGCTAGTTTATGTCTATAGGCATGTATTTTTTTTTTAAATAATTTTTTAATCTAGACTAATATTATAAGAACGTTGTGTATGTCTGTTTGTTTGGCGCAAAAATTACTGAAACAATTCTCATGAAAATTAGGGATGTGCAGGCTCGGATAGGTTCGAGTTTGCACGCCACGACAAAGTCCAGGAATGATGATGTTTGTCCATGCAAGATGACGTTTTGCCTCTTTCTGAGTTCCGTTAATTGGAAGGGAAAAATCCGAACTCGGCGTGCAAACTCGAACCTATCCGAGCCTGCACATCCCTAATAAAAATGCATCATTTTGTAGTGGACACTCCTAGAAATAACCTGTACTTTGTTTTATCTCCATCCATCAGGTTAAAGCTGAGCAATAACAAAAAAAAATTTATTGACATGAAATTGCCTTGTCTACTGAAGTACAACTGGAAGGTATAAGATGTAGGCCCTATTAAAAACTAAGGTGTAGTTGGGCAAAAGTATGTGATGTCCCAAATCCATCTGCACTGCTGGCTTGCAGTTTGTAAAAGACCCTTACTTACGTACTGGCAGGTACTATATAATGGGAGGGGTTTCTGATTTCTGTAATGGGAGGTAATAATACTGCAGTGGAAACTCAGGCAAACATTGAACAATGTATTTAGCTTTATGGTTTACATTTTTCAAGTTTAGTGATCCTTTAAAAGATCTAAAATATTATTTTGCTGAGGATGTAGATAGGAGACCGGCGGACCGGACGCCGCCGGTCGTAATCCCGAAGTCGCAAGCTCAACACGGGACTAAAGATAGGCGCCGGAATCTAGACAGTTGCCACCCCGAACAAGGTTTTAGGATGAGCATTTTATTGACAACAGGTTTATAATTATTATTATCCTTTATATAGTGCCACAAGTGTTCCACAGCGCCTTACACAGTACATAAATAAGTGAACAAGAAGTAATAATGCTAAATAGATTATATATCAGATTGTTGAAGTAGCCACTCACCAACATAACAACTGTTGCTTTTTTTAGGCTATGTCAATTGTCAGGTAACTGGTATATGTAGCATATGAAAAAGGTCGCACACCCCTCCACACACTGCTGATTTATTATGGCTTTGGTCTACAATGAATGCATGCACCCCTCAAGTGGGAGAGAGTGGAACTGAAGCACACTGTGAAATGAGATGGATATTCATAAAATAACAAACACAAAGATGATCATCCTAATATAGGCTCGGCATGTTCACACAGATTGAATAATGAGAACTGATTTCATCGTGTAACATACAAAGGCCGCTATGTTGTTTTCAGTGATGAGTGACTCCCTTTAATAAACTCTTTGAAGCATATTTTCCTCTAGGCCAAGTGTTGTAAATGGAGATGGCTCACTGCAGTGGAGCACACTGGGGAAGGCCAGGTGAGTGTCAGCTCCTTCTCATACACCTTAGGTGAATGTCTCTCTAATACAGCTGAGAAACAGTTTTTTAACTACTCAATTTGGGAGCAAGACTACTAATATTGTCACAGCTATCCCACCAGATAAGATACAGAACATTTAAGGCGCATATCCACTACATGAGAAAAATGAGCGATTGAACAATTACGACATCATTATCGTTCAATCGCTCATTAATCGTGCAGTAAAATGCCGGCAACGACCAGCGATTCGCATTCCCGCTGGTCGTTGTCGGCATTTGTCATCGCCTGAACATACTGCCCGACCTGACGAGATCATCAGGTTGTGCATGTTCGGGAATGAGGGAGGGTGTCTGCACTGAACGACATATAGTTCAGTGTGAGCTCATTATCCACTGCACAGGATGGTGAACGATTACAATGTTGTAATCGTACAGTCGTTCCACTCATGTACTGGATATGCACCTTTAGGGGCATATCCAATTGCGGGCGAAATATTCAAAAAACCCTGCGGCGCAGGGTGTTTACCGCAGCCGCTGGGCTTTAGTAACTATTCAACAAGGTGCCTGAAAATGGGACACGTGACTTCTATGGAATTCAGCGCGTCTATTTCCTCGCACCCACAGAGCAAGTCTGATTTTTCCTGTGTGAGTGTACCCCTCCCCCCTTGTAGAGCAGGCACTGAGAGAACTACATTTCCCAGCAGGCTGTGCGCCTCCCAGTACACCTGGAGTCTCCCAGCAGCCCATTCGCCAGTGACAAAATGGAGGGGAGGCCACCAGGAGCCGCGGCGACCACCAGACACGTAAGTAGCTTTTTATTTTCAGCTCTGAAAACCTACTGACCACTTTATTTTTTTCATTGGACACCGTGGGTATTCGAAGCGCGCACACCCGCGTAATCCAAAATTGGAAGCAAGTTTTTTAGCTCTCTAAACTTCGCACCCAATTGCATATGCCCTTAGGGCCGTATTCAATTAGCCGCAATAAACAATTTTCAGCATAAAGTTTTCGCCAATGACGTAATTTCTCCGTATTCAGTGCGAAAAGTCTGCGCCTTGTAACCAGCGGAAAAAAGTGCAGAAATGGGGGTTTAGGGTGCAAAGTTGCTGGAACACCCCTGAAGCCTTGGGACAGTCCCCCAAAGGTAAACTGCGTAAAAAAATGTGACAAAAAAAAAAAAATACTTTAGATCACCCCAAAAAAGTACTTTAGTTTTGGGGGTGAAAAAACCAAAGCTGGGGGACAAAATTAAAAACTAGTAAAATAGACTCCAGGGGGTCCCCCGAGTATGCCCCAGGTGTCTTTTTGATTGCTGAAGGTGCGTTTTTTAAAACCACTCTTTAGCGATAATTAACCATGCTTGCACCCATTTTCATGTACCCTAAATTTGCTGGGACTACTTATTTTTGCCAAAAAAACCCCTGCAAAATGCTATTCTTTACCACTTGTGCAAAGACGCTAAACAGCAGCAATTGAGAACATTTAAGCACCATAAATACCTTCAGCAGGGCTTTTCGGGGGTATCCATAGTGATCCCCCATGTCAGTGCATCTTTTTTTGGGGGGGAGGGGTGCAGGTAGATTTCCCCAAATCTGACAGCACTTTTCGCCTGTTTGAGTTTCGCCGGGACGCGTTTTTGTGTCCTTTGGAATTGAATAGGGGCGAAAAGCGGCCGCTCACATGGAAAGTGTTTTCTCCTAAAACACGCGATGTAGGCGGAAAGTCCGGCAGGCGAAAAGGATAGAAATTTTCGAGGCTGATTAAATACGGCCCTAAGTCTGTGGCTGGAGAATTATCTTAGATATATATATATATATACACACACACACACGGCCAAAAGTATGTGGACACCCCTTCTAAATAGTGTGTGTGGTCATTTTACTCACACCCATTGCTAGCAGGTGCATAAAGTCAAGCATACAGCCATGCAATGTCCATAGTCATACATTCTCAGAAGAATGGTTGTACTGAGAGAGCTCAGTGACTTTCAACCTGGCACTGTCGTAGGATGTCACCAACACGCCAGTCAACTGTAAGTGCTGTTATTGTGAGGTGGAAATGTCTAGGAGCAAAAAAATATTCAGCTATGAAGTGGTAGGTCATACACACTCACAGAGCGGGACCGTGAGTGCTGAAGGACATAGAAATTGTCTGTCCTCAATTGTAACACTCACTACTGAGTTCTAAACTACCTCCGGAAGCAGCTTCAGTACAAGGACTGTTCTCCTGGGAGCTTCATGGATTGGTTTTTCCATGGCCGAGCAGCTGTACAAATGCTTCAGTTCACCATGCGCAATGATCTTAACCAATATTCAGTTTACAGTATCAATACAATGCTTCATATCTGATGTCACTAGCCCCCAGGTAACTAATTGGCTGCATTCTCATACATTTTATCTTAACATCAGTTATTTATATAGCGCATACATATTCATACATATTCTGCAGAGCTTTGCAGATATTTGGTCATTCATGTTAGTCCCTGTCCCAGTGGAGCATACAATCTATAATCCCTAACACAAGTAGATACACACTAGGGTTACATTTGGTCGGGAGCCAATTAGTATACTAGTATATTTTTGGAGTGTGGGATGATGCGGGAGTACCTGGATGAAACCCACTCAAACACGGGGAGAACATACAACCTTAACAGTTAGGGCTGTGGTGGGACTTAAACCCAAGACCTCAGTCCTGTGAGGTAGTATAGCTAATTGTTAAAACATCTGTGCTGCCCAAATCCTGCCTCAGCCCACAAAATGGCTGCTGACAGGTGCATTCTAAGGTGTATGCAATAGAAGATTTTTATACAAGGTACCAAAATTAAAACCATTTCGTCCTTACTCAAAGTGTAAAATCAATTCCAAGGCACATTTCTGTTACCAAGTTATATTCAGTTGTGCTAAAAACAAAAGACAAAGAAATGTGAAATAAAAAAAAGATAAAGTCACAGATTTTCCTCACTTTAATGATCCAGGTGCTGTGTCTCAATTAACAAGGATCATTAGCTGTCAGCAATGAATGATCTGCAGTCCTGCTCTCCATCCAGCCGTCAGCACAGTAATACATCTCCCTCTGATCTGATGGATATTCTGGCGCCTGTTTACAAACCAAGTACCCTCATGTGTCACTGGCTGGAGGTCAGCTGCTGTCCAGGAGGGGGTCATAAAGTGAACAGGATGGACTATTCCAGGTCTCTGTATATTTTAGATGGGTGATAAAAATCCCTTAGGCATTTTGGTAGTTGGGCTATTTTTAGGATGAATATTCCAAAGGATGTGATAATAACCCCAAAGGCAGCTGAAATTAGCCATTACAGATGTCCTCTGCTGTGGTCATGCCTATCCCATCACACATTACAGCCCACCATCTCTTTCTAGCAACGTTCTAATAAGAACACTTAGTTTCATGCATCCTCTAAAATGGTAACAGACTGAAGAAATAACTACAATATAACTTGGGAAAAACAAACAAAGTGCTGTATCCTGCACATAATTATCTGTTATTGCACTAACATATTCCAAACCATGTATAATCAGGGACACCAGAGAGCATGATGGCACTGCATGCTGGGTTCTGTTCACACCACCGGCCCAGGGTGTAAGGGTCTGTACACGCGGGCATTGTCAGGCGTTTAAGGCACATTCTTAAAGTCTTTTAAACATACTTCGGGGACAATTCAATTAGCCACAAGATCCCGCTAGAGGCAGCGCGCATTATGTTTCAGTGTTATGTTATGATCATGAATGAGTTATTCCTTATTTTAGTTGCCAGTAATAAGTGTCTTTACATAAAAGTTAATGCTTGGTACTTCATAAGGTCAACTGCAATGCTCACTTAACAGAAAAGACAGAAGTACAAGGCTTTTGTCTTTCCTTTGGACAGGCGTTGTATTCCAACACCTATGTACAGAACCTAAGGTGCCAGATATCTGTGATATGCAGCTACTGCAAGAGTACCAATTTAAGTGTACCCACTGCCGCACAGTGGACATTGTGGGCTGAATGAAAACTCATGAAAATACAGACTGTCAAATCATAGAAACTAATGACATCACTGAGGCACGAGGACTTTTTGTGCAGATTGTGACACTACAAATGTCTTGTTGGTGCCCTAATAGCATGAGGTTAAGCCTTTGTTTACGTGCACAATAATAACTTTACAGTACCAGCCTGCAAGCCCCACCAACTCAGCACTGACAGACAACTGATTAATCCATCTCCAAATTTACCACTGGTCAATCAAGGGGGGTGCCTCTCTATAAGCTGAGCAATAAATCAAATGGAGAATTCCTGCACATAATGCAGGTGACAATTGTGGTGAAAACATTTACTTACTATCTAAATAATATACATTTGGTTAGCTCTGTAACTATTACCATCTGATGTTGTACGCATGGCACTAGCTATACAGAATGTCACAGGCAAGAACAAAATACTGCGCACATCTGATCTACCTGACAGTCCTAAGGTGCTCAATAAATACTCACTGACAGCTATGCGTCCCTCACATTGAACATGTGGTATATGGTAGAACATACTACGTAATCACTAAATGCGAAGCACCTCTATATCATAGGGCCCATACCCACAGTTAGCACTTTTTCTCCTGTTGTTACACAACAGTACGCAGAACCTGCATTTTGTTTTTTGTTTTTTATATTTTACATTGTAACTAGTTCTGGAAACAGGAAGTTCTGAGTTACATAGTGCATGTGATTCCACCTTCGTCACCAGCTCCAGGACTTGTCACTGCCTGCACCTATCACCCCTGGCAGCCTTTAGGCTGTCTATATGTCCCAATGAATTATTGTGTGAAACTGTGTCCAGTGATTCCATACACTGCCTATGAGATTGCTCCATTACATACATTATATATATACACCTACATTATAGACACTTACTATACCTGACCACAGGACCTGCAGTAAGCCAGGGTGCTCGGCCCCACCAAATGTCTGCTTGAACACCACCAACGTTTTACACAGAATAAAAGCAATGCACACAGGAATCTTTCTTTATAACGTTGATTCATTTTTTTACTGCGAGACTTTGTGCAGCTCAACAAACTCACCTCTATCACTGTATAACCTGAATTTACAATGTTCTTGCTGAACCAGACCATCCTATTTACAAAACAAGTTCTGTTTATTGTTATACTAACCAAAGTCTCCCACACAGACATGATGAATGAGGGTCTAGTGGTGGCATTTGGCCTGATAGACCACTCCCCACAATGGCATTCTTACCCCCTATGTAGATCACACATTACGTGTCTTTATAGCATCCCTTTCCTGTGCCTGCCCCTACTTGGAAGCAGATGGAAAAGCTCTTTAGCCCAAATTCACCATGACTTTCCCATTGTACCCAGTCCATCTGGGCTGTTTGGTGACTTGACAAGACGCTGAGCCCCCAGACTTATCACCTGCCCTGCTTGCACAGTGTATACACACACACAAAGGTGGGCCCACAATGGAATGTACTCTGAAAAGTTTAGGCAGTGAATAAATAAAGAGTCGTGAGCTGCAGATAAGAGACAAGTGTTAAGTTATAAATCACATACAGTCACCGTTCAATTTATACTGGCTGCAGATACACAAAACACCCCAAGTCATCCTGTAGTTATTAAGTTGTAATGCTGGGCATACACTATACCGGGAATGGCCAACCTGTGGCTCTCCTGCTGTTGTAAAACTACAAGTCCCAGCATGCACTGCTTCAGTTTTGCTATTAGGGAATGCTAAAACTGTGGCAGGGCATGCTGGGATGTGTAGTTTCACAACAGCTGGAGAGCCACAGGTTGGCCAGGCCTGCTCTATACAATTATCTGTGAGATATCTGTCCAATCTGGCTGGTTGGAACGAAAACCTTTTAATGTATGGGAGCCAATGACATCCTATCATATGGTTTTAAACACTGGAAAACGGACAAAAAACAATTGTTCAAATTGGTTAAAATTGTGTGTTTTAACCAATTTGTTTGAACGACCATTTTTGTCTGTTTTCCAGTGTTTGTGAGCAAATGGGCGATTGTCATTTGCTCCCATACATTACCAGGTTTTCATTCCAACCAGCCAGATTGGACAGATATCTGACAGATCATTGTATAGTGTATGCCCAGCATTACTGAACTGAAAGGCACAGCAGGTCTAACCTTTCTAACTGTTGCAGAACTACAAGTCCCAGACTGTAGAGGCAAACCATGTACAAACTGTGGTTCTCAGCCATCACACAATTTAGGTATCTGTATTGTAATTTAATATACTTCTTGACAGCAAATCTGGAGTCCATAATGGGAAAAAGAACACAATGATCTAAAATATATATAAAATATAATCCCCCTCAACTGTTAGAGACCCTAGTATACCCTAAAAACACTAGATTGCATTGTCTTTAAGACAGGCCACTTACTGTACTACTAGATTGCAAGCTCTACGGGTAGGCCTTCATTGCATCATTAGGGTGTATAGAAAGATAGACCTTGTTTCTCACTATACCTACAGGCTTATACTATTAAAGGGATTATAATCCTACATTTATTGTCTCATATTTTGTCTATGTAAATATCATGGAATGTATTCAATTCATACTATAGAAATTAGTTTATATGACAGTGCTAGTTGGTCTGCCAGCAGAAGTCCCCCTTCTCCACATGCCCATTATTTTCTCTCTTCCGCTCCTGCCAACCTGTATGACAATCATGGAATTGTCGCCTGGGTAATAATAAGAATGGAGAAGCCCTGGGAAATGTGATTGCAGGTAGCAGCCACAAGGGCTTGGGGTAGGAGCATAGCAGTAAAATATTTTCCGTGGGTGGTAATGCAGATCTAATATGATAAAACAGAGGTAAGTGCCCCTTTAAATACGCTTTTAAAAAGTTTAACCTATGTTTGTGTCAAGTTGATTTAAATTAAACCGCTGTTAAGTAGGAAAAAATGCCAGCCTACACACTGTGAAAACAGCCATTTTATCAGCTGATCCATTATTCCACTTAATCCAGAAAGGATCAGTGGAATCCCCTTTCAGACACACCGAGAATTTGGCCTGCCTCAGCCAAATTCCCGGGTTGCCGCGTATGTCTGAAAGGTATCTATCCGGGAACAACTTCCTGGGTAGCCGACCATTCAATCAACCAGGGAATTACCTGGGATTTAAGTCTCGGGAAATTACCCTGCTTATGTCTGAATGGTGCTACCCGGGAATTTACTCCCGGGCTGCACCAAGCAGCTTTTACATTGAGTTGGCAGCACAGAGCGTCCTATATGACGCTCAGCGCTGTGGCATTGAGTTGGCAGCGCAGCGCTGCTGCTTTGAGTTGGCAGCACAGAGCTCTCCACTCCCCACGCCGGTGGCTGTGTACAGAGAACCCCAGTGCCAGCGGGGTTTCTGCCACAGCGGGCCGCTCGCACTCCCGCTGGACCACCAAGGCAGATATAATTAATTTAATATTATTAAAATAAAATGGCTGCAATGATTGGTCGGCTGCCTGCTGCATAATGATGATATCATCAGCAGCAGCCGGAGAGGGGATAGGCTAGGAAGGGCAGAGGAGAGGCAGGTAATATTAAAAACTAAAAAACCCTGCTTATGTCTGAAAGGGGTCTACCTGGGAATTTCCCGTGTAGACGCTGCAGTGTGAAAGGGGGGTCTTGACCAAATACCCGGGAATATGCACAGGAGAAATTCCCTGGTCTAAGCAGAAAATTTCCCGGGTTGTATGCCTAAAAGGGGTATAAGGCTTATGACACACAGTGCCTAATGCCTCAGGGATGTCTCTGGTCTGAGGGAGTTGACAGGCTGCATTTTCATGATTAGTTTATCCCACAAAATGGCTGCCCTCACTGTGAATCAGCACTGGGTACACTTTAACACTATGAATAGAGCATCTCTGACCTAGAAAGATGTTAAGGTGACAATACAATATATTAATAAAAAAAAAAAAATTATATATATATATATAACAATAAAGCAGCCGGAAGATTAGATCCACCCAGTGTGCAAGTGGCTGCCTAGTAACTCTCTCTAGCTAGATATAGCTTTCCTAAGACTCCAGTTTCTCTCCCACCAATTCTGACTACAGCCGCCTCATGGAAAACCTTGACATTTAAAAGCACAAGAGCCCCCACTCTTACAAGGTATATGGCATGTCACAAATAAAATATATAGAACCTGCTCTTATTTTTCTATGTTGGCTGATTTTCCCCCTCTACCTTTACAATCTTCAGCCAACTTCAATAAACTAGAAGCAAGAGGTGACCTGTCAGAAATATGTATTTCCCTAGGAAAAAAAAAAGTGTGTGTTTTATTATTTTGTCTTTTTTTTAATTAGCAGAAAAAGCTAGCTGTTAATAAATTGGAGTGTAAGACATATTGCTCTGAAAAGCGCAATGTTTTCGCTTCATTTGCCTGTTTTGAAGCAAAGTTTTCGCCTGCTTTCTCAATGATCGTCCCCCCTTTTCGCCCTATTCAATTGCAAAACGGGTGAAAATTAATATATGCGAATGCAGCAAATAGCGAAAAGGACAGCTCTTTTTGGAGTAATTAGTCTGTGCCCCCTAAAAAGCATTACTAACAGGGGGAATCAATATAGAAGTGTATTAAAACCCTAATAAAATTAATTAGGGTATTTAAATTTATATAGGGCTGTTATATGCATACTTGCATAAGGGCGGAAAAATGTTGGAAAGCAATTTCTTTAAAAAATAATTGCTGTAGTTAAATTGGGGGTATATTTAAATGGATACTAGTATATTTTTGTATCTATAAAGTGCAGATTTAAATTTTTTTTTAAAATACACCTGCTGCAGCCACCTGTCCCAACCATACAGCACCCCAAAATACCTGTCCCAGTACTTTAGACCCATTTTTCAAAATTTTTTACATTTTCGCCCCAAAAATTACATGTCTTTTTTTTGGGGTGAATTCAGATAAAGTTTTATTTTTTTGCCTAATTAGTCCTGAACCAAGACCCCACATTTGTACCCCAAAATATGGATTTTGCACTTCTTTTCTCCTGCCTTTGGGTGGAGAAAGTTTTTCGCCTGCTTTTGCCTATGGAGTTTCCGCCTAGGCGAAACCGTCCTGGAATTGAATAGGGCGATACTTCGGAAACAGACGAAAACTTTTCACCTGTAATTGAATACGGGCCTTAGTACCTAACCACAGGAAGTTAATAGGTGGATATGAAGTAGTTGCCAGTAACAAAAATGGAGGATTTAACTTCTGGACATCACTGAGATTCAAATAAGCCAGATCAGTGCTCGAAGTGGGAATTTAGAGGTGGGGGTATGGAGATTGAATCCCCCCCTTGGGCCCCTGCTTCCATATAACCCCACTGTACGTCTCACCCCACATTTCTCCCTGCCTGCTCCCCTCTCTCACACCCTGCCCTTCTAACTGATTCCCTCTCTCACCCCCTACAAGACTAACTGCCTGCCTCCCTCTCTCTATTCCCTCTCTCACACCCTCCCCCCTCTCCACTTCCCTCTTACCTGCGCTGCTGGAATGAAGCCGCCAGGAGCATCGGGTCCTCGTTGCTGATGCAGTAGTGCAAGCCAATGAGAAGCTGCCACTTGGCAGCTTCTCATGGCCGGCGGCCGCGAGCCCCGGGATTGGCTGGCGGCCGCGAGCCCCGGGATTGGCTGGCGGCCGCGAGCCCCGGGATTGGCTGGCGGCCGCGAGCCCCGGGATTGGCTGGCATTGCAGCCAGTGTGTGCTGCTTAGTGCTTACAATGCAGCCAGGACCGGATGATTGCTTTGTCCCGGCTACATGCCAGCGTCTCCACTGCCGCCGAGCGAGATGTGTCCCCTGCGGGCCAAATCTCTACTCATTGCCATTGCCACCGCTGTTCCAGCACTGGGATGCCATACTGCATCCCAGCGCTGGTGCATTCTTTTCTGCGGCTAAAATGAAGTGGGGCCGGGAAGTGGCGGTATGTCATACCACCGTATACCGCCCCACTTCGACCACTGTGCCAGATACCAACTGACTATATGTACACAGTTATAATAATAACTTGTATTAAAATGTGTTATTAAAACAGGTGTGCTTGGTGACTGTCTCACGTTTAAAAGCAAAGTCGCTGTGAGCTTTAAACCTTGATAGCATACCCTGAGTTTAACACTAATGTGATGCCTAGTTCAATGTTATAATTCTGAGCAATAGAGTAGGGACTTGCAGTAAAGTGGGGTCCCGTGACGAGGGTCCGAGCAAGCTTAAATGCATTGATCAATTCATGAACCAAAACCCCACTGTTTATTATGTGTATTATTATTGTTAGTTATTACGGTGAGTGCAGAGCCCCTGTGATTGATATACAGGTTGAGTCTCCCATATCCAAATATTCCGAAATACGGAATATTCCAAAATACGGAATATTTTTAGCATGACTGAGAAAGTGAAATCTTTGCTTTCTGATGGTTCAATGTACACAAACTTTGTTTAAAACACAAATTATTAAAAATATTGTATAAAATAACCTTGAGGCTGTGTGTATAAGGTGTATATGAAACATAAATGAATTTCATGTATGTACACAAACTTTTTTTGATGCACAAAATTATTAAAAATATTGTATAAAATGACCTGCAGGCTGTGTGTATAAGGTGTATATAATACATACATGCATTCTGTGTTTAGATTTGGGTCCAATTCCCAAGATATTTCATTTTTTTATGCAAATATTCCAAAATACGAAATATTCCGATATCCAAAATACCCCTGGTCCCAAGCAATTTGGATATGGGAGACTCAACCTGTATATGTATATATATATATATATATATATATATATATATATATGAAATTGGAGACTTAAAATACAGGTCATCACGTTTACGCAAATGACCTGAATTTATTTACTATATATATATATATATATATATATATCTATCTATCTATATCAAGAAATAGATGGGTACAGCGCCAATACCTGTGTAACTTACTGAGTGAACCAAATAAAGTGTATAGTTTATAGCAACTGGGCCTATTAGTGTTCCGGCGTCAGCTTTGAGTCAATAGTGTAATACCAGTGTGGGTATTATTGGAGACAGTGAAAAAAGTGAATTGACAATCAGGCGACTAGTTTGCTATATGTGTTAAACCACAAACGGTAAAAGATACAATACAACACAAATGAGTTATTAATTTCAAGTGCAATGTTAGTCTGGTTATAACTCAAAACATATAGGAGGGTGTATTTTTATGGGAAACTATAATATAAACAATTCTAGATGACGATTCGTTGGATTACAAAATCACTTGGTTTTGAGGTCTCCCTAGGATACAGGAAGTAAGGTGAACACCTGACCCCTATTTGAACTCATAGTGTGGTATAAATACAGGATCACCACACTGAGACATTATCCCCTTGATGAAGTCATAGAGACAAAACGCGTTGGGACTGTTGTTGCCTCATGCACTGTGGAGAACTACCTCTCCCTTCTAACCAGATAAGCTGCTTAAACATCAACTTATCTCTACTTTGTTTTTATTTATTTATTTTTTACTGCCAGTCATTATTTTTATATGGTCACATTCATTTATTTTTTGTGTGTGTTTTTTACTAATAAATTGTCATAATTTTAATCATTCCTAACTTTGCACTAGCACTTTGTTACCTATAGACTTGATATAATTTATTTATTATTTAGCATGGAATACACCCTCCTATATGTTTTGAGTTATAACCAGACTAACATTGCACTTGAAATTAACAACTCATTTGTGTTGTATTGTATCTTTTACCGTTTGTGGTTTAACACATATAGCAAACTAGTCGCCTGATTGTCAATTCAGTTTTTTCACAATATATATATATATATATATATATATATATATATAAAATTTATTTTATGTACGTTGGGGGGTAGGGATATTTAAAACATGCAGATACATTTAGAAGAGTTGGGAAGGAATGCTTCATAGCTCAGTATAAAAGTACTGCTGCCCAGTATTTGTGTGCTATAGATATATATAAAAGCAGAAAGTTAATTCCCTGCATTGCAACATTGAGTGAGAAAACAATCTCCTTAAAACTATAATTAGAAAAGTAACAAATGGTTATTTCATTCTTACTTTAAAATAATATTCAAACTACAGTGAAACTACAATTTGCGGCTGATATTTAGGGATTGTAGGTGAATATTTTAAATGGTACTCGGAGTCAGTGTAAAGCCCAGTGTGCTTTAGACTGACTCAGAGCGCTGTTTTAAATATGTACCTGCAACACGCCAGAAAGCAGCGGCTTCATTACCCGCTGCTTCGTAAATTCTCCCCATAGCATTTAACTTACAGTACACACATTAAATGAATAAAGAACCATACTGATAAAGGTAAGCCACCCAAATAGAAGTAAAAAGCATGTGGGTATGCCGACTCCATGTTTTAGGCTGAGCCACGATTCAGACATTGAACCCATGACTCATTTTAACATATGATACAAATTTTCCACTTATATTCCCAATATGTGTCATTTTACATTACACATTGCATTTTATCTGCAGTAACAAGCACAAGTCTCTAACAAGAGCAATTCTCTTGTCATTGATAAATAAGTGTCTAAAGGGAATTTGTCAGTCATCACTCAGGCCTTGTGGCACTTGCAGGAACTTTAAATGACCTGTTGACAAGTTACTTGATATATTGATGTCATTACATGGGACAAACTGAACAATAACAAACTGAGGGAGGGGTGGACAGTGAGGGGACAGAGAGACCAGACACACTAGACAGCGAAACTGCAAGAATTTGGACTGACCCTACAAGTGTCATGACCCCATACAAATATGGTGCATGTAGGGATGGTCATTCCACCTTCAAGCTGCCTAATCTGAAAATAATACAATATCTACAGCAGGAGTATTCAACATGCGGCCGATCTACAGTATAAAAAAACATTGGGAGGTGAAAAACCCATAAAAAAGGAATACTGTATCACAATTTAAGTACATAGCAATTCACATTTCTGTTTTGGAAAGCAAATGTACAATAGTAGGTGCAGAACTACTTTCTGGAATAAAAAGAAAATAAATAAAATCTAAATTGAAATATAGAATTGAATGTGCATGGGAGAATGTTTACGGTCCTCTCAGATATACTCTAATAACCTGACCAATAGACACATGGAAATGTTTCATAAGAATGGGGGAGATTTATCAAAGCTTAGAGAAAGTAGAGAGAGATAAGGTACCCAATCAGCTCCTAACTGTTATTGTTCAAACGCAGTCTGTAAAATGACAGAAGCTGGTTAGAACTTTCTCTCTCTCCACTTTATCTCTCTCCAATATTTAATAAACGTCCCCAATATATGTCAAAACAACAGTAGTGTCTCATTCACCAAGAAATGGCTATTACTATACCTGTGTGTATGCACAGTATACAATTAGCATACCTTGTGTGTATACACAACATATACACACAAGGTATGGGCTATTAAATAACCAAGGCTTACGGGGCAGAATGTTCGTCTCATGCACGTGTTTTTGAGTGGTACAAAAGATTTTGTGATGGTCGTGAGGATGTCGAAAATGATGAAGGACCCGGAAGGCCTTACACATCGAAAACAAATAAAAATATAGAGAAAATTGTTCAAATTGACAGTCGACTCAGCATCCTAAAGATAGCAGAAATGGTCAACATCGACAACGAAACGGTTAGGCAAGTTTTGCACCAAGATCTTAACATAACAAAAGTTTATGCTAAGATGGTTACAAGAAAATTGAAAGCGAATTTGTACAGACATTTTGGAACCAATTCAAGCGGATTGCATTTTTTAGATAAAGTAATTACCTGCGATGAAACCTGGATCTTCCAAGGGTGGCTGAGATTAAACTGTATTATATGAAAATGGAGGCCGAGTTGGAATATACTTGTAAAAATCTTGAATTAAACTATCTTGGGGATAGACTTGATGCCTCTAGAATCAAATGGCTGGCTACTCAAAAAGCTTGGACAGCCCACTTATTGGACAGGACTAATCATAGGCTGCAGTTTTGTGCTAATTCCTATTATGCATATGCTGACAGACCAGGCAGTTTCCTAGCATGTTTGGTCCATGCTGAATGCCCCACTAACACTATCTCAGAGCTTATTAGGAAGCATCGGTCTTGTTAACCTATAAAAATGTGTATAGTTCCTGGTTGTCCTGCGATATATTAGATTTATATTCCTATATTGCTTCAATTGGGCTTCCTAGTCTTTGCCCTGAGGCTCATGTTTTTCTTAATGCCCTGTTAACTTTGGAAGAAGTTGATATGGCCATCAATTCCTTTCCCGGGAGTAAGGATCCAGATACAGATGGCATCCATCTGGAAGTTTATAAAACACATGCCCGTATCTTTGTTCCTAAATTATTAAAGCTGTATAACAATTTGTTTCTAGATAAACTCCTTCCCTGCATCTGTCAGAAACATTAATTGTAGTTTTGCTAAAACCAGAGAAAGATCCCAAATACCTGGACTCATATCGTCCCATATCACTAATACTTACTGATGCAAAAATTCTGGTCAAAATCATCTCTTTAAGACTGAATCAGGTAATCGCCTCGGTCCTCTATGCTCCCATTTAGAGGGCAACCCTCGATGTCCCCCAGTATCCCGCTTCCTTTGCGGTTGGTATCCCAATTGAAATATCTAGGTATCTGTATTACTAATTCCCCACAAGATTACATTATGTTGAATTTACACCCCTTGCTTGCATACTTGAAAAATAAAATGATGACTAGGATTAACCTGATCACAATGATAGTTCAGTCTAAGTTCCTTTATGTATTTCAGGAGTCTCCAATGTTTCTCCCAGCTTCAATATTTTGTAAATTGGATAGTATGCTGTCTTCTCTGATCTGGGTGAACCGTCGCTCCCGCATTAGACTTAGTGTTGACGAGATCTAAATCCTCTGGTGCATTTATATGAGAACTCTATTCTTAAATCCCTTTCTTAGTTGCGAGAATTTTTTCTTTATACCAGGTTAGTACTTCTATAGATTTTTCAGTTTGTTAATGAGCCTCCTGACATACAATCTTTCCCTATGAAGATGACATGCTTATTCTTAGTCCCTCATATGTCCATCTTTCATTCACTCATATCTTATGTCACATTATCAGGAGTCCAAATGATTGTATCTTAAACAGAAATGGGAGGCAGATATAGGCCCTATGAATGATAGTGACTGGGATAGAGCCCTTGACTGTG
This sequence comes from Taudactylus pleione, assembly GCA_031769625.1. Lineage (NCBI taxonomy): Eukaryota > Metazoa > Chordata > Amphibia > Anura > Myobatrachidae > Taudactylus > Taudactylus pleione. Next base: position 15,726,365 of record JAUIMM010000012.1, on the reverse strand, counting down.
ATCGCGTCTCCACTGCATCCATAAGGTTTCAACAACTTCAATTATTTCTGTTACATAGAATATATTTAACCCATGCTCGGCTCATTTCTTTTTTTTGGCCGTGCGTAAAGCAATTGTCCAAAATGTCAGGCAGCTAATGGTACATTTTGGCACCTACTTTGGGAATTCCCCACAGTTCATACATTTTGAAGTAAAGTTATAGATGTTTTGTCCAGCAATGGAAAACATCATCATCACCAAGAATGAAGAAAACAAGTCAAGGCAAATCCAAATTCAAAGCCATTTTAATTGTTTTCTTTGATATAAAGAGTATTATTTTGGAAGACTGGGTACCAGATGGCACAACAGTGAATCAACATTACTACAAAAATATTCAAGCAACTTTGCGGGAAAGGTTCAGAAGAAAGAGGCCAGTAAAAATGGTTTCATCCTCCATCAAGACAACGTACCAGCCTACACAGCTTTCTGAAAAGCAGTTTTTGGCTGAGAAACAGATTGCAGTGTTAGAACACCCTCCATACTCGCCAGACCTAGCACCGTGTGACTACTTTCTTTTCCCTGAAGTCAAATCTTTACTCAAGGGGACCCGTTTTGCATAAGTTACCAAGGTAAAGAAAACAATGATGGAGCGGTCGAGACATCTGGCAGATAATAAACTACAGCACGGCTTTGACCAATGGTAAATAAAAATGCAGCAGTGTGTACAAAAGGGGAACAAAATTAAAATGTACTGTACTTAATATAATTAAACAGAAATTAAACAAATTATAGAGTCAGTCTTGCTATTTAATAGCCACACCTCGTGTTCCTGAAAGGTTGTTTTAGTGCGGCTGCCACGCTCCTGGGCGATTTTAAAACAACCAAAACGCGGCCTGCCCTTATTACGTTGTCCGATGAAGCTGCTGGGCACACCCCCTATAGTGGTGAAAAGGGAGATGTGTGTCAACGCAATACCCCCTTTCTGAGTGGCCATGCCCCTTTTTCAGGGGCGAGTTGAAGTGCCCTTTTCTGACAGATGCCCTGTCCCCTGCCTGCGCTAGCGTGAACACTAATATATTTATGATGTCTTGATAAGTGTTCCGCCCCGAAAACGTCGGCAAAGTAAACGCTGCATCAGTGTGTGTTATTTCTTTATTGACAATAACCACAATAAAAAAATATATAAGGGCGCTGGTCTTTTACTGGTGACAAAATTAAATTTGATAGAACTGCTGCTTTCAAGAAGGTATTGCCCCATTTTCTATGCAGAATACTGGAAAAATTTATTTCTTATGAAACAAAAAGATTCCAAAAAAGAAAGCGCTATTCCACCAATAGGAATTAAATAATTAAATTTATTAAAATGTACTCAATAAAATAAAATTAAATCCACATTAAATAACAAACATTGGGCCTGATTCAGACCCACTCGCAAGCGGCTGTCCGCTCGCAAGTGGGTCGATGTTATGGACTGAGCATGCGCACGACGGAGGGAGCTCCGTCGTGCGCATGCGCCAGACGCGACGAGCGAAGGAAAGTCCTTCGCTCGTTGTGTCTGATCAAAGGGGGCGTGCTGTCGATGTTGATTGACAGCACGCCCCCTTTGGTAGGCGTGCCGGGGGCGTGCCTCCCTGACGGGGGCGTTCCCACGGGAATGCCTCCCGTCAGAAGCCGGCCCACTGACATCACTAGTGATGTCAGTGGGAGTGATTTTGGCTCTGATAGAGCCAAAATCACTCCGGAGCTTGCGGTTGAAAACCTCAACCGCAGGCTCCGGCTCGCAATTTCGATGGTCGCGATGGTCTCGACCATCGCGGCCATCAAAATGCACGCTCGTATAGCATGTGGGTGGTGACCCACAGCTATACGAGCGTCCAGAAGGACGCTCCATTTTCATGGAGGCCGGCCCTCATTCAGAGCGTGCGCTCTGCTCAGAGCGTACGGCTCTGAATGAGGGCCATTAATAGCAAAATAGGCCATTAGACTGCATAATTAGTAATACATTTCAACATCCAACATAAATAAGCATTTCAATAGCAGCACAAGTCTAAAATTGCTTAATCAGCATTTCAATAGCAGCACACTTCCAAAACTGTTAAATATGCTCCATACACATTGCTCATTAGTAGAAGCTTTCTTTTAGGCAAGTTAGTCATAATTTTCAGAGTTCAGCATAGATGCAATTTAAACGTTATGGTGTAATATAAAGCAATACATAGCAGCATCCTATCAAAGTTGCTCAATATGCAGAAAGTCTTATGGCCATACAACCATGCTGGTTAGTAAAAGTTGTGGTTAGTTAAAAGTAAAGCATCATTTCATACATCATATGAGGCACTCTGTTTTCAGCTCCTTAAATCAGATGGATAATAACAAGTCCAGATTTTCAGTGAGCACAGCTCTCTTATGAGTTTCGCTGCTTGTGTCACCAATTATGCAGCAAATAGAAGCAGCTACAGTATAATCTAAGTTTCCCCCGGATCCGGTATCCGCCTTTCAGTAGAGATTGGCATCCTTTTTCAGTACTCTGAAAAATGCACTCTGAATTTTTCCATTTCTTTTTAGAGTCTCCGAGTGCCTTCCATACTGGAACTATATTTGCTGCATTATAGAAAAGGCACATGGGCATGTTGTGCAGTTAACTAGTTGAGTGCTGGGCTCTGTTTTGTGTGTGTTAGTGTGTATAATTATACACGCAAAGTGCAGTATTTCAAATCAAACTTGCGTTTCAGAAGGATTTTTTTACCCCTAGTGTGAAATGCAGAATATCAAAAGTTCCAGGACCTGTTTGAAAGCACTCTAAAGAATATCTTATTAGAATAATGCGGTGCCCGCACTGAACGGCGTTCACTAAACATCATTCAGTGCAGGAGTCCGACCTCCTATCTCTGAACATGCCAAGCCTGACGAGCATGTTCAGTAGATAGTCGGTAACGGCAAGGACCCAGCGTGCACGCACATCGCTGGTCCTTGCCGGCTATCCATTACCCGACTTTGTGAACAATGCGACCAAAACCTCCACATTCTACTTAACATTTAACTAGCACCTTCTAAAAGAGAATAGCTAGAATCTGATTGGTTGCTATGGGCAAAATCACTTTTGAAACTCACTTCTAAAAACTCTGACTTTAGTAAATTTACCCCCAGGTGTTTTCCTATGAATGTCTAGAAATGCTACTTAGAATATGTTTGAGTTAAATATAACCATTACTACTAAATAGCATTGGTTGTATAAACAGCTGTAATGTTGATAGAGACAGGTGTTCTGAGGTAAATTTTTTGCAAGGACAGAACCCATTTACAATTCATGTCAGAGTATTTGAACAGCACAGCAGAAATTCAGATTACAAATATAAAGGTGACAAAAAACAAAAACTACATCTGATCTTGATGAAATTTCTAACATACGGTATGTCCTGTTTTTGATTAGTTGTAATTAACATAAGGTATACTGGGCGCAGGCCCACTGGAGCAGTAAGCATGTTTACATAAAAAGTAATGCAGAACGTAGCCTGGAGGAGTGTCAACCATTTGTTTCTGTACATCCTCTGGAAATGATTGGAACCGAAAGTAAGAAAGGCGCAGAACCAACTTATAATACCCCTGAGGGGGGAAAAAATGTGTGTTTCCTGTAAATTGTCCACTACACTAATTACTGGAACACGATGGGTAAAAGCAATGCTCACTGGCAACGTACCAAACAGTATAACCTGAAATTTATTTCCATTTACTAATATTGAAATGTCATGTTTATAGAAATAAATGGAAATGAAGGTCTGGCTGTCGCTGATGGCAAAATTACCAGAAATAAATAGTAAAAATCCATAACATCACTCTCATTACATTGTACAATCTCATGACGGGGTAGAGTTAATTCACCCTCCAGCTGATGCCAAACTAATCTTATAGAGAAATATCTGTAAAAATGACACAATCACCTACAGCCATGTAGCTAATACCATATTACATAAGTCCTGAGTATACAGCATGTGAGTATTTATGCTAGTTTACATATACTTATAAGAAATGATAGTCACATTCTGAGGGACATTTATGAAAACTGGAGGACAGGTAACTGTGTATTTTCCCATCACAACAGATTACACTTTCACTGTTTATTACAGTTTACAAAATTAAAGCACATTTTTGATTGGTTGCTATAAATTAGACTATATACCTTTTTATTTTTTACTTTTAACAAAGTTTCCTATGGAAAACTTTTGATTATATTGTAGTTCTTCAAAAACCAGGCACCAAAATAGCCATCTACCAAAAAAAAAGACACCTTTTAAAAACTGCTGTACAGGCACTGTGTACAGAGGTGGCATTGGCCATAGCAGGGCGAGAACGTGGGGTTATAGCAGAGAGAGAGAGGAATAGTAGCAGAGAGAGGTTTTGGGCACAGCAGAGAGAGAGAAGGATGGTGTGGGGCCGTAGCAAAGACAAAGTAGGGTAATCAATTAGAGGCGAAAAGTCAGAAAATTTTTGCCTGTCCGACTTTACCTCATTCGCCTGTTTCAGAGACGAATACATTCCATGTGCATCCCCGCTTTTCACCTAATTAAATTGCAAAACAGGCGAAAACGGAAATAGGCGAATGCGGAACAGGTGAAAAGTACTGAAGAATTGGGGAAATCAGTCTGTACCCCAGAAAAAACAATATAGATGTGTAGTAATAGCCCTAATAAAGCTATTTTGCGTACTTAAGTTGTGTAAATTGCTGGCTATTAGCGTCTTTGTAAAAGTGGTGAAGAATAGCTTCAAGCAGTATTTTTTTGGTGAAAATAAGTAATCCAGTCAAATTTGGGGTACTTGAAAATGGGTGCTAGCATGTTTTTATATCTCTAAAGTGAACTTTTTAAAAATGTGAAAAATCCACTAGTTGCATGCACCTGCAATCCCAAAAACACCTGACCCATACTTGGGGACCCCCAAGAAGCCTAATTCGCTAGTTTTATGCTTGTCCCCCCCACTTTTTACATTTTCACCCCAAAATTGACATGTCTTTTTTTGGGGTGTTCTTAGGGTTTTTTTTTTTTGCAGATTTTTCCTTTGGGGGGCTGTCCCAAGGGTTCTGAGTCGTTTTCCCATGTTTGCACCACAAAATAAAGATTTTGCGCTTCTTTTCACCTGCTATTGATTGGAGGATCTTTTTGGCGAAGTCAATGCATCGAGTTTCCACTTAGGTGAAATAATCCTGGAATTGAATTAGGCGAAAAGTTTTTAGGCAACATTTTTGCAAAAAAACAGGCGAAAAATGTTTTTTCGTCTCTAATTGAATATGGCCCAAAGAGATCGATAGTGTGAGGCCACAACAGAGAGAAATATATGTGGAGGAATCTGATGTTCTGAAATGGTTTTAAAAATAAAATTACAATTTTACACCATATTCCACTAAAAACGACTTTATAATAATGTATGTGTTTATAGTCTTTTCTATCGGTTTTATGACTTGAATTTTTTGAATTTTTGAAAATCAGTACATGATGTGTATTCTATAAAAGTGATGTTTTATTGTGATGTTTATTATTCTTATCATCATTTATTGAGAAAGCAGTGCCATATTACTAGACCTATACACCGAGATCATGTTACCTTATATGCCAAATGTGGGGAGCACATGAGAAACAGGTAGCAGAGTAACAATTGAAGCTGCTGGTGAGAATGTAAGGGAGCAGCATTATCAGCCGGCAACAGTAAAGCACCCTTAGGTGGCTGGCATTTCCTTGCAGCTACAGGTGGTGTGATACGGGTGGAATGAGGAGAGATAGTTGAATGTTGAGACTTAAAAATAACTTGTCATTGTGGGCGTCTACATCTAGACGCCCGGCATTTCACCCTTGCCGGGATAAGACAGTCGGGAAGCCGGCTGCCGGTATTTAGGCAGTCGGCTTCCCGATTGCCTCCCTGTAGAAGTACACAATAACCATCCTTTACCAAGTTAAACAATTTCCACTTTGCTCATTAGCATAAAATACAGAAAACAAAATGGTGCTATAGCGTTACAGGACTACTTTACTCCTCTTCATGTTACAGACCATATTTCATAATCTGGATTATTATAGGTCAATCTGAGAAAATTCACGTTATTACTGTACACAGGAGCAGTGTGCAGAGAAATAACCTGTAGAGAGTATTAGTACATATCCATTGTTCAACCGTCGATCACACAAGTTACGTGGCACTGATCCTCCTACACTTGCCAGTTATTTTCCAAACTCCTGTTAGTACTACACGTACTAGTGCTTTTATGGGCCTGTCTGACAAAAATTGGAATGTTACGCTGGATACACATTAGGCTATGTATTGGATGGTATGTTGTTTTCAGGCAAAATGGAATGACATATCTTTCACATTGCATAGATGGAAAGATGTGCTGCACGCCAGATGGGAAGATGTCAGAGGGAAGGATAGTGGTCAGGTATTTTTGTGCATAGACAATGTGCAGTGCATGCATATCGGTAGTATTCCTACCATGGATAACTAAACACACCTTTTCTTGTGCTATGCTAAGGATCTCTCAATTGGATTAACAGACCCCTACTGATGTCTGTGTGACACATCAGGGTACAGATGTTTTTAGGGTAGGTTACTAGGGTCAGAGTACCTTTTTTGCCATTGCGCACCTGCTCCTCCGCGTGCCTTCAGTTATGAAGTGGGTGGGGAGAGAGCAATGAGTGTCCCATCAGAGTGCAGCACAAAGAAGGGTTGGTAAATCAATAAGACGTAGTAAGTTTGTGGAGTGAAACGCACCCATAAAGGTGATATTCATACATCCATTGTGTTGGAGCTTTCTGGATCACTTACTTCAAAAACTACTATGTGAGATTAGCAGGTTTCAGAAGAATACTGTCCCCTGTGTCAAAAACTGAATATCAGGGCCAAAGTGTTCTTCTCCAGCTGGAGTGACTGTTTTTCAAGGTACAATGTATGCTTATGAAAGCACACTCATCCTGGGACAAAGGCGAGTGCATCATATTACTGAGGCAGGTGCAGCTCTTACCTGATCTGTCCTCGCACCAGGGGCCGACTCTTTGTCCTGTTCATGTTTGAATCAAATGGCACCTCGAAAAACTGCAAGGGAAACACGACAACAAAAGGCACATGAGTGATGTACAGAGAAACAAGCCTCTTTTTTTTTTTTTACCGTTACTTTATACAGTTAATGCATACAATAGTATTAGTATGCACATGTACAGTATGTGTGTTGCATGACCGAGTGCTTTTGGCATGCCTATTGCACCTTTTAAGATATTTAAACAGTAAATTTCACAGGTGTGAGACAAAAAGAATTTCAAAGCTTCATCCACTCTGCACAAAAAAAAAAAAATCATGGCCTGTCAACACATCCCTGGTCTGTGGTCACAGGCAGCTTTGCCTCCTAATAAGATTGCTTAATCCTACAAGCTGCGGGCGGGTGAACTTGTGACGGAGATCAGGTAAGATGAAAAGGACAAACGCATGCAGCAACACAAACACACACTGTGACAAGAGCTGTGATGAAACAAAGTGCTGATGGATGTGGTTTCACCACAGATAGCTAGTCTTGGAGAGGCAAGGGTGAAATCTGAAGGTACACCTGACAAAACGCCACAAGTACAAGACAGTCCTTCATAAATCTGTGCATCATATCTACCATCGCATATTTAGACTACAGGCTGCTATGGGGCTCAGAGCAGTGGGGGCCCATTTTCCTTGTCATAGTTACAGTGTTCTATACATTTTTCACCATTGGGTGGTACATGGGGGCCCTTACAATCTTTTATTATGCGGCCTTCAAAAACCTATAACATAAAATCAATAACCATTCTTATGTGTGTATTCCATCAATCATTGCGCATGTCTAATCTTTCAGCCTAGTCTCAATACACAGGGCATATCCACCAATACTATATTTAAAACCCAGACTATATTAAAAGCAGATAAAAACTGTTTTTCTATCACATAAGTCACCATAATTTAGCCACTAGAGGCACTGTTCCAATATTTACCTCAAGTGAAGGCAGCAAAATTGCAGCTTCCATTTAATAAATATATAGGGTTTGACAATGGGACTACACAGATGTGTCCTTACACCCGGCCGTGAGACACCTGAAGCGGGTGAGCCGCGCCCAGCAGTGTAGGGCACAAATTTTCTTTAAATTTACATCTTATTCGAACTGCAGACGCAGCAAATCCCCTCTCAGTCTGTACCAGACAAACTGGGCAGCGACTTTAACAGCACTGGAATTCATTATAAACATGTACAAAGCAGCAGATGAAGCACAACAGAACTTGTCGTGAGAAAAAGCCATGGCTGTTGCATCGTAGCACTTTGTATACAGATTCAGACTCATTCGCACAGAGATATACAAATGTTGCATATCAAAATCACTGCACTCCAATAAGTAGCTTTGTTTCATCGCATTACTACTAAGATGCACATTCGAGTGCAAAAGACACAAAAAGGCTGAGTTGCACGGAACCAGGGGCACAGAGAAGGGCTGTTTGGTGCGACTGCGGAAATAGTGTATGAGGACACATGTTCCCTTCGCTTTGTCTATGGCCATTTTGTGGCCAATACGTTTACAATGAGGGATTTTAAATTCATAGTGCAGTATTTTCATGTACTGAATACCATTCATTATTTCCTATAGGTTTTAAAAGAAATGCATCCAACTGTGTTCTCTAAAATTCAGTGGGTATCTGTGCCAATGTAAAGGTAAGAGTCCCAACTGCCCGTGTGTAGGCAATCTTTATTATTTCAATTTATAGCTCACCAGGCTATCGTGTCAGCAGGTAGGTCACTGCCAAGCACCAAGTGTACAATCTAGGAGGAATTGTACTTGATTGCTCAATCTGCTGTTAACCAACCAGTGGCAGGAAACTCACTGCCCACATCAAAGGGTCTGTGATATCCCCTCATCCACCTGTCTGTGTAACACTGAGCACTTGCCGCAGACCTTCCCTTTAGCTCCCTGTCTGAGGGAGATATAGAACTACAAAACATCTCTTCTGTAATCACAGAAATTATTATGAAGACAGGTTGTGAGACATTATGTCAATGGCGCTGTAGGATAGGACGGATCTACCAAGCCTTTCCTCACTCTTCAGCAATGGACACAAATCTGTTAACAACTATCGTTAAAATAACTTAGTGAAAGGAGTTTGTAACATTCACAGAGAGAGAAGGGAAAGTTTGGGCTATCTGTCTGCATGTGAGGTATGACTGTTACTGCCTATGGAGAATAATTTTAATTTATGTTAGATGATATAATAGCAAACCATACTTAGGCCTGTATTCAATTTGAGGCGAAAAGTCCAGACTTTTTGCCTCCTTCACCTGTTTTTCCAGGCAGAAAAGTATCGCGCGCATGCCCGCTATCCCCCGTATTCAATTTCAAAGTAGGCGAAAACGGCAACCAGCAAAACTTGGATCAGCGAAAAAAAAACAGGAATTTTCGGGAAATCATCCTAGGATCCCCCTAAAGATGTCTAGACATGGGGGATCACGTTTTTGCCTGCTGAAAGAAGTCGGGTTCTTAAATAGCCGCGGCAGGTGCATAAATGCGGCTATGAAGAAGTGGTGAAGAATAGCACTTAGCTTTATTTTTGGGGAAAAATAACTATGGCCATCAAATTTGAGGTACATGAAAATGGGTGCAAGCATATTTTTAAGTCCCTTAAATGATTTTTAAAAATTCTTCAAAATGCACCTGCCGCTACACCCCCCAAATGAAGAAAACACCTGCCACATACTTCCGAACCCCTCTGGAATCCATTTGGGTAGTTTAGGATGTGTTCCCATATTTTTTTTTTTTTTTACCCCAAAATTTGAAATAAAATTTTGGGGTGTCCCGATTTTTTTTTTTTTTAAACTTTTATTTACACCATTCCCAGGGGTGCAGGCTGTTTTTTTAAGCCTGCACTCCTAAACCTCAATTCTTTTTACATTGACTTTTGGCACCGGCGAAAAGTCAATGTAATTGAATACGGGGAATAAGACAATAGGCGAAAAACGACATAATTTAATTTAAATAAAATAAGATCTATTTACAAAAGATTCATATTTACTTCATATTTTATTTTTAGAGACACTAGGATTCAGTGCCTCATGAGTAGCCATGAAGTGCCTCATTACTAATTGATAGGCTGTATTCTTATAATTATAGCTTCACAACTTGCCTTGCTAATTGCATGGATTCCTGTGAATTCATGGGTTGTGCTCTTATGAATATTGGTCTGTCCTATAAAATTACTTCTGTTACTATATGTATGTATATAAACCACAGCACTGGTTTTAGCATAGAATAATTTTAGTACGTTTAGGTGACTGCTCAAATGAAGCTGCCATACTGTCAATTTCACTCAAGAAATTAAGAGTTATGGTAGACTTACCTTTGTTAACTCTATTTCTTCGAAGTCCATAGGATCCACAGGGATACCATGGGGTGTGTGTGGTTGGAGTAATCCGGGCATCAAACAGTAAAGCTTTAGCTCCCAGGATGCCCCGGGCCTCCTCCACATATACCCCGCCCCCAGCCACAACGTTTTGTAACAAGCCCAGGGCAGGAGCAGGAAAGAAGAGAAGGAAGAACATTACTCTCAAGAAACACTCTCCCTGAAGATGAAGGAATCAGTTATCAAGAGAGAAAAATACCCGTTTAAGCCAGATGCGTTAGGGTGGGTGCCCTGTGGATCCTATGGACTTTGAAGAAATAGAGTTAACAAAGGTAAGTCTACCATAACTCTTAATTTCTTTTTCAGGGTCCATAGGGGATCCACAGCAATACCATGGGGATGTTCCATAGCAGTTTCCATAATGGTGGGGACACTCCTGAGCAGAAAGGAGAATCCTGAGAGGCACAAGTATCAAGGGCGTAGAATCTGAGACATGTGGACGGAAGACCACGTGGCCGCCTTGCACAATTGTTCAGCAGAAGTGCCATATCGAACCGCCCACGAGGCTTCCACAGACCGAGAAGAATGAGCTGTAACCCTGTTTGGAACAGGAAGATCATCTTGCGTGTAGGTCTGAGAGATTGTCACGCAGAGTCATCAAGCCAGAATCTGTTTGTTAGCTGGCCATCCTCACTTGTGAAAGCCATACAACACAAAAAGAGAATCTGATTTCCTCAAGGAGTTTGTACGATCCACGTAGATCCGAATAGCACGAACCACATCCAAGGAAGCTTCACCTGCAGAAAGATTCGAGGACTGGAGGGCTGGAACCACAATCTCTTCATTCAAATGGAACTGGGATACCACTTTAGGGAGGTACCCAGCCCTGGTACAAAGGACAGCTCTGTCCGGTTGAATGATAAAAAATGGGGAGCAACAGGAGAGCATGCCAAATCAGATACTCTGCGGGCAGAGGACATAGGGAGGAGAAAGATCGTCTTTGCTGTCAGCCACTTGAGGTCTACAGACTCCAGAGGTTCAAATGGAGGAGCCTGTAGAGCCCTGAGAACAAAGGACAAATCCCACAAAGCTACTGGAGGGACAAAAGGAGGTTGAAGATGGAGAACCCCCTGAAGGAATGTTCTAACATCAGGCAGGGGAGCAATCCTTTGCTGGAACCAGATTGATAGAGCAGAAACCTGGACTCTAAGGGCGGCCAGGGGGAGACCAAGGTCTAACCCAGCCTGGAGAAAGGCAAGCACCCGGGTGACCCTAAAAACTGGTGGATCATAGCTTCTGAGGGAGCACCATTGAAAGTAAAAGTAATAGATGCGGGCTGTGAGCATTCATAGGGGCAGCTGCTGATGGCAGAAAGGCAAATTTAGAGGCTGCCACAGTAGCCACAATTTTGTCCAATTCTGCGCCGAACAGCCTGTCTCCAGAGAAGGGTAAGGATTTGAGTGCCCTCTTGGATCCTGTGTCCGCCTTCCAGGACCGTAGCCAAAACAGCCAACGTGCAGCTACCGAGGTTGCATATGCCTTAAATGCAAGGAGTCCAGTATCCAACACAGCTTCTACCAAAATAAGAGGCTGTTTCCTGAATATGGGAGATGTAGGCCAGTTGTTCCCTGGTAGTGTCTGATGGCAGGCTCTCTTCCAGTGCCCCTGCCCATCCTTCAATAGCCTTAGCCACCCAGGCCACAGCCATAGCTGGCCTTGTGATAGCGCCAGAGAGCCAGTAGACTTACTTGAGACAAGTTTCTAGCTTTCTATACGTGGCGTCCTTAAGGCAGCGTAGAGCTTCTGACTAAGCGTGCCACATGCAAGTTAACAGTGGGAGGGACTTCCCACTTAGTACACTCCTTAGTAGGGAGAGGGTTAAGGGACACTAGTCTTTTTGGGACCTGGAACCACTTGCCAGGAGTAACCCAAGCTTCTCCCAAGAGCTCAGTGAGCTGTTCTGATTGGGAGAATTCAGCCTTAACCACCTTCTGACATTTATACATCAGGGTTTTAGGTTTAGGGACCGGTTCATCATCCTCTATATTCAGGATTGATTTAATCGCCCTCACTAAAGCAGGAACATCCACTGTTGAATGACGGTGATCCTCACCCGAGAGAGAACCTTGTGTGTCATCTGCCTCCTCAAATGATGCATCAGAATGTGAAAGCTGGGTGGACTGAGAGGATGATGCAGTCTGCCTATGTGCTTTGGTGGCTAATGGTCTGTCCGTCTGTAACCTTTGCTGAGAGGCAGCAGACGTTTGGAGTCATATTCTGAACTGAGTGGGCATAAATATCCATCCAAGGAGGATGCATAGGGATTACCAATGTAGTAGGCTGTAATAGCTGTGGGTATCACATGGTGGGAAGCAGCATTGGAGTTGATAAACGATCCACTAGCTGCGGCATAACCTGGGATACGGAGAACACCCAAGGTGGCTCATATACAAGTGCTGGTAAGGTGGACTGTTGAGCAGATTGATAACAATTAGCACATAGACCATCCTGTATAAAATCCTGAGAGGGCAAGCCCACAAAACAGGATTTGCATGAAAGTAGCACAGGGGCCTCAGCCTCCTGTTTATCTTTGCCTTTGGAAGACATAGAAATAGCCAATAAGTAGCACACAATAAGTGTCTAGTTAATAATGCAATGTGACACCCTTCACAAATATAAGTAAATGTGAAGTACTAATGCCCCTATACACCTGGTAGTTGAGGGTTTGAGAAAGAGCAGCAGAAATAGATATAACTGACAGTCAGAAAGTTTAAGACAGTATATCACATCAGAGCGGCGCTGGCAGAGGTAGTAGGAGCTGCGGAACAGGCGCCCATTGGGACGCCTTGCTGCTTGCTCAGATAATATAACTAATAAAATTAAAAGCTTGGGGATGCTAAAGCAGTCCGACTGTTACAAAAAGTGCGACTGATCCTGTCCAGCACCAAACGAAAAACTGTCTGCCTCTGGCTGGGAATATATGTGGAGGATGACCGGAGCATCCTGGGAGCTAAAGCTTAACTGTTTGGTGCCCGGATCACTCCAACCACACACACCCCATGGTATCCCTATGGACCCTGAAAGAGAAATGGCCTGCGTTTCTCCCATACACTGTCATGTTTGTTAATTCGCAACCTCATTTACACAGAGCAAAATGGCTGAGATACAGTCACTTCCCATGGTCTCACAGTTTCCCCTTGAAATACTCCATGACAGCCATTATAAATGGTAACTTCCCTTCTAAATTAGGTAGAGACAGGTTAGATGTTATAGAATACGGCTACTCCCCTTTACCCTGTGTCTTGGAGTAACTCTCAAGCTGACAGTCACATTTGTGAGGGTGTGGATCATTAGGTCTACAGTAAATAGGTAGACCATGTTTGGGTAGACAATGAAATTTAGACAGGCAATAGATCGACAGGGTCTGAATATCGACACACTAGTAAGAATGTCGACTAGAAAGAAGGTCGACAGGGTCATTAGGTCGCCACACAAATGGTCGACACCTGTGTCTTTTTGTTTTATAGCCCTAATCTTCATACTAACCCTCCCCTTGGTGCCTAACCCTAATCGTCCCTCCTGGTGCCTAACTCTCAGAGTAGGTGTCTGACCCTAATCCTCCCTCCTGGTGCCTAGCAGTCGGGGTAAGTGCCAAACCCTAACAAAAAAAAACATGTGTCGACCATTTGTGTGTCGATCTAATGACCCTGTAGACCTTCTTACTAGTCGACCTTTAGTGTGTCGACCTTTAGACCCTGTCGCCCTATTGCCTGTCTAACTTCCATTGTCTACCTTTTTACTGTAGACCTAATGATAGGATACCCATTTGTGAATAGTATTAGTAGTTCTTATAGAATTCATCTTGAAATTTATGGTCTATTGGTCCTTTGAAAAAATAATAAAAATTTAATTTATTTTTTTTTATAAATGGACAAAACATAGTAAAAATGGTGCTTGATGGAGGCTTCCTTTTAAAGCTACATAGAAAAGGAAATTACTAATGTAAGAAAAAGACCAACTGATTTGGCCGTTTGATACTTTGGTTTTGACAATTTACAAAGAAAAAAAAAATCCTGCACATAATTAACTTAACTTAACCATTTAAAAAAATTTAATTTGTCCAACTAAAATTGTTCAGAAGACTGATCAACTGGGTGGGGAAACCTTGTCCTAAATCAAATCAAAAATAATTTTACAGTTACCATTTACAATATTGGCTATTAAAATATTTGTGTTGTGTGATGTGTGACTAATCTAAAGGACTTGATCTGAGAATGATAGAATGGTTTCAATAAAATCATTGTGTGTACTAAGTCTGGTAACCTTGATCAATCAGAAACAAGATCACTACGATATGAAGGGATCCTACCATTTCGTCCATGCCCAATAAACATCCCATTGATTTTGATAGAAGTATTATCAATCATTGCCGTCAAACTATCTACTTAGGTCTAGACACATATGACGGAGTAGATAGCAGCAGTAGCTACAATGTGATACTGAACAGATTGTAGTTATTCCAGAAGCTCACTAAACTGTAATCTCTCTATAGCAGGGCACTTCCTACCCTTTGGTTACACATGGGCAACCCTTTTTCTCTACGTTGTATGTCCCTGTTTGTATGCTATAAATTCACCCATCTCGGGCAATGCAGAGCATTGTGGTGCCTTACAAATTAACAGCAATAATGATAATATCCCAGCTGTGAAATAAGAAGAATGAAACTGATATTTGTGACTTTGACAACTATTTTATTCTCACATGTACTTTTTTCATTCTAGGTCAGGAACAATAGCTAAACTGGGATGTTCATGATGCACAGACGACAACAGAAACTTATACTTCAGTGCCATTCGCCTCCCTATGTGTATTCATTAAAACCTATCCTTAATTACCACTGTAGTAAATGAAAGACATTTTGCTGAATTAGCACCATGACATGAAAGGGATGCACAGCAAAACACTAATTACACTACAAATAACAGCTACCACATCAAAGAGTTAAGTGGTGATGGCTTGTAATACAGTGTGTTTCAAGTCAGCGTTGGTTTCACATGATGCTGGTCTCTGGCGTCTGCATACATGGTTTGTACACAGGTCGTATATGTTGCGTAATATTTGCAAATGCAAGAAGCATACATGATAACTGCAGCACTGCAATGTCTTTGGGCAGTGGTTCCAAAACTCGGTCATCAAGTCACCCTAACAGTCCAGGTTTTAAAGATATCCATGATTGCACACACATATGGTTTAATCAAAATGAATTCGGTATCAATAAAATCACCTGTACAGCAGCATGGATATCCTTAAAACCTGGACTGTTAGGGTGCCTTGAGGACAGAGTTTGGGAACCACTGTCTTAGGGTAATGGTGCTTTAAATACAACAAGACGTCAAAAGATGCATGTTGGGGTATGTAGTTTCTAAATTGCCAAATCTACCAGAAACATATATGTGATGCAAAGTGGGTGAGGGCATGAATGGACCTGATACATCTGGGACAAGAAGGAAGAAAGTGCACCATAGCCCTCAACTGTTACCAAATTAACAAAAAATATTAACTTTTTAAGGGCCCCCACCCTTCCCTTCAGTTTTGTGCCTGAGGGTTTCCCCTCTCACATAGACCTAGGGGTCTATCCATCTAAGCCTTGGAAGGAGATAATGTAGACGGAGATAAAGTACCAATCAACCAGCTCCTAGCTGTCATTTTTCAAACAGCCTGTGACATGGCAGTTAGGAGCTGAATGGCTGGTACTTTATCTCCGTCCAAGGCTTAGTAAATAGACCCCTAGGGGGTCTGTCCTTCCATTAAACTCAATTTGCTTCGGTTTTGCTAATCTCTACTTCCTACTCATCTCACAGCAGCCAAAGATTTTGTAGATTTCTGCTACAAGCAAATGTATGGAGATTATGAAGAAGTTTCTCTTTTTCTGCTTGCGTCTACATAAAAGCTGTCTTGCTACAGCAGACACTTTGGTTCCAGCAGATGAGTTTTGGTTGTAAGCCCAACATTATTCTGGTTACAAATGGGTTTCCTATGGATGTCATTAAGATAAAAATAGCCATTTTAAAGCTCAGCTCTTCCCATCTGATGGAATCTCGTTAATTGGGAACAAGCACATATTGGATTTGCTGGCCTGACTGAAGAGCTGGCCATTGATTCATACCTTTAATAAGCTCCCTATCTGAGTGTCACAGGCCTAATTAACCTCTCTAATGTGACACTTACAGATTTAAAAAGCAGTAGGTAGAAAGAAACCATGCTGCGAAGAAGCGAACGGGTCCTTATTTACAAAGTGGTGTTGTGTTCCAGAAATCAGTTATTACCCACCTGCCGCACCACACGTGATTTATCAATATATACACTTTAAATGTGGATCACACTTCCGCTCCTTAGCTCCAGAACAAAAATGGTTTATGTGCTTAATAAAGAGGGGGTTAAGGGATTTTATATTACATTAATTTAGCAAAGTGTAACACTGTTATATAATATTACACAGAAACATATAGCCTGCAGGGACTGGCATAATGGTGTCAAGTGTAAGTGTTAATTGGAAAACCTGTTTATTCAGACTTCCCTTCTGGAAATGAACTACTCATAGTATCGCTAAGTGGTCCAGTAAATTGTTTCCTTATAAAGGACATGCAACATCCATATTCTCAAGAACTCTAGCATGACCTTGTAATGCATTTCTGCACGTATACTGTATGGTATAATCGTCACGTTCATATGTTAAAACATACTGATTATACACTAAAGTTATTTCATCAGTAGAGATGAGAAATCAGTTGTACACCTATGCTCTGTATATGGCCACATAGCACCCAAGCTGAAAGCTGTAAACTCTGTATTTGAAAACAGGGAGTTGTGATAAGGCAACTCTGTAGGCAAAGAATACAGTGGCCTTGATGGCAGCTCAGTCCAGCATCTTCAATTGTTCAAAGATATGAGATGGAAAGAAGGCAAGAAGCTGGGATTTGCTTCTATCTGTATAATCCTTTGTCTGAGTGTCATCTTGAGCCTGTAGATACATCTGTACTGTGAGGGCTGTGAGTGCGGCAATTTTATTTTCTTTTAATTAAAAAACTTATTAGAAATAATCATGTACGCCCTACTGTAAATGACTGGATATTAAAAGTCTCCTCAGAATCTCATGCAGTGAGAAGAACTCCCTGCTTTCTGATACAGGATGCGGTCAGAATGCCGACGTCGGGATTCCGACCCTTATCAGAATACCTGCGCCGGCATCTTGGGCAGTTTTTTGTATTTCAGAAAATGTCAGTCTCAGGATATAAAGTTTGCTGAATTTCATATATCCCTCTATGAATTATTTTGTTGGAACTAGTCCTCTTTGGGACATAAGCTGTAGAGGAGAGCTGCCTTCCTGCAGACCACAACAGTTTGTGCCCTCTGCCGGAGGTTTGGCTACAGGGCGAGAGGTGAGGCTGGTTTTTAAACACTGTCCTCAAAGGCAGGAATGTGCCTCTCCTCACACTCACAGACTGTCAATTCAATGACCTGCTCAGATAAATACTGTGAACACACAGATAGGACAGAGATGGGAACTGCGAGTTCAAAAGCAGAGACTTGCTGGAGGGCTTCACTCCATATTTCATGTCATATTTCGAGGGAATGGAGAAAAGTCTGTTACTTCAGGTAGAGGGAAAGCACATTGTCTATAACTACAACTCTAGCTTCCTTCTATCCAATGCTTCACTCCACCTCCACCTTACTACAACTAAACCTGGGGCAGTTTAAAGAATAACAATTTTAATTTTGGGTTGAATTCAGTAAGTTAAACAGTAACACTGAATATTACATACTGTATCTGTGTCTGGCGTTCCTCCCCATCATGTCAGTAAAATTGTTTGCCCGCTGCAAACAAGAAGCAATGTAGTCAATGCCCCTTCTCCTTGAGCTTTTCAATACGCCCCTCCCTCGCAGCTGAGCCTATTTTGGCACCAGCTAAGGGAGCACATTATTTGAAAGAGGGTACTCTCCACAGGTGATGGCCAGACAACAACTACTAAGAGGAAACAATTTCAAAGAGGACACTCTTCTCTTTCACATAAGGGTACCCCTCTTAGTTTATTGAAGTTAGGATGGATCAATGTAAGAGATATGTGTGGCACCATGCGTGTGGCCAGTAAGGGGTGGGGGGAGAAAAAATGTTGGCAGAAATGATTTCATCATGGGCGAAGCTGCGGGCAACAGCTAGTCTTATTTAAATATATCAAACACTGCACTTTCAGTTTTGGGAAGGGTCCATTAGGTTATGTAAAATCACGGCCCATAAAGTGACAGGACATTCAGGTCACGTCATAATTGTATCTATGAATTGTACAACAATAGTACAATTGTTGGACAGATGAAACCCAACATATTTTTAAGGCTTCAGCTCAGTACACAATCAAGTAATTATAAGATGTGTGGCTCATCCTATAAACGTTGAGAGCAAAGTCCAGTTACATGACAGACAAATCAAATCAGTTGTAGTGGCAATATGCCTAAAATGAATGAACCTCAGCACCAATGACAGCTGATGCAAAATGGGATATTTTCTTGGTCTAACCTCTGTGCATATTGTCTATAAACAAGATGAATGTATGACCTTTGCTTCATTTAGAGGGTAGTCTGATATCACAATCATCCGTCACCAGTTTTACAGGAGCCTCACATCACCACTCTATGGTGGAGGAATATCCTGCGCTCATACTTGCCTACGATCCCGATTCAGCCGGGAGCCTCGTGAAAATAGGATACCGCTCCTGGCACCTGGAAAGGCAGGCAAGCCTCCTGGCGGCCGCCCCCACTTCCCCCCCGGCAACAAGAGAAACCCCCGAAGCGGCATTGTATAACAGGGGCGGGGACAAAATGACGTGATTACCGTGGCCACGCCCCCGCTCTGCCCACATGCTGGGTAAGCTGTCTGGCCAAGCCCCCTGATATTTCGATCTTGCTACTCCCTCCTGGAAGGGGCAGCCAGAATGTTGGCTGCGCTCCTTCCACTATCTAGCTCTCAGTCTGTGGTTTCCTTCTTCCTCCTCATACCATGGCACTGCAAATGCCTGTCCTCAACAATAGATTAGCTCACTCATCTTCTGAAAAACTCTTTCAGTTCATCTTATTAATTACAGGTTGTCCTGACACCGGGCCTGATTCAGAGATGGACACAATGCCGATATTTACGCAGACTGAGTTACTGTTTGGCGCATAAGCAATTGAATTGCAATTACGCTCACACAGAGGATTCACTCACTAAGTGAGTGACAGGTAGTCAGCGTTTGGGGGAGATTGTTAGAAAACCGCAGGCGTGTCTGACTGTTTAAACACTGTTTTCAGGGCGTACATAAATTAGCCGCTGCATCCTTGCCTGCAGCAGGAGAGCTCTCTGGGTGTCTGGAGACTGGCTATGTCTGCGACAACTTAGACTTACTCAGAGGGCTGATGGCCACCTGATCTGTGTTCGTTGTTTCCAGTTTGTGCATGAACGCGGATGTGAGATCCTTTCAGTGGGCGCCTCTAAGCACTGGACGGCAGGTGAGCCATTAGCATATTTTCGCAATTGCGATCTGGGAGAGATAGCAGGTGCAATTGCATTAGCGTCCACATCTAAATCAGACCCACTGTGCCCCTTCAAAACAGGATATGAAGGATAACTAAAAGGTTCTCAAACACTAGTAAAATGCACTATAAAAAACAAGTTCACTAAAACCTTCATCTGCAGAAAGACCTGGGCAATAGCAAAAATATGGGTACACAGCAACCTACATATATTTGTATTTACCTTTATTTATATGGCACCTATATAATAAGCAGCACTTTACAGAGAACATTTACCAATCACATACCTCCCAACATTTCAAAATGTAAAAGAGGGACAGGGCACGCGCCCGAAAAGGGGGCGTGGCTTCTGGAAAAGGAGGCGGTGCCACCTAAAACGGGGCGGAGCCTCGCGGCTTCCCCGTATTCGTCACTTTGGGGGCGTGCCCAGCACTCTCTGAGATGCTCTCCGTACAGAAGAGAACAGATGCCGTGCGCATGCGCACGGCATCTGTTCTCCTCCTGCACACCCACTGCTCTGCATAGCAGAGCAGCTGTTTGTGCTCTCCCAACTTCCCCCCCACCGCGGGACACTGCAGCCCGCGGGCGGGACAATCCCAGAAAAAGGGGACTGTCCCTCTGGAAGCGGGACAGTTGGGAGGTATGCAATCATATCAGTTCCTGCTTCAATAGTGCTTACAATCTATGTTCCTTACCAATCAAACACAATATAAAGTTTTCTTTTCTCGAAATACATAAAAAAAAAAAAAATTTAGAACTTATTTTCTTATACTAGACTATAACCAAAACAGCATGGAAGGGTTTGCACAAAATGATATAAGAAAACAAACAAACAATCTCATACCACATATTTGATAATGTGGTTCTTTAAGTAAATTTTTTTATATAACCACAGCAACCAAATATTAGCATGAATCAGCCAAGTGCAAGGCAGACTAAGTGGTTGCTGTGGATTACATATACTTACACTGTTATTAAATCAGCACTTGGAGTTACCTGTTAGAAAAGGTAGAATGTGTTGTAGCCAACCTGTTTGTACTGTTCCCATACTATACTACAGAAGCAATGGACCTCTCTGATCTAAGGTACTCCTTAACCACTTCACTGCTTAAAGGCTAATAAAGACATTTCTGCAATCCAAGACAGTTTTTTCTTTTAAAAAACAGGATTTTGGTACTTACCGTTAAATCTGTTTCTCTGATTCCACATGGGACACTGGAGTCATGACTGTGGGGTATAGACGGGTGCAGAGTGGAGCCAGCACATTAAGAATTTATAGATGTGATTGGCTCCTCCCCCTCTATGACCCTCACCTCTTCAATTATAGAACAGAGCCAAGAGGAGACAGAGAGGAAGAACCTCTAGAGAAGGAGGAAGAACATAATAAGCAGAATAAAAGTAATAACAGTAGCAATCTGCAAGAACACAGCAGTCACACCACAACAAAAACAACAGAACAGCAGCACAGGGAGGGCATCCAGCGTCCCCTGTGGAATCAGAGAAACCGATTTAACGGTGAGTATCAAAATCCTGTTTTCTCCTTCATCCATGACTGTGGGGACGTCCCAAAGCCACCCAGACGGGAGGAGAGAGCGCTGCGACACCTGAAAAACTGAACGGCCAAACTGAGCGTCAGAAGCCGCAAAAGTGTCAAACCTTTAGAAACGAACAAATGTGTGAGTCCCTGACCAAGTGGCCGCTCGGCAGAGCTGAGAAACAAACTCCTCGGGCAGCCGCCCAAGATGGCCCAACTGAGCGCCTACAATTCGCTGAAATGGAAGCTGGTGGGGACCGAGAAGCTGCTAAATAAGCCTGGTGAATAGTCAGTCGTTTCCAATGTGCCATAACCTGTTTAGAAGCAGGCCACCCTCATTTAGCCGCTTCATAAGAACAAACAAGGAATCGGACTTGCGCAATGTAGCAGTTCGGTCGACATATATATTTAAGGCAAGCACCACATCCAAGGAACTGGAGGATGCAAGGTCCTCCTCCAACACCGGGACCACAAGAGGTTGGTTAATATGAAAAGAAACCAACTTAGGCAAGAAGTACGCAGGACTGCCCAATCTGCATGACAAATCAAATAGGGAGCGCGGCATGAAAGAGCTGCAAGCTCTGAGACTGTCCTAGACGATGACAAGACCAGCAACAGAACCCTCTTCCAAGGAAGATATTTCAGATCAACAGTCTCCAAAGGTTCAAATACTGAAGACTGAAGGAAAGAAAGGACTAAGCTAAGATCCCAAGGGGCCGTCGGAGGGACAAAGGACGGTTGAATACGAAGGACTCCCTGTAAAAAGGTCTGAACCTCGGGAAACAACGCCATTTTTTGTTTGAAAAAAATAGAGCCGGAACCTAAACCTTCAATGAACCTAAGCGAAGGCCTGCATCGAGACCCGACTGAAGGAACCCCAAAAGACAGCCTAAGCAAAAAGAGGAGGTATGAAACCCCCGTCTTTCGCACTATGCCACATAGACCTTCCAAATCCGATAATAATGGGCCGAGGTCACAGGTTTCAGAGCCCAGATCATGGTAAAAATAACTGCCCATGGAATACCCTTCCGCTTCAAGATCGCGGTTTCAACAGTCATGACGTCAAGCACAATCTGTGTAAGGTGGGATAGAGAAAAGGACCCTGTTGAAGAAGGTCCGAACAAAGAGGCAGCGGCCAAGGATCTGCTGCGAGAAGCATTTGTAAGTCTGAGAACCAGGTCCTGCAAGGCCAATTTGGAGCTACTAGAAAGACCCTGACCTTCTCCCGCTTGATGCGCTTGAGAACTCGAGGCAGAAGAGGACAAGGTGGAAACAGATAAACAAACTAGAACGGCCATGGAGCTGTCAGCGCATCCATCGCTAATGCCTGTGGATCTCGAGTGTGGGAGCAATAATGAGGGAGCTAATGGTTCTGGCTGGACGCCAAGAGATCAATCTGGGGCCTGCCCCATCACTGGATCAGTTTCTGGAAAACCTGAGAATGAAGAGCCCATTCCCCTGGATGAAGATCCTGGCGACTTAGGTAATCCGCTTCCCAGTTGTCGACACCCGGAATCAATATGGCTGACAGCGCTGCGGCGTGCCCTTCTGCCCAACGGAGAATGCGGGGTTACATCCCTCATGGCTTTCCGGTTGCGAGTTCCTCCTTGTCGATTTATGTAAGCCACCACGGTTGCGTTGTCTGACTGTACTAGATTGGCCAGCCTTCGTAGAAGAGGAAAGGAGTCTCAAAGGGTGTTGTAAACTGCCTTGAGTTCCAGAACATTTAATCGGAAGGAGAGCCTCCTGACCCATTCAACGGCCCTGGTAATGATGGTCCAGAAACACTGCTTCCCAGCCTCTGAGACTGGTGTCCGTCGTCAGAATAACCCAGTCCACAGACCAAACCGCCTCCTGGCCAGTAGGTGGTTTGACTGTGGACACCAAAGAAGGGAGATCCGCGTCTCTGAAGACAGCCACACCAAGCAGTGCATGTGGACATGAGATCACGACCATTGGGACAAGAGGTCCCAGTTGGAAGGTCCGAGAGTGAAAACGGCCGAACTCTAAGGCCTCGAAAGCTGCTACCAGCTTGCAAAGCAGTCTGATACAAAAATGCACGGAGACTCCCCGGGGTTAAAGGACAAGTCTGACTAATTCCTTGATTGCAGCAGCCTTGTCTTCCGGAAAAAACACCTTCTGAAGAGCGATGTCTAGAATCATCCCCAGGAATAAGAGAAGCTGTGAAGGAACCAACTGCGACTTTGGAAAGTTGATAATCCAGCCGTGCTGAAGCAGACGGTGATAAGTGGTAGATACATCCAGAAGAAGGCGGTCTGGTGACGGAGCCTTGAGTAGAAGATCTTCCAGATACAGGATTATAGTTGCCCCTTGAAGATGAAGAAGAGCCACCATGGTGGCCATGGCCTTCATGAATACTCTGGGGGCCGAGGATAGTCTGAACGGAAGAGCCCGAAACGGATAGTGTGCATCCTGAATGGCAAATCTGAGAAACACTTGATGTGGCTGCTAGATGGGAATGTGTATGTAAGAGTCTTTGATATCCAAAGACACCAGGTACTCCCCTGGCTCCAGGCTTGCTATTACCGAGGGCAGAGATTCCATTTTGAATCAGAAGAACGTCAAGCGAGGATTTAACAACTTCAGATTCAGAATAGGTCGAACAGAGCCTTCCGGTTTCGGGAGCACAAAAAGATTTGAATAGAAGCCATGATTCCTCTGGTGTCTTGGAACCGGAATCACCACCTCGGAGCTTGTGATGTAACACCCTTCTCTTAATTTCCTAGTTTGGAAGTCCGGTTGTGAAGAAATGAGGAGGAGGATGGATCGAGAAATCTATATGGTAACCTTGTGAAACTAGATTTCGGACCACAGGCGACGGGACAAGTTTGAAACCACATTTCCTTGAACAGAGAAAGACGAGCTCCCACCATGTGAGCCCCCAGGTGGGCTGGTAGCCCCTCGTGCCACTGGCATGTCAACCTGTTTTGTGTCCTGACGGCGAGGGGGGACAGCTGCACCTCCTCTACCTCTTTTTCCTCGTGAAGCCACAGAGGAGCCTCTTGCACGACCTTGGAACTTAGTGGGTACCCGAAAGGAGCAAAAGGAAGTTCCAGAATAAGTCCTTCGTGGTAACGGGGCTGACGAGGAAGAGGATGGTAGAAAAGTGGATTTGCCTCCTGTGGCCTGAGAGATCCACATATCCAACTCTGGTCTGAAAAGAATATGCCCGGTGAAAGGCAATGCTTACACCGCCCACTTTGATTCGGCCTCAGCTTGCCAGGAACGAAGCCAGAGAGCTCTGCGAGCCGCTATTGCCGAGGCCGAAATCCGGGACCCAAGTAAGCCTACATTCCTGGAAGCATCACCAATATAGATGGCTGACTCTCTAATATGTTCCGCTAGGGTAAGGAGTTCGGATCTTGACGTTCCAGAACGCAAACCTCTTGCCAACTCTTCAACCCATTGTTCAATAACATTATTGACCCAGGATCCTACCAAGGCCGGACAAGTGTGAACCCCCACTATGGTGTAAATGGATTTTAAAGTTGTTTCCAACTTACAGTCAGCAGGCTTTTTTAATGAAATGACTCCCTGCACTTGAAGGGTAGTCTTCTTGGAGAAACGGGACACAGAGGAGTCCATTAGAGGAGATTCCCATCGAGTCCTATTATCTGTAGGAAAAGGATAGGATGAAAGAAGACGCTTAGAAATCTGGAACTTCTTGTCCGGATGTTTCCACGCCACAGCCAACTGATCATCAAGGTCCTGTGAGATAGGAAATGTGAAAGCGGATCTTTGCTGTTTAGTGAAAAGAGATGTCAGAGCCGGAGATTCGTCTTCCGAAATTTTAAGTACCTGGTGTACTGCAAGAATGAGAGCGTCAAGCCTCACAGGACCCTCCAACTCCTGAGGATCCTCCTCCGGAAGCATCTCTTCCTCTGAAGCCTAAAGGAGAACATCCTCCTCTACCAGAGACCCTCGGATGTCCTCCAACTCTACCGACTGCAGAATCGCCAGTACGGATCTCTTCCTGGTCAGAGGTTGAGGTAGCGCCACCTAGACCTGTGAACCAGAACCCACCACCTGAACTAAAAACTTTCCATAGAATGCTCTAAGGCCTGAGCCCAGGGCGGCTCAGGAATTTCTCGAGAAGCCTCCCTTTCTTTGCGGGACTCTGCTAGTTCCGCAGAGAGATCCACCATGACCCCAGCTAGTGTGGACCAAGGAGGTAAGGCTTCCTGGACCTGGGTAGACTCCCCTGGAGTGGGTTCCCAGGAGTCGCATGACTCGCATAAAAGAGCCTCTTCTGAATGAGCCTGTGTAAATTTAGAATTACACTTTTTTCAGGCGTACAACTTCTGAGATGCCTTAGAAGCATTACTTCTGCCGGTCATACTTGTACAGAGACAGATAGCAGAATTTTCTTACACTCAGATACACAGTGAAAGAGAGAGAGGGAAGATATATTGAGAAAAGAAAGGCACAGCAATAAAGAGGGAGGAGTGGCACACAATAAGGCTCCCAGGCAATACCCCCAACAACTCACTGTCCCCTGCTGTATTATGGAGCTGTCAGAAGGAGCTGCTGCTGTCAGAGCATCTGTAGTTGTGCTGTAATGGCGGCCAGTGACTGAGAAAACGCGGGAGCTGTAACGCGCTCTTTCCTGTGTGTCAGGGAGATGCTCCACCCCTAAGCAAATGGTCGCCCCTAGTACCATATCTTTCCTGCATTAGTAATGAGCAGCCAGCAATAACCATTATAGGCAGTGTACTCTTCCCCGTGTAGTGGGGACACTGTTGGGGACCCGGACCCAGCCACATGCAGCCGCAATGGGTCCTCTGCTCATCCTATAGCTGCATCTTGTTAGAGAACCAGCGCTTCCCCTGCTAGCGGGGAAGGCTGGACTATTTACCCCGCCATTGCCACGGACCCAGCCGCGACGGGTCCCCAGCTCACTGTGAAACCTGTGAGATATGGTCAGGGACCCGGAACGCACCTCAAAAAGTGGCGACGGGTCCCTTCGGCGGCTCCAGCGTTGCAGGCAGATAGGGGCGAACTCTCTGCCTGTGAAGAATGTAGAGTGAGAGAAAAAAATTCTATTAAATATACTCAGTGTGCGTCCAGGGACTAGCTTCCTCGAGGCACTTTTTCTAAAACTGAAGAGGTGAGGGGCATAGAGGGGGAGGAGCCAGTCACATCTATAAATTCTTAAAGTGCCGGCTCCACTCTGCGTCAGTCTATACCCCAAAGTCATGACTCCAGTGCCCCCTGTGAATGAAGGCGAAATCCGAGATATATTTGGAGGTACATTTATATAATTGAGGTCAACTGCTCTGTCTGTTTATCCATAAGTACTTGGTGAACATGCCCCACACTATAGCTCTGTTTAAGCAAGTACTAGGACATCATCATAGGTAAAACACACATCACATAGTGCAAGTGTTTCCGATGAGGAGTTGCCAGTGTGCTTTGCAAACCCATGCAAGTAATTTAGCCTTAGGACATTGTCCCACACATATGTGTAAGCAATTAGCTTCTGTCGCAGGAGCTGGCCAAGTTCTCAGAACTCATTGCTTGCACTACCTACTCTGTGCTGTCACAGACTGCAAACCTTATGGCCATAAGCGGCTGTAACACAGTAACGTAGCATTTCGCATGCAGATACACCCGCAGACTCACACAGAACATAGGCTTGCTGCATAGCATTTTAATCAGGAGAAACTGGTTGTGCTAGCTATTTACATCACTGTGTGAATAAGATGCATTGAAAGTAAAAAGTTGCAACAAAAGATGCTCGGCGCTAACGAGTTATGCCACGGCATGGCGCGACTAGAAGGGCTGTTTAACGCGCAAGGAGGCTAGATGTATGAGGACACATCTGTACCTATCCCCTCCAACACATAAATAGCAGACCAGAATTTTCATACACCATGGTCACATTACTCCTTCTTAACCTTCTTAAATGTCCATCTAGTACCATGGACCACGAGACACCCCAATTTAAGGTTCTGTGAGTAATGTAACACAGGCAACTTGTTAAGATCACAGCTTGCAGAGAGCAAGTCAGATGGGATAAAACCATTTGAGTCAATTATCTGGTGACCTAGTGGGAATTCTCTGTGGGATATCTTCGGAACTACAGTCAAAAGCACTAGCAATGATCAGAGAGACCTATGTGCAGAGTATACATTTTTAGTCCAACCTCTGCTATTCTCATAACAGGTTATATTTTTAGTGACAAGTGTGTGATCTTGTCAAATTAAAATAGAATTGGGCATATAGGTAAATTCCCACAAAACAGTGTCAAAGTAGGAATAACAATCATCAGTATATCTTTGTTAGTAGCAACAACACAAGCTGTTTTTAATGCTCATATTTCACATTTCTATTAATGAACACTTTTGCAATGTAACAGCAATATGTTAATTGAATACTTGCAGAAAACAGATGGCACAGAAAAGCAAAGAGATGTTTCTTGCCTTTGATAAAATACACCAGATATACAGAAAGTATAATCAGTTAATAATTCCAGAATATCCTCTCTCTGGATCATTTTTGAGTTTAAACTGCTCATTAGAACGCAATAAGTTCCTCACCCCAAGTGTGTTAGTGTGCATCAGGTAGACCTAGAAACATAAAAACACCAATCTCTACATAGACATTAGAACTACAATGAGACACTAGAATATTATTATTATTATCGTTTATTTATATGGCGCCACAAGTTTTCCGCAGCGCCTTACAAAGTATATAAACAAATAGATTGATTTACAGTGACTTACAGTACAGTACAATACATTACAGGACATGGATAATATACATTGCTACATTCACGACCATAACACCCAGATAAGCAACAATGCAAAGCAATCAAGTGTTAGGTGCCCTGGTAGAGAGTAAGAAGTAGATGAAGGTATAGTAAGGAGATGCACAAGAATAAAACTGTTATGTAGACTTCATCATGAAGACAAATATATAGGTGCTCCCCATGTATGAGAGATGATTTTTATTTCTTGAAATCTTATTGTATGTACTTAACGAAAACTGGCAATTCTCCCTAAAAATAAGGCTTGTGGGGCGGCTATTCCATTGTAGTCTATTTATTCTTGTATGCACCTAGACAGAATTAGTCACCTATGTCCCTAAACAGCTGGCAGAAAGCACCAGGGCTCTAAGGGAAAGGGTGTGAATTTGGTCAATAAAGGATAATGGGTATTCATTCTCAATAGCATGAAAAGACAGAATTTGGGATATAGGCCAAAAGGCATTCGGTCAGCAGCACCTGATCACTACTTGCCCTTTATAACTAAGAGACAGGTGAGTGGAGTCCATGTGGCATCCAATTAATTAACAAGCACATACATTTTAAAACTAGTTTACTGCATATGTACCCCAAGTTAAGCAAGGTCTTGCTTTTATAGGCTCAACAATCTTCATGTTACATGGCCATTATATTTATGGGACACCTACATTGCACAGGGATAAATACTGATGCCATACTAACACACATTTGTAGTCACAAATAAATAAAAAAGGACTCATCAGTGGGGATGCATACACTCATTTTCACATCCCCGATGTCATGGTTAGCTATGCTACCTCACTGGCACAATAATGAGCCACAACCCCACGCTGATACCATAGTAATCTAAGCTCCCTAACTGGTGCAATGCTAAGCCACGACCCCACACTGATGCAATGGTAAGCTATGCTCCCTGAGCCACAACCCCACACTGATACTATAGTAAGCTATGCTCCCTCACTGGCGCAATAATTAACCACAGCCCCACACTGATGCCATGGTAAGCTATGTCCCCTCACTGGCGCAATAATTAACCACAGCCCCACACTGATGCCCCTCAATGGCGCAATAATGAGCCACGACCCCACACTGCCATGGTAAGCTATGTCCCCTCACTGGCGCAATAATGAGTCATGACCCCACGCTGATGCCATGGTAAGCTACGCCTCCACACTGGCGCAATAATGAGCCACGACTCCATACTGATGACATGGTATGCTATGCTCCTTCAATGGCGCAATGCTGAGCCAAAACCCCACACTGATGACATGGTAAGATATGTTTCCTCACTGGTTCCATGATACGCTTTACCACCCAGGTGTGGGTTGAGAATGGGAATGTATAAGAGCACTGAGGGTTTGGAGATGGAATCAAGGCAAGAACTACTAAAAACTCCACACACTGCAATGTGTCCCTTTCACTCTACACTGGCACCTCAACACAAAACTGCACACATTACATGAAGGTCCCCACTGACTTTTAAAATACACTTAAACAAATTATTGCACCCCATGATTTACATTATGTCCACAGCTTTTATAAAATCTTCCAATAAAACCTACAATAATAACTTTACACCCCTAAATCACTCACAGTACATGATGTCCAACACTGGTTACAGATGCACACAATAGAATTTCTCTACACACCACTAAATCACACCTACTTCACTAACACCCTTCCTCCACAAACACAACTTTCTACAATAACACTTCTACACACACCACTAAATCTGACATACTATACTGCCCCCCACTTCTTACAATAAAATCCCTGCAGACACCACTGAATCACACCTACTACTATAACCTCCCCATCCCACACACTACAATAAAATCCCTACAGACCCCTGAATCACACCTACTACTACAACCTCCCCGTCTCACTCACTACAATAAAATCCCTACACACACCACTGAATCACACCTAAAGGCCCCCATATATCAGCAATTGATTGCAGCAATCGTGCAATTTGCAATCGATTGCAGAATTGCCACAATCGATTGCAAATTGCACGATTGCTGCAATCAATTGCTGATGTATGGAGGCCTTAATACTATAACCTCCCCACTGGATCACACCTACTTACAGAGCTCCAACACTCCCTACAAAAAAAACTCTGCACACACCACTGAATACCACTACACTAACCCAGGGCCTGACAAATTTTTCTAAAATATAGGAGCCAGACCACCATCCCCCCCAAAAAAAATTACAGGAGTGAGTGAGGAGCACAGCTCTGTGTGTTATGCAACTGTTATACACACTATATTAGTCCACAAAATGGTCACAGTTGAATGGATACAGTAAAATGGAGGCCCCTTCACTGCTCTGCACAGCTCGGCTGCTCCACCCCCCACCCTCCAGTAATAATGGACCACATTTCACATAAAATAATGGTGCCAGATAGTACAACAAACCCCCCCCCCTCTTGTGGTCACACTACTATCCCTCTGAAGCCGCTCCGCAATCCCTGGCCACGCATAGACCCTACTACCGGAGAGCTCTATGCAGCAGCCGGAGATAGGAGACAGTAGACAGATGGGACGTACTGGAGGATCAGCGTAGACTGGGACAGACAGCAGGGATCAGGACAGGATGGAGAGGAGTCGTCAGTGCAGGCCGGGACAGACAGAGGCACAGCAATCACTGCAGGCGACACTCAGCACATGCACTCCTGTGCATGATATGAACACCCCAATACTATAGGCACGAATCTCCGCCATAGCTGTTGAGGATCTGCTTCCCACCTCACTGCAAAATCTAGTAGCTAGGCAGGAAAATCTGGTAGCCATGGCGGGATTTGTCGAGCCCTGCACTAACCAACCCACACTCAATACAATATAATCTCTGCACGCACCACTGGACCACCTAATACAATACCCCCAGTATTCTCCCCAAGATCGGCTGGCAACATTTTCTGGGGAGACACACCCCTCTCCACCCACCCGCATACATACTGCCCTACAGTAAAACCTCTAAACATCCCAACTACTACTCTAACCTTCCCCCCAGCACTTACAGTAAAATGTTTGCACATACCACTAAATCCCACAATTCTACACACATACCTATGTCCCCCAATGTCTGCACTAAATCCTACAATAGTCTGGTAAACCCTATCCCTCGTCTAAAATGTCTAAGCACACTATAATACTTACCCACTCTCCATAGTAACATTATAATTGTGTCTCACCCACCAAACACAGGTCTTCCTATATTAAAAGGTGAAGAATACAAAATAAATTGGTGGCAGAGGCTCACTGAACGCAGAAGCTGTCACTGGCATATACATACACTGATAGGGTTGCATTATTCCTTTAAAAAAACAATACGGACTGTCAAGTTCTATATAAAGGGTGACATAATGATTCCTTAATGGATACTTATGTACCCTCTGACCCCTAAATGTCACTGGAAACAAACAAAGGCAGAAAACCATGGAGGCCAGCTTGAAGAGGAGTGACAGGTCTGCTGAGGTACATTCTCACATTACCGCATTAATGTAACCACATATTATGTACAATATATGGTGAGGGCGCAGGTGATACATCGGAGGCAGGCCCTGGGTTTTACCCACTGATTCATAAGTTGTGTCATTTTATTTAATGTGATCAAATAAAAATTATTTTGACTCCCAAACTACAAGGCAGCTCGAGTGGCATATATTACAAATTACTGAAACGTAATACGCGGTCTTAAAATATATTCTGATCATTTAATTCTGGAAATGATTACTCAAATACTTTAGATTTTACTTTTCTTCTATCACTGGACAATAAACACAAGAAAATCTCTACAATCTGTCAAAGAGAAATTACACACTGTAAAAGGTTTATTTATAATTATATGGTAACTTTCACTTCATATCCTCAAACATGAGGAGATACACCCTTCTGCAGAGAATCCGGTTTTTCTGCATAGCTGCAACTATTACCACGAAATGCAACACATATACTGTACTATAATTCAGGTAGAAAACAAAACCTCACCACCACCATAGAATGCAAAGACTTATGAATACATGATTTCTCAGGCATGAAAGTAAATTGCTTTTCCCCTCATAAAATAAATGGTAATTAAATGAATATATACTAAAGGAAAAGCAACCCTGGGAATATATTTAGTCATTACACTTGATTAACAGGCTCCTTACTGTATGCATCCACCGCCTAGAAGAATCTACTATTGCTGCAAAATGGCGCATACAGCTGGCAAATCCAGTGCAGCAGCAGCGGATGACTCTGGTGCTTCCATCATAACCCTCGCTTCAACTGTAACGCTGCGGTGTGACTGATTTTATGTACTTGCAGTGACAGAAACGCCATTGTCATCAGGAGACAGCAGCTGTAAAGAGGAAATGTCCTCTGTGTATGTACTTAAGCAAACATAAAACATATATTGTCCCATTTAGTCTATTTAGCTGGGTCCCTCCACCCCTACAAAGACCTATTGCTGATCCACTTCGGTGATAAGAGTCGCGCACTCAACATCCCCTGCTCCAAGAGAGCCAAGAAGTGTTGATGGCGATCGCCAAGGCATGGACAAACTTATCTGCTAAATAGAGCGCATGATGGTGTTCCCACTAAAGTTTCATTATGAGGAAGGGAAGGCATCTAGTGCATGGGTTATTTAAAGTGGACAACACCTTTACAGCATTACATTTAGTACACCTGACATTCTATGGCCAAGATCGCACACGAGCATCATGCTGGGCTACCACTGACAATGCAAGTCGTCCTATTTGCAAGCGATCAATGAGAGTATAAGAAATAGCTGAAAAAACTTTTATACACATTTTGAAGCCTAAAATAATGTGTTGAATTACAATAGTTAAAGTGTGTTATTTCAATTATGAAGGCTTCAATACAGTGATGGACTGCAGGAAGTCCCCCTGAGCCTTCACCTGCGGCACCCGAGCTCCTTCCTGTGTTATTTATAAGATTTGTTAGGTATTTCTTGTAACACTTACATCACATTAATGCCTGCCGATATATTATTACAGATGAATGTCTCTTTCTTTGATGAAATATATGGTTTTAACTTGTTACTGGGATTAAGGACAATGGACAAGCTAAGGTGAAAGGGGTGCCCATGTTTTTATCCATTTTTAGCATTGTATGGGTAATATTGCTAGCAGCCCTGCTCCGCAGAGAGACATATTATTTAGGTTATCGGCCATCTCTACAGTGCTATATTTATTTAATCTTGGCCAAACTCATGTATTTCACTGCTGCAGTTATTTATACCCGCAAAATGCTATTTTCGCATTCCTTACCAGATACATCTGTACCACGTTCAATTGCGATTGCAAGTAAACATATATCTAACATGTCAGGAGTACAATAGACGAGGAACAGAGCTTGCTGTTAATTTCCCTCATGCATTTCACTGCTGACATGCAAAGCTCATATGTGCACATGTTTTTAACATGGAAAATACTCTTTTTTTTGCTCCCATTTCACAACTGCAGAGGCAGAAAAAAAACCTCTAAAATGAATGCAAAATACAAATAAAGATGATAATGACAAAATAAATAAATGTGCAAACAAAATAAAAATAATACAGTGGTTCAGTAAACAGAATAGTGAATATTTACTGACCTATTCCCATTCTTTTTGCAAAATAAAAGGAAGGTTTCAAGTTCTAGAGAAGTTCAAATGTAAAACGATCTTTTCGGGGGGACTTATAAAAACAAAATGGGCAGTATTGTGGCCGTGCTAAGGGTTGTTTGCATTCTAATCCTGTAATTGGCCAATTCTCAGAGAACTCACAATGGCGACCACATGAAAAGAGCACAGAAGGTAATTTACATCAATCGCTCTTTGCAACTAAAAACTCTCAGAAGGTTTGACACCAAACTATGTGGAGCTAAATCCTGAAAAAAAGCAACGGGCAGTGGGAAAAGAAACTATTTCTCTCCTTTTTTTCTTTAGCAGACGGAACAGCAGTGGGGTATGAGGCGACATGGATGCCAGATCTCTGCAGCCTTACAGGAGTTTTAATATATGACTTGCTATAATATACAACTTGCTACATCTGGACCGCAAAAGAGATATTTGAGAACCCTGACAGAGAACTGTGCTGGCTTGGAGCATAGCTGTAAAAGAATAGGAAAACACATTAATCCAGGGGGAGTTTAAGTATGCGTTTTAAATAGGCAATCATTTGCTTTTTAATGATAAAGAAACTTAGCTGCCCCCTCCCAGTGACATTGGATACCCTCACTAAGCGGTTATAATACGCAGCCATATGGACAGCCTGCCCACACACTTGGCACCTGTTGGTTTACAGATCACCCTATTTATCATTCCGCCAGTGTGGCCAAGAGTCCCGGACAACGTTCAAATCTCTATATTCACAGAAGAGCACAAGTGTGCTATGGATTGTAGAATTATTGCTCGCTCACTTGAACGAAAAAAGGACTGGGTTGGCAAGTTCACTTTCTCAAAGCAGATTTTGCTGGGCTTGAAGAATGAGTACATTCTATTTCTTCTATTTATGCATTCTCCTGCTTAAAGTAATATAAATAAGAGAGAAAAGAAAAAGTAAAAGGCTAATTTGCTGTTTAAGTGGACAGGATGCTACTGTACATAGATATTACTTTCTTTGTAACTGAAAGTCTTCACTGCTCTACTGCTTAGCACTCTTTAGGAAAGGCTGCAGATCCTTTTCCCATCGTTATGGATAGGAAGGATGGTTGTCGTCATCTGTAATATCCATAGTTACATCTGGAAAGGCAAGCAATGCCACAGGTTCCAGCTAATGTTTACGTATGAAAATCTCAAATTTGTTCTCAGCACACATTAGGTTATTTACAACATTTATATTTACATGAACATAAAACCAGCTAAATAGTGAAAAGGGAACTGCAGCTTTGGTGGGAAAGATGGAAGGGTAAAATCCCACTAACACCATCAGCCATATATAAATGCTACAGGCAGTAGAACCACCAATCTAACCATGTGCCTTTGCCAAAAAACAAAAAAAAATAAAATAGTATTAATATATATATATATATATATATATATATATATACACACATACATATATATATATATACACATACACACACACACACACACACACACACACACACACACACACACACACACACACACATATATATAGCTAGCTTTGGACTGTGTATGTTCTCCATGTGTTTGCAGTGTGTTGTGCATCTGTGTGGTAGAGAATAGGTTTTGTAAGCTCCACTGGGACATTGACTAATGTGACAACTGTTGAAATAATATTCTCTGTAAAGAGTTGCATTTTACGCTGGCACAATAAATTTGACATAAAAATGGAGTTTAGATAATTAATTACAAGGAAGCTTTGTGTCAACCAAAAATAAGCATAAATATTTATTATAAAAGGTGATTACAAAACTTTAGACGTAAACACACAGTTACAAATTTGTAATATTATTTCTGTCTACCACAGCTTGAAAAAGCTCCAAAAGAGGAGCGAACCGCGTCGAAGGGGTTTACACTGTGACCAGTGCTACTGCTGTTTAATCTAGGGTGGACATTGCTGCTCACCGCTGCCACTGACTATGTACCTAAAGGTGTTGGCATAAGCCAGGGCATATTCATATTGCAGCTGAGACGTTGAGTGGTGCGGTGGAGTTGACAGAATTGACAGAAAGGGCAGAGACATAAGACTGCAACTAGATCGCAGTGCCGACCGGATACCGGTCTCTTGCTATAGCCGCTACTCTGTCCTACATACAACATAGGGACCTCGCTGTACATCTCATTGCTGTCTGATCTATCTTATAAGTGGACACCCTTTTGTACATCCAGCGCTCTTTGTATATCTAATGAACCAAGGGAGAACCGGCGCACTACAAGTACCAACCCAACGCCATGCATATCAGTTAATTCACTGGATACATTAAACACCCAGTGAGTTAACAAGCGGTGAGCATTCAAGTTTAATCCTCTATACCTTGAACTTAAGTTAAGACTTTCCACATGTGGATCCATTACACCAACAATTAGACACATCAATCAACTATTAGAGTTGTTAGCTGTAGCATTGTGTTGGATATAGTGATATCTTGATATCCTTTTATAGATAAATTTTACAATGTTAAGTATTTTGTTTGTTCAATAAATGTTTATTTATGATTCAGAGAAGCTTATTATAGGGAACAATTAAGCACTTTTGAACTACGCACCAGCAGCAGAGCAGCATTTTCTCCCTAGTTAATCTGTTTCCTGCAGTGTATGTCAGACTAGCAACTGACATTAAGTCCTGCAGCACTGCTGATTGTGTAGGAGAATATTTATATATTAAAAATTATTATTAATTTTTTCATTGATTTTTAAAAAAATATTTTTAATTCGTATTTATTTGTTTCACATTTTTATCAGATTACTCCAATTGTGTTTCATGAGCGCCAGGTGAAAACTGAGGACATCAGTATTACGGACAAGCCTTAGTTTATTTATATAAAGTTTTTCTCTACCACAGAAAACTTGTTGTAAACTAAACATCTTAAGCAAATCACCAATTACTGGCATTGCAGAAAGAGAACTTTGCCAAGTTAACTATAGGACAACTAACGTTAAATAAATAGGAGCTCTATCAAAGTATGAAAAGTTTTCCTCACATCTCTCCGCTCCACATAGTGGATTTGATCCCTTCTACAATGTTCCCAAAAAGACAGATGTACACAAGGCACTCTGAACATGTATCTATCGATTTCACCATTCATTCCTACAGTGAACTACAGCAAAAATTTTACTTGGCGATGCCATTGACAAATTGATGTATTTAGTGCAGTCACAGTTTTTCAGCCAATGGTAACGTAGAGCATCTATTGTGGGATCCAATCTCCATCGGACTGTTAAAGTGACCCACACTTGTCTGTGTGGCAGCCAGGGCTTGGCTTGTCCAAACACAGGAGCCCCTGTCATGGCGTGGCTGTCTGCACAACAGGAGCCAGAGAACAGAACGACCACATGAGGAGCCAGATTCGCTGAAAGTTGTCAACTTGTTGATCTCAGTACATGTAGAAGACAGGCCAAGCCTGCAATAGTCATGGGAAGCTGCAAGCCAAAATGCCTCAGATCCACCAGTGGAAACAAAGATTAAGAAAACTGTTACTTTTAATAGTTCTGTAAAACACTGGAGTATTTATGTTTTCTTGATTTATTTAAATAAATGAGGATAGCGACTGTCTTTTTACTCCTTGATTTGAAATTAAATTGCATTCAAAGGGTGGAGGCAGCCTCTGTTAATGGTTGAACTATTCATTTTACTGGGAACTAGAGACTTCACAATTATATAAATTAAAATTTTTTATATTAAAACTAAATACAAATCGTGTCTGTCGTTGACACGTTGGCCACCCCTGCCCTATGCTCCCGCTTTCCCCTTTGCAGCAGGTTGCCATATTAACTGGGAGGCTTACGATTCTTGGGGCCTTAAAACAGGACGGACTGGGCCAAGGGCATCTGCCACCCCCCGTCCCCCTTTCTGGTGCCTCCTGAGATTCTAGGGGCCTTAGAACAGCCCATTTGTTCTAAGGCCCCTAGACTCGATTTTGTTAGGTTTAAATGTGCCACATTCTTCGGAATAGTGAAAACCACATTTCATCCTATACTGGCTCATTCTATGCATGTATTACTGGACAGCTGTCTGGGAGTGCGCTGCAGATCACGATTTAAAAAAATGAAATAAGGGAAAAATATAAGTACAGAAGGGAATTGTGCTAGGTAATGAAGGTACTGAAGTCTTATGGCTGGATCCTCCACCTTATTGTGAAAGTTTTCCTCCCGCACCTTTTCCGTTTCTTGACACTTTCTCTTGCAAACAATTGGTTGCCCTCATACCAGCCACTGAGCACCCTTTGTACAATTTCTGCTGCCTCTCCAAAAGTACTGCCTGAGGTAAAGTGAAAGAATTGGCCCTACATTTACACACAGTTTTGGAATCACCTCACAATTAGCCACGCCAGACTATTTTAGAATAAAAACTGAAAGTGTCAATTATTGAAGAGGTCCTAAAGAATAGATAGTTTGGACATTCAAAGTGCCAGTTTCACTCTTCACTGATGCACATTTCCAGTCAGAGTTGCAATTCTGCAGTAGTAGGCGCAAATATTTTCTAGGGACAATCCCTAAACTTATATTTAGCCAAGACCTATAAACACATGAGATGGCAATTAGGTGCATTGGTGCAAAATGAGAGGCTCTGTGCATCTACATTATCTGAGCTTACATAAATGATCATTTATGTCCTTATGTTAGAGGTGGATTTTGCTTTCCATAAATTGAAATACTTGATAAAAAACACTTTACTTTGTAACAGAGCCGTAATGTAAAATCAGGGTAACACTGTGCAGTGTACAAGACATTCCTGCTTCAAATCTTAAATGGCAGTTTAAACATTTGCAATCACTGATGGTTTGCATTCCTTTACTTAATTTACAGCTAGATGAAATGTAGGCAACGTGCATTTGAAATCTGTAGTTTATTAAATAAAAGTGTGCTATAATGTGAGTCTTTAAATCTATACTGTATATGTTTACCCAAAGCACAATTTAAACAAGCATATCTATAGGTTTTTGATATTTTAACTATCTTCACGGCTCCTTCGATAGAAGATCATTGCATGAGACTCATGTTGTGGGGCCTCGTCGTGATAGAAAATAATGTTCCCAAAAATAAGAGTTAAAACTACAATAGTGTGATACTGTATGTACTGTATTTCCTTTCACAGGACTGAGTGCTCAGCAAAAAGTATTGCAGTATTTGCATACCAAATGTATATACTTGTACCAGAAATAAAATCTTTATAGCTTATCTGTCTGCTGCAGCCATCAGGAGAATATGCTTATCTGTATCCCATAGTGCACAGCCTGCACAAAGCAGGGAGTGTCCACTAAAGGAGTTCAAAGTCCAAAGGAAACTGTTTCCCCAAGGAGCCCAATAGAAGTCCAAATATATGGATCAGGAAGTAGGTATAGGTAGGTGTGCCTGCTGCATTTCATTCTATAGCAGGACTTCCTCAGGAGTGTACTTAGATGAACTAAGATGGCTGCCTCGGTGCTGCTGAGCTGTGTGCTTGTGACTGTGTGTCTGGTGCTTGTTATTTATGTATTGGATTATGTTTTA
The DNA here is from genome assembly GCA_031769625.1 of Taudactylus pleione. NCBI lineage: Eukaryota > Metazoa > Chordata > Amphibia > Anura > Myobatrachidae > Taudactylus > Taudactylus pleione. The sequence continues at coordinate 15,687,016 of JAUIMM010000012.1, read as the reverse complement.
TGACTGGATTGTGCATTGTTACACTGCTCAAAAAAATACAGAGAACACTTAAACAACACAATGTAACTCCAAGTCATTCACACTTCAGTAAAATCAAACTGTCCACTTAGGAAGCAACATTGATTGACAATCAATTTCAAATGCTGTTGTGCAAATGGAATAGACAAGTGGAAATTATAGGCAATTAGCAAGACACCCCCAATAAAGGAGTGGTTCTGCAGGTGGTGACCACAGACCACTTCTCAGTTCCTATGCTTTTTGGCTGATGTTTTGGTCACTTTTGAATGCTGGCGGTGCTTTCACTCTAGTGGTAGCATGAGACGGAGTCTACAACCCACACAAGTGGCTCAGGTAGTGCAACTCATCCAGGATGGCACATCAATGGGAGCTGTGGCAAGAAGGTTTGCCGTGTCTGTCAGCGTAGTGTCCAGAGCATGGAGGCGCTACCAAGAGACAGGCCAGTACATCAGGAGACGTGGAGGAGGCCGTAGGAGGGCAACAACCCAGCAGCAGGACCGCTACCTCCGCCTTTGTGCAAGGAGAAACAGGAGGAGCACTGCCAGAGCCCTGCAAAATGACCTTCAGCAGGCCACAAATGTGCATGTGTCTGCTCAAACAGTCAGAAACAGACTCCATGAGGGTCGTATGAGGGCCCGACGTCTACAGGTGGGGGTTGTGCTTACAGCCCAACACCGTGCAGGACGTTTGGCATTTGCCAGAGAACACCAAGATTGGCAAATTCGCCACTGGCGCCCTGTGCTCTTCACAGATGAAAGCAGGTTCACACTGAGCACATGTGACAGACGTGACAGATTCTGGAGACGTCAAGGAGAACGTTCTGCTGCCTGCAACATCCTCCAGCATGACCGGTTTGGCAGTGGGTCAGTAATGGTGTGGGGTGGCATTTCTTTGGGGGGCCGCACAGCCCTCCATGTGCTCGCTAGAGGTAGCCTAACTGCCATTAGGTACCGAGATGAAATCCTCAGACCCCTTGTGAGACCATATGCTGGTGCGGTTGGCCCTGGGCTCCTCCAAATGCAAGACAATGCTAGACCTCATGTGGCTCGAGTGTGTGAGCAGTTCCTGCAAGACGAAGGCATTGATGCTATGGACTGGCCCACCCGTTCCCCAGACCTGAATCCAATTGAGCACATCAGGGACGTCATTGTCTCGCTCCATCCACCAACACCACGTTGCACCACAGACTGTCCAGGAGTTGGCAGATGCTTTAGTCCAGGTCTGGGAGGAGATCCCTCAGGAGTCCCTCCGCCAACCTCATCAGGAGCATGCCCAGGCATTGTAGGGAGGTCATACAGGCATGTGGAGGCCACACACACTACTGAGCCACAGTTTGACTTGTTTTAAGGACATTACATCAAAGTTGGAGCAGCCTGTAGTGTGTTTTTCCACTTTAATTTTGAGTGTGGCTCCAAAACCAGACCTCCATGGGTTAATAAATTTGATTTCCAATCATAATTTTTGTGTGATTTTGGTGTCAGCACATTCAACTATGTAAAGAACAAAGTATTTAATAAGAATATTTCATTCATTCAGATCTAGGATGTGTTATTTTAGTCTTCCCTTTATTTTTTTGAGCAGTGTATTTATGTGAGCTCTTCCGGGTACACGGCTGTATACTTGGCCAGTAAAGATGATTTTGATTAGGGATCATAGGCAAACGCAGAGGGGCTTCCAGTTGCCTGGAAACCCCCCTCCCCAGCCCACACCATGATCACAATAAAAATGGTAATATAATGGAATTTAACCACTGCTACATGTTCTTCTTAGTATAGCAAATGAAATAATTAGCAACACCTGTGGATCTTTTAACATGAGCCAGCCAGAAATAAATACAGTACACCAACTAGGAGATCTGGAAAACATGCACTGTTAGGGGTCCAATGCTATAGACCATCAATAGGGCTGATTATTAATACCTTCTAATAATACACTATCCAGTGCATAAGGAGACCAATATGTATATATAAGTCCAGGGCAGTGCTAGGTTCTTCTGCTGCTCCCACGGAATCGGTATGATTTACCGCCGGGTTGGAATCCCGACAGCGGCTGCCCGACATGTGTGAAAATCTCGATCGTCCCTAAGGTAAGTATTCACTAACCTAATTCCCTCCCCTAACCCTCCTTAGGGGTGCCTATCCCTAATCTCCCCTCTAAGTGCCTAAACCTAACCCCCCCTTCCCCGCCGCCTAAACCTAAGTCGCCCGGGGGGGGGGGGGGGTGCCTAACCCTAAGTCCGCCCTGGGGGTGCCTAACCCTCCCTCCCCCTAGCCTAACCCTAACCTCCCGGGGGGGGGTGCCTAACCTGTCCCCCCGGGAGCCCTGAACCTAACCCTCCCCCCCCCCGTGGCTGTCCGTGCTTGGTGCCCGGCATCACTTCGATTGGAATGCCGGGCGCCGGACTCCCGGCGCCGCTAAAATGACAGGCGTCTAGATTTAGACGCCTGTCATTTAACCCTCGCCGGGATAAAGCAGTCGGGAAGCCAGCTGTCGGGATTAGGTCCGCTGGCTTCCCGACTGCATACCACTCCCACAGACTCCCGGAACTGCTGCAATGCTCTGGAATGGTGCCCACATATAAAATAAAACATACAGCTCGGGCAGGATGGCCCTACTGCCGCATCTAATAGCTTACTGTGATAGCTGGTCCTGTATATGCTGGAATTATGGCACAAAATAGAAACAAAAGTGGGTGATTCTCCATACTGCACATGCACCCGGGGGAACGCAGGTACATGCTTCCTGGTTCCTAGGCTGTGAGCTGTATGTTCCTCATCCTGTGCATTATATACACTGAGTAGATGAGTGGGTTTTCTTATATTAAGTTTATAGAAGTGACAACTTCCTGTTTTGTGTGCTCTGGCCTCCATTTTGTTGGTTAGCAAAACCAAACTTTGTACCTACATGGTTCTACAGTATGTGACATTTTCATGGTTGTCGCCATTTTGTTGGTTAAGGACAGAATACAAATAATAGAAATGTATTAGATTACATGTAATAATTATATTTAATAGACTAAAACAATGTCCTATGTATTTTCTCTTAATAAGGACATCATTTTAGTTATTTTACAAATAAACCCTTGAAGTCAACACAGTTAAGGAGCAATTTCTCCCCTTCTGGTTTCTGGTTTTCTGCCACACTATTAGCAATCTTGTAAGCGTACATTCGCTTGCAAAAAATAGGTGTCTTTTCAGATGCCAGAAAGGCTCCATATTACATCCGTACACCACTTCCCCTTACTCACATCCGTATACTAGTGCAACATAGCAAAACAATCGGTAACATCGGACCCATACGCACAGTTAAGGAAGCCCAGACCTCACTCAGAAATTGCTAACTTCTGCGCACGCTATGAGACCTCAGGAGGTGTCTGGTTACGCAGTGGCTAATTATGCATGCCCATGCAACGGTGTTGAAACGCACTGGCACGCCTGCATTCGCACGGCCACGTCACCACCCATAAACTGCACTTCCTGTCAATCACTCTGTCATAAGACTGCGTATCCTCTGCGTACACAGTTCTGACCGCAATGTCTGGCTTGCGCACGCACACTGCGGTGCATACGGATAAGCAGTGCGAATAAATCGACCGATTGCGTGCGTATTAGTAAATGTGTTCCTTGCTGAATCAGGCCCATCGTTTTTCTAGAGCAGGCGTGGCCAAATAACTGTAATGGAAAAATCTAGTGGTCAACAAGACCTTATATGGAACAAGTAAAGTTACACATCCACTGCACTGATGGAATGGACTTCCAGAAGGTAGATGCCAGTTGTAATATTTTAGAGACATTTGCTACCTAGCGTCTGGGATTTATCCAGCCATGCAAGTCTGAAAGATTGTAATCTATATTTGCCAAGCTGTTTCATAATGCCGTGACTATCATAACAAATCTAATCTTATTCAGACAAGGCAGATGCCTGAAAGTTGATTATTTTTTTTTTTCTTTTAAACTAAACCTGCTAATTATACATAAATATAACAGAATGTATCCACATGATATAACAATCCATTCTTCTGTAAACATACACTAAATGCTCTAAAATGTGCTATGTTTTCAGAAGACACAGAGGCGAATTCAATTAGGAGCGAATACATTCGCCCTGTCGAATCTGTGCGGCAGCTACTGCACTTTACAGCAGCGGGATTTCGCTCAAAAGTGTTCGCTACCCCATAGGGTAACGAGCACTTTTGAGCGAATCGGGCATTCGGCTGACTGTGCGAAGGGTGCGACAAGGGCTGACGTTGCTGGCATTTAAACGTGTGGCAATGGCAATTCGCACCCTTCACCTGCAATTGAATTCCCCTCATTGAGTGCTCTTGAATGTAGGTAAACACAATATTTGTAACACTGATGCAACCCTCTATTTTATTTAGTCAGTCTAATGGTGCGTACACACGGGACGATCGACAACGATATTGTTGTTCGATATCGATCATCCAGCACACCATGTACCTACCAACAACTATAGTACCTTGCTCGATATCAAACAAGTTGACCTGCATGCACGGGTGATAGTCGATATCGACCATACGTACCATTGGTGAGTTTGTATGGTCCTAAAAATGAACGATTTAAATGATAACTATATTGTTCAAATTGCTCATTTAAATCGCTCTGTGTGTACGCACCTTAAGGGGATGTTCTGTGATGGCTGAAAAACTATACCAGCATTTTCGGTGCAATTCCTTTAATCTAATGATGTATTGCAAGTAAAAGATCTTTTCTCTTTTGATGAAGCAACCTTCTCTTTAAAGAAGAGCTTTTCTTTTCTTCTAGAATGACTTTTTCAAGGCTATCACATTTCTTTGTTAACACGTCAGCTGTGAGCAAGAATGTTAATGACAGTGCATTATTTGATTAATTAGCAAATATTTTTTGCAAACCGAAGAATCTGTTCCAATCACTGGAGCTGTGAGTGTTTTCCAACAGGCGCTCTCACCTCTTGTTTTTTTTTTTTTTTTTTTTTTTCATTTTTGATCAGGCCATGGAATCACCTTGAGTAACCCAGTCACCCAACAAGAGACCACTACAGGAAGCAACCAAAGCGATAAGAACATGTGCAGAGAGGAAATTGAGTCTGTCTGAATGATTGTTAGCTTCCAGGACAGATAAAGCAGGTGGCCACTGTTCATGGTTTGTTATATACAGGATGTAAGCAGATCGGACCTGCAGACAAAAATAAGTTCCTGTGCCATAAGACTAACTTACTATATAGAAAAATAATCACTGGCTAAGTGCACAGACTATATTACGAGGACAAGAAGATATGCTGGGGCCCTAAGCTTGAATTGTGATTTGAAAATGATATGTACCATTACACTCTAAACGTCAAGGGGTATTTCTACCCAGAGAAGTAAGGTATTGCATTATAAACACCACTTAAGAGATTGTGATCCACGTCGACATGATAGAATCCTGCAGCTGCCGCAGACGGGATGCAGTCAGGAAGCCGACGGTCGAAATGTCGACTGCCGGCTTCCCAACTGTCTAGTCCAGACAGGGGTCTAATGACAGGCATCGAAATCCCGACGCCTTTCATTTTACCTACGCCGGGAGCCCGACATACTGAATGAAGGTAAGACGGGCGGCGGGCGTGGACAGCCGCGTGGTATAGGTCTTCTGCTGTTGTAGTCCATCCACTTCAAGTTTCAATGTGCTGTGCGGTCAGATTTTCTCTTTTGCATGCCACTATTGCAATGCATGGTTATTTGAGTTACTAGCCCCTTCCTGTCAGCTTGAGCCAGTCTGGCCAAACTCCTCTGACATCGCTCATTAACAAGGCATTTTCACACACACAACTGCCACTCACTAGATGTTTTTTGTTTTGCACACAATTCTATGTAAACTCTAGAGATTACAGTTTGTGAAAATTCCAGGAGATCTTCAGTTTCTGAGATTAACAAACCACCATTGTGGCAACAACAGTCATCCAACGTTCAAAGTCACTAGGTCACATTTCCTCCTCATTCTGGTGTTTGGTTTGAACCACTTACTCTCCTGACCATGGTCCTGATTCAGAGATACACGCAATGCCAATATTTATGCAGATCGAGCAATTGTTTGCCATTGCGCAAGCCGCACTGTGCACGCGCAGCAATTGCATTGCGATTACGCTCGTACAGAGGAACCACTTGCAAAGTAAGTGACAAGTAGACAGCATTTGGAGGTGGTAACGGGAGGGTGATTAGAAAATGCAGGCATGAGGAACCGTTTAAACGCCGTCTCATGGATGTGCATAAATTAGCCACTGCAATCTCCTCCTGCGTGTCAGGAGAGCTGCAGTGTTTGCTGCTGGTCAGACTTGCTGCATATGCTGCATGACTGCCTGATCTCAGTCGGTGTTCCCGATGTTTTCGCTGTTGCACATTATCAGACGTATATGAGAAGGCAGCAGTGGGTGTCTCTATGCTCGGCTATGCTTTGAAAGGCATTAGCATATTTTAGCAACTGCGATACGTGAGAGAATGCAGCTGCAATTGTATTAGTGTAAATTTCTGAAACAGGCCCCATGTCTGATGTATGGAGTTGCTGCCACTGGATGTAGTAGCATCCTTACAGTCAGGGTGCCGATGTTCACAATACAGACAGCGACATCCCGACTATCAGAATCCAGACAGATTGCGGAGTTAAGTATTAGGATCAGGGGGAAGGGTTAGGTGCTAGGGGGAGGGTTAGGCTGTTGGAGGGGAGGATTAGGGTTAGGCTGCATGACGGGAGGGTTAACATTAGGCTGCGGGAGGAGTGGGTTAGGGTAAGAATTATACTACTTACAGAAATCTTTTGGGATTACGACTGTCGGGATGCCGCTGTTGGTATTCTGACTGTCAACATCCTGTGGGTAACCAACCCGCTACCCCATGACTGGCTGTTTAGAAATTTGCACTAACAACTAGGTGTTCATATATTATAATTACCATACACACTGCAATAATGGCCCAAGTATTACACAGTACAGAGTAGTCTATATTGTACATTAGACTGTAATAATCACCCTATTATAAGGTTTGTCTTGACCTATACTACAATTTTCATAAAATCACGTACTACACTGATTTAATTACCCTATTGTCATATATGCTAAAGTTACTAATGCAGCACAGTACTAATCCTCACCGCTGTACTCACACTACCATCCAACTACTCTATATATATTACTAGGGATGAACACAAAAACATTAAATTGATTTTCACATAACTAATTCAGTAATTGCAGATATAAAGCACTTCTCCTTACCTGCCAATATGTATTGTGTGACTGCACACAGCTTATACACAGTGTTATTATTAGGTCACTGGATCACTAATAGCCTAGATATGACCATCGGACGTGCCCAATCCGATGGAAATGCTTTTTTAAATCTGATGGCGGAATTGTGATGCCACTATTGCATGCTTCCTTTTGATGGCTCATCCGATGGCTGCTGCCTTGCATTCTGCTATGTACAGCGGAAGGAGTGTCTGCAGCATGGCTTCATGCAATAGCTATCTCTATGCTATACTAGTTAGGAGGCTGCTGATTGGTTGAGGATACTACCAACATTTATACATGCAATATTGAAACAAAAGTCCTGGCCCAGGTTTGCCTAAACCCTAACCATTCAGAAATTGGGTGAAACTCTGCCCCTTTTAAGATCTCCTAAGAGAACTGTCCTAACAAAATCAAGACAGGTGGGTGCTATGGGATAGTTACAGCACAAGGTATGTAGAATAGTTGCTCTATGTTTACACGGTTTCCTTTGCAATGCAGGAGATCCTGCCAATAGCAATAGAGGAACTGCAGGCTCCTACAACAAAATACTAGGGGATGTTTTGCATTGTATATTACTATTACTATTCAAATAAATATAAATCAGTCTCAAGTGTGCATAGATTGTTCCTGGTGAGCCAATATTCATGACACTGCAACCTATCAATTCAGCATTAGCAGCCAGTGATATAACTTAACTTACTATTATGCATATAACTGCAACGGATGCATAGCTCAACTGAAATTGATCAACTGGTGTGACAATACAGCAGCTTTCCCAGCCAACACATAGCCTGGAAAACCCGCCACCAACCGTATTCGTTCACAGAAGGGTTAATTGCATGAGTGACTGGGTTAAACAACTTATTCTAGATGCCCACTACTAAGGACAGACATCGTATTGTTACTGTGTGCTTCAAGAACTAGGCTTACATTACTAGGCATCCATTACATTGCGAGAATATAGATACAGAGATATACTAGTGTTCATTCTAACACCCTGCACCAGTCACAACTAGTGCAATTCCTCTTTCCTGTCTGGGGTGTCTGCTCTGGTGCTTCTAGCACACTCTGGTTTGTATCTCAGCAGTTACTTGCATCAGCTAAAGCACCAGAGCAGGAAGCTACACCCCATGCAGGAAACAGCAACTGCACAGGTTATGATAGATGCAGGGTGCTAGAATGAACACTATATACATCTCTGGCTTCACTATATCGTTGACTGCAAATTAGCCGTATTGTTAGTAAACCATTTGAGTAGTATATACTCTCTATAATATCTGGTCATCTATCCAGTCCACCCACAATAACAAAAGCACTGCAAGTCATCTTAGCAGAGGAGACACCTTGAGGTACACAGGCTCCCTCATCTTGGTCCAGCAGTGGTACTCTACAGACTATCCAAGGTACCAGTTTTACAAAGGCAAGGAAAAGTAATAAATGGCTAAGTGTTTCACTTTTCCAATAAACTTAGACACTTGCAGGTGCAGAGCAGGAGACACTGACAAAGCTCCAGAATCCAGGTGGATATTTGCGTTACCCTGGTCAACTTGCAGCTTATGTTTGCAATATCTCCTGAGTGAGGCAGGTCACAAATCATTCATCGGACTGCTCTTTTTAACAACACGATAACTGTGCAGATTTGAGATTAACAAATAATAGCAGAATCCATTCTAGTATTGTCAGTGATAAGCCATTTTGATTTCAAAAGTAGGGGAAAAAACAATCAGTGGATTTCACGGCTAGAATAACTTAGGTATATAACAAACGAGAGCAGTGCTTTCATTCAATAATCGGTCGATAAATTACTGTTGGTTTACAGATAAGACTGTACTTTGTACTGATACAGACACTAATACCAAGTTGGAGATAAAAGCTTGAATAAGCATGAGAGAGTGTATATTTGAATTAAAAAAAAATCTCATGTCTGCGATCACTGCCTTCAAACGCCAAGCAGCGGGAAGGAAATGTATTTGCGGCTTTGAGGCAGATGATAAGGAACATAATGCTGGGGGGCTGTGGGGAGGCTGAATTGAGTGAGTCATATCTGTGATAAAGTAGCTGTTACTCTGCTGTAACCTCTATGCAGCCAAAGCGTGACTTCACTTCGCAGATCACAAGATGTGAGGCTTATACATTCTTGTGGAAGGGAGTTTAAACACAATGACAAAGGCTGCTGTTTCATGTGGTTGGATCCTACATCAATGATGTTCTCTCTATTGCCAGCATTCCCACAAGAATAACTCAGGAGCATTACTGTCAAGTATTACTTATTTAAAAATAAAGTAATGCCATGATCAATATAGGCTTTCGTCAAAAGATATTGCTTCATAAAACAAAATATTTAACAACGGTCATAAGCATTTTATTTTTTACAGCATTTTTACATATTAATGATTAATATTTGATTTTACCTCAGCTGACCCCCCAAAAAAAACACATTACTGCATTGCAGCGCAATAGTGGTTTTAACTGAATACCATGTAAATTACTTAAACAAAAAACATAAAAAAATAATAATAATTTAGAAACCTGAATGTTTTATTTGTGCGTAGTTGAAGTAATTTATGCTCTAATGTAGCAGGGTCCTTTCCTGGGGTCCCCTCAGATTCAGCAGCTTCCATGGAGGGTCAAGTGGTCCACGAAACAAAATGTTTTTTGCTTCTACCATTTTTCTGTCTCAAAGAGGCAACAGTATTTTCTATGACCCTTCAATGTAAAATTCATACCTTGCTGTGTGTTTGAAGGAAATAATCTTCATATGAGAAGGTTGCATCACTGAACAAGACAAAACACCAGGATCCACAGTAATTATTCTGTACTTAAGACAACCATATATAGCTTCAGCTACGTGACAGATACTCATTGCCCAACTCCCATTTCTAAATATACCTGCAGGTTTGTCACTATAGCTTTAGGAAAATACCAGCTCCTCACTCTAGGGGGGTCATTCAGACCCAGTCGCAACCGGGTCGATGGGTAGCCCTGCGCATGCGCAGCGGCAAGCCCTGGAGCGAGAGAGAAACTCTCTCGCCCCGGAGCTCGTTACAAAAGGGGCGGCTGTCGATCTTGATCGACAGCTTGCCCCTTTTTGTAGGCGGGCCGGGGGGGTGGTTTCCAAAATGGAGGCGTTCCTTAAGGAACGCCTACCATTTTGTGGGCGGTCGCACTGACATAATCAGTGATGTCAGTGGGGAACTTCCTGCTCCATCAGAGCAGAAAGCTCCGTGGGGCTTGCGAGTGCCCAGACCCAACCTTAGGGTCTGGTTGCAAGCCCCGAGATGGTGATCACCATCACTCTGGTCGCTAGCTAAGCTGTGGGTGGCAACCCACAGCTTAGCTTGTGACCAGGAGGCCGCACCAAAAAAAAAAAAAGTGCCCGTCCTCATTCAGAGAGAGCAATCGCTTCTTGCGACCGCCTCTGAATGAGGTCCTAGATCCCTACTGCAGTCGTGTGGCCTAGAGTCCCTGTTGTTACAATCTCATTCAACGAAGCACAGAATTTGCTATTTGTACTCTGACAAATTTCTCTGGGCTAGATTATGGTCCATGTGGCAAAGGGAGATCCCCACCTTGTCAGACTTCAGTACGGCCCTTAGCTCCACTGAGCATTCTATAAAAGCCCCTGGCTCTGCTAGGCACCAAAAAATACATGATAAATTGCTTAACAGGACTTATATAGTGCAAGTCGTCACTGAGAGAAGGTTATTCTGAGCTAGTGGACACCCCGTTCTCTCCCACCTCAGCGCAATTCAAGGGGAGTATTAGATTTGTACTTAGGTAAGAGCTGCTCTGCCACATAAAGAAAGGTGTGGAACTCTTTGCTTAAAAAAATGGGAATGTTACACTAATTCCCTGACCCCAAAGATAAAATATTTAAAGTCTTTGAACCCACAATTTGGTATTTAATCCAGCAAATTTAGCCTTGTCCTTCAATATTCTGTAGATTTTGTTACATTGCACCCACCCACCCCCTTATCTTCTACCCCCACCCCCTTCACCACCTTTTTCCACACTTATTTCTCTCACTCCTATTATTATTATTTAAAACAAAACACCTATGCATATACAGTCTTAACGGAAGTTAGGAGTCATTTGTATATCTGAGTTCAACTGTTTATTTTGTAAGATCCTGTGGCGGATCTATGATTATTTTTTTTACGCTGTTGTGGTCCATGACAGGTTTTGTGCTTCTGTTGTCCTTACACATTATATTGTACATACTGCAGATCACAGTGTTGCTTAGTAAAGAGATTAAAAAAACAAAACAAAAAAAACAACATGTTATCTGCACACTGAGGGCCTGATTCAGAGATGGACGCTAATGCGATCGCAGCTGCATTTTCGGACAGTACGCAGCTGCGAAAACATGCTGATGGTTCAAAAGATCACACGAGCATAGGGACGCCCACTGCTGCCTTCAAACGCTGACCTCTCACTTTGCAAATGGATCCTCTGTGCATGCATAATCTCGCAGCATGGTATATACGCATGTGCAATGGCAAACAATCGCTCAGTCTGCATAAAATCGCAACTGTGAACGTCAGGCCCTAAGACTTAAGACCAACGCTACACCTCCTCCCCAGGCTTACACAGCCCGCCCAAGTGCAGCAGCGGCACCCATCCGTCCAGTCGGGCGGACGTCGATATCCTACATTGGTATCGGGACTGTTCAGCCGCGAGACCCCTATCCCTGGTGTCTCCGTCAAAATTTACTAAGCTGCGGTTTGACGGCGGGTTCTATTCTAGTCTAAGCCCCGGCGGTTTGGTGGCGGGTTCTATTCTGTTCTAAACCCCGGGGGTTTGGTGGCAGTTTTGCAGTGGTTTCTAAATGTCAGCCCTGTTCTATTCTATTCTAAAATCTGTTTTGATGGCAGTTTTGCAGCGGTTTTGGCCTTAGTAAATCTGCAGATAGCAAACCATAGTCAAAACACATTTTAGAATAAATCCAGCCTGGATTAGCACTCTTCCTTATTGGTTTAAAAGCATGGAGTCTGGTAATGTATATGCACACTGATATTAGGCACAATTCTAGATAAGTCCTACAAGTTATATACTGTAGTGCAATTTTGGTTCATTTTTGGGGCGTGGGTCCCCCTGGATTGCATTGGTTGATCTGTTTCAGGGCACCGCATTATAACACATTTTCCTTTATAACACATTTTAACCCTTCACTCTGTGTTTTATATGTACTTCACTTTTTTATTTTCATTCTTTATATGCAGCTGTGGCTGCTCTTAACTATCTCTTTGCACTGCACTTTTCTTACTATGGCGGTGCCCTGGGGCAGCTCAGCTTAGTCTCCTTTCTGGTCTTCCCAAAAACAGGCTATCGCCATTACAATCCATATGAATGCAGCTGCGAGGCTGCATCCTTGCCAAAAGTTCATCGTCTGCTGCCCCGCTCTGTCAGTCCCTCCATTGGTTGCCGGTTTTCTACCGTATTCAATACAAAATACTGTTACTTACACATAAGGCCATTAACCAAACCACACCAACATACATCTCTTCACTCATCTCAAAATATCTCCCAACCCGACCTCTCCGCTCAGCACAAGATCTGCGTCGCTCATCCACACGCATTACTTGCTCCCACTCACGGTTACAGGACTTTCTTCAGGCTGCACCCACTCTATGGACTGCCTTACCACGCAAAATAAGACTTACCTCTAGTCTTCAATCCTTCAAGCGTTCCCTGAAAACTCACCTCTTCAGACAAGCTTATCAGATTCCAGAACCGACCACATAACTTTCATAGCCTCCTTGTCTTATTACATCCCCTCTCACAGTCCACACACAACCTCACACACTGTCTTTCTTTCACATACTCCTGACATTTGGCCGACATTCCTGTGTGACTGGATCATACAGCCCACCAAGAAACTCTGCATTCTGGCTGGACCAAATTGTAATATATAGCACCTATCCTTTTGTATCAATGCTTATTTCCCTATAGATTGTAAGCTTGCAAGCAGGGCCCTCTGACCTCTGTCTGTTATTACCCTTTTTTGTTCTATAAATGTTTCCAATTGGAAAGCGCAACGGAATTTGCTGCACTATATAAGAAACTGTTAATAAATAAAATAAATCTGTGTCATTGAAATATACAGCAGCACAGATGGGTCTCGCTGATCCCATGCATGCTCTGTGTCAATGACACAGATGCATGTAGCACGGATCTCCATGGTCCATGCTACATGCATCTCACAGAAACACAGAAAGATGTGTGCACGATAGGCCAAAATCTTACTGCAGGTTCAGTTAATCTACGATGCAGATACATGACGCCGGGGACGAGCATCAGCATCATAATCGTCCAAGAAAACGCCACTTTTTACACGATTGGTCGTCACGATCGATCGAAAATGGCCAAATCGTGTAAAATATTGCACTGTGTATGGGCACCTTAACCCTAGCCCTCCCCCCTCAGTGCCTAACCCTAACCCCCCCCCCTCCCTTTAGTGCCTAACCCTAACCCTCCCCCCCCCCCCCCCGATACTTACTTTCGGGATGCTGGTGCCGGTATTTCGACCGTCAGTTTCCTGCACGCCGGGATGCTGACTATATCCCCTACTGTGCATGCCTAGTGCTACATTTACCCCTGCTGCAGAAATACTGTATATATTCACAATGGGCCTCATTTAACATCAACAACAAATTTGGCTAAAGTACCTGGACAAATTATTTTGTGAAGGGAACACATGCTGTGTTTTGCATGCAGGAGATACATTGTCTTTTGCTAGTAGCACACACATGCTAGACAGCTTTATTTTAACATTAAAATTTAGAGTTGAGCAAGGATCTTGCCCCATCCCATGTCTAAAACCCCCCTCTTTACCTGCAACGCAACATAGTTTGCTGCAGTGCAACCAAGACTACCCCTTTTGAATGTATTGACTCTTTAACTCTGGTACTGAAACTCATTTTCATTATTTAAATTAAGTTATTTTCTTAATAAGATACCTTTCTGCAGCACAATGTGCTGCTGCGATCCTTACAATAGACTCTCTGGAGAAGAGGAGATGTTTCTTTTGTTTTTATTTGCAAAGAACTCTTGAGTTTGAGAAATACAAGAGCATCTTGCACTATACTAGTTTTTCAGCAAGGTGATCTGTATCAGAACCCTCTTCAAACATCTCACATTTACAGGCCAGAGACCATCACTGGCAGCAATAATTTGCGTGTTACTATGAGCAAGATTATATTCCCTAACAGGAAAGAAATGTTGTGCCTTACAAACACTATAACAATGTCAGGTCACTATCTAGGGGGATCGGCTCTCACTTACCGTCCCGCCGGCTTCCCCTAACATCCTGGGCGGTCGGGCAGCTGGCGCGGCGGCGGGGGAGAAGCTGAGCATTCTCCCCGCATGCAGCGGCTTCCGGGTGGGCTGGGGGTCTGGCATCGCAACTCCGGACATGGGCGCCGCCATGACAGTCGGCCCATGTGACAGTATCTCCATCCCAGGATAGGTGAGTGATCAGCTGACGCTGTGCATCTATCAAAGGGTTCCCCTGGGTATATAACTGCCCCACTGGTTACAGGAAGCTGCCTGAACAATGGTTGTCTCCTAGTGTGCTATAGTTGAGTTCCCGGTCGAGGTTCCTATCCATCGTTACAGCAGCAGTGCATACCATGTTTACCTGTGTGCCTCCCGTCTCTGGTGAATATCCGTGCAGCAGTGTCTACCATCTCTACCTGTGTGCCTTTCGTCTCTGGTGATTCCTCGTGTAATCGTGAGTCCATCTCCACTTGAATATCTTCTTTGCTAGTGATCTATGTGTCAAGGGGTTATTACACCGCACTGTAGGTTAGTGTTAGTGCCTACCCAGGCATATTCTCTCAGGGTCACGGGTGTTATGTCTCTATTCCCATGGGGCTTGGGTACCTGGCCAAAGGACCGCGACCTGCTCATGGGGTACAGCGAAGCCCAAATCCCGCTTGGAGGGGTCACTGGCGAACACCATCCCGTGGGTTAGATTCCGCACCTTTGCCCAGGTCTCGCCAACACTCAAGACCCGTGGATGAGAAGAACATATATCCAGGCCCCTCGTCTGCGCTTCCTCCCGGAACCTAGGCCCATCACGTCCCACATTCCACTCTCAGACGTGACACATGCGTCGGGATTTTAACCGTTGGAGTGATCAACACCGGAATCGCGTACCCAACCCAATCTAGCCAGTACACCAAACAGATGACTGAGCATAAAATGCAGATCAGTCTAAACCCACTGTTTCAACATCAAAATTTATAGATTATATACAATCATCAATATATAAAAAAACACATACTATATGTTCTCAATATCAAAATGGCTGCCTCTAGTGTGAGTAGAGGATGGATGGACTTTAAATACTTTAAAAAAAAAAAAAAAAAAAGAAAACAGCAGACAGGAAAAGCCTTTGTTCAATAACTAGTTCCGTCCCTCCATAACACAGCTGGAACTGCGTGTATCACAATGTCATTTTTGAGAAATCTCAAAAAAAACAGGTTTAGGGATCTCTTGGGCGGCCATGTGTCTGGACTCTATCTCCGCATATTATCTCACAGACTAGGCCGGATCAGGTGGTTTTGTGTTGATCTCATCCTCCTCGGAGAAAGCCAGTGACGTTCCTGCAGTTAGGGGATAGTCCATTCCTCAATGACCCCGTACAAACAGGAACTTTCACATTCCAACACCAGAATCTTTCAACAAAGGTTTAATACAGGAGGATAAACTGTGTGGTTACATTTTGGACATGACGTGTTGAAAATGTGCCTGCCCTAGAGGCTAGGATGGATATGCCACCCACTAAGAAATCTTATTAATGAATAAGCTTAGCTAAATATTTAATTGAAAAAAGATTCATTTGTAATGTATTTAGCGTATTGTTGCTGTATTCCACCTTTTAATTACTTAGAATTTTAATAACATGACATTGATGAATATGCTACTTTGATTATATATTATATAGTAGATTAAGATGCAGTTCACCAGAAACCAGAGAGATGACCGAGGTGCCTATTTGAGGGTGCTTTTGTGAGCTAAACAAAAACCCATAACAACAAAGCCTATCAACCCACTAAGGGCCAGTAACATCACAGGAACAGTGTAGACTGACAGTTTGTGTACTGAAGCAATATATCCTTAAAACTGTAGTTCCCCTAGGAACCAGTGACATCACTGAGACTACTTGTCACTGCATAGGTACACAACGTTTGGAAGCCAAGTGGGGTCCTACAAACTGTTTTTGGTGTCCTAGGATTGACACATATACAATACCTTTTATAAAGAAATGGAGTTTCAGAATGATGGCACATTGAGACCTGGAAACCCTGCACCACTGGTCTAATCAAACTCTGACCAATAACTTTAATAAGATAACACTCCTACAAAATCTATGTCATTTCAGTGTAGTCTATAGCTGCTTGTCACAGATCTAAATACTGAATAATAAGGGTGTAAAATAGGAGGGTGTTTTTAAGTCCTGGAGCTGCAGTTATTGTGTGGTTCCATTAAATAGAGAAATGAGACAAGGCCTCAATATAAATAAAAGGGTAAATATAAGAAAACATTTTTATTGACTAATGAATGGATGAAAGGGAACTGCTGAATTAGGTGATGGTGGAAGAGCATTGATACTATTTAAAGGACCAGACAATCAGCAGTGTCTCAAGTTGCTTGGTCAGTCGGCAGTAGAACATTAGAAGAGACTGAGCCACTGCCTGTGGTTATTTGTGTAACCACTGCAACACTGCTCTGGATGCACTGAGAGCGTAAATAAATCAGAGCGCATTAATAAAAGGACCAGGCCAGAAGACGTGTGTAACAAGAAATAAATGACTCTTTCATTACTGTTCAGCATTGCCCTTTAAAGTAGCAATATGGTGGGAAATTGATCACAAAATCAATGGCATTTTTATTCTTACCCTGAATTCCACTACAGAAAAATAAATCCTCATTTCGGACATCACTGACTTATAAAAACAAGTTTGGGCCACCTGCTGCTGAATGTTGGAACAATTATTTTTAATAATAGAAGACAATGTGTTTGATGAATGTTCTGAATGAGCTCATAAATCAAACAGTCTCTCCCATCTTCGATCTAATAAGTCACGCCAAATCCAATGGGTAACTCTGGCCAAACAAGTGATGACAGGCAGACATGGTAGAGTAGACCTGTGGTTTAAATATTCTGTAGTGATAATAAATATCAGAATTTTTATGTCAGGAAAAATAATAACCGTACCTTCAAAATAACATATTACCCCCACATATGTGCATTTATAAATAAACAGTGTTAACCATCAATGTATGTAAATGTTACAGCTGTAACTTATACAAGGTCCCTTTAAGGGGCCAGTAACTCAAAACTGATATTTTCCAATGTGATTCATGGATGTGAAATACACTGTGTGTCACCCTGACATTCCACTTCATCTCTGTTAAAAAGGACATATCTCAAGACTCCATTACTGACAGCTGAAGCTTCCCATTTTTTTTAGCACAGTATACTGGCACAGGTCAATAACACTTCAGCCTTTTGTGACATCAATTGCCCAACCAATCCACACATTTCATTTCTCCAAAGCACATCTGCCAAGCGGCGTCTGCTGAGTTAGAGAAGCCCTTCCCTCCTAACATGGCAGCCTGCTATAGAGGAGTAAAGGAGCATGGCAGATAGAGGGGGAGATTTAGGAAATAAATAGCACCAACCAATCACCTGTCACTTTACAGGCTGTGGGGGAGATGTACGAAGCACCGAAGCGGCATCAGCGCACGTTATGTACGCTAATACCGCTTCTCTCCATGTATGATTGGGGGGCTGGGCGGTAAATGACAGGGACGCTATGCGCCCGTCATTATCGGCGCTTCTATCTACAAGATAGCAATGCCGATAGCCTGGGCTATGCATGAACGGTCAGTTGACCTCACCGTTCCGCCCGCTGCAGCTGTCACTATTGACAGCTACAGACAGGCGATGCCCTATCCCCACAGCAGGGACAGCTCTGTCCTTGCTGCGGGGGCTGCCGGCTCCAGGGCTGCACGCGGGATCTCGCGATTGTTACGAGATCCCACGCATGCTCAGTGGAGTCGGCCGGGACTGAAACACAGTGCATCAGCCTATGCTGTGTACTCAGGCAGGGATCGCTGGAGGGGGGAGTTATCACTCCCCCGCTCCAGCAGATGAGATGTTAATACATCTCATTGTTAGTGCTTCCTGCTTCGCCTCGGTAAAGAATTATTATAATGTTATGGCTGCACGTTAAGTACCGCTATAAAACATCTGCCTATGTGTTTGAAAAATGACAGTTAGGAGCTGATTGGTTGGTGCTATTTATCTCCAATTTTATCTCTCACCAAGCTTTATTAAATCTCCCCCTGAATCAGTTAAACAATCACTCCAATTATTTCATGTATGTTCTTCAGTTCAGTAACATACAGTGCTAAATTTACTATGCAGAGCATTTGAAAGCCATAGCTTCTTCAACTGTTCGATTTAAAGGGGCAATTATATTAAATTCATGCCTGATTTTGTAGTGAATATAATTATCCCTATAAATCCTGCATCAGATACTGCCGGAGATGTGCTTGCTTTGAATAGCACTGTATAGAGAATTTAGCTCACAGCCTTTCATTTTTATTAATGTCAAATATTGGCTTTATTTGTTGTTTAAGAACTTCATTTATTTCCTTTACATTATTTGGCTTAGTAATACAGATGAACATGTATAATAAATGATAATTTCGTCTAAAATGTAGTTTTTATTTCTTTGTTACCTCCTGTGACTTTGACCTCCGACATCTAGCAGAACTGTGGTGGTTCTAAGCAAGTTTGGGAGAAGCCACCCTCAGGACATTAACACTCACCACAACCAGGGGGAGAAGGGACTACACCACAGCTCTGAACGGGTCTGGACTCACACTCCCAGATGTGTGGAATTAGACTGCTAGCTAAAAAGACATTTTAGTTGGAATTATCCTTAAAATGTCCAAACATAGGTTTATTCACTCTATGTTCACTTTATTAATGTACAGACACTTCGGCAGCTTTCCAGATGCAAATTAGTATGTGGCAGAACATACTAAATGAAAACATCACAAAAGATTTAAACTTACAAAGGGGAAAAGGGGACCACTATACTAAAAGTATTAGGGGCATATGTATCAAAGCTTGATGTTAGATAAAACTGTGAAATATATATCACCAACCAATCAGCTTCTAACTTACATTTTGCAGGATGTGTTTAAGAACTGATAGTTTGAAGCTGATTGGTTGGCGATATATATTTCACAATTTTATCTCACATCAAGCTTTGATACATATGCCCCTTAGTCCACTTTAGGAACCATTTGAGGGATGTATTCCTTAAAACAATATAATTGACTATAAATGAGACAGCAGGATGGAAAAAAATCCATGAAAAACAAACCTTTTCTATGTATACAGTATTTTATAAAACCTACGACAATACATACAATAGTAAAGATCACCGATAATACATAGGGCACTTAAATTTATCAGAACAAAAAGACAAGAATGCCTAGACAAGGTCCATTAGAGCAAAGGAGTTGTACGCTCACAGAACTCAGTGGGTCTGTAACATTTTAATGTTGTATGTTGTTAAACATGAACTGTCTACTTTACAACAAAAGCTGGATAAACACTATACAATTCTCAAGCCGATCTCTCAGATATCGTGTTGTTGACCTGAGAATTGGTTAGTGTGCACACTGCACCAGGGCCTGACGGTTGGTCGATAACCCGTTGGATTGGTCACTGACATACAGTGTCCCTGGCAATGTCTGTCCTCCAGGAAGGCACCATTCAGAATTTGCAGTGTGTTCGGAGTTCGGCCACATTCTGCATTTAATAAACGGCACCTAAACGATTTGAAGTCCAGGTGATCATTTGAAACTAAGCGATTATAGGTGTAGTACAGTGATTCCCAAACTTTTTTGAATCACGGCGCCCTAGAGTATCAGCATTGTTTTCACGACACCCCTAAGTTTAAGTTTGCTATTGAGAAATTCATAAAAAACTGTAATAAAGTAGTAAAGTGAAGTAAATTGTGCTCACCTGTCATCCTTAGGTTCAGTTACGGGGTGATGGACAGGTTTGTGCTTCTGTTTGTCTGCATATTTACATTACATTGACCATAAATAATTTGATTTGGTGCTGGACCACCAACCTTATGTACCCTTGCAAGTGTCCTGAGGCACCCCAGCGTGCCACGGCACACAGTTTGGGAACCACTGGTGTGGTGTGTATATTCTAGTGTTATCGGGATCGTTTAGGTGGTTCGAATTTGTCTGGAAAATCTGTCAGGTGTGTACCTAGTTTAAACCTCGAAAATACTTTATCTGAACAATTTTAAACTAAGACATTTAGAAATTATACTTATTAGTATAGTAGAGTTAAGCATTTTTAAAAGTAATTAAAGTCCAGTAATATGTTTTGGGGCATTTTAAGACTTTTTTTTGGGATAGGCTTTTTCAGTATTGGTACTCTCTTCATTTGCAAAAACTTATTTATGGAAGAGTTGTGTCTAGAGTGTGGGATAAACTGGGACTGTTGAATGAAAATGCGTTTCAGGAAAAACAAAATCATGTCATTGTGACTTCAAATTAACAGCTGGACAATGAGCAGGGAGTGACAGCATGTCTGCGCAGAGTTGACAGGTCCTCTCTGCGCGAGCCTGCTTTCTTAATTGCAGCAAAACTGATCAAGGGGACACTTTGTGCATCTACATAAAATTAGCATGGGATCTGCCAGTGAGAAACGGGCTGTGTATCCTCTCTGAAATGGGACACCCCGCTGGTTTCAAGGTCCTGTTCAAGAAGTGTATCGAACAAGATTTGGGATCGTTGAGAAGCAGCCTCTGCAGAGCGAGCATTAAATGGGGCAGAGAGCCTACGACATCGCCAACAACACAATAACAATATTAGCACATACAGAACAAAGCATTAATTATGCATTCTCTGGAAAGTTTAAAGGCTGCTCTTAATATGATTAGGGATGCTGTCAACACCAGTTACTGGCTGACAAGTATTTTAAGGGCTGATGTCTTACGCCGCATAGAACATTACATCTAAAGGCTCTGCAAACACAGGGGCTTTTCAGGGAATGCTGAGGGTGAGTTTAATTACAGGAAACACTCCAATGTTTCACATGTTCCAGAATAGACCGAGCACACACTTCACTGCATTAGGACTTAAGACTTAAATAGGAGAGAGAACGACCACAACGCAGGATAAAAATCGACATCACTTAAACTAATTTTAATTGGGCTTGATTAATTAAAACGTACTTAAAGATTACAAGAGGACTTTCTCCTAGAAAAACCTTGCCTGCCCTTTAAGTGCCACTACATACAAAGGCACTAGACGATCCCGCAAAGAAAGGTTTTATGAAACCATAACACATTTATATGTCAAAGTACCTGTAGGCACACATAAAGGTGGGTTATTTCATACATGTAAGAAATGTGCTCAGATATGGTGTAATCCAGTAACTCAGATTTCCCGTTATTTTCTAGAGCAGATTAGTAAATTGAAGCAAACATGTAATTGGTTACTATGGGTTACAGCCTAAGTATACAGAAAGCACCACTTCGATAAGTAAAGGCCCCTATACACGGCACAATTTTTTACACGATAAGGCCGTTTTGGATGGATCGTAACGACCAATCATATAAAAAGTGGTGTTTTCATACACGATTACGATGCGCGTCCCGTATCGTCATCGTAGATCAAATAGTTTTGCAGAAAGATTTCGAGCGATCATGTACGACGTGACACACATCGTTCGCACTTTTGCTGATGTACGATGTCCCTGGCCACTCCCGTGTGGTTATTTGCTGCATACGATATATATCTTAAATGATTTGCTATCATTTAAGGTACATCAAACCGTATGGTCGTTTGTACAATCGTTCCTTTTCTTTATACAAATCTTACAGAATGTCAAGGGAAGAATTTTCAAGGGAAATCGTATGCGAGATTGGACTTTATACAAATCGCACCGTGTATGGGGGCCTTAAGACAGAGAAGATTTCACAGTCCCAGGTGAGACCCAGAAATGCGGTGTGTAACGGGTATGAGCAAGTATCGCAAAATCACCGCGTGCAGCCCTGGAGCCGGCAGCAGGGACAGCGCTGTCCCTGCTGTGGGGATAGGCTAGCGCCAGGCTGTAGCTGTCGATAACGACAGCTACAGCCGGCCAAACGGTCATGCGGTATGAGCGTTCGTACATAGCCCTGCCGCTCGGCGCTGCCATTTTGTAGATAGCAGCGCCGATAATGACAGGCTATAATTTTTCGCCCAGACACCCGATCATACATCGCGGAGAAGCGGTATCAGCGCACATAACGTGCGCTGATACCGCTTCTAGGCTTCGTACATCTACCCCATTTTTCTTTATTGACTCTCCAAGCAAAACATATGGGTACCACAGGCACAGAATAACCTGTGAACATCTAAACCACTTAAAACACTGCCCCCTGTCTGCTATACCCTTTTGACTAACCAGCAGAGTAGCAACATTGACTATCAGTCATATGCAAACGTTTACAATAAAAAAATATTTGTAAAATGTAAAAAAGTTTGGAAAAATAATTGTTCAAGTCTGCTATACAAAGTGTATTAGCTCTTTGAGAATGCTGGTCTACTTCAGGATGTGGAAATACTTTAAATTACAAAACAGAGCAAAGGACACCTTTAAAGGCCTTCACATTTGCGCACAAAACTACAAGCTAGCATAAAAGAGAAATACTCCCTAGCACTTTTATTAAGTAAAAATGTTAAATACAACAACATAACTGTACCTAATTTGAAAATGTTTAAAAAGTGATGTTTAGGTATAAAATCTGATTAAAGCTCACAGTACAGAGGCGTATATTACAAATAAATAAACAGACTCCCGAATGACTATGGGTCCTGGTAAGAGGTACAGCATTTGTATGATTGGACAGACTGCAAATATAAAAATTACTTTTTCTTTTTTTTTTTAAAAGATTTATTATTTTTGCACAACTATACATTTTTTTCTTCAGCAAATGTGAGAGTGATACCTATTGCCTGGGATTGTGGAATATTGAACGGCGGCATGGCCAGAAAGTGAGCAATAAGTACTGGTGAGGCCTATTTATATTGGTACATTGTTGATATTCTGAAAAATGCAGTATACTCATTAACATTGTTCCCATTTGTGAATTTCTTTTAATACTCATGCTTATATTCGCTATGGTGAGACAATAATATTTTTTATTTCTAAGCACACTATAATCTTAAATATTAATATTTGGAACATTCAAAAAAATATTTACATTGCGGTTTTAAAAAAAACTGACAATGAAAAATGTATAAATTATATATATATATATATATATCTCACGAATGCCTCTATCTATATAGATACATGTACAAATACAAACATACTATATAGAATATATATATACACATATACACACACACATATACACACACTCACACATCAGAAAAAAATGTTCATTTCGCAGCTATGTACATATAAATATATCTACGTCTCTATATATATATATATATATATATATATATATATAAGCACAGAAACACAGCAAGTGTGTATATATATATATATATATATACACACACACACCTCCATCATATATGTGCATAGTGGTTGTGCTTTTGAAGGGTTAACTTCCCCCCATCTGGTTTACATTTGGTGAACCATTTCCCGTCTGTAGGTTATTGGTTTTGGTCTGGCTAAAGCCTCTAAACCCCCATATTTTCACTGACAAGCACCTGTCTTGCCCATATACCCAGAAGAACCAGCAGGAAAATGCAGAAGCCCATAAACCTTATCCTACCGCGGATCCCGTTTCAAGGCGTTCAAGCTCTGGAACCAAGAGAATTTGTTCATCGATTTTCACCGCTTCCTGGATATAAACCGGTGGAATTAATGAGACAGTCATAAACCATCAATAAAGCTACATGTGCAGCAAAAAGTACAGAGAAAAATTCTATAAAAAAAAAAAAAATTCACAATGTGACCATTTGCACAAGCGTCAAACTGTTTTATACTTTAAGCCAAGAAATAAAATGACGTAAAATCTGTTTTCTTTCATGATTTTGCGAATAGCGCAAATTCTAAACAGTATGCAAAGCATGGCACGTTTTCCTCAAAAGGAATCAGGCACAGCTGTTCCCAGCAAAATCCTGTCAGGTATTTAAATAACATTATTTGTAATTACTTATTATTAGTAATAATAATATTAATAATATATAAATATAAAAAAAGGAAACAAAGCAATGGACACTAAATTGAGATGGAAATGAGGGTGGGTCTCCTTGCTGTAAAGACAGCTTTACCACAGAAATACAATGATATATGTAAAATAAACCTCTTATATAAAGTGTATGAATACTCAACCTCCTCAGCGTAACATTTTCTTTCTCATCCAATTTACTAGTTTCACTTATTAAATTTATTTTATACAGACACGTTACACAACTTAAAGCAATTGGTGATACTCATGAAAAATTGTACACAGGTAACTGGCAAATAAAGAAAAAAAACCCTCACAATCCAAGGCAGCCAATCAGATTCTCACTTTAATTTTCTCAAGCAATGTGAACTATAAATACATAAAAATATGACATTTTAAAAGGAAAAAAAATATGACTGGATGTTCAGATACAAAAGGTCGGGATATGGAAAGTCTGCTTTGACAATACTAGCCTGTGCACTCTTATTTCAGCCTGCCACATCGCTCACACACAGAGGTTCTTGTCGAGTCTGAACAATGAGTAAAGCAGTCCAGGGATAGCTGCTGACAAGCTGACACAATTGTCGTAGCACTGAGTACCAACTTGCAGCACCACTTTATATCAGGTCTGATTCATCTGCCTTACAAGAACTACAAAGTGATCCATTTAATAAGATACAACAAAATGGCTGCCAAAATAAAACTTCATATAGAACATCAAAATACAAAAAATGGCCCTTAAATGGAAAGAAATCTGAGGCAAAGAGCGCGTGGAAAGTTATACACTGTATATGAGGAAAGTAAGACATGTACCGATTGCCTCAACTATGCACAGATGCCACTATTGTACAAACTTACAGAAATCAAGAGCGCAATAGCTTGCCTATTATTACATGGTATTTTGTTGGCATCTACAGTATGGCTGATATTTTATTTCCGCTCAGCAACACATTTTATGGCAAATCAACATTTATTGTTCAGCGTTAAATTGCATTGAAAATGTGACAATTAAGTGGAATACCTATACGAACCCCTTACATTGAATAATTATTTTAGGGGTGTATAACCACTGTATGCTGTTCTACATATTTTCTCTAAATTTGGCCAAATTGTGGAGGCTTTGGAAAGGAAGTAGGCCATGAATAGCACATTCACATTAATCAAATATCCTTTTGGTAGATTATGGGTACACTGCGAAGACACAGTATTTACAATGCACAGGTCGCAAGCTGTCTCATGACAGAAATTACTAATACAATAAAATACCCCTTCATAAAACAAGCCTAAAAAATAAAGGACACTTTAGGTAGTATTTGTACTTGTTTTATTGAGATGGAAACATTATTTTCAGGTCCCTCTGTGCGTCTTTGCGAGTCTCGTAGAGCAATCAGGACCCACCTGGTGATTGAATTACTATACAACCCCAATCTCTCAGATTCAGGTGATACTTTTATACAGTCACAGTAGAAACAGAAGACCCCCCTTCCCTCCACCCCACTGATGATGTCAAATACCGCAAACATAAATAATAAAATCATAAGACTAATTTGCAAATGACTAATTCAATCTGTGGCAGTGTGATATAAGTGATGGTTAAATGCCAGTTTCTTTGGAACTACATTAACCCACATGAATGTACTTGCAGGACAGGCTGAGCCTTGCAGCTAGCTCCCTATAGTTAGCCCTTTTAATATAGCACATTGAAATGCAACAAGTAATTGAGACCGATGGTGAAAGCAATATACATAAAAACAGCATCTATAGTAAGTCGGAGGATCAAAGGGGGTCATTCAGACCCACTCGCGAGAGGCAGTACGTTCGCAAGTGGGTCGATGTTCCCCACTGCGCATGCGCACGACGGAGGGAGCTCCGTCGTGCGCATGCGCGAGACCCGACGAGCGAAGGACTTTCCTTCGCTCGGAGTGTCTCATCAAAGGGGGCGTGCTGTCGATGGTGACTGACAGCACGCGCCCTTTGGTGGGCGTGCCTGCCAGATGGAGGCGTTCCCAAGGGAACGCCTACCGTCTGAAGCCGGCCCCACTGACATCACTAGTGATGTCAGTGGGAGTGATTCTGGCTCTGATAGAGCCAAAATCACTCCTGGTCTTGCGGTTGGGAAACCCAAACACAGGCTTTCCCTCGCAGTTCCGATGGTCGCGATGGTCAAGACCATCGCGACCATCATTTTGCACGCTCGTATATGCTGTGGGTGGTGACCCACAGCTATACGAGCGTCTGGGAGGACGCTCCATATTAATGGAGGCAGCCCTGATTCAGAGCGAGCGCTCTGGTCAGAGTGTCCGGCTCTGAATCAGGGCCAAAGTGTTGTTAATATAAGAGAATGGCCTTTCTGGCACTTTCAATCCAATAGATACACTGGGGCCCATTTATGAAGAGTGTTACGTATAAATAAAGGTAGTTTTGTTCATAGCAATCAAAGGTTTGTTTTTATTTTGCAAAAGCGCTATATTAAAATAACAGATGGCAACCCCAAATTTGTCCTTTGAACCATGTTTTGCAATAATCAAAGCCATTTGATCACCGGATGTTTGGAACCCAATAAAAATGAAGCAGTTTTGGGGACAGGAGGACACTATAAATAAGTCATCATCATTTTAAATTGTTTCCCATGGAAACAAATTTCAAAAAAGAGTGAGAAGTTGCTAGATATGCTATGATGAAGAGTATCTAACCAAGACTAAATGTATTATTTATTTTTATTTATTAACAGTTTCTTATATTGTGCAGCATATTCCGTTGTGCTGTACAATTAGAAACAACATTAAACAAACAAAACTGGGTAGTAACAGACAGACAAAGGTAAGAGGACCCTGCTCGCAAGCTTACAATCTATAAGGAAATAGGTGTTGATACACAAGGATAGGTGCTACATACTGTATTGCAAATTGGTTCAGCCTGATTGCAGAGGTTATTGGTGAGCTGTATGATCCAGTCACACAGGAAAGTTGTCCTAGGGTTAGGAGGATGTGAAAGTGAAGAAAGAAAATGATGTGATAAGTTAGCCTTACAAAGAAACCGTAGGATAGAAGGCTTTTGTGTATTTTCAGAACGCAATGATAAATATTAACTATACATATTTTTGCTGCGTCTCTTTATAGTCTACCCCAGACACTGGAAGTAAACTTGAATCTGTCTATGGCATGGGAAGTTGTCTTGGGAATGTTACAGCATACTCACTTGTGTTTTACTGAATACAGTGTGTAAGTTACATCTACTAACATTAACAGGACATGCTTCACAGATTTGCTCTCATCCCAGTCATGTACTGTATAATGCATTCTAATGTGCATGTGGTATGCATTTATGATGCCAGCGGTCGCTATGCCAACCGCCGGCATCTCCACTACAGAATCCCGGCGAGGGTTAATTAGCCTACGCCGGCACGCCCCCCCCCCCCGGAGATTAGGGTTAGACTAGGGGGAGGGAGGGTTAGGCACCCCCGGGGGGAACCTAGAGTTGGGCACCCCGGGGGACTTCGGTTTAGATGGTGGGGAAAGGGGGTGTTAGGTTTAGGCACAGGGAGGAGAGGTTAGGGTCAGGCACCCTAAAGGAGGGTTAGGGGGTAGATTAGGTTAGAGAATACTTACCTTGCATACGATCAGGATTTCCTTCCACGTCGGGCTGGCGCTGCCGGGATTTGAACCGCCGCCCATGCGGCCAGCGGTGTAACATATGTATACCGTGCATGTCAGTTACAAGGTGAATGCATTAGAGCAGTGGTTCCCAAACTTTTTTGAATCACGGCACCCTTGAGTTATCAGCATTGTTTGCACGGCACCCCTAAGCCAAAATTTGTTATTGAAAAATTCAGAAAAAAATTTAGTGAAGTAGTACAGTGAAGTAAATTGTGCTGACCGGTCATCCTTAGGTTCAGTTATGTGGTGGTTGACAGGTTTGTGCTTCTGTTTGTGCACATATTTACATTACATTGACCATAAAGAAATCAATTTGGTGCTGGACCACCAACCTGAGGCACCCCTGCAAGTGTTCCGAGGCACCCCAGGGTGTCACGGCGCACAGTTTGGGAACCACTGCATTAGGGTAACTAGTACCAAAGGGATTTTTGGAAAGCAAATTGACAACTATAGCAGTGGTGAACTAGAAAACCCAGCAAGCTGGGACTTCTAGCTCAGTGAAGCTGGCATTCGGGAGCTATGAGTATGTCCGTACAACTTCAGGCAACCACTATCATTCCCTATTCGAACTCCGACAATTCATGTGGCCTCGCCAGGAGCAGCCTAGCAGGTGGTCAAACCGACTCCCGAGATATCAGATTGCAACCGATGTAGGTCTGGGCATTTCCAAATGTCACAGTTCGGTGACACCACCTACCTAGTGTACCCACTAGCCCATTTTAGAGGGGCGCAGCGCCCTCCCCGATTTTAAAAAGGGCAAAATGAGCCCTGCCCTTTTAGCGGTGCACCGCTAAAACAGCCTGCCTGAGCCTTCCCCAGCCGCGGGCCACAGTGTCCCACAGGTGGGAAAAGTTGTGGTGACAGATCACTGCACGGCTTCTATTCACCGTGAGAGGAGAGCTTGGGAGAAGCCCAGCACCTCTATAAGTGCTGGGCATGCCCCTAAATGTGACGAATTGGGGGCGTGTCACATGGACAACCCACCTTCCCAATTGGTCACGCTCCCCTTTTCACTATATAACACATTATTAATACAATATTAATAAGCAGCCAATTGAAATAAATAGGATTGTTATCTTCATAAATTTGGTTGGAAACAACCACTACTGATCTATAGATGCGCCCATCTTCCAACAACAATAAAAGGCCTCAGTAATGCGGAAGACATGTTAACAGTGAGCTTATTACTAGGCCTAAGTGAAAAAAGCAAGTGCGGGCAGCTTATTTGTCCAAAGAGAGTGGCTGTGTCGTGCAATTTGTCAACCATGCTGGCCACAGCTTCAGTCTGCAGGCCAAGAACAACTGTAGATCGCTATCACAATGCAAGTGGAATTGATCTGACTTTTAAAGTTCAGCTGGATTATGTGTTGGACCAATGCTGTGTAACTGGCCTTTAGTCAAAAATATGAATTCAGCTACCAGTCATAATCTGGTCTTTTGGTATGAACTGTATCAGTTTAACTGAATTCAAAATGAATTGCAGCTGAAATAAACAATCTGTGCTGGTGTAAGCAGTTTATATGCTCTGCAAATGAAAAAGCACACATTTGTTTAATTGCTGTCCTGGGAAGGGGCCTTATTAGACCTATAGGGCCTCATTTACTAATGAGTGTTATCACCAAAACGAGTGATACATTTCACTGTGTATGATAATTGGTGCTCCAGCCCATCAGCTCCCAACTGTCAACTATTAGAAACATGACAGTTGGGAGCTGATTGGCTGGAGCACCATTTATCATAAGGTGCATACACACGGTCAGATATGTCAGATGAACGACTGAACGACTTGCAAACGATTGAATGATTTTTGACTGCATTTAAATGAATGGAAATCGTCCAAAACTGACTGCAAACACATCAGATGTCAGATATCGTTATCTGACAAACGGGAACGTGCATCGTTCATTGTTCATCGTTGCAGTCACACATGTCAGATTTTTCTTTCAGATATGAACAATTGAATGATTTTTAAAATCGTTATCGTTCAGATCTGTAGAAATATCTGACCATGTGTATGCACCATTACACAGTGAAATTGATCACTCATTTTGGTGATAAAACTCGTTAGTAAATGGGGGCCCTAGTTTCTTAACCACTTTTGTTAAGTATCCTTTTTCAGTTCTGAATAATATTTCCATTTCATTAGTATACATGTATGCTACTAAAATATTATTAGAAAATACTAGCACCAAGTGTAAAGAAAAATTTTTTTTATATATGAATAAGAATGAGAGTATTGGTTTGCAGCACCTAATAGATTTGTAGCGGAGAGGACTTATTTGCGTAAAAAGAAATAATATACTGCAGAAAACGAATGTGTACACATATTTCTAGAACAGGTAACACAGACAAAAAAAACAATGACTTGCCACAAGAGCAAACAATCTAAACACCATCACCCTACAAGTTGATAGTCTTGTCAGTCTCTCTAATAATAAAGTTCCCGCTGTGTTCTCCTTGTGATCAGACGCTCAATCTGGCCAGAGATCTAAAGGAAATACAGAGACTGATTCATCAGAGGGTTTTATCAGACAGGTAAGGAAATGTAGAAATGTACAGAAATCCTTTCAGGAAGGAGAATGCGGGAAAGTGCTTCCTGTCTTCAAGATAACGTGTTTGATGTCTGAGAAGTGAACGACTCAAAGAGTGTGTGAGAAAGAGGTATAAGCCGGCAGATTTCCACCCTCGCCAGCTCAGTGAGATGCTCCATCACTATGGAAGAACAACACCTCATCTCATGTATATATGCTACAGAGCGCATGGAAAACTTCAAGAATGTCTTTCCCTACAGGGTACTCCCTCCCAAATGAGGCGACAGAGAAAAGGAATTAGCATTTTGTGGCTGGCTGTTGTCAGCAGAACGGAACGGTCTGTATTATCTGGAGAAGACACTGCTGGCAATGGTGGAATGCATTAGCACACGGTCCATGACATCACTAATTTGTTCATTAACAGTTATTTATATAGAGCCTATAAATTCCTCAGCGCTTTACAGAGCATATTTAATCCGTGACATCAGTCCCTTCCCCAGAGCAGCTTACAATCTATATTCCCTGCCACACACATATAGGTGAAGTTAGTTTGAAGTGTGGAACTGAGAGAGAGAATACCAAAGCAACCAAAGGAGATCCACACAAACACAGGGAGAACATAAAAACTCAACACAGAATGAGTACAAAGTGGAATCGCATATAAGACCCCAGCACTGCGAGTTAGCAAAACAAACCACAATCTAACCTGATTGGGCCAGTACCCATCACCACCGTTGGAGCCCCAGTGGTGGCCTGGTTACTGTCAGAAACACCTCTCTGTTCATGTGATAGGAAATATAGGACTCGATTCAATTTAACGCGAATTGAATAACGCTCGGCGTTAACTCTCGGAGCAATTCAATTCAGCGCGCTGCTAAGCGAGACTAAGGATCCCTCCAGGGATGCATGCAGAAATCCGACAAAAGTACAGGCGCGATGCTGTTTTCTGCCCTTAGCGCGGCGGAAACAGCATCGCGCCAGGAAGTTTAGTCGGAGAATGCCCTTATCGCGACTAAACACCCTCTTTAAGGCGCGAGGGGCGGGAGAAAGGGCATTCCCTGACTTAACAGCGCACAAAATGTAATAGCTCCGGGAGCTCATTCCCGGCGCTATTCAATTTGCGTTGAATTGAATCGAGCCCACTGATTAAAATATCTACTTGGGCATAAACAAATGTGACCGATTAAAAATTCTCTCTATAAATCGCTGCATAACATTAATATTTAGACTAAGACAAAAAAAAAAAAGAAAGTGACTGCATCACACAGATGAGAAAGACATTCTGGTGCAAATGTAGAACAGCTTAGGATCACAATACTTTAATTGTATAAATGTAAAACATACTCATCAATCATCATCATTAATCCAATAGCTTCTAGAAGAAAACATTCTCCTGAAAGCAAGTCTCAATCAATTTGTTCATAATATAATTGTACTGCATCAACTGTAATCCACACATTTCCCTTATGTACCAGATCTTTTTCTTAGAAGAATAGGATTCCAAATTTCTTATCTAGTAATGTGGCAGTGATACGAGCTACTAACAAAAAATACAGACCTTGAACAACATAAGTTAATTGTGATTTAATTCCTATTGCTTTAATGAATAGAGTGCATCCATATTCACTTTATATGGGGCTTACCTATCTATTAATGAAAATGGCTGCATTACCTGTAAGTATATGTAAATTCAAAGACATGCTCTCTCAGGTTTAGAAAACACGCATCATTTAAATGTAAACAGACTAGGTGATGTTTCTCTATTATGCTTTTAGGTCTAATGACCACCTATAGCACATCATAAAACTATTTTGGTGTCAAATGAAAACTTACTATTAGGATTTAAAGACATTATATTTGTACCATATACATTACACAAAAAGGATGGTAAAGCAATAGTTTCAACCCATAGTAATAAAAACAGGGAATGTAATGGAGGGATGGGGGAGATACTTTGGCGGATGG
Source organism: Taudactylus pleione (assembly GCA_031769625.1). Lineage (NCBI taxonomy): Eukaryota > Metazoa > Chordata > Amphibia > Anura > Myobatrachidae > Taudactylus > Taudactylus pleione. Next base: position 15,654,364 of record JAUIMM010000012.1, on the reverse strand, counting down.
TGATTTGACCTTTCACCTTGGGAAGAACCTCAGTCCACCTCATGGTTGCTATCTGGTGCAGACATTGTATTACATAAAGCTAATTGCTTCTTATCTGCTCAACAAGACAAATCTAGAGAGTGTGGAGTGGCAAGATTGCACCAATACTGGTTAAACAGACTAAAAAAAAAAAAAAAAAAAAGTAACAATTAATAAAACATCCTTTACTAAATGCTTTTTCTCTGCTCTTCAATCTCCGTTCCTGATGCCTTCTCCACACTATGGAAACATATTTAACCTCTGCTGATTTTTCATTTACCTCCATTCCAGAGGGTGTATCAAAATGTATTTCACAGAAGTAAAACTGCATTTTAATCATGTTAAGCTGGGTACACATCTTTGTGATCTTCGGCTGATCAGGTTAAGCACTCCCGATCAGCCGAGCAGTGTGCACCCAGCTTGACCAGCAGTGAGCTAGTACACAGTCAGTGTGTGCGGTCTTCTATGGGATCGAGAGGTTGGGCCGACAAATGTTATCCTTCATTTATATGGCGCCGGAAGGGTTCCGCAGCGCTTAACAAAGTACATAAACAAATGAGCACACAAGAAAAACAGTTATTAACAGGACAAACAATGCAGGACAAGGACCTGGTTTAAAAACATTGCTTCATAATACTTAAATAAACAGCAAGGCGTCAGCAACCAAGTGTTAGGTGCCGTTGTGGGGAGTTAGCAGTAAATTATAGTATAAGTAAGGCAAGGAGAGCCACGTGAGGGAAGAGGGACCTGCTCGTGAGAGGTTACATTCTAAAGGGGAGGGGCAGACAAACAGGGTGACAAAGATGGGGTAAATAGTGAGGAAAAAGCATGGAGCAGTGGGTTAGGATGAGAGCTGGAAGCTTTGAGGAAGAAGTGGGTCTTGAGAGCCCAATGAAGATTAGGAGCCAAGAAGTAAAGTTATCAATGAATTTGGAGCTAGGGCCAGGGGAACGATAAATTATAACTACTGAACAGGTTGGAAGAGGCGAAAAGCATCAACCACGAATGGAAAGAATGAAAGGGAGATTTCAGAAGGTAAGAGTGACAAGAAGAGAGATGGACCCCAACACCACCACCATGGTGACCCCCAGGCTGTGTGAAGAGAATGTGTAGCCCCTAAAGGAGATAGCTACAGTAGAAGTGGTGTCAGAGGGGGAAATCCAGGATTTGTTGAGATTCAGGGAGTTAGAGACCAGTTTATTATAGTCAGATCTGTCAATCCAAAAGGGTACAGGAGAAAGGGAAGGAGTTAAGAGGAGAGATGTGAATGAGATTACTAGGGTTGCTAAATCATGGAGGCGAGATTGATTTAGAGCAGGGGGATGAGGAGAGTGTGGAGATGGGGCGGGCTTCTGAAGGGTGACAGCAGGTGGTGGGCAAGGTGGAGGTTTTGTGTGGTGTGGGTGGAGGAGTGGAGAGGTGACTTGGAGAGAAGAGAGGGGGCAGGTCTTAGTGGTGGTGTAGCAGGACCATGGTGAGAAGTGATAATGGAGTAATGGGAGATGCGGTGGAGAGTACTAGATGGGATGAAGGGAGACAGAGGAGGAGGAGGTGGTGGAGACTATGGAGGGAGCAACAAGGTGGGGGACTGGTGGTAGGAGAATTATGTAGCTGATGATTGACGGGGAAGTTGAAGAAAAGTGGGACAGTGTAGATGATTGAATTGGGGGGGGGAGAGTAGTGACGAGCTACAGGAACAGTAAAAACATCTAAAATGCAGGTAAAAGGAAGAACAGTGCTTGTAGATGTAAAGGCACAACAACAATAGTAAATTGCAAAGAAAATGAGTTTGGAGCTGTTAAAGTTGCAGAGCTATAATATTAGAATAATATATTCTTAATTGTATGGGTGTGAAACAATGGTATAAAAGATAATATGACAGTGGTAAAGTAATGATTTTAACAGTGCAGTGTAGATAAATATACGTACAAAAATTAAAAGTGCAATAAACAAGTGGTAGTGCTTGCAATGTAGAAGCAGGGTGTTGCAAAAGGTGTCCAGGTTATAACGAAAGCTGGTGGCTGAGATGCAGGGTGTCCAGAAGGTCAGAAGATCCTTTTAAGTTGTTTCTCAGTTGTAGAAATGTCTCTTTAAATGTTGTCCTCATGTGTTCCTCCTGTTGAACTCCTGTCTAACTATTTAATTTATGCTGTACATGTAATACAACCAAGAAAAACAACACTTTGAAATAAAAACCAATGTAGATAATGGAAGCTCCAGAGATTCCTGTCTCTCTGCTATCTCTTCCTGGATGTACCAGCGCTTTCTTAAAATATGTCGAAGACTAAGCTGATCTTCTTCCCACCCCCCCGCATAACCTTACTTCCCCCAATTTCATTATGAATTGATGGCACAACTATCTTCTCTAGCCCCAAAGTGTGCTGTCTTTTCTTGTTATCCTGGACTCCTCCCTCTCCTTCAAACCACACATTCAGCACCTACCGCAGTCCTGCCGTTTCCATCTCATAAATATTTCTAGGATTAGACCCTTCGTCAACTTGGATGTTACTAAAATCCTCATCCACTCACTGGTCATCTCCAGATTGGACTACTGTAACCTCATCCTATCTGGCATCCCAGACTCCCACATCTCCACTGCAATCGGTCATCAATGCTGCTACTCAGCTCATCTTCCTCTCCAAACATTCTACATCTGCTTCCTCTCTCCTTCAAGCCCTACACTGGCTCCCTTTCCACTTCAGAATCCATTTCAAGGTTCTTACACTCACCTACAAAATCCTTACTTAATCCTCTGCCATTTACATCTCTGACCTCATCTCCCTTCACACTCCCACCCATCCAATTCATTCAACAAATGCATGCCATCTCTCCTGCCAACGGATTACTTCCTCCCACTCCCGCCTCCAAGATTTTGCCCGTGCTGCTCCCTAGCTTTGAAACACTCTCCCTATCAGACTCTCCACCTATCTACAAATCTTCAAAAGGGTTCTCAAGACCCACTACTTTATAAAGGCCTATCAGCTCTCATTCTAACCCACTACTACATGCTCTTTCCCCCCTGTCTACCCCAACTGTGTCACGTCTGTTTGCCTGCCCCTCCCCTTAGAAGGTATGCACTCCCGAGCAGGGCCCTCTTCCCTCATGTGCTTCTCCTTATACTTTCTTCAACTCCTTGCTCCCCACAAGGGCATCTAACACTTGATTGCTGACTCCCTGCTGCTACTTATTTGAGTGTTAAGATCGCTAATGTGTACAAACCATGTCCTTATCCTTTATTGTACTGTATTCTACTGTAAGTCACTGGTTTCTTGTTAACTTATTTGTTTATGTACTTTGTAAGGCGCTGCGGAACACTTGTGGCACTATATATATACATATAATAATTAAACAAAATAATTAAACAACACATAAGATGCGACCTCCTGATCCCGGCATTTGCAGGAGCGTTATATGTAGTGTATCGGCTAACGCTCCAGCAACTGTCCTGCATACACACCTATACAATCGTAGGCCTGATGAGCAATATTGGGTGATCGGGCCGACATTTTTATAGGTTTGTACCCAGCTTTACTTACCTAAGTGGCTAAAACTGATAAATAGAATCCATTGTTAAAAGGTTTTCAACTCCACGCATACATTTTACACTTCTCATGAGTGTGAATGCTGAAATTTTCTAAAGGTCTAATGGTGCGTACACACAGTATGATTAAAATGGACGATAAGAACAATATCGATCATATCGTTATCGTTCATATGGTGCATTTTTCGGAGCCCAACGACCTGCGATGCGTGGGCACGTATGGACAATAACGATATCGTCCATCGCCCGTGCATGCAGGCCGACCTGGACGCTATCAACCAGGTTACTATAGGGACCCACGATCGTTGGCCATCGTTGATGGGTTCGTGGTGTGCTGGATGTTCGATAACGATGATCCAGCACACATGGGAGAACGTACGATATTGTTATCGCTGATGATCGTCCAGTGTGTATACCACCATAACACAGTATTTGTTAACGCTGCAAATACTGTAAGTGCATATTTGATCCATAGCAACCAATTAGACATTTGATTTCATTGTCTGACTTGCACCAGACTGAATAAGTTACTTCCGGATCGGATTGCCGATTTTTTTTTGGACAATCATCTGCAAAATGCCTTAACCCTGACACATAAAAATAGCAATTTTTTTTCTCCTTTTCACAGAATTAAAATGGTTTTCAAAGCCTAGAGCAGTGGTTCCCAAACTCTCTTGAATCACGGCGACCTACAGCAGGGGTGGGGAACCTTTTTTCTACCGTGGCCATTTTGATATATATAACATTTGCGGGGTCTGTGCAGGCCATGCCCCCTACATGTGACATCACACAGGAGAGGGCCACAATCGCCAGTGACTACAGCAATTCCAGGAGCATCCTGAGGATGCTCCGGGGAGCTGTAAGGGCAGCGGTGTGATTGTCTGAAGCGTCCTAAGGACGCTCCAGGTGGCACTGCTGCATAGATTCTGGCTGCAGGGTGCCATTCTTGGCACCCTGCTAGCCAGGTGAGGCTAGCAGAAAAGCTCAGAAGGCCAGACCAAATGAGTCCGTGGGCATTATACGGCCTCCAGGCCTGAGTTCCCCATCCATGCCCTAGAGTATCACCATTTCTTTCACGGCACCCCTAGGCCAAAAATTTCTTATTGAGACATTCAGAAAAAATGATCAAATTAAGTATATTATGCTCATCTGTCATCCTAAGGTTCAGTTATGGGCTGGTGGACAGAGTTGTGCTCCTGCATATTTTTTGATTGGCAGCCACAAGCACTGGTTTTGCCTATCGCACTGATCATAAAATAATTTGATTTGGTCCCAAGCCACCAACCTGAGGCACCCCTGTAAGTTCCCAGAGGCACCCCAGGGTGCACCGGCACCCAGTTTGGGAACCACTGCCCTAGGTGTATATTTACTAAAGTGCTGGTTTTCATAAGTGGAGATGCCTATAGCAACCAATCAGATTCTAGCTATTATCTTCTAGAAAGTGCTAGATAAATGTTAAGTAGACTCTGATTGGTTGCTATGGGCAACATCTCCACTTATTAAAACCAGCACTTTAGTAAATATATCCCTAATGTAAAAAAATTATAAAAAAACACATCCCTGAAGTTATGTCAGCTAATTGACAGCATTCCATGCAGGCTAATTGCTTTTAAATAATATGTCATCCACACCCTGAAGGGAGCCATTTTGTGGGATGTTACAATACCGATATGAATGCAGCCTACACACTAGGAACTAGCACTATCATTGAGGTATATGGCACCTTGCCTGAAGCCATGGTGATCTCGCTACTTCCTAACAAAACAATCGGCTAAATATTGCTTCAGCTTACAAAATGGCTACATCCATCATGTTTAGTTTAGGGATACTGTGAAACAGAATTGCCATACATATACAGAATTACAATGCCAGGCCCAGACAAGCAAGAATAATATAAATGTATAAGAGAAATGCAACATCTTTATAAATGGTCACAAAACTAGCAAACAATTCTGCAACAGAACTCTGCCTGCATATGTGTTGGCGTGTTCCACTTTTTATGAACGGCTGTTTATACTAATGATATTACTTAAACAGCAGCTGAATCTGATGCTTTAGGTTTGTTACACAGGAAATGCAATACTGACACTAGTCCAAGTTCAGTGGAAGCAGCCTAAGATTTGAAGACAAATTAAAGTCTGTCTGGAAGTTTGGGAAAGGGGGTTAAATAAAGATCTTGAAGATTAGATTGAGATGAAAGCTCTTAATAGTTTCATTCCAAGTCATAACAATTTAGATCTCAAGGAGATGGAGACACACTATGAATTAATGACACCTATTCATGCATTGGATAGAACCCCCCCAATCATATGTTTGTCTGACTTTATTCTATTTCTCACGCTTTATGCTAATGTCAGATGGCTTCATATTCATAAGCAAAAAATAAACAAAAATTGATTATATATTTAATTTTCCTTGTGACCAGTTTATAGGATATTGGCACAAATAAACTATTATATTAATATGATGTGAGAGGGAAGATGGCTAATAAAAGATTAAATGTAACTTCCTCAGTGATGATACATAGACTAAAAAATAATGTGTTTATGTGTAGAAATCCCTTAATACATTTACACAGGTACCATATAAATTCTTTGGAACATGCATGACTAAAACAGATGAAGGAAATACAAAAGAACCACATCATGGACACATTAAACAAAGCAGTGATAACAGATTAACGACTGTTGTACAGTATTTAGTCTACATTTATTTTCTCTCTGGGGAGGCTCAGACCAAGGGTAAATCAGACAGTGCAATTCACGATAATGAGTCAAAGTAAGGAATGAAGCTGCAGGACTAGTGTTTTTTATCCTTCTAAGGACCGTATGCAATTAGAAAAAGTATCGCCGATTGCAACTGAACCCGGCGAATAGACGCAAAGACTTTTTCGCGTACGCAGAAAGTCAATGCAATGTAATAGCCGGCGGAAAAAAAGTGCAGAATTGCGGTTTTGGGGTGCAAAGGTGCGGAAACCATTCTGCACCCTTTGAACAGCCCCCCAAAGAATAACTGCGTAAAAAAAAAAAATGCAAAAAAAAAAAAAAAAAAGAGGAACACCCCAAAAAAGCACTTTGAAAATGGGGGAGAAAAAGTACAAAGTGGGGGGTACAAACGCAAAAACTAGCGAAATAGACTTTGCAAGTACGGAGGAGGTGTTTTTTGATTGCAGGTGCTTGCTGAAGGTGCGTTTTTCACGGTTTTTAAGACCTCACTTTTGCGAATTTTAACCTTGCTTGCACCCATTTTCATGTACCCCAAATTTGCTGGGATTAGTTATTTCCACCAAAAAAAAGAGCTAAATGCTATTCTTCACCACTTGTGCAAAGATGCTAATTAGCGGCTAATGAGAGCATTTAAGTACCCCAATAGCTTCCATTCGAGGGCATATACCATGATCCCCAATGTTAGTGCATCTTTTGGGGGGTGTCAGGCTGATTTCACCAAATCTGACAGCACTTTTCGCCTGGACACATTTTCACCTCCTTTGGAATTGAATATGGGGATAAGCGGGGACGCGCCCGATAAGTTTCCGCAGCCAAGACACGCGATGTAGGCGGAAACTATAGATTCCGCCGACCGCTGCAAAATTATCGCGGATAATTGAATACGGCCCTAATTCTGAAATTCCATTCACTTTGATGTGGCAACATAGGAGCTATTAAGCCCTGTGTTCAAAACGTGATCCAGAACTGCCCGCAGTAGTCTAATTCTGATAATGCAGGCTGTGACTTCAGGCAATTGGTGCTCTCATGTTGTCCTACAGGTCTTATAATAGCTGATGGAAAATATGTGCGGTCATCTCCCGACCAAACCAACAGTAGCTTTGCACAAATTTCAATGATGCCTGCAGCATTCAAAAGCATTATCTCTGGGTAAATTGTAATGGAGTTCTATGACAATGCACACGTACATAAAGCCTGATTCATTACGGATCGCAACTGCGAATGCAATAGCGATTACGCACGCAATCTCACAGCGATGATGTGCTAATCCTCTGCGATCGCTATGCAGTCGCAGCACACATAAGGACACCCACCTTACCTTCTACACATCCTTAATACAGATGTAGCCACGCTCATCTATGTCAGGATGCGAGCACATTGTGGCATGGATGGCGCAAATAGTGTGCTCGCGTCTATAGCGTTCGTATGCGCACACCATAGACTTCAATGGGGTAATCGCCGGCTGCAAAAATGAGGCTGGCTCCATCTGTACTTCGCAAGACTGCAAAACCATCGGTAACAGGGTACCATCGGAGCCTCACGCACACTTGCGCAAGCTCTGACCTTACACAGGAATTGCTCATTTCATCGCACGCTGTGAGTACGCAAGCTGCACATGGCATTGCTAGTTTATGCATGCCCATGCAACGGCGTTCAAATGCCCCGGAACGCTTGTGTTTCGCCGACCCCCCCTCAGTCACCACCCCCAAACAGTACTTCCTGTCAATCACTCTGCGATGGGTCTGTGTAGTGACTGCGATGCATACGCATAATGAAACAATTGGCCGGTTGTGTGCGTAATCGCAGTTGCGATCCTTGCTGAATCAGGCCCATAGTGCACAGTGTTGCAGGGGAACTGAGAAAATCCTTATAATACTCTGGTAACGTTAGGCCAAAGTACACGGTTTTATCTATATTTTCAATACCTTACAAATCTATGTCAAAGATTAGAAAAACAATATAACGAAAAAAAGGACAATGCAAATTTCTCATAGATGTGATATAATTGTATTATTTATTAGTGGAATTACCCATCAAGAAACTGCACTTTAATGATTTCCCAAATTATGTCAAAGCTTTTGCATTTTGCCGACATCATACACAGCTCCATAATACATTTTCCCAAGAGTATGGTTAAGCAAAAAAGTAAGATCCTAATTTATATAAAGACTGACAAGGAATTGAAAAGAAGTCTCTCAAATGACAGAGATTCCTCCTTAACAGCCTGTCAAAAATCATATTTCATTTCTGTTCCGCAGCAGTCCTAGGTCCTGCTCCCCATGCCACCACGGAAAGCTGTTTAACAGCACAGCACCCCTGCACTAACCAGGCTGTGTAACCTCAAGACCCTTCCCTCCATTAACTCACAGAGTGTTGTCAGCATCGCTGCAGATTATAGGTCTCTCAATAATGAGAAATATATCTTGGATGCAAAATGCAGTGTTTTCCAAATTACACATCTTTTCATGCTCATTTGTATAATGTACCAGCACGGTACAGAAAACAGGATGGATGGGAAGAATATTTGCACACTCTGCGTTTTACAAACCGTAATTATGTATTTAAAAAAAAAAATCACTTCTGCCTCAAATCTGACCTTTACCCCTGCACGCTGCAGGATTCTCTCCACGGCTTATCTGGTACATACATTCTAACAGAGAACATGGATAACTCCTGAATCTAGGCGGATTTACAGTCTGTAGCAGACATATATTTGGCCGTGGAATATTTTAGAAAACATATTGTGCATTTCACTTACAAAAAAAAAAAGAGTAATTTTTGCAAATTCTAGTCTAGAATATCAGTTAGACCAACTCGGACCATTCATTAAAGCACATTTGTTGCCCACAGACAATGGAGGCAGCCATTAGCGGCCTGCATCAATATTCATGAGACCGCAGCCTATACATTCATTGAGAATTAGTGAAATAACGGCGACACATTGGAACCAATACTTTAAGAAAGCAGCTAGAGAGGTTACTGAGGCACAGGGCATGCAGACAATGTGGCCTGAGTAACACCTACACATTCACTAGGACTCAGCTACCATCCTTAGGCAGTCTTACCATCCTGCTAGCATTAGGAAAGAATTACTAAGTGTTTTACGATTATTAGTTATAATAATTATATAATAGTCATAATGCTGGGCATGCACATCCAGATAAAATGTCTGTCAGACCGACAGACATTTTATCTGGCAGCCTGCCAGCCGCAGATGTCGCCGGCATACACTGTGAGATTACATAGATTTCTCTCACAGTGTATCAGCCCGACATCTGCGCACCGCCCCTGGGGGAGGAGACATTTCCCTGTTCCGTAGGAAGGAACACATGAAATGTCTGTCTGTTGGCCGCGGCTGGCCATACACTGCCCGATGCGACCGACAGTTTACCGGGAAATATCGCATTGGATGGGCATGCTGGACAATCCGGCATGCCCGACCGAGCAATATTTAACCCTCGGTCGCCCCCCCCCACACGCTACAATTATAACCCGCGGATCGCCCCGATAATTGTAGCGTGTATGGCCAGCTTAAGTACTTATAAAGGGACATTCGTTCTTTCCTATTCTGCAGCTATATATTAGGAAAAATTAAGAAACAGTTAAGTCCCTGAAAGAAGTAGTAGGGTAGTTCTTGCCCACATGATCTTAGAACCTAAATATATATGTGATGTGCCAAATAGAATGGCTGTCTTCCTTCTGGTGTAAGATATGTGAAGCAAAATGGAGAAACACCATGAATCTGACTGTGCAGCATTTTACCAGCAGCTGAAAGCTTAGGCTTCTAGCATAACATGACAGGAGCATGACAGAACAGTCTTACTGCTTTCTGATTCCGCCTGGTTAGCCTCATGCCTCCGTCACTGATCTCCTGCCTTGAGTGAGGAAATTATAAATGCACTCCCTCATGTGTATCATATTTTTCTTGTTTTGGGGTTTCTTTCTGTGGGAAGGGGGGTTATACAGTACAAATACAATATGCCATATAAAACAAAATTAAAAAAACAGAACAAATAGGGGTAAGAGGTAACACCTGAAATCCTGCTTAATGAGCTAAAATGTGACTTAGGTAAAACTCACATCACAGACTTTCAGACATTAAGGGAAGTGAGAGTTCCCTCTGCTGATACAATATAATTCCCTGTGTGTGCCTGGGAGAGAGCCCATTAACAGGACAGGTTTTCTAAACATTAAAAGGTGTGCTCCAGAGATAATAGGGAAATGGCCTCCTTGCTTCAATTATGTATATGACCTGTCTAGAGACGTATCTACTGATCTTACAGGCAGACAAGAAATCTGCCACAGTCAGCTCATCTTCAAAAGATCCTTTCCTTTTTACCATATTATGCAACACTTTGATTGTGACAACCAAAGGCACACCTCCCCCAGACAATATATACCCACCAGGCGCCTGGGGTGGAGGGGCTATGGACAGGTTAGACATCACACCCCATAGAAGACATCCTCTTTTTCTTAAGGAATTGTAGTATTAAGATCAACATAAGGATAATGTGAATTACTTGAAACTAATTTACTTATCTTACAAGTAACGTGCCTGACTGTGAATAGGTCTACTTGGTATGCCGAAACACTCTGCTCTCCCTTATCTGCGGAGCGCCTCAGTCGCAGGCTAATGAAAAGTATGTATTACAGGAGGGTATTAAAAAGACTGAAAGAAAGAATCGGAGGAATAAAACTTTAGTCAATTACATTTTTTTTGCAGACAGGACAAATGCAAAATCTTGAGGGCCTTAATGGATCAGTTACAATCTTGTGAATATGAAGCAAAAAACATTTCCCTATGGCACAAGGACAAAGAAAGTGCGGGGGTTGAAAAGCTGGGCCATCCTAAGCTCCCAATAGCATCAAACGAATATAAAAAGCAGATGTATGGCCGCATATACTCATGTACAGAGATTACACACAATTATAGTCACTGAACAAGTTTGAAGTGCAAAAAGATTGTAAATATACAACAAAGCAGGACTGGCAACCTGCAGCTCCTAGAGAGCTACACAATAGCAATCTGAGAAATGACGTGAGTGGTGTCGCTCTAGCCGAATGCTGGGTACACACCTATACAATCATCGGGCCAATATCGAGAGAACGGCTGTTGGATTGTATCATTGTATAGGTGTGTACACTGTCCCGATGCAGTAGCATTAGCCGATAAATGGCTTTTAACGCCCCTGCAATGGTCGGGATCGGGAGGTCGCATCTTATGTACTGTTTAATATTTATCGATTCGATCTCCCGATCCCATAGAAGCCCGTACACACTGTGCTATGTCTGCAGTGTGTACGGGCTGACAGGGGGTCACACTGGGGACAGACTGCAAGGCTGATCGGGACCGTTTTAGCCTGCAATCGAAAAAGTGTGTACCCAGCTTAAGCCAACAGATCTTTCAGCTGTAAAATACCAAATAAAGAAACTCAAAACCAGAAGGAATACATATGCATGGACCTCTGAGACGAATAGATTAAATATAGATTTTGAAAGATTTACAAAAACATTGAATATTCTTTAGGGGAGAGTCAACAGTTTTTTGGGTGCCGATAATGGGCGCCTGACAGACCAATTCAATTGTTTTGGGTGCTCATTAATTATTGCACTGGTTTAGCCATGTAAAGCGGTTATACCTGTCTAAAGTCCTGGTTAGAGTGCCCAAAATGCGTTTGGGCACCCAAACCACAGACTTTTTGTACATTTCTACTCACCATCTCAGGAGACAGCGAGCAGAAAAGAACATTACAGCACTTGCACCCGATTAGAGCAACAATTGTACTGCTATTTCGGGTGCCCAAAAACATTTGAATTTGCCCCGTAAAGTGAAAGAACCCCCCATAAAGACAAGACCACAAAACATAAAATCACAAAAAAAAATTATACTAGCAAAGTTCTAAAGTGTTTGTTAACATGAAATACATATATTACCGATATCTTAATAAGTGGATTACAAACTATGGGCCTAGAATGTATAGTCTATTAGGTGATTAAATATTAAACCAGGTTAAAAGAGATATTGATTTGCCGAGAGTGAGGATAAGATTCAATGTTATGCATTTAATATGTTACCTGTGTGCTGCACTACTAGTTTTCTAACTATATGGAGGCGGAAGAACAGGTTTGTTGGAGGTTTTCAGATTCCTGAAGGCATGCAGAATATTTAGGAATCATACATTTTAAATATTTTAATTTGTTGTAAACAGTTTCTGAATCAGGAAAATCTCACTTTATTTGAAATATAACAGTTGTTGTTATTACAGATAATAAACACAAGGTTAGATGACATACATAGCCTGCAATGGTGGTAACAATACTATCCATTTAGTTCAAATTCAGCAAGATCAATGAATAATAATGAACAATAAGGCTGGTGGTAAATAACCATAAGTAGAAATACCTTGCACCTATGTATAACAGACAACTCCTGATAAGAACGAACATATATTTAACATGTAAAACCCATACCCAGACATGGTACTATAAACTAAATTGGTGATAATCCATTTCTCCTGAGGCCTATACAATGCACAACCAAAACCATCAGGTAGGCAACCAGTCACTGGCAGGGGATTCTAGGACACCTAACTCAACAACACCTGGAGACTCACAGATATCCAGTCTGCATTAAAACGGTTATGGATTGAAAGATCTACCGTAAAAAGATAGACACCAGTTGTTAGACAGGGACAAAAGGTCGACATGGTCGAAAGGTCGCCATGCATATGGTCAACATGTTTTTTTGTTCATTTTCTAACCCTAATCTTCACCCTTACCCTCCCATTAGTACCTAACCCTAACCCTCCCTCCTGGTGCCTAACCCTAACCATCGGGGTAGGTGCCTGACCCTAACCGTCCCTTCTAGTGCCTAACCCTCCTGGTGCCTATCCGTTGGGTTAAGTGCCTAACCCTAAAAAAAATAAAAAAAAATAAATAAAAGTGTCGACCATTTTCATGTCAACCATTTGCATGCCGACCTTTGACCCTATCGACCTTCTTACATGTCGACCTTTTGCCTGTCAAACATCTGGTGTCTATCAAGACATTGTCTACCTTTTTACTTTAGATCGGATACCCATTAAAACAGATCCTCCTCCTACACTGCAACAACCCTGCTTTCTGGCATGTTCCAGAATTCGCTGAATGCTAACATGATCAATTCTCCTTTATACATTTCAGAGATGACCTTTCTATAGGCGGACATTATAACAATGTTAGTCAAATGGATTGCTTCAACATATATAAATGATGTACACGCACTGATCTGTCTGTACGGATAACAAAACCAGACAACCTTACCTGGTTGATGGAGTTGGCAGCACAGGAAGCAAGGCCAGTTCCAACAGAGGCCAACAGGAAGCAGCTAAGGTCAAAAGGTACAGGAGCCATGGCGTAGCCCGCTGAAGCTGTGATCACCACCAAGGCTGCAAAGGACAAGTGTAAGAGTCCAGTGTCTTGCTCATACAATGCAAGGCCAGATAAGAAGATATTCACACTTTATGAGGATATAATGCATGAGTGATGGGAATATAGGAAATAATAATGCTCTTTATCATTTTCAGTCATGACTATTAATCAAAGGGAATATCTTTAATGACAGTGGCTATGTTAAGACAAACTTCATCCATGCCAATAACGTGCAAAACTGCAACTGAAATATGCGGCTTTGTGAAGGCACATGGATAATTTTGCACAAATTAATCGATGTGCATAGATTTGTAGGCCAAGATGGCGGGCGGCTCTGTGGGATTCAAAAGTCTAAACTGGCCATTGAGAATCACAAACAGTTTCTAAGGACACAATCAAAGAATGGGCAGTGGACATGCAAAATGATGAAGGAGGACAAATGCATTATGTGAATGAGCAACAGCGAGTGACAAACTTTACCATATTTCAGACACATTACAGATAATTATGCATATATGTGAATTTATATATAATGTCTGTATTAGTATATCCTGTTATCAATGTTATGCCCTTGTACAGCAATATGGAACTCTTGTGGCCCATCAAATTTATCTCAGGCAAAAACTGCACTGATCACACCCAGCCCTCGCCCATGCAGCAACTGTCATAGATTTCTCAGAAGACAAAGTTGTGCTTTTCCTTAAAGAATAAATTTTTTTTGTTATAAAAAAAAGTGTGTGTAATATAAGCCAGTGGTTCGCACCCTGGGGTGCCTCAGGGCACGTGCAGTAGTGCCAAGGGTTTGTAGTCCAGTATCAAATAAAATTATTTTTAGTCATTGTGATTAGCAGCCATTAGCACTGGTTTTGCCTATCAAAAAATATGTGGACAAAACGAATCGCAGCCCTGTCAGCCACCACATAACTGAGCCTAAGGGTGACAGGTAAGCACAATTTACTTCATTTCATTTTTGCTGAAATTCTTAATAAGAAACTTTTGGCCCAAGGGTGCTGTGGGAAAAATGCTGATACTCTAGGGCGCTGCGATTCGACAAAGTTTGGGAACCACTGATATAAGCAATAATGGTCATCTACTCTACATCCTTATACAGTCATTGAAGTACTCAGTGACTTCAAATATCCTAGTATATCAAGAGAGGGAGCATTATTCCACATCTTATTACTTCATCTAGATATATGGGATTGTAAAAACAAAACTACCTGTATTAGCACATTTCTTTAGGTAATTCCTGACACTCAAATGATAAAATTATATAAAGTAAATCATGGATTATACTACAGACACTGCGCCTCATTCAGAGTTAAGGCCCCCATACATCAGAGATTGATTGCAACAATCGTGCAATTTACAATCGATTGTGTATAAAAAAAATTCCCTTTTTCAATCGATTGTGTCAATCCTGCAATCTGCAATCGATTGAAAAAGGGAAAGATTTTTATACACAATCGATTGTGTCAATCCTGCAATCTGCAATCGATTGAAAAAGGGAAATTTTTTTATACACAATCGATTGTGTCAATCCTGCAATCTGCAATCGATTGAAAAAGGGAAAGATTTTTATACACAATCGATTGCAAATTGCACGATTGCTGCAATCAATCTCTGATGTATGGGGGCCTTTAGGTGCAATTCCATCTATAAGGGTGCAGATTTGCACATGAACAGACCATGTTGCGGGTCTAACCTTGAAACACAACAGTGTTGCCAATGTGCATAATTAGACACCCTAGTTGGATTCCCTATTGTCTCTAAATTAGTCCCCTTGTATTTAAATCCCTATTAGCCACTTCTCTAGCACTGCCTTCCCTCCCTTTGCTCATACATTGCAAACCTACAAATATTGCAGCCACAGATATTATTCTAAAGCAATCTCTTCCCTCGTTCTCCCCTCCTAGCACTATCCCTGTCATCAGTGTTCATCTGTTCCCTTCTCCATTCTTCCCTCCAGTGACTATGGCTCATTGTTTCCTCAATACTCCTCCTTGTGTGACCCATCATTGCTTGCTTCTCAAGCCTTAGTGAATCTCTCCCCACTACCCCTCTACCCCCACCTTGTTTTTATAGTTATCCTTTGTATTTTTGCAATATGTATGCAATTATGTTTTCACTGAAGAACATTAAGTACAAAGCCACAGAAAACAGCAAAAAAGGAGATTTTTATGTTTAATATATATATAAATAGTTGAAAGCCACTAGCCTGGTACAATAATATTTTAGAAAAGTATCCATTGACTTAATACTACTCGATATCTCTCTAACATAAGAACATTAGTACATGGAGTAGAAACTTTTAATCTAGCAAAATAATTTGGCAATTATTAAACAGCAGTAATCGCCTGTTCCAGCTCAATGTGCTGTCCCACTGATAATAAAGAAAATGCCTCCATGTCTTTTAGAATTCATACTTGCTGCATAAATTGAATTTACATACCCAGGTTTGGACTTAATTACATCTAATTACAACAGTGGTGGAAAGTCCCTTTAAGCCAATATAAGAGCTAATTTGAAATGAAAGGGATAGTTTTCCGCAAACAGTTCTTGTTATTTATTCCAGTTCTGCGACACC
Organism: Taudactylus pleione; assembly: GCA_031769625.1. Taxonomy (NCBI): domain Eukaryota; kingdom Metazoa; phylum Chordata; class Amphibia; order Anura; family Myobatrachidae; genus Taudactylus; species Taudactylus pleione. The sequence goes on along the minus strand of JAUIMM010000012.1, from coordinate 15,638,082 downwards.
AAACTAACCACAATCAGCATTCTGTATTGCTAATAAGGCACATGAGGCACAGGGTATTTATCAAGTATGAATTTAACAAAATCGCAGATTTTCTAAGATATTGCAGGTGGTATATAGAATTAATTAAAACTATGCATGTTGAATATATTTTACAACTCAACACACTGGGTTTTGCCTTTAATACAATTTCTGTTTTAAATACCGCAGAGAAAAATAGCAGAAAATCATCAATTGTGGTACATCAGTACTTCATAATCTCATAGTCTTGCTAGGTCTCTGCTAGATGTTTTGAAAATTGCAGCTGGAATTCAGTCAGAAACACAAAGGCAGATTAACTATATATCTTCCCGTTGCAATTGTGAATAGATATTAATACAATTTGTACTGTATAAGCATCCCTACATTCTATAAAAGTGTTACTAGGTCAGCAAGCAGTTATCTTGCCTGGGTATTTCATCTCTGTTGCATACAAGAATGTAGCTGGCCTAGACAAAAAGTGTAGTATAAAACTGTGTGTTACAGGTATGTCCTCATGCACCTCTCTCTTTTGCGCCATATAGAGACACGCGTCTTGGGCTATTCCCGTGCTGCACACTTTTTTCCTCAATTATGCTACTTCTTCCTGCCTCAATTTTCCATATTAATTCATAATAAAAGTCACTTATTTAGCATAATAATCCATGGCAAACGTCACTAGTATCGGGCCTGTCTTTTGCCTGCTGCATTGTCTTCTTGTATTTTAACTTGGATTGCGTACTTTTTCCTGTTACTTTTTCCTTCTTTGTGTTACTTTTATATCAGGTTTGAGATTTAGTTTGCAAACAGTGTACTAGGTACTTAGCATTACTTTATTTATTTTTTTGCAAACAATTGGTATAAAGTGGCAGTCTAAGTATAATAACGCATGGCAAGGGTCATTCGTATCAGGTTTGTCTTTTGCATGTTTAACCTGGATTGTGTACTTTTTCCTTCACTTTGCATCTTAGCTCACACCTACAGTGTACTGGGTACTTAGGTATAGTGTTTTGGCATGGCTACGTAGCAAAACCCATGAAGCGATTTGAGGACAGGTATATGTGGACACATCTGTAGCATATGTTTTTCCATCTAATAAGCAAAGTAAAGAAAATTTGTTGAAAACTGTAATGCTTTTATTCATAACAGCTATTGCTGCAAATACCGGCACTGTCATGGAAAAAACAGGATTTTGGTTTTATGGTATGCTCTATGTATGTAAAATGATCATGCTAAAAAGCCATGTCCATCTATACCATTATTTAAACATGCTGAAAGGGAACTGGGCAGAAAGCAAGCAGGATAGATTTAGAGTAAACACAAGTGTATGGTGTAGCTCATGTAGAAAAACTGCAGTGTGACGTCAGCACATTTCCACATGAGCCCGGGAAGCATAGAAAATGGCTACTTTTCCTGTACACCTACATAGTGCTCTAGGCAATCATATCCCCATCATGAGAAAGGTTGTCTTCAATATGCTGCTGCTCAGAGACAATTCTGTAGGAAAAGGAAGAACAGGTAGATATCAGTACATACCCGATAGCCTGATTTTGGAGAGACGAGCCAAAATTCCAGGTAGTGTGGACAAATGTACTTTTATTTCCTTCCAGCCTCTCTCCTCGGGGGAAGCATGGGGCTGCACGCTTATTTTGGCTGCAGCTGCTAGCTCTTCCTGAGCATGGTTATCTTTGGACGGGTCTTTCATTGGCGTGGCGAGCACAGCAGATACAGCTTTTCTCTCTTGCAATACTGCTGCACTGTCTTCTTGTATGGTTGAGTCAGCCAGGTCTGGCATGGGCTTCGCCCTCTGGCATAAAACTCCACACTGCACCACATACTGCAAAAGTCAAAGATATGATAATTAAAATGTGCGTGTATTCCTGTTAGCTAGTCTCATATAGCCATATATTCAGCCATATGAGGACTCAGGTGGCTCCTGCAGTAGGACAAAAGGTACACTCCAAAAAAGAAAAATGGTTTCTCGAATATCTTCATCTATGACAAGCTCCTGATCTTGTAATGTGCATGTGTCCATTGTGACGAGTCACTGTTTAATAGAAAGCAACTTGCATAAAGATAAAAAAAAGCTGATAATAATGGTTTATCTATATGGCAGACAAGTTTGAAGCACAATCACTGAAAGTGGTACCGCGTGCCCTTGATAGGCAATTGTAAAGGGCGTTTCTATCTTAAGATAGTTTTATTCTATTCTCTTGTACATGCCATGATTAAGTTTTACCAAACACTTTCCTTTTCCTAGGTTTAAATCATCCGCACTTTGTTTATAATAGAATATTATGCAAAACTGATCATAAAGTGCAAAGAAACTAAACCAATCTGGCCAATCACTCAAATGTGTGTCTGAAAGCTAAGTTGGATATATACTAATCCAATGAATTAATATCACCTGAATATGGATCACCATTATAAAATACAGAAGAATTGATGAGCCACAGCAGTTAGAAGTCACAGAAACATAACCTATAATTCGGAGCTTTGAGGGAGACCATTGCCATTCATTAACTATAAGAAGACTGATTAAATTCACATTAAGAGTAGCTAATAGAAAATGGTAGAAAGGGAAAATATTCCTCAAAAGTGTCCATTGCAACAAACGCATCATAATTCTTAGACTATGGCAATGATGGTATCCAATGTTGGGGGGTTATTTGCACTGAGCAAATTGATGGCTCTCTCATCATTTCTGGCCTTTAAACTTTAAAACCCATCTGACAATACAATACTTTTGTATGGTTTACCAGAATGTTTTTCTGCCAAGGTCGTAAGAAGCTCTATATTTAGCGATTAAGGGTTTGTAACACTGAATTTTGCTATACTCCATCCGTTATCATGCTGGAGATTAATAATAATAATAATAATAATAATAATAATAATAAAAAAAACAGGTACTGCTGACTTGTTAATTCAGCTGACCGGCTCCTGACATTACTTTGAATTGCTGCTTCATGATGCTGTAAGATACTACAGTAGCTCTAACCTCCAGAGCTGTGCCTACCTTGCGTTTTGATGGATGGAAGATGAGCCAGTAGTTGCTTCTTCTCCTGTATATATGGAGCAGGCGGAATGCTGCTGGTGATACCGCAACTGTCCTGCGAATCTGTGCTAGGCACATTCCTGCCACACCTGGAAGGGAAAAGTCACATCAGCTGATGTAAGAACAAGTGTCTATACGTATGAGTTCATACATTCATGTCACAATTTTTTTATGCCGACCTAGAGCCACGCAACAGGATCAGAATTTGACGGCATACATGGATGGCCAAACTAGAAAAGTCCTGGACATTGCATATTAATTTTCAAGTAAAATACACACACACACACATATCTATATCTATCTATCAATATATAGCACAGTATTCTCAAGATCACCCAATCCGCATAGTATATATACTCATTCCCAGGTGGTATGGCCTAAGTTTAGTCCCAAGGGACTGGCTAATTTCACCCTCCACCACTCAAAGCCCAGAAGGAGCCCATCTGGTATTTGCCTATTTGGTGTTTCTGCACAATTTCTGCTACCAGCACATTGAACTTGTGTCACAGGGGACTATTACAATTGCAAAAGCTTTGCCGGCATTGCTAAAGGGACCCCACATTCTAAGACACTGGAACTGGTAACTATTATGCTGTGCTAACCACAGCTTCTCATCTAACACCAGGAGATTGCGCCCTGTTTGGACGTACTCATGAACTTAAGCTCCCACAGCCATACCACCTGGGACTAAGTACATATACTATGTGGATTGGGTGATCTTAAGAACACAGCTATAGAATAGTTTTATTTTTTATATATGTATTTTACTATTGTGATTGTGCTTGCTATTTTCTGAGCTTAGATCTTACATTTAATGTGATTCATGTACAAAATGTTATTTGAGCGCTGTTTATAGTTATTTTCTGCATTATACCTTGTGAGAACTGACTAACCTCTTTTATATAAAGCTGCTCATTTATCATAGGGTCTACATCACATGGTAGCGCCCCTTCGGTAATTCTTTTGCCGTTTTTACTTTTGATATTCACGTCAAGCAGCTGGTTATTTCTTCGCTTACACGTAAGCCTGTTACGTTGTTTGGAAGACGACCACTCACACAGGACAATCAACCTAATTTCCCAACATGCCTGATAATGATCCTAATGATGTTAAAAGGATGATTAGAAGGCTGTTTTGCATGGTAGAATAAGTAAAAACAGCACTTCAAGGGCCTGCCTACAACAGAGGATGATGCCGTTGTTAATTACAAGTTATACTCATTTACCAAATATATTTCTTGTTATAATTAAGTCTTAAATAACTGAGAAGAGTGGAGACACATCCTTACTATGTGTCAGCATCATAAATTGGAACGCCTTAATAAAAGCATGTTCCTGTACAAAGTGTATATGGAGGGCACAAAAGCCACACCACTGACAATACAGGCCAAGGTCGTGTAAGAGCACAAGCCCTTTGAATGGAGCAGAAAAATGCTCTGAGAATCACCAGAGAATGGCCTCACATGAATCTCATTGAGATTTCTTCCCCACAAAATTACCATCCTCCCTTAGTTATCAGAGGAAACCATCTCATCAGCACAGCAGCAGGGAAATCGCTCAGAAGCCCCCCACCACAATGCATCATACCAACATCATCACCATGTTTAAAAAGGGAGTTGGGGAAAGGTGTTATTGTGACCGTTTCCCTGATAACCAACAAAATCCTCGCAGCCAGCCAGCAGTTTACATTAGGGGCTTATTTATCAAAGCGATTGCTACAACGTAGGAACTTTAATTAGCACAACAATAAATGTGATAGTGAAGGTGCTTAATTAGCAAAAAAACACATTATTGGGACAGTGAATGAGTTTCAATTAGTAAAACAGTACATTAGAGAATAGTTAAGACACTTAGAAGTTTTAGAAGTGGAGATCACTTTCAAGTCAAACCAATCAGAACCATTCCCTGAATCCCTATTCCACTCATTCCTAGCGCACAACTTCCAGAAACATAAAGTTATACCAGCAAACACAATGTGTATCTGACTTAACATGTAAAGGTGTATTGTAACATTCAGTAAATCTTGGAATACTTTTGATTTTTCTGGTCATGTAAAGGGGTTGATCTACCACCTCGTCATAGACACATCGAGTCATGCAGTGTAAAATGCCTGCAGCTATCGCCCAATAGGTTTCACATTGTAATTTCTCATGAGCAGACCTCTCTACTCTGTTCCAAGTCGGCACCGTCCCTGTCATCCATGTTGTCCTTATTCTGTTTCTATGTGTGATTTGTTATACGGACTGTCAGGTGCTGCAGAGTTTTGTGGCACTGTATAAATTATGATAATTGACACTATCTTATCTGGCTTTCAAATTGAAGTATTATGGGTCTCTCACCTGACTGGTATGTTATGCTTGTTGTGGATGAGTTCCTCATGTAGCCTGTTAGTGTATGGTCACTTGAGACATGGCTTCTAATAACCCCACAAGGTACCAATTAACATACATGTGGATGTTCAGCGTAATACAGGGATTATACTGTATAAAGCATTGAAATTCGGGTTTGAATACCATAAATCGGCATTGTGTCCTTGGGAAAGACAGTTTTGATGTACATGTCAGGCACTAAAATCTGTGTGTGCAAAACACAATATAAAATTGAATGCACTATTTTCAAGATGCATTTAAAAAAAAAAAAAAAAAAAAGCACTGCTTTAATAGTAGAAGTAATCACCGGACGTGCCACCGGAAATTGTATTACAGTGCTGGATATACACGTTTGTCTATGCCATAGCTTGAACAGGTCAGTCACATTCCCATGCTAAAGGGAAAAAAAATGCCTAGAGTAAATGACTTTTCATATGAGTCCAGTACATGGGAGAATGATTTGCGAAAACATTGGGGTCCCTCTCTCTTTCCAGAAAAAGCAAACTTCCCACTCCATCAGATACTTTTTTGTCACTGACCAAACGTAATTGGTATGAAAACATGTTGAACAAGCACTTTCACAAGATCATTAGACAGGAATTAAACAAACACTTGCTCAAATTTTTCCAGTCCCTGTGCCGTTCCCAAAAGCAGCAGCTAAACACACAGGGTTTTAGAGCGCCTGGTAAATGTGGAAGGGTGAGGAAATTAAAATTGCTGCCACACAAATATAGAGGCCTGTTATTTTAGTGAGTGGTGAGTTACCTTAATGTAAAGATTACTACTAAATATCATGTCATTATATAAATAAACAAAAGTAAAGTGAAGTTCTTAAACACAATTACAAAAGCATTAGAGGATTTATCACATATGCAGCTCCAGTTGCTGATTTTATGACTGAAACCAAACTAAAAAACCAAATGTAGTGTGTGCTGCATATCTAACCACTAGACATCTGGTGCAACGGGCACATGGGTGCTGTAAACCATAGCAACCAGTCTCTTTGTTTTAGTATGGTTTGAAAATGGCTGGTTGCTATGGGTTACAGTACATCTGTGCACATAGCACTGTGTTATTAAAGAAGCTTTTCTATACAGTAATTATGTAATAAAGAGCAAAGTAAGCAGTATCTCAACCAGTGAAGAGAAAAAAACTGAAGAAGATAATTTACATCAGGGGTTCTCAAACATTTATTTGGTGAGTACCACAGGCCCTCCAACATGACCCGTTCCATCAGGTACAAAATGCTCTGCTCCTGGACTTCCCTCTTAATTTATGATTGCCGTCACCTGTACTGAAATACCTTTGTCATCATTAATAACTAGTTAATTGATAAGCAAGGTATTTCAACACGGGTGATGGCAATCATGAATTAAGAGGGAAGTCCAGAATGGAACCATATGAAAATAGGTCATGTACCACTTTGCAGAAGGTATGAATTTATAAACATGTAGCACATCTCCCGCATGAGCTATGGAGGGGGTAATGTATTGTAGCGGCCCTTATGATACCGCTATAACGCTTCCTGCTTCACCTCTTTACTGAGGTGAAGCAGGAAGCACTAACGAGAAGATGTATTAATATCTCATCGGCAGAGGGAGGGAGCGAAAACTCTCCCCACCGGCGATCCCCGCTAGAGCTCACAGCGTATCAGCCTAGTGCTGATGCACTGTGTCTCACTTCCGGCCAGCTCCACTGAGCATGCGCGGGATCTCGTGGTCCCGCGTGCAGCCCTGGAACCAGTAGGTCCCTCAGCAGGGACAGCGCTGTCCCTGCTGTGGAGATAGGGCAACGCCAGCTGCAGTTGTCGATATCGATAGCTGGCGGAGCAGTCAGGCGAACTGATCGTTCATACATTGCCAAGGCTATTGGCGCTGCAATCTTGCAAATAGCAGCCCCGACAATGGCATAGCGCCCCTGTCATTTACCGCCCAGCCCCCCAGTAATACATGGGGGAGAAGCAGTATCAGCGCATATAACGTGCGCGGATGCCGATATGGAGATCCATATGCCCCATTGCCCCTGCCACAGGCTTCTCTCTCTACCCCTCCACTTAATCCTGTGGGTAGATGTATTAACCGCCGAAGCGGCATCAGCGCACATTATGCACTGATACCGCTTCTCCCCTATGTGTGATTGGGGGGACTGGGCGGTAAATGACAGGGGCTCTATGCCATTTTTGGGGCTGCTATCTACAAGATAGCGCCAATGTGCTGGGCTATGTATCAGTGATCGCGGTGAGCCCAAAAAAATGTGGGTCCCAGGGACCCCTCACTTTAAAGAAATCGGGGTCCTACCTGACATTTTCTGGGTCCCATCTAAATCCCATGAAGAAAAGTAGCAGATGACATTGGCCCCGGTAGGAAAAAAAAAAAAAAAAACACACACATTGGCCCCAGTAGGTAAAAAACACCACATTTGCCCCACATGAAGAAAAAACACACACATTGGCCCCCACAGGAAAAAATCTAAACACATTGATTCAACTTCATTGCACTGTGTCACTGCATCACTGTAGCTGGAGGCGGAATGTAGGTACACAAAGTCATGTCATCGCACCACCGTCTCTGGGTCATGCCAGGATCGGGCTGCATCTGAATCACATGGAAAAGTCCAGCGCTGCCAAACTACAAAGGATGCAGCACTGTGGGTGCAGGCAGGCTTACATCAGAATATGTGGGACCAGTATAAATTAAACAAGTAGGGCTCCGCAATCGGAGGCACGCAGATAGGGGGAAGCGGGCAGATGCTCACAAAGGCTGGGAGGGCAGAGGCACACATGGGGAGCTGGGGCAGAGGCACACATGGTTGGCTGGGGCAGAGGCACACATGGGGGACTGGGGCAGAGGCACACATTGGGGGACTGGGGCAGAGGCACACATTGGGGGACTGGGGCAGAGGCACACATTGGGGGCTCTCCATACTCCCCAGGGCCTGGCAGCAGTGACATCGGATCGGCTGCCTGTCATTACAGTGCACTGGCTGCGGGGAGCTTTCAGTCGGCTCTGCAGCACTTTGTACATCTGTGTGGTGAGCGGTCTCTGGACATTCTCTGGACACAGCGCATCAGCACTAGGCTGTGCTGTGAACTCCCCCACTCTAGCCGATGAGATGTTAATACATCTAATCAGTAGGGGTTCCTGCTTCGCCTCGGTAAAGAGTTGGATCCCCGGATCCGGGTGGATCCATTTACACTGGCAAAATCCCGAGCTAATGCGCGCTCCCGTGCATCAACCCAGGATTCTTATGTTGGTGTAAAAGGGGTATTAGTAGTCTGCATTCTGATTGGACCAGTATTTAGTTACTTTCTAGTAAAACAGTGGGCTCGATTCAATTGAATGTGAATTAAATAGCGCTGTTAGGATGGAGAATGCCCGTTCTCCCGCCCCTTAAACAGGTTGTTTAGTCGCGAGAACGGGCATTCTCCAACTAAACTTCCCGGTGCGATGCTGTTTCTGCGGCGCTAAGGGCAGAAAAAAACGCATCGAGTCTGTACTTTTGTCGGTTTTCTGGAGGGGTGCGAGAAGAAATCTTTAACAGTGCGCTGAATTGAATAGCTCCGGGAGCTCCCTCCCGGTGCTATTTAATTCGTGTTCAATTGAATCGAGCCCTATGTATTTAGAAAGCTATTCAATTGTTTAGTGTAGCCAGCCAAGAGGCTGCACTTATCGTGCATTTCTGCTTGCACTCTCTTGAGGTACGAGCAGAAATCCATGTAAAGGAGGGTTTCAGGGCAGGTTGCAAGTGCCTAGCACGGGAAAACTGCTTATCATGGCTAATTCTGTGCAATCGGGCGCGAGGAAGGGACCAGCATAAGAAATAAGGGTGCTATTCAATTGATTGTGCAAAACAATTTTATAGCTCCCAGGCTCTTTAGACGGGAGCTTATATACACACAAACAAATGAATTGCCCCCTTAATGTCTAAAATTTAATTATTATTATAAAAACCCACAACTCGTCAGTTTCAGCATTATGCAATTTCACTTGCAAGAATTTTTATTTTCTTCACTGCAGCAGCTGTCACATCATAAAAGACCAGTGTAGCTGGTAAACCGTGCTTCTATAAACCGTTGATTTATGGCCTTGGTAAGTATGATCTTGTAAGAAAGTTTCCACTAGTGGAGTCTGTACTTAGTGGGTTTAAAGGAAGAAAACAAGATGTATAAGCAGTTTTATAGGGTGTCCAGATTACACAGAGGGTTGCTTAGGTACCTTGTGCTGAAAAAGTACAAGCACTGATTTCTAAGAGTTTCCATTTTTAATGACGCCTTGCCAGGTTTACATGACAAACTAAAAATTAAGAAACTTTTATTGGGATAAGCTCAGTTTCCCCACCCTTCGTTGGCTGCATGGAACATAAGATCCAAAATGTTTCCCTGTAGACCTTCTCGAATTGTGCTCCATTGGTATACCTCATATATTAAAAGCAAAGAGAGTATAGCAACGGAAAATTCCATTAATAAGTGTGATACACAAATAGGTAAAGGAAGTAGTGAACAGAATAAAAAGAGCTGCTTGCAGGAAATATATTAATAACATTCTTAGCTAGAAGTCCAGTATCATATTGGACACTGCAGGTTCTAACCTAGCTGATGCACAAGGGGGGAGTTTGGGGGAAGTTAGAGTTAAGCTGTGTGAAAAAGGCTTAGGGCTAGTGGTTAGGGGCATTAGTCTCCTCTGTCACTGTCGAAGTTGATTGACAGCTCGCCCCGTTTTGTAATCGGGGAAGGGGGGGTGGCTGCACAAATGCAGGCATTCCCTAAGGAACGCCTGCCGTTTGTGGGCGGCCCTAATGACGTCACTCGTGATGTCAGTAGTGGACTTCCTGCTCTATTAGAGCAGGAAGTTCACTCTGGCTTGTGGGACCAGAGACTCTCCTGCAGGGTCTCGACGCAAGCCCGATGGTCGCGATAATCGCGACCATCGCCAGGCCACTCGCAATACCTGTGGGTGGTCACCCACAGCTTTGTGAGCGGCCTGGAGCCCGAAATTAAAAAAAAAAAAAAGCGCCCTGATTCAGACAGAGCGAGCGCCTCTGAATCAGGCCCATTGTGTAGTGATTTGGTCTGTACGTTTTACAAATGTATAATTATGGTGGTTCGTTGTAAATGGATTGCCATGTGCTTTGTATTTACAGTCAGGTGCATAAATATTGGGACACTGACAGAATTTTCATATTTTGGCCTCTAATCACCACCACAATGGCTTTGAAATGAAACAAACAAGATATGCTTTAACGGCAGACTTTCAGATTTAATTTGAGGGTAATTACATCCAAATCAGGTGATCGGTGTAGTAATTACAACGGTTTCTATATGTGCCTCCCACTTTTTAAGGGGCCAAAAGTAATGGGACTATCAACTCAAAAGCTATTTCATGGACAGGTGTGGGCTATTCCCTCATTATTTTATTATCAATTAAACAGGTAAAAGGTCTGGAGTTGATTCTAGGTGTGACATTTGCATTTGGAATCAGTTGCTGTCGACTCTCAATATGAGATCCAAAGAGCTGTCACTATCAGTGAAGCAAGCCATCATTAGGCTGAAAAATCAAAACAAACCCATCAGAGAGATAGCAAAAACATTAGGTGTGGCCAAATCAACTGTTTGGAACATTCTTAAAAAGAAAGAACACACCGGAGAGCTCAGCAACACCAAAAGACCCGGAAGACCACGGAAAACAACTGTGGTGGATGACAGAAGAATTATTTCCCTGGTGAAGAAAAACCCCTTCACAACAGTTGGCCAAATCAAGAACACTCTCCAGGAGGTAGGTGTATATGTGTCAAAATCAACAATCAAGAGAAGACTTCACAAGAGTGAATAGAGGGTTCACCACAAGATGTAAACCATTGGTGAGCCTCAAAAACAGGAAGGCCAGTTTAGAGTTTGCCAAAACAACATCTAAAAAAGCCATTACAGTTCTGGAACAACATCCTATGACCAGATGAGACAAAGATCAACTTGTACCATAGTGATGGGAAGAGAAGAGTATGGAGAAGGAAAGGAACTGCTCATGATCCAAAACATACCACCTCATCAGTGAAGCATGGTGGTGGTAGTGTCATGGCGTGGGCATGTATGGCTGCCAATGGAACTGGTTCCCTTGTATTTATTGATGATGAGACTGCTGACAAAAGCAGCAGAATGAATTCTGAAGTGTTTTGGGCAATATTATATGCTCATATTTAGTCAAATGCTTCAGAACTCATTGGACGGCGCTTCACAGTGCAGATGGACAATGACCCGAAGCATACTGCAAAAGCAACCAAAGAGTTTTTTAAGGCTAAAAAGTGGAATGTTATGCAATGGCCAAGTCAATCCCCTGACCTGAATCTGATTGAGCATGCATTTCACTTGATGAAGACAAAACTGAAGGGAAAATGCCCCAAGAACAAGCAGGAACTGAAGACATTTGCAGTAGAGGCCTGGCAGAGCATCACCAGGGATGAAACCCAGCGTCTAGTGATGTCTATGCGTTCCAGACTTCAGGCTGTAATTGCCTGCAAAGGATTTGCAACAAAGTATTAAAAAGTGAAAGTTAGATTTAGGATTGTTTAGTTTGTCCCATTACTTTTGGCCCCTTAAAAAGTGGGAGGCACATATAGAAACCGTTGTAATTCCTACACCGTTCACCTGATTTGGATGTAATTACCCTCAAATTAAATATGAAAGTCTGCAGTTAAAGCACATCTTATTTGTTTCATTTCAAATCCATTGTGGTGGTGAATAGAGGCCAAAATATGAAAATTCTGTCAATGTCCCAATATTTATGCACCTGACAGTATATATATTGACACTATGTGATTATATGGGTAATACTGCATTTAAATAAGCTTTATATAGGTGGTATTTAGTTATTTATGACTATGAGTATTGTTTGTTGCCAAGCAACACAAACATAGTGTTGAACCTAGGCAGGCGCTGATTGATGACATTATCTTTCCATGACTACACTCGTGTGTTGATGGCTCGTTATCAGCGTTCTGCAGGTGAAGGTAATTTTCTTGATACTTGTGGCTATATATGTCTATTATTGTCATTGTGTTATTGTAACCTGCTGTCCCTGACGAAGGGGGGAACCCCTGAAACGTTGTAAAAGGAAAAATAAAGAACCATTTTAAAGACTACTGAGTGCCGTCCTGTTTCGTGACTTCTATGGAATGAGTTTTATGGTCTGGAAAGTCACTGTAGCAAGTAATTGATTCACCCAATATGTGAGTGCCGGGTTCAATTGATTGGTTATATGTATGTATGTATGTATGTATGTGTGTGTGTGTGTATGTATATATATATATATATATATATATATATACACACACACACACACACATATATATATATATATATATATATATATACATACACACACACACACATTGATTCTCCCATATCCGAATATTTAGAAATAAGAAATATTTTGAGATAGTGAAACCTTTGCTTTCTGATGGTTCGATGTACACGAACTTTGTCACAAAATTATAAAAAATATAATATAAAATGAACTTCAGAAGGTGTATATAATTGGTCTCATTCCCAAGAAATTTAGTGGGGCGCCCTATTTCTGAAGGGCAGAAAGCACCCTGCCCTCCAGCGCGGCACCCCGCTGAGACAGCCTACGGTTATCTCCACCCACAGGTCACAGTATCCCGCGGGTAGTCAAAACGGCGGCGCAGCAGTCACCACCGGTGAATGGATGTCGGGCGCATGCGCCTGGCATCTATTCACTGTGACCGCAGCGCTTGTGGGCTGCCCGGCATGTCCGTAAGTGCCGGGCACGCCCCCAGGAGTGACGAAAAGGGGACACATCATAAAGACACGCCTCCTTTTCTTTGGCCACGCCCCCTATAGAGAAGCGCCCGGCATCCATTCCCCCTGCCAGCAGCGCTTGGGAGCTGCCCGGCGTGTCCGTAAGTGACGGGCACGCCCCCAAGAGTGACGAAAAGGGTGATGCGTCTAATAAACACGCCCCCTTTTCAATGGCCATGCCCCCTTTTCGGGTGCACGCGCGGCAGTGCCTTCTCTAGCTCCGGCACCCTGCCTGCCGCCGGAGCTAGAGTGAACACAATATATACATATGAAACAGACAAACAATGAGATCATCATAGAACGTTACAGATGTCAGGGATCCACCAAACCTAAAGGTAATGCTGGCCATACACGCTGCAATTATCGGGACGATCCGCCCGATATCGGCGGATCGCGCGATAATTGTAGCGTGTGTGCGGGCGACCGAGGGTTAAATATTGCTCGGTCGGGCATGTTGGATTGTCCAGCATGCCCGTCCGATGCGATATTTACCCGGGAAACTGTCGGCCGCATCGGGCAGTGTATGCCCAGCGCAGCCGACAGACAGACATTTCCTGTGTTCCTTCCTACGGAAGGAACAGGGAAATGCCTCCTCCCCCGGGGGCGGAGCGCGGATGTCGGGCTATACACTGTGAGATTTCTCTCACAGTGTATGCCGCGGACATCTGCGGCTGGCAGGCTGCCAGATAAAATGTCTGTCGGTCTGACAGACATTTTATCTGGCAGTGTATGCCCAGCATAAGTAATTTTCAGTATTAGAGTAGAATTGATTGATCTCCCAAATATTTTTTAAGCAGAGCATCTTCAAGACAATGGGGTCTGTATCAAACAGTAAACGCATGGAGAAGTTGCCCATAGCAACCTATCAGCTTAGAAGTAGCATTTATCAAGTACAGTCTATAAAATAATAGTGTTCCTGCTAGGCTGTTTTAGCGGGGTACCACGCCCTGCCCAATTTCAAATGGGCAGAATACGCCCAAACCCTTCTGAAGGTGCCCCGCTAAAACAGCCTCCGGGTGCCGTCCCCACCCGCGGGCCACAGTGTCCCACGGGTGGGTAACTTGCGGTGTAGCGATCACTGCCGGGTGAATATATGCCAGGTGCATGCGCCCGGCATCTATTCACAGAGAAGGGAGAGCTTGGGAACAGCCCGGCATGTCCGTAAGTGCCGGGCATGCCCCCAAGAGTGATGAAAAGGGGGGTGTCTTAGAGACACGGACCTTTTCTCATGGCCACACCCCCGGAGGCGCGCACCGGCGTGCCCTTTCTTTATGTCCAGCGCTGGACCTAGAGTAAACACTATAATAGGTAGGAGCTGATTGGTTGCTATGGGCAACTTCTCCACGCTTTTCACTGCTTGATACATTTGGCGGTATTCAATTGTTATAGCGCATCTGATATCCCATCTAAAGTGATGAGAGATCGCAGGGCACTATTAAATTGTTGCTGTTTTTCGCGCTGATCGCACCCAAAGTGGTCGGGTTTAGCCGTGTAAAGTGGCTACCCCCGACCGAAGTGCTGGGCGCGATCGCGAGAAGTGCTGTTTTGGGCGCCCAAACAGGTCACTTTTCGCACATTTTAGCTCCCACCATCCTGGGGCTGCGAGCTGAAATGGTGTGCTGGCAGCTGATCACGCCCGACAGGAGCAACAATTTAATAGCTCCTGTCAGGCGTGTAAAGGGGCGAAACAATTGAATCCCGCCCATAAACCCCAATGTATTTTTTTATAAAGTAGACCTCTACAAAGCATCAGGATAGTGAATAATTTGCTATTGTGACTAAAATTTCACAAAATAGCATCAGGGCAACAGCTCAATTCTGCAATGATAATGCAAACAAGCTGGGTTCATAAAACCATGCAGGAAATCAGGCAAATGGAAAGCACATCTGAACATTTTTTACACAATCTCACATTAATACATATCAATTGAGCATCACATGTACAAAAAGTGATGGAATACAAACATTGAGAAAAAGCGAGGAGGTCCTTTAAAACTTTTATATTTTTAATGCACGACAATTTCTATATTACGCAGCAATCAAAACACCTCAAATGAAGTGTATTAAGGCCTCTATACACTACACGATATCTTTAACGATTTGTCCGATTCTGACACATCGGAACGACAAATCGTTAAAATGTGTAGTGTGTATGCACTACATCATGTAGTGCAGGGGTGGCCAATAAGCGTCTCCTCAGCTGTTGTTGAACTACAAATCCCAGCATGCCTTGCAACAGTTTTAACATGGCCAAATAGCAAAACTGTGGCAGGGCATCTGGGATGTGTAGTTCTATAACAGCTGGGGTGGTCGCTTATTGCCCACCCCTAGTGTAGTGCGTACTCCCGTGGGGTCATCCGCCTCATCGCCTGATCTTATGTGCAGCATGTAAGATCAGGCAATACGGCTGACGGTCCCATGCAGTACTATGTGGGGCTGCCGGCATATCGGGCACCAGATCGGACGGTATGGACCGTCCAATATGTCAGCAGCCCGGGTCGTGTGTCGCATCGCTGGGTACACACATCGTTTAGTGTGTACCCAGCTTTACATTAAGTTACCAGTCTAGTGAGAGGATCTTTTTTCTGTTCACCTGCACAATTGTACACCAATGGGCTAATCCCCTTCTAAAGATACATTTCCCTTGTTTCTTCAAATCCTCAGACTTTTTCCCTGGGGTCATCAGCCTCATCACCTGATTGAATGAGCGAATGTTCATTACTCATGATGTAACATTCGCTCTTTCCAATTAGGGACTCAGCCTCTCTCCCCAGCTGTGGTATGGTGGGAGAATAAATGCTATTTTAGTTATTATGTTCTGCTTTAACATAGTCTAAAGTACAACTGTAACTAAGTAATATGTGTTAACATATAGGTGACCAAGGTCCTGCTTACTGTACATAATGATGAAATTGTATTTAAAATAATAAAGTTTGTGGTCCTTTAAATAGGGTACTCATTAATTGATGCAGTCAGTTGAGTTTCTATGAAGATTACCACTGTGTCTGATTATGTGGATTCCCTTGTGAGCATTTTTGAGTAGCTCTCATGGCCCTACAAACCAAGCAATTCAAAGGCACAACTTGAATTACGGGAACATCAAGAAATCAGTCAGTCATATTAGTGTCTTTCTGATATAAAAGCTTTACGTGTTTGATCTCTGGAATGAGAAAAATAGATGACAACTGGGCTGGCGTTACTAGAGTAGGATACAACATCGATTGAGCAAGATCCGCTGTTTTCAGCACTCAATATCATGAATGAGAGTTAGTTTCGACTACATGAACAATGATCATGAAGATGACATAACTATGATATGAGGAAGAAAGTGCCCGCTATATGGGACTTATTAGTGAGGGCTTACACTGTGGCAGCGAGGAAGTGTCTGTGCTTTTGACAGTGGCACCCCTTGGCATTGCTCATTAGTGAGCCAGGATCTTTTTTTACAATACAAATAGAGAGCTAGGGCCTTTATAAGACATCATACTATGGCCAGGGAAAAATTAAGAGTCAGTGTTTGTGAGAACGCAGCCTAAAATTCAGTAGCAGCTGGTTATATGAGTGAGGTATGAGACACTTACCTCAGAAATGTCACTAGTCCTGGTGAATGAATGTCTTATCTGTGTGTGGATGAGACTTTTGTGTCCCTTCATTTCGCAGATACAGTGGGCCCTATGTATCAAATACTGGAGAGAGATACAATTGTGAGAGATAAAGCACTAACCAATCAGCTTCTAACTGACATTTCACAAGCTGCGTTTGAAAAATGACAGTTAGGAGCCGATTTTATCTCTCATCAAGCTTTGATACATAGGCCCCAGTATGTGCTCCATACTGTACAGACCATACTTGCCAATTCTTCCTGATTGTCAGGGAAACTCCCTGAAATAGTAGCAATCTCCCTGACTCCCTGCAGGGTCTAGCAATCACCCGGATTACACCTTACCCCCGTTTTGTGGCTGTTATATACATTCAAATGAGATCATCAGTGTCATTTTTCTGCATTGGTTATAAAGTACAATGATCTCTATGCCTACATCTATTTTTTTTTAGAAAATGTATCTTGCTAACTGCTTTGGGGCTCATTTACATTTGGATGTCAGTATTATGACACACCTCTCAGATGTAGCAATACATGTGCACTTTATCTCTGTGCTCAAAGGGGTAACTTTCACAATCTCCTTGAAATGCTTTTTTAATAGTAGGCAAGTAAATACCTCCCAACATGACCCTCTCCAGGAGGGACACAATACTCTGGTCCTGGACTTCCCTGGTAATTTATGATTGGTGGCGGCTCCAGGGGTGGGGCTGCAGCACAGTCCAAAATTCAAAGAGGGGAGTCACACCAACTGCCAGTGAGTCCCAGCCAGTGAAGTTTGGCAGCGTGTGAAATGACAGTTGGTGTGACTCCCCTATTTGACTTTTGAACTGTGCTGCAGCCCCACCTCTTACAGGGAAGTCCAGGACCAGAGCATTGTGTCCCTCCTGGAGAGGGTCATGTTGGGAGGTATGCAAGTATGATACAGACCGACAGGAGAAACCACTCCGCATGGCTGTGTCATCTTGCCATACTATCGACAGAACCCAAAAACCACAGTATTAGAATATAAACCTCAAAAGCCGTTAGAACAACAATGGACATCACCTACAGACTGAGGTAAGGTAACTATCAGTCCCAGCAGTGTCCTATTGCGACTGCAGCTGAGGCTATTATGCGTATACTGCCAGCTACACCAATGTACTAACACCAGATAAACCCCTCTGCACAATGCAGGAGCAGGTGAGCCTGGAGACCCGCAGCTCAAGTACCTCTCATTCTGCGCCCGCTGTGCCCTCTCAGCTCATGTGCGCCGCCATCTTGCCAGTGACGTCATGTCAGAGCTTCCGAATCAGACGTACTTCCGCCCGGCTCAGGGCATGTCGCTGCCAGGTTACTAGAAGTTATTATTATGTCAGCGTGAGATACTAGTCTGTGCTTGCTGCTGGCATCTCTATTATTATTTACATGGCAGGGTAATAATCAGAGAGCAGTAGCATATGGAACTACAAGTCTAAGCATGCCATTGTTGTATATGAATATCATTCTTCAGAGGTACCGCAGCAGGTTGCTTATGTAAGTACCTTATGTAGGTGGTTAGGGTGTACCAGGTTAGCCATGTGACTCGGACACTGATGCATTCTGCTAATTTTTTTAGTTTTCATATGCAGGTCTCACCGTCTGCAACATGTATGTAATTGTAAAGCTAGCTATGTAGCATGTGTAATACATACGTGTCCATAATTACATGTCTGATCTGGAGTTTAATGTAATGGATGAGCAGAGCAGGCTATATCATTTATATACTATATAGGACATTCTTGTCATGACGTCACTAACGATGGCTCAGTAAACACTGGCAGCAGGGCGACCAAGGGGAGTGCAATGCAGACCTACAAAATATGAAATTGGTTGTTTTAGGGTAAGATTGGGGTTTTAGAATGCGGTCTGCTGTAATCGGAGAGAAAATAATTGCTTTTCTTTGTTCTGAATCACCATTTCTGATATTACAACAAAGGAAACATGGCTATAGGCAATCCTAGATATATACTGTATATAGAACCACAATACAACCAGGTCCTGCCAAACGCTTTTCTATAACATTCTACCAAATAGCAATCAAAATCTCTGTGTTTAATTTAGGAAGGACCTCAATGCAACCACTTATCTTCTATTTTAACTCTTTGAAGCAGTGACTCCATCACAGGGCAAAAAGCATTTGTTCTTTTACTAACACGCATTTTTATTTTATATGAATGGAGTTCTGCAAAAGAAACCTGTTCTGCACATAATACAGTCATATGAAATAAAAAAATACCCTTTCAAATCTCTGGTTTTGCATAATGTTGATGTGATTAATAATCATCCTGTCCTTAACAAATCATGAAATCCAATGTTTGCACTTTTAGGTCTAGAGACCATTGCTCGCTTCTTGTTCTCCTGGATCTCTGCTGTATATGTCTCTGTTGACCACTCTTTGCTTCAGAGATTAACGGAAATTCGATATTTACGTAAATGTCCAGTGTTTTTTTGATCTGCGCAGGAGCTGCACTGCACATGTGCAGATCTGGTCCTGCGACATTGGTTGTAGTACGCCAAAAGGCGCAGCATGATTGACATGCTGCTGACATTTGAGGGTGGCGACTTGGAGCGTTCCAGAAAACGTGGACATGTCGGCCCCATTTTCTGGGCGTGCCAAAGCTAGTGGCTGCATCCTTGGATGCACCTTCACTGGCCCAAGCAGCGTGCCAGACATCCTAATTAACCCGAGAATTACTCAGATGTCCGATGTTCACGCAGTTGATCCGACATAGCAGTGGATCAGAGAAGCAGGCAGTGGGCGTCTTTTGCAAATTTTAGCACAGCCGCTGTGTACAAACATGCAGTGGCTGTGCCTGTACGGTAAATCTCAGAATCAGGCCCCGTATGCAGATTATATGCAAATCTACCTATCCCCTCCAGATGTTGGCCTGCGTTACTGAATGTCTTTCTGTCATTTCATCTTGGATGTCATCTCAGCACCTCAAACTGAATCTTTCCAAAACAGAATGAATAATATATCCCCCAGCTAGTAGCAGTTACCTATCTGATATCTCTATCACTTGTGATAACACAACAATCAATCATACCCCTCAAGCTCATTACCTAGGTGTCATCCTTTAACTCTAAACTGTCCTTTGTTTCCCACATTCAATATGTTTCCAAATCCTGTTACATACATCTTAGAAACATATGTAGAATATGCCTATATCTTACACAAGACAATGCAAAAACTCGAATTCATTATCTCTCGCATTGATTATTGAGATTGTCTCCTCACTGGTCTTCCTCGAAACAGAATTTCACCCCTACAATCTATTCTTTGCTATGTTTGTCTTCTGCTGCTTGGCTCTGTTAATGCCTACATTGTTTACATGTGTTTTACTGAATTTAGTATTAAATAGTTCTACTTAAATATCAGGATATTAACCAAAGTACACTAACATACATCTTTTCGCTTATCTTAAAATATCTCCCAACTCCACCCTTATGCAGCATGGGCTCGGCTGGGCTGGGGAGTGTCTGGGGAGGTTGCTTCCACTGAGATCCATCAGTCTCAGGGGGAACTAGACCACACCTGGTTCTGGCTAGATTCCTTAATTTTAGAGTTAGGAGCATATTTTGATAGCCTATAGACCAGGGGTCTTCAAACTTGGCCCTCCAGATGCTGTGGAACTACACATCCCAGCATGCACTGCACATAGTTTTAGCATGCTGTTATATCAAAAAGGTGGCAGTGCATGCTGGGATGTGTAGTTCCACAGCAGCTGGAGGGCCAAGTTTGAAGACCCCTGCTATAAACAGTTTTGATCATTGATGACCATGAGATCCTAATATTCCAAGACTACTCTGCAACCATCACACAGCTACAAAGAGAATTTATACCTGTCTGATAACAATAAATGATCTGCTCTCCTCTACCCAGCCAAACCGACTGGCCAGACTCATATCTTTACTGACATTTCTGAAGTGAAGCTGTTCTTCAACCCCTCCTCTTGCCCCTAGATAAATTCTGCATAATATAAACGCCCCCAACACCACTCATGTTATATATATATTTTTTTACTGATGTTTTGCAAAAGCTTTTAAATAGGGATAATCCCAACCTGGTGATGGGTGGTGACTTTAATGTTGAGGTTGTCCCGGACTTGGACATGTTTACACCAGCAGCGATCCCTAGGTCGTCCTGGGAAATCCAAAGCTTCAGTGTGGTGAGGCAGCCCAACCCCTTTACTCGCTAGCATGTAGAGCACCATTTTTGAACTTTTGGACAAATCGATAGGCAAACCACTCTCATTTACTCCGGCTAGTTTGTCTTTTAGAGCTAATCGGACACATGATTTGGTGTTTTTTCAGGTTCAGCACCATGCTAGTCTGATCATCCAATGTTTGGTTTGTCTAATCCAGCAAAGGATATTACAGATGCCACTCCAAATGCGCAAAGCCATTTCTACAAATGATACCTTGCATCATTCTCCATTAAACTGCGCCAGAACTTCCACGGGCATTGCAACTTGGATGAATCGCTTTCTTACTTTGTCAATAGACAAATTGATATTTGGCAGACTCCTCCCGCATCATCCTCGTAGTAAAATATACGGAGATGTTTTGTATAGATGCACACAACATCAATTCACTCGCCGGTGATTGTTTCACCAGAACTCACCTGCCCACCACGGGACACTGGCAGGACACATTTTTATACTTTCAAATTGGGCAGGGCGGCGGCGGCGGCATCCCACTAAAACAGCCTAGCAGGAACACTAAATAGGAACCAGTGATAACAAACTCAGAGCTGTCAACTGCTACAGTCTCACAACCTTGAATGTTACCCTGACCAAGTCCTGGACCTGGAACCCACACCCTGGTCCTAGCACTGGAATCGAGATCTATGAGACTTAGAACCAACTCCAGACGCAAACATTCAAAACAAGGAGACCTGTCAATAACCAGCCATATAGTGTGTACTGATGACCTGCACAGACAGCCAATGATAATACGCAGTTTTGGCAGAAGTCCAGAGAAGGTGGTAAGCCCGAGGTCCACTGGATGATGCCAAGGCACCAGAGGCCGGAGGTGAGGACATGCACTCGTAAATAGCAGTGACTGAAGATGATTCCAGAGGCAGATGGTATATGCAGGTACCCTGGTCTAGCAGCAGCTGGAGGTCACAGGGACAGATACTGGATCGCACGCAGTACACAGAGGTCACAGCAAGGAACAGGAACAGTGGAGATCACTGAGGCCTGCAGCCTAGAACTATCACTGGAAGGCACATGTTGTTCTGGCAATGTGCTGGATCCAGATGCAGGTTTAAGTAGGAAGCAGTTCCTGCTCATTGGTGCAGATAATCAGGTGAGCTTGGCTGGTATGCTCAGATGAATCACCTGACAGAGTCTAACATGGCCGCGCCCATGCTGCTGGTGCACGTCATCCATCACCTCTTTAGCCCTGTTCGATGACAACTTCCGAGGGGGTGACACCAAAATTGCAGCTCTGCTATATGGGTGTCATCCTCTCAGATAGTGTCACCCGGTAAGGCCCGCAGCCCCCTAGTGACGCCACTGCAGCAGCAGGAGAAGGAAAGGCAGGAGAGCACTCTCTCTACAGTCTTCTCTTCCTCTGCTGATTTGATGGTCAGCACCACCTGCCGCTGGCAGCGTCAATTTGGGGGAAAAGAAACAGGCTATAGCGGAGTCGTGGCTGACAGTCTGAGGCCAGCTTACATAGGCACTGTTTTTAAGACTTTCAGCCACTGTATACACCTACACAGTTCTACATTATTCGATATTATCTGCTGCCCTGGGATGTTTTGAGCAGAAACATACTGCAGTAATATACAATACCCTAGCCTGTGGACTCCTCAATGTATACTGTTCTGAGATACCATATACTGTGGAATGGTATTAAGCTGTGATTTATTAATTCATTATTCATCCTATGAGCCTGTATACTGCAGTTTGCATTATACAATAATTGTCTCTATCGTGGTATTTTGTGTTAGTAAGTACTGGTCTCCAGTAAACAACAATAGAATGAACATAAGGCATTACTCCAGCCTCTGGACATTTTAGCTTCTCATGAGGAAATACATTGTACACAAGCAATTAAACATAATTGATCTTTATTAATTTATTTTACATTGTAATTCAGGGCATAATCTTCCCAAATACTCTGTCCCTTCCCTCCAGCCCCTGGCTGTGTCATATAACAATGTAATGACACCGCTCATTTTTATTTGCATAGTTCAGCCATCAAAAGGCTAATGTTCACAATAGGTAAAACATTCGTCTTTTTAATGCAAATTTTAATTTAGGGGAAAATGTAAGAATCTGGCACATCTCATTAAATCGATAGATGATGTTATGAGTCATTAAACGGGCTGTTTTCTTACGTCAAGGGATTTGCTGTGGGAAACAGTGGAGAGAAAAAAAACAGTTTCTAATTGAATCTGCTTGGCTTACCAAGAGTACAAAATACAGTAAGAAAAAAAACAGACCCACAAACAGATAACAGTACACTAATAACACAAATTTATTTTGAATACATTTAAAGAACTGTTTTATAATATAGCTATTAAGGCTCACAGTCCTATTTTATGGCGTTCAAAAACAAGTTTAGACTATATAAAAAATATTGCTTAAAATAATGTTTTTTACAGTCAGACCATCTATATGAATTTTTACAATACTGCATTAATTTCACAATTATTACATACTTACTGTTATTGTGTATTTCAAGTAACTGGATATTTATGTGTTATTGTGTGTTGTCTTTTGCAAGAAATCTGGTGTGCTTCAACAGTCTCTGTGAGATCATTTTCATGCAGTAACAGATTGTGTCCTAATGCACTAGCAGCTAAGGTTAGGCACGCTAAAATAGACAGTCAGAGCTAGTAAATGATGCAGGTTTTTTTATATCTCCAACTCATACTAGAAATAATTATCATCAATCCTATAAGAAAAAGCATATGAAATATTTACAAATATTTCATGAGAAATGCACAATACAAACCAAATTTGGCTTATTAGATGAGTACTGGATTTTTAATGTTTGCAGTAGTCAGTGGCATAGCAGTGGGTGCTGTAGCTTCACAGCTGTGACAGGACCCCAAATGACCTGCAGCAACCCCAGCATAGCTGGATTAATTTAGAATCTGATCATTGTCAGTCCACTGTCTCAATAGCCTGAAAGTATCCATATGTGCACACTGAACACATGGGGATTCCTCAAGAAAGTATTTCTGTGAGTTGTGATTCGCTACCAAATCTTCCACATGGTCACAGTACTGTATATATAGCGAGAGAGAAGTTTATTGTGCATAACTGTGTTTGTTCACTAAACAATCTGGGCCTGATTCAGGCTCGCGAGCGCTGAGCGCTCGCAAGCGGGTCGATGGTGCCCAAGTGCGCACGACAGAGGCGGCTCCGTCGTGCGCATGCGCGAGACCCGAATAACGACGGCCAAGCCGTCGTTAAGGGTCTTGCACCAAATGGAGCGTGCTGTCTATGGTGATTGACAGCACGCCCCCTTTGGTGGGCGTGCCGGGGGCGTGGCTGCCCAGACGGAGGCGTTCTCATGGGAACGCCTACCGTCTGGTGCCGGCCCCACTGACATCACTAGTGATGTCAGTGGGAGTGCTCTCGGCTCTGATAGAGCCAAAAGCACTCCTGGGCTTGCGGCAGCGAGACCCTACCGCAGGGTCTCGTCGCAAGCCCGATGGTCGCGACCATCAGTTTGGCCGCTCGCTAAAGCTGTGGGTGGTCACCCCCAGCTATGCGAGTGGTCAGGAGGCCGCTCCAAAATGAAGGAGGGACGGCCCTGATTCAGAGCGAGCGCTCTGTTAGAGCGTCCTTCTCTGAATCAGGGCCTCTGTGTGAACTCGTCTGTGTGAATGTATAAATGGAAACTTAAGCTGGGTACACACTACACAGGCCTTAGTTGTTGTACCCCCAAAGCCAGGGAAGGACCCCCTTTACCCAGAGTCTTATAGACCTATCTCCCTCCTTACTACAGACATAAAACTATTGGCCAAGCTTTTAGCTATTCGTCTTAATTCAGTTATCAGCTGAATTATACATCCTGATCAAACCGGCTTTATGCCAGGTAAGTCCACTACCCACAATCTTAGACGTCTCTCCTGCCCTATGCAGATGTCCCTGGATCTGTGATGGTTTCCCTAGATTCAGTCAAGGCCTTCAACTCCGTGGAATGGGAATATTTGTGGGAAGTCCTGGTTAGGTTTGGTTTTGGTCTCCATTTTGTTTCTTGGGCTCGTCTTTTGTATTCTTCCCCATGGGCCAGAAAGTCAGTGAACGATTATATTTCCTCATCTGTCAAGCTAGGGCGTGGCACGCGTCAGGGGTGTCCTTTATCTCCTGCACCACTGGCTATCGAGCCCCTAGCATTGTCTCATTTGCTTAGATCCAGAGATTCGCGGTCTGCGGGCAGTCCGTGTAATTGACAAGATAGCTCACTATGCAGACAATATTCTGTTGTTCCTTGCAGATGCTGGCCCTTCGCTAGAACATTTGATGAGTGTCATTGAAGATTTTGGGCTTTTTTCGGGGCTTTTTATTAACTGGTCCAAGTCTAATCTTTTTCCCTTAAACTGTTCCCTATCCCTTTCTTCTACACCATCTTGCCTCCTACAATAGACTCTCTCCTTTAGGTGTCTGGGTATCTCCATTGCTTCTGATACGGCTGCATTTGTGGAACTTAATGTGATGCCCATCACCTCAGCTTTTAAACAAAATATTCATGTGTGTAAGAAACTGTCGCTTACAGTCACAGGTCGCCAGGGGCTGGCTGGCAACTTTTAGCCTGGGGGGCAAGTCCAAGGCAGTGGCCCATAAGTAACGGCGCATCCTTAAATTGAGGTGTTTATTAATAAAATAAATAGGTCTAGTGATTTTAAACGTACACATGTATATTAGCAGTGCTATTTTACACGTACACTTATGTATATTAGCAGCGCTATTTTACACGTACACTTATGTATATCAGCAGTGCTATTTTACGCGTACACATGTATATTAGCAGTGCTATTTTACACGTACACATGTATATTAGCAGTGCTATTTTACACGTACACATGTATATTAGCAGTGCTATTTTACACGTACACATGTATATTAGCAGTGCTATTTTACACGTACACTTATGTATATTAGCAGTGCTATAACA
Source organism: Taudactylus pleione (assembly GCA_031769625.1). Classification (NCBI taxonomy): domain Eukaryota; kingdom Metazoa; phylum Chordata; class Amphibia; order Anura; family Myobatrachidae; genus Taudactylus; species Taudactylus pleione. The sequence continues at coordinate 15,612,071 of JAUIMM010000012.1, read as the reverse complement.
TACATAAGTGTAAGTGTAAAATAGCGCTGGTTAACGCGCATTTGTCACTAAGCAGCACCTTGTACATATTCCCCAAAGTTCAGTGTAGAGAGAGAAATATTACATACAAGAACTCCCTCCCACCATATTTTTTTTTTTTTTTTAAAAGAAAAATAAGAGTATAAAATCCATACTAAACATACACTTACCTTCATTTCTTCTTTGTTTTTTTCTGCTTTTCTCTCTCCACTTTCTATTCTTTTAACTGGGTTCTTCTTCTTTCCTTCAGCTCCTCTTCCCCTGCTTATTTTTCCCTCCACTTCCTTTCATTCTCTGGATGCAGCCAAGGGTGGACTTTCAATGGCCCTGCCTATTTGGTACCAGGGGTGGGCTATAATAAGCTGCCCTTTAGCTGCTGGTAAACTACACATCCCAGCATGCCTTGTCAGGAGTCTTGTATTCAAACTGTGGCAGGGCATGTTGGGATGTGTAGTCCCAAAGCTGAAGGGCTGTTTATTTATTTTTAAATCACTAATGATGGGGGACTCTTATTAAAAATAAGGCTCCCATTTTGCAACACAACACATTTTTATTTTTGCACAAAATACATCTATTGGGTTGGGGGGAGGGGTCCTGGGTGACACGGGAAATAGCCGCAGGGTGGCCGTGTCACTCATATACTGACCATTTAACCGGCGCTGCTGATACCCTGCGACCCCCATAGCTGCTGCCTCCCCCCCCTGCCGCCGCTCGTTGTGTACGGCCGGCAGCCGCCTATGCGCGATGCCGACGGGACGGCCGGGGTTTGGTGGCTTGTTGTGCATTATGTACCTACAGGGCTTCCATAGCCCTGTAGTACATACACAACAGAATAGCACGTGACCGCGGCTGCCTCCGACAGTCAAAGTCGGAATGCAGCCACGCTGCACACTGGTGACTGGTCCACCTCCACGGCCCTATGCAAGGAGGAGGTGGGCGGCCCACAATGCTTTCTCACAGAGCGGCCCGGGGGGCACATGGCACCCTGCCCCCCGGCCCAGCCCGCCACTACAGGTCGCATTAATTTATTTAAAATGGTTATTCAGCCTAAATATCTTTATGTACTATAGCACTCACCTGTATTTATCCCCAAAAAGATTTTCTCCCATATTGACTCTATTCTTTCTTCTTTTGTGCGGGGGGATAAAAGACCTCGGATTGCACTTTGAACTCTATGCAGACCTAAATCTGCAGGTGGCCTGGCTCTTTCTAATTTAAGATTGTATTATATGACCTCACAACTTTCACATCTGGTCACCTGGTTGACAGCTGATACTTATACCACTATGGCAGGATTCCTTGATGAGCAGACAGGGTCCCCTTTGGCTCCATTACAGGTTATGCTCGCCGCTAAAACTCAGAGTAGATCTCCTCCTTTGCTCCGGCAGGCCTGACTGGTTTGGCGTTTTGCACAGGGGTTATTTGGGGATGGGGGTTTGGATCCTGATGTCCCGCCTTGGTTTAATGGGGGTCTGTCATGACCAGGGTTTTCCAGCATAGGTGATGATGGGTATTACGTGTGAGGGCGCTGTGGCGTGGTCCTTCCGGCAGAGAGGGCTAGTGTCTGGTGGCAGGCGTTGGCTGTGCAAAGTGTTCCGCAGGCACTGTGTCATTCTGGCTGGGGTAAGTATGGTGGTGTTTCCATTCCGCTCTGGTATGGGCACCGCCATCTTGCTTCTAGTCATGTGACTTAGTTGCTCCATCCTGGCGTGTCACATGCTCTCTCCAACCTATCACGTTCCTGCACTGGGTACTTAAGGAAGTTCAGAGCTTCCCATATTTGCCAGTGCAACGTGTTTCACAGCGCATGCTGTGAGAGTGTTCCTGTGCTCCTGAGACCTGTCTGTTCCAGTGCTCTTGCTGGATTCCAGCTTCCTAGCTGCCTTCACCGCTCTGCCTGCTCCCAGCCTCCTGCTGGAACCACCCTGCACCTTCTATCAACCCTTTTCCTGCCAAAAGACCTGAGTGTGCAGTGAACCCTGTACCTACTGCCTCTGCTTACCTAGCTCTCTGTTGGCTCATATTGCAGCTAATCCAATTTCTACACTAACCCATCTCAGTACAACTCTCCAGTTAACCCAACAGTTACTACTATTCAGATTACTCCATAACCTCTCTGGATTTCATCTCAACTGAATCAATTTGTAACCTGATATCCTGTCTGCAGCCTTGCAGTGACCATTTGGATTACAAAGACTTTGAATTAGTTCTGCCACTACCTGGACATTACCCATTCATACTTCACTACAGTTTCTAGTCATCACTTCCCTACCTATGTTCTGGACTTTATATTATCTGTGTACATGTCTTCAAGTTCTGCCATTAAGAAAAACACTTTTCAGTTTAAATCTGTTCAGGTGTCTGCTCCTATTACCACTCTGGGTCCCCAACAAACCCAAATCCTAAGTGTGTCTCTCTGAGCTGGGCATACTGGGATCGCAGACCTTTTGGATTTCTGAGATTGTCAAAACACTTAGACATCTGTTTCAAAACAGTGTCCTCCATTCCTTTGAACATTTACATGTGGAGTTTGGGCTTCCTCATTCGGCCTTCTATCGATATCTCCAGCTCAGGCATGCCCTGCGTGCCCAGTTTGAATATGAACCTATAGTGCTATTCCTCTCTCCACTAAAATTAGCACTCCTTCAATTACCTTCTCGTAAGATAGTCTCCTACCTCTACAGTGATCTCACCTCTCGTAATTTGCCGGATGCCCTTCTTCCCCATCAAAATAAATGGGAATTAAATTTGGGTCTTCTCCAGGATGAGCAATGGACTCAGATACTGGGCTCTATAAGGTACATTACCTCCTGTGTCCGTTTTCAGCAAATCCATTACTTTATTATGCATGGGTCCTACCGTTCCCCTGTCTCTAATGCGCATATTGATATAAATGCCCCAACTAACTGTCCCAAATGTCATGCACATGGCTGTGATTTTTGGCATTTATTATGGGAATACCCTATGGTCAGTGATTTTTGGAATTTGGTCTGGTCGGATATTCAGTCTACATTTCCGTCATTACCATCATTAGAAGCTAATCTCTGTTTATTTGCTTCAGATTTGGAAGAATTGTTTAATGTTACTATTTATCGATATGTTTTAGGCCTATCTACATTGGCTGTATAGATAGTGATTATCGCTTGCTCCTGGTGTGCTCCAGACCCTCCAGATATACACAAATGGCGAGCGCTGGTGAAGGATACCATTGACCATGAAAGATGTCTATACTAGCTGTAAGGCTCTTCCTAAATATCATAAATTAAGGGACCGATGGGCTCTTTCTCCCTTGGGCTTTCGTAGACCAGTTGGTGATCCACCCATGTAATGTATTTTCTGTTCTTTGAAAAAATATATATATATTCTCTCTCTCCATTATAACTTTCCTTTGTTTGTTAGTTTTTTTTTACCTCCACCACCTGTATCTTAACTGTATTTTTTTTTTGTGTATATTTTCTTTTTTGTTCTTTGTAATTTGTGAAAAATTTTAATAAAAATTACTTGATTTAAAAAAAAGAACAAATGAGATATCTAAAACCATACCTGTTGGCATGTGTATTGAAAGAAAAAGTAATTATGAAAAAACCTTCCCATAACGAGAAGACCAGTCGTGATAGACGTCAGTCAATTAAGTGGGCGGGCTTACAGGACATTATCTCATTTTGCATCAAAAGTTCCTTAGGATTATGTTGGATCAAGAACAGAAGATTGTAGGTAGGTAATTATTAAAAACCATCACACTACTGAAAAATGAGTGGCAGAATGATACTGCAATTAATACTGCTGGATAATAAAAAAAATATTTTACTCAAGGTTGCACTTTCAACCGTAGGAGAAAAGGCCCAGACGTTTGTTCTTGTTCATGTTCTTCTTAGGGATGTTCACCTTGACGTGGTGGATGGGCAAACATTTTTAGCCAAACATGTACTGAGAACCTCACTTATACTCCATGTTAATTGTAGAGTTGTTCAGGATCATTTTGTCTCATTGTTCTTAGTACCTAGAGTGTGCGCTTGCATTCTATGTCCCCTGCATTGTACTACAAGTCTCAGCATGGCAGCACCTCCTATTATGTGTAAAATTAGGGTGTGCAGTCAAAGCCACCCCCCTCTTACTATATTTGTGTAGATTTTGTACAGTTGAAGGTTGAGACTCCTTCTGTTTGGAATTTGCTCCCCTCCCATCTGCCTTTAGGTGTTTTTAATCACCAGCCCAGGTTCCTGCATTTCTGTCTACATATTAGAACGGGCACTATTACAGGTAAGTCCTGGATAAATTTAACGTAATGTGTTAGTATTAGGGAGGCTAGGGACCCATCTTATGGGGTTTACCTTCATGCGGTGGATGGGCAAACATTTTTGGCCAAACATGTACTTACAACCTCACTTATACTCCATGTTAATTGTAGAGTTTATCATGGTTATTTTGTCTGTCATTGTTCTTAGAATACAAGTGCACACTCTAGGTATTATGTCCCCAGTTTGTTCCTGTCCCCCCAGAGGACAAGAACAGAGGACAGGGAATTATGCTGTTATTGAAGGGGAGGGAGGGGATTTTTATGTTACTAATGGCGATTTCCCCTGAACTGCATGCTGTTTGGACTGAATGGCATGCAATTTAGGGTTTTCGAATTTTCCGAACAACACCAACAATTTCTGTTTTGATCCTACTGTATCATCTGGCAAAACGGAGGTGAAAATCTCAGGTGAAAAAAAGCAACTTAATGCTTTTTACCCTTAAACTGGGTACACACTGGGCCTGATTCAGACCCGCTCGCTAAGATGCATACTCTCGCTGCTGCCGATGGTATGCAGTGTGTATGCATCGCAGTGCGCATACTTTAGCGAAAGATCACAATGCATTCGCTCGCTGCGCATACACAGCCCAGCAGAGTGAGTGGCAGGAGAAACGGTTTGTAGGTGGTAACGGGCTGGCCATTAGTGGAGGTGCAAATGCAGGCATGCCTGAGCATCTCAACGGCGTTTTAGAGGTGTGCATAATTAAAAGACAGAATCATAGTACACGTCACCTGGCTTGTTTTTACACTGAAGTCCTCGCAGTGCTTGTGGCAGGGTATGGTCAACCTCAAGCGCTGCGATAGCATCCGATTCACCCATGGTTGCATACACTTCCTGGACATGACGTGCACAAGTGGGCGTCTTAAAACAGGCTGGTGGGTGTCTGCATACACTATGTGATCGCTCTGTAAGAAATACTGGGCGTGCTAATGCATTGCTGTGCGATAGCACTGCCTACGCAATTTGCATACACATTGTGCGAGCGATCGAATCTAGCGAGCGGCTCTGAATCAGGCCCACTTTTCGATATATCCTTCATTCGATCGTCGAAGGAACAGATGACACTGATGTCATTTCCGGTCCTGTAGCCAGGCCTGTTGGGCAGCAGATTGGTAGGTGTGTATGCACAATTCGTTTGTGCAGAACACTTCCCAAATTGGTGGATCGATCGGTCCAGCCGAATCATCGCTCAGGTGAGTACCCAGCTTTAGTTCTACTTTGTAACAGTTTGTTGTAGACAGACCAATGATACAATTGTTGCAGTACATGAACTCATCACTGTTACTAGTAAATGATGGCTTTTCTCTTTATTTTTTTACCATTTAATACCAAAAAAATATTTCTTTGTAATCAACTTAAATTTATAAGTGTAAATTGAAATCTTTCACAGCTAGTAGAGAATGTACAATCCGCACATGATCAGATGTTGCTTTGACCAGAACTTGCATCATCCTGTGTTGCTAAGTGACCTTTAAAAGTCAGGGACTATTTATTAAGGCAGTTATGCATTTTGGATTTAAATTGCATTGTCTAAGCTATAAAATTTCATCCCTGCTAATACCTACATGGTAATTATGCCAATGCAAAATCATTTTGACATTTCCAGAGAAGTTTTTGCTCACTAAAAATCAGTTCCCTGTTAATCCAGCATTATGCATTAGATTACATGATTTTATAGGAGGATAAAAATGTCCTAATCCATTTTATTATACACCAGAATTATTTAAGCTAATAACCTTATCATCCCATCCATGCATTCGATTTTACTGTGTGTATTCATGATATTGCAGCACCAGGGGTGTAACTAGCATTTTGTGGGCACCAGAGTAAAATTTTGAAAGGGCTCCTCACCAGGGCCGTATTAATAGCCTTGTAGGCGCTGGACAAAGCAGTGCACTCACAGGAATAAAAATTTGAATGGTCAGTAAAATAAAACCTTTGAATTTATTGGTACTTTCAACAAAATCAATGTTTAAACATAAAAAACATGATGTAAAGTGAGGATTACGGACTCCACCTCCCTCTTCTCTTCTTCAGCTCAGAGTGCAAGTCCTGCTCTGCTCTGCAGCTGTGATTAAAGTATGAGGGCCCCCCTGAGAAAGGGGGACGTCCCCCTGTGTCCCTCCTTAATCCGGCTCTGTTGCTGCAAAGTGGGAGGCAGATGGAGAATGCTGCCTGGCCACTCTGTGTGTAATTCACAATCAGAGTGGCCAGGGAGCATCTTTTTCTCTGCCTTCATCTCAGCTGGCTCCCCTATGCACGGAGCGAACGACCTTACGCTTCATGTACTGTAAATTCCCCCCGGGCCGCCCTGCCCTTCGAAGGCCCCTAGAATCAGGTGGCAGGTGGGGAGAGTGAGCGGGTACTAATTACCTGGGCCTGTGCTTGTTGGAGGGCCTCGAGTCCAACACTGCCCCTCCTCCCTCTTACCTGTCAGCAGCCCAGCACATGCTGCTGTGTGCTGGGCTGCAGGGAGACTGCTGCCGCTAAGCAGCAGCTGCAGTCTCCTCTCCTCTGCCTGTGGGGGGGGAAGCGATCACACTAGTCATACCCCCCACCTGGATTTGCACCTGGCTGAGGGGCTCACAGTGCCCCCCTCCTCGTGGCACTGCAATTAGGATTTTTCCATTATGTAGGGGCGTGACCATGCCTCTCACAATTAGGCCATGCCCCCTGATAGTAATGTGCCCGGACCGGCTCTCAATGGTCCTGCCTAGAATAGTGGGGCCATGGGTAGCTGCCAAGTTTGCCCGTAAATTAACATGGCCCTGCCCTCCCCCCTCAGCTTACAGAGGGACACAGCGCACCGCCGGAATGAGCATGCCTAGTGCTGTCCAGGTGGTGTTGTGTAGCCCCTTGTGCCATTTGGTAATGTACAATACAGGGCCAAAGAGAGTGGGGATGGGCCCGGGTACTGGTGGGGTATGGCCAAAAAATTAGGCATGGTCACATTCCCTAAAATAAAAATGTGTGCGTCCCTCAGCCATGGTCATATCAGTGCAATTGCTCCCCCTCCCACCTGCACATTATGCAGGCAGAGAGAGACTGCTGTTGGGTGCAGGGGGAGTGACAGGTGGGCGAGGCCGCCCAGGCCACATAGCAGCCACACCTCCTGCATCCACTGTAGTTAATCCTATGTTTCAACCCAATAATTGAATTCATACGCCTATCACATCATGCATATTGGTTCAAATGGTTGTCTTCTGCTGTGTGTAGATTACATGTAGCCAGAATACAATAGGTTCCAAATTTGCAGCAGAATTTAAAGGGTAGAACCAACCTAGTATAAATACTGTCACAGAATTGGCAAAAAAAATGTCCATTATTGACCAATCAAAACCTGTTACATTCTGTCCAGGGTCTTTTTAAAAGTAGATGGAAAGAAATAATTTCCACTTGTACATTCCAATTCCTAAATATCACAGGAAAACCTACTAGACCTAATTCAGAATAAAATATACACAGATGAACAGCGCTAATAGACCTGGTAGTTTTAAACTATAACAACACAATTGATTTTGTATAATGTATTATGAAAGATTATAACATATGCATATAGTATAGTGTTCCCTCTAGCTGCGGCGGGAGGCAGGGCGCCGGAGCTAAAGAGGGCATATCCGTGCGCGCCTTCGGCGCATGCGCGGCCGAGAAGGGGGCGTGGTCATAAAAAAGGGGGCGTGTCTAAGACGCGTCCCCTTTTCGTCACTCTTGGGGGCGTGCCCGGCACTTACGGACACGCCGGGCAGCCCCCAAGCCCTGCAGACAGGGAGAATAGATGCCAGGCGCATGCGCCCTGCGTCTATTCTCCGGCGGTGACCGGGCCACCGCACATTTCTTCACCCGCGGGACACTGCGACCCGCGGGTGAAGACGGTTCCTGCGTGCTGTTAGGGCAGGGCGCTTTTTGCCCTCCTTCTGGAGGGCAGGGCGCTTTTTGCCTTCCAGAAAGAGGGCAGGGCGCCGCGCCCCGCTAAAACAGCCTAGCGGGAACGCTATAGTAAATACATATATATGAGACTCCATACGGCTTGGTTGGAAAATCAATAATAGTTTATTGCTAAATTTCATTTAAAAAAAAAAAAAAAAAAAAAGAGATAAAATAGGATCAACTATTGGTCAATCCAGGTATATATATGGACGGTACTAGTGAAAAAAAAAATAGATGAAATGGTGAAAAATAAACCAATGAATTAAATGTCTGTTAAAGTATTAAGTTAACCAGCAATCTATATAATCTAGTGACAGTCACTGGCCTCAATTTATTAATCCGGAATAATATCCAGCTTTTGAGTAATTACCAGCCTTGATAAAGATGGTCATGTCCTGGTGTTTATGCAGGGTTTGTTGCAAATGGTGTGATTCCAATGGAGAAGCTGCTGGAGTTCGAATATTGGTGTCGGTCCGGAAAGAGGCTAAATGAGGTTCCAGTAGTATGCTACTGAGGAAGTTGTGGATCATTCCACAACGAAACGCGTTTAGCACCCCACAAGCTTCGACTACTACACCATTGGAATATCATTTGGACTCTTTCCGGACCGGCAACAATATTCCAAAATCAATTGTGTTGTTATAGTTTAATACTACCAGGTCTATTAGCGCTGATCATCTGTGTATATATTATTAATGTTTGGGGGGGGGCTTGACACCATCCATCTGAACTAGCTGCATAGTGACAGCGCCATACTGATTTCCTATTTTATTGTGTGTAGACCTAATTCACAGTTGCACACAAGTCCATTTTGCGGATGGATCTTGCGGCGCTGTCTTTGCACCTGAGTCGAGCATGCGCATCTGTAACAGCTACAGGTGATTTAGAGTCGTACGTATTTCAGGTCACATCTCCATTTGCTGCTGAATGGGTGTAAATGGGCAGCAACTTGTCGTTTGTACGGAATATGTTCTGTGGGCATGTAGGCGGATTGCAGGCTGTGCAGAGTTAAGTGTACACATAAATTCTGGATTGAGAAGGATCTCTTACACCAGGTATAGGGCTGGTGCAAAGGTGCGCTGTGTCACAGCGCCGCCGAATCCAGGTCACTCTTACCTGGTCCGGTGACGATGGGGTGCGGGCTGGCGTGGGACAGTGGGTGGGAGAACCCCGGAGCCCACTGTTCTCCCTCTCCGGCGGCTGTGTGCAGGCGGCCGCAGCATCCATAGGAGCGTGCACGCCGCTCTGCATAGGATTTAAAATGTCATGCACAAAAGTTAGTGTAAACCACAGAAGGCGCCAAAATCAAGCCTTGCTTATTTAAGGAAGTCTAGGAGAGCATTCCTGTGCCAGAGTATAGGCTCCATTACCATACTCCAGCATTCCTGTGCATATCCTGACTATTGGTTCTGACCTTGGCTTGTTCGTGACTCAGATTCTGCCTGACCCCTGGTTCCGCGTTGATATCCGGTTCTGACCTCGGCTATTCCCTGTGACCGGTTTACTTCTGCTCCCTGGTACTGTCTTGTCTGTTTGGTTCTGACCCGGCTAGTCGACTACGCTAACGTCTCCTGCATTCCAACAAAGTTCGCCAGCTCCTGTATAGGGAAATCTAATCTGAGGGCCGTGACCTGTGTGTCGAACGCAGCCAAGTCCATACCTTCTTGTGAGGGTCCCTGGTGAAAACCGCTGGCACATTAGACTCCGCGCCTCAGGAATAGGTCTAGCCAATTCCCTGAATACGGGTAGCGTCCACAATTTGTGACATGCTGATAGTGATCACGGCTACTTTCACAAACGGATGGATGTGGGAGGAGCACCCAATGTGGCCAACTTGTGTGACACTCTAGAATAAAGCCCACTGTGGTGTTCTTATGATTATTTAAAAAAATATATATAGTATATAGCAAGATAAGCCTTAATTGTATTCTCCATTATGTGCACCCTGAATGGTCTCGAACGGTCTGAAAGGAACTCCACAACTATTTATCTTTACTCATTTTTCCTTGCACCCCATAGAGGTGCACAGTATAAAGAGAGAAGATTGCTTACCATAATAAGTAATAGCTTGCACTGCCGGAAATGGAGCATGCACATCGAAATTATAGAATTCCCCCTTTAAGGGTCTGATTCTGAGTTGGACGCAAAGTGGCTATAATTGCAGGTAGTCCCCTTATCTACTACTAATGTGAGATACTGTACAGCTAGTGCCAGAATCTGTGCATGCACAAGCGGATAGCCGGGCCACCCATTGATTTTACTCCATCAGCCGCAATCGTTATCTGTAGTATTGGCACCTGTACTAGCCCCATGCTAGGTGCAAGAGATCTCAGAAACAGACCAGGTGGGGATACTTGAGGATTGGAGTTGAGAACCACTGTTCTGTAGTGTCTCCTAGAATCCTTTGGTTATGTACTTGGATGGTAGATGCGCAGATTAAATATAGTTTGACAAATCTTTTTGAAGGGAATTTGGAGAAACGTTAGATACTATGATACAGGAATATACTGGAGAAAGATCTCATTTGTTGCTTCAAGAACTGAAAGATACGTTCATTCAATCCTACTCTCCATATCAGCAGTACAGAGATATAAAAAGTTGCAAACCAGGGAAGCAATACAACATACAGAATCGGTCTTTTACTCCCAGGCATTCTTCTCGATTTTAAGAGAATGCAGATTAAAGACAAAACCAGGGATCTTTACAATAACTATTGCATGAATCAGGAAAATGTTACTAACAAAGGAAATTGTAAAATGGAAACCCAAAAGAGAAAATAGGACTGTTGCCCTAGCCTGATTATATCACCAGGATTAGGGTTTGTTTGTTACGTAATCCTTTGTAAAGATATTCTCAATTTGGCATTAGGCTATTACTCGGCATAAACAACAAGTGTGTATATGTAATATAGTTTCTCGGAACGGTAGTGACTTGTGACCTCAGCATAAAGTATCTGCTAAGGATCATTATGCTGGCCATACACGGGACGATTGATCACACGATTTGGGCAGTTTCTACAGGTTGGACCGACCAATCATTTGAAAATAGTTGTATTTTGAGTCTTCTGCGACTCCGATGCGCGTCCCCACCGTCGTCTAGTTGGATTGCAGATCAGATGGTTTTGCAGAGAGATCTCAACTGATCGTGTAGGAATTAACACACATTATGTGATGTGATTGATCAAGTCGTATGGTCTTATGTGAAATAGTTGCATTTTAAATACAAATCGTCCTGTATCTGAAGGGAAGAATTTTCAAGGGAAATCGTACAACTGATCTGACCAACTTTAGAATCTCACAGTGTATGGCCTTTAGTTTGTTGTAATTTCTATCCTGGCTGCATTGCAAAGCAAAACTAAGGTAATAATCCAGATCCTGCAGTTAACTCTGTCACCACTTAATATCTTGAAAGGTATCAAGAATAAGAAAATGGAACATCCTGAAAGAAGTGCACCAAAAGATCAGATATCTCAGGGAAGAAAACTCTGGGAGAAAAGCAGTCTAAATGTAAACCAGCTAAAGTAATCCCTGCAGTAAAAGTCATAATAAATTGTTCCATATAACAGAAAAAAGTAAAGAGACAGTTAAATAGATCAGTAAGAAACCTGAAGTAAGTCTCAACATATATCATCCAAACGTTGGCTGGTGTGTACACCCGATATATCTGTGAACGTTTACTGATATATCGCGTCGGCCATGCAGCACAGCAGATGCAATATATCTTTTAAATATATTGTGCACATCTGCATGTGTACGACCGACCCATATGTTTGCAATTACATCACCACTGGTTCCTGTGCCAGTCTTATCGGTTGGTTGATAAGTGTGTATTCTCTACAGCATACTTATCAAATTATATACAAAAAAAACAGTGTCACTCAAATAAGTGCAAATGAAACGCAGCCTACGTTACCCTTTCTTCTATCCACAACTTCTAGTAAGCAAATCAGTATACATTAATTAGAAATAGGACAAAGGCACTTTACATCAAACAACAAATAATCACACAATATGACTAAAATACTTAATCCAATTGGTTCAGTCCAGTAACATGATCCAATATCCTCCAAGCTACTGATGCTTCCTTTCACTGGTGCTCTCAGGGCCTAATTCAGACCCGCTCGTGAGCGGCAGTACGCTCGCAAGCGGGTCGATGTTCCCCCACTGCGCACGCGCACGATGGAGGGAGCTCCGTCGCGCACATGCGTGAGACCCGGCGTGAGACCCGGCGTGAGACGGGCTCTCCATCGCTCCGGGTCTCGCACCGAAGGGGGCATGCTGTTGATGTTGATTGACAGCACGCCCCCTTTGGTGGGCGTGCCGGGGGCGTGCCTGCCAGACGGAGGCGTTCCCATGGGAACGCCTTCCGTCTCAAGCCGGCCCCACTAGCATCACTAGTGATGTCAGTGGGAGTGATTTTGGCTCTGATAGAGCCAAAATCACTCCAGGGCTTGCGGCAGCGAGACCCTACCGCAGGGTCTCCGTCGCAAGCCCGATGGTCAAGACCATTGCGACCATCAGCTATGCGAGCGTCCAAGAGGCCGCTCCATTTTTAGGTAGGAGGGCCCTGATTCAGAGCGAGCGCTCTGGTCAGAGCGTCCGGCTCTGAATCAGGCCCTCAGTTCATAGACATGGGAAAATAAAAAATGAAGATTTATATATAGTGTAATATGTCTTTAAACAAGCAGCTTTGCATAAAATCCACCCTTAGTGTGGAAATCCTGAAAGATTGGAGTATTCAAAGTAAAGGTTTTCACCACCTTAATGGACAAGAGACAAATAGCGTACTCCACAAGTGGACAGTATAGAAGCACATAAAAGGTATATTTGCACTCCTTTAGCAAGATAGCGAGATAGATTTGGCCAACACGTATAAATGGGCGTATCCTACTCCACACAAGGAACTGCAATATCTGGCTCATCAAGGTTTCTTTCTGGTACAACCCTCTCTAGATCCCTATTTTCTCAATAATCTCAATTAGCTCCCAGAGATGAAAACACGGGGAAAGAGGAGGGATACACCAATAGTGTACTCTGGTTTGTTGTGAACTTCCTTATTACAAAGATACGAACATGTTAACATAGGAAGGCGTACCCCACTTACAATTGTATGGACTGTGTCACAAACTGTAGAGAAGAAGCCAGGGCGTAGGGTCACTAGGGAACAAGAAGGTGAGTGACAGCTAGGTTTCCCAATTGCGACCAAACCTAGGTTTGGCTAGACCTGCCCAGAGGTGCGGAGTCTAACCCACTTGGTGGTCTTCCCCAGTGACCGCTCCAATTGGGATTTGGGTTTCACTGCACCAAGTGGGCAGGGTGCGGCCCTCTGGACAGGTACCTGGGAATGTCAGAAAGACCAGAACTAGATTAAATCAATAGAATATAAACTAATACTGAAATATTGAAGATGAGCTGGATACTTGAATATTGGAGATGAACTAAACACTGAAGATGCACAGAGTACTTGAACACTGGATATGAACAGAATACTTGAACACTGGTGATGAACAGAATACTTGAACACTGGTGATGAACAGAATACTTGAACACTGGTGATGAACAGAATACTTGAACACTGGTGATGAACAGAATACTTGAACACTGGTGATGAACAGAATACTTGAACACTGGTGATGAACAGAATACTTGAACACTGGTGATGAACAGAATACTTGAACACTGGAGATAAACTTGAGAATGTAGAGATCCTAGTTGCAGGCTTGCTTGAGAACACAAGGAAATGTACTGGGAACTGCAACAGATTCAGGTGCTGATTTGCACAGAGAGACAGAGACGTGGACACAGGCATATACTGGGGATTGCTATAGGTTCAGCTGAGAGATAACAAGAAATTAGCAGGAAACCTAACATCTCAGTAACACAGGGAGGCTGCAGTAGAGCTAGTAGCACACTACAAGACACACAGGAAAAATAACATAAAACACTGGCATTTCTGAGAGAGAACTAAAGTCTCAGACTAAGAATTAGCATGGAAGCTAATACAGCTAACCCTGGAAACTGTGAATAGGCTGAACACTCTGCAGGGAATAACATAGAGCAACACTGGTGAGAGTCAGTCACTGGAACAGCGAAGTTGAACAGCAGTTACTTGTTCCTGGAGTCAGACTTAAATACCCATGGGTAGCTGGTCATTGGATCAGAGGATCAGCTGAGTGACCACAGGACTACCATTGGGAGAGACTAGTCAGGTGATATGGACCAACATGGCTGTGCCCATGCCCAGCACCCTGGAAACCAGGACGCACACATGAAAGCCCTAGCAGACCCCGGGGAGAATACTCAGACACCACTCACCTCCACTCCCAGTGACTGAACACCCAAGGACGCCGGTGCCGAGGTGAAAGCGGGCGATCCCAGGCCGCATCCTGACAGACTGATGTCCATATAAAGGTATCTTTACCCACCCTTCTAGTATGTGAAAGCATAAAACATATTTAACAAATGAGGAGGATAATAAAGGTGTACCCTACTCACAATAACAATTGTGATATCCTGCTCATAAAAGTTTTTTTTTTGTGCCCAATTCCGTTTATCCTGGACACTTCTATCCTGTTTTTTCAGTTTTTCCCTTTTTTTTTACCATCCCTATTTCAGTAATGTGAAAAAGTATTCTTTAATTTCAAACAACTCCAATCCCGGTAAGAGTCTGCTTTGGTATGACAATAAATAAAGCACAGGGACAGACACTTATAGGGGTATTCAATATGGGTGCGATAACATCGTTTTTTGCGTTAATATCACTGGTTTTAGTTTTACACCGTATTCAATTTCAAAGACTTTTAGCAGTTTTGAAAAGTCTTTGCTAAAAAACGGGGATAAGTTTTCACCATTGAATAGGTGTCGAAAAAAAGTGCAGAATTGGGGTTTAGGGGTGCAGGCTTAAAAAAAATAGCCTACACCGCGGGGAATGACATTTAAAAAAGAACTGTGTTTAAAAAAAAAATAGGGACTCCCAAAAAAAATAATGTAAAAATTGGGGTGCAAAAAAAAAAAGTGAAAAAATTGTTAAACAATAGGGAAATAGGTTCAGGGCTATTCTGCAAGTATGTGGCAGGTGTTTTCTAGAATAGAATTATAGCGGCAGGTGCACAAATGCAGAATTTTAAAAAAAATTACTTTAGGGACACCAAAATATGCTAGTACCCATTTTCATGTACCCCAAATTTGATGGGACCACTTAAAAAATTTTTAAAAAAATAACCTAAGTGCTCTTCTGCATCACTTCTTCAATGTCGGAAAAAAAATACCTGCTGCGGCTATTTAAATCCCCGACTTTCAATTAAAGGCTAAAACGGGGTTATCCATAGTGTTCCCCCATGCTTTTACAACTTTAGGGGGGTCTTACATTATTTTAAGGAAAAATGCGTAACTTTACGCAAATCCAACTTCGGAGTTTTCCGTTTTCATTAATTTTATTTTGAATACGGGGATAAGCGGGAGCGTGCACCATACCTTTACGCAGAAAAAAACTCCGATATGAAACGTTAACTTCGCCAGGGAAGTTAACCTTTCATATTGAATACCCCTCTTAATGTGGCTGGAGTTGACCTAAGTGGAGACTGTTTTTCTCATGATAAACTTTACGTGGTCCTTTTGCCTGTCACATTAAAACTAAATATTTTTGTGTTGACATCAGGAGGGAAAATGACTAATGTCTACAAGGCAATCTTATGAGACCATGGTTAAAAAATGACTATGGCCGTAAATAAAAAATTGCTTCTGTGCGAAGCCGTTGCAGGTCACTTGTATGTGTGTGTGTGTGTGTGTGTATATATATATATATATATATATATATATATATGTATGTGTGTGTGTGTGTATTCATTTCCTAGGCCTCCCCCTCCCCTGTGGTTTTCTTGGGTACATCCCTTTTGTAATGGCTATTGTGGATATTAAAGGAGAAGACTTCAGATTCTACTCAGCCATAAGTCACTTTCCCCATGGCAGCCCACGTTTCCTAACAATGTTGTTTCCGAGATTTGTCTTTTAGAGACATTTTGGGAAGTCACTCAAAGACACGGGGGAAGCGGAGGAGCTCCAATATATATTGGAATCTACCTATCTAGTATAATGTCTAATCAGTGTAATGGCTGCCATGGAGCATTTTGATTTAAAGTAAATTATTAAAGTGTATAATAATCATCAGTTTTTCTGCTAGCTGTATATTGTTGTTACATGTTATTTCTAATCATCATTGTTTCCTTGATGTATCTGGTGAATTACTATTATGCTTTTTTGTTACCAAATCATTTTTTTCTTTTTCTTTTTTATGATGATTACTATTGTTGATAATAATATAATAATAATGATAATAATATTTGTTGAAAGTTATTGTTTTTATAAAGACAAAATACAGTCTGTTAAACACAGGATGGCTAAGACTTTAGGCTACTAAGCACTCCTGCTCTTATTCTGAAAACGTAAAGACAAAATCAGCCAAATAATGATATCCAGTGCTGCTTTGCATAATGTGTGCCACCCGACCCAGGAGTATGGTGAGACTACCTCGTTCCTTGTCAATAACACAAGGTTTCCTTAGTAAAGCGCTGCGGAATATGTGTGCGCTATATAAATAACTGGTAATAAATAGCCAAAGAGGGGACTCTGTTTCTGTTTGCGTTCACAGGAGCCATTTTTGTGAGGTTGCAGAGTCTTCTAACACCACAGGGCTTTTAGATGATCTGATGGGATACACTCTGTCACCAAACAGACTCTTAACAGTAAGTTCACTATGAAACGCTAAGGAAATTAGGCTGACGCTGCCTGGTCTGTTACGTGAAGCAACTCTCTGTGTGCTGTGGAGAATGTTTATATATTCAGTCGCTGTTACATCCAGCCAAGCAAAAGCTTATTCTCAGAGACATCTAGAATGGAGGTAACATGACAGCACTGCCCACCCAGTCTGCTATATAGTCCTAGTTGACCACCAACGAAATTAGAATTGTCTATTTTACCAACTTGTAAAAATTTTTCTGATTGCCATACCATGTATCTACTATATATTCATTGATGCAGAATATCATTTACAACTTTCACTGTTATGATCTTAAATATCAGGTAAAATTGGCATGCAACAGTTTGGAAACCTGATAACATAGAGCCTGATTCAGAGTTGGACGCTAATGCTGTTGCAGCTGTAAATCTGTACGCAGTTGCTATGCGACTATGCAAACAGTGCAGTCACCGGGTGATGTGTTGAGATGCCCACCTGCGGCTTTGCAAATCCAAGTTTCTGCTTAAAATGTTGCATAATCTGCATACAAAGATGCAGCATGGGTCACAGATCATTCAATCCCAGAGCCAGATTCCTTGCATACGAAATCGCAGTGTGAGACGCGCCCCAAAAAAGGTTGTGACACGCCTGCGTTCTGTGCCGCCACACCCCATTACATCCCCCAAATGCTCCCTGACTGTCAATCACACTACGAATAAATAGTCGCAGTAAGTGACTACGGTAATGTGCTTGATGCAGGCACATTGCGACTTAGATGCATCAGCAGTTTACTGATAATCGTTCAACTTGCGTAAGCATCGGAAAAGCATAAAACTCAAGGCCATAGTACTCTATTTTCTAACTAATTGCTGAAAAAAAAAAATAATTAGTTGGTAAATGGTGGGACACAGGGGGTCATTCAGACCCGCTCGCGAGCGTAGGATGCTCGCAAGTGGGTCGATGTTCCCCCACTGCGCATGCGCACGATGGAGGGAGCTCTGTCGTGCGCATGCGTGAGACCCGGCGAGCGACGAGGAATACGTCGCTCGGGGTCTCGCACCAAAGGGAGCGTGCTGTCGATGTTGATTGACAGCACGCCCCCTTTGGTGGGCGTGCCTGCCAGACGGAGGCGTTCCCATGGGAATGCCTACCGTCTGAAGCCGGCCCCACTGACATCACTAGTGATGTCAGTGGGAGTGATTTTGGCTCTGATAGAGCCAAAATCATTCCAGGGCTTGCGGCAGCGAGACCCTACCGCAGGGTCTCCATCGCAAGCCCGATGGTCGCGATGGTCAAGACCATCGGGACCATCATCATGGACGCTCGCATATGCTGTGGGTGGTCACCCACAGCTATGCGAGCGTCCAGGAGGACGCTCCATTTTCATGGAGGAGGGCCCTGATTCAGAGCGAGCACTCTGGTCAGAGCGTTCGGCTCTGAATCAGGCCCACAGTTCAAATTGTACTATAGAATAGTTCATATAGTTATAACTCAGTTGACCAACAGTGGATAGTTTTTAAATGGATATCATTTATAATTTGTTTCTTGTGGTCAAATTATCCGATCACTTTACAGATTCACAGTAAAGTTTTTCCTTTTGATGGTTAGTTAGAGGGACGATAAATCATGGTGTATCGGTGTGCCCATCAATGGTCTAGTGGAATCTAGTATCTTAGTTGCTCAATCAGCTTAATAATATACTACAGGTGCTTGTAAAGGGCGGGGTTTACACTGAACACAGAAAAAAAGAAAATTGCCCCCCAGCACACTGCAGATAAATCAAAAATACTTGAATCCTACATGATAATAGAAATTCAGAGGTATTGGTTTACATACATTTGCAAATATATGAATAAGCGCTGGGCCGACGTCAAGGCTCCTCTATACCAGCGTCCCTAACATTAAGGGGTCCACGTCCGAGAAGCAAGGCACCCCAAAAAATTCCTGCCAAGGACCATCCGCAGGGCATCACACGAAAAGGGGATGTTCATACATGTACTGTTATCATGCAGTACATCAATTTGTAATTATATGACCCAGAGTGGGTGCTACTATTATGTAGCAATAATTATTTTGGGGTGAGCGTATGGGAGTGGGGCCCCCGGGGCTGTTCTGGCTGGACCTTGCTCATGGCATCACCACTTAATTCACATACAATATTTTTTCACTTCTCTATTCGTTTGTGTATTATTTATGTAATTTTAATTCTTTTACATTTCATTTACACTTATTGATTTATCTTTACACATCTATCCTTTTTACACTTCACTATCACCTCTTTTCCCCTTTTCGTGTGATGCCCTGGGGATGGTCCTTGGCTGGAATTTTTTGGGGTGCCTTGCTTCTCGGACGTGAACCCCTTAATGTTAGGGACACTGGTATAGAGGAGCCTTGACGTCGGCCCAGCGCTTATTCATATATTTGCAAATGTATGTAAACCAATACCTCTGAATTTCTATTATCATGTAGGATTCAAGTATTTTTGATTTATCTGCAGTGTGCTGGGGGGCAATTTTCTTTTTTCTGAATCTAGTATCTTATTCAGCATAAAAGGTGTACATGTAGGTATAGGTAGGTGCACTGTACGGTAACAAATATATGTGTACCGACACTGTCTGTAAATAAGCAAGTCGACACAGATCAACAGGAACTCCTACTATGCACACACTGGGGTCCCCAATGTTCCCAGCTCTGACTCTCCTCATACTATTCCAGGTAAGCTTGAACTCTTCTTTCTTCACTGCTCTCTCATCAGCTAGTAAGAGTATCTCTCACGAAGGGCATCTTACCCCCATAACCGAAAACAGATGCAGCTTTAACTCTGGTTAATGCACCTGGGAACTTTCATTCATTGCCACATGGCACATGGCTGGGGCGTAACTAGGTATCTGAAGACCCCATAGCAAAAGTGTGTAAGGGCCCCTATGTACCACCCAATGGGGAAAAATGCCCTATAGTAGCTGCACCCCTTGCACCTATGGTAGTTACGTCCATGGCACATGGTCAAAAGCAGAGCTTAACTGCATTCAAGGAGGTTCTTTTTATCTCCACGTTAAACTAGTAGAGCTTTTAAATGTGTGTGTATATATATATATATATATGTCACTATATGTGTGATATAAGGAAAAATATCAGGACACTATTAAAGATTTATGTAATTGAGCTGCAGTGTATTTACATGTTTACAATTGTGTTGTAACTATTTTATAAAATTACAGTTTTTCTCAGTGGTAAGCGAAGAATTTCTAAATGGGATTTTCCAAATGTTTGCTAGTAGAGTGAGTGTGCCAGTCCATGAAGAGGGCATAATTAGCTCTTATTCAGCTTTATTATGCGTCATAAAAAGTGTATTGTGTGTCATACTGTAATTCAGCATATACAGGACTAGTGATCACAGTAAGCCATTAAATGCGGCAGTAGGGCCATCCTGCCTGAGATTAATATTTTTATCTTAGATGTGGGCTCCATTCCAGAGCATTGGAGCAAGTCCAGGAGTCTGGGGGAGCAGCAGAAGAACCTAGCACTGCCCTGGCCACCATTAGGCAGCTGCCTAGGGGCGCCAGCCTCTGGTGCCCATGAATGGCGTTGTGTATTATACCGACCATGGCTTCCTGTGTGAAGTCAGAGCGGCAGCCGCAGCACTGGTGTAGCAAGCCGTAGCCACCACTCTGTCAGTGACGGAGACAGTGAGCACTGGCAATGATCCTTAGGAGCCCCCTTGTCTCAAGTGCCCTGGGCCCCTCTGAGCAATCCTGCTCTGCTTTCACTTGAAGTTTGTGCTAGCAAGGCATGGCAATCATAACGCAATCGCCCGCCCCCTTGCTCTATACTTTCCCTTTACTCCTCCTCTTCCCTCTCCAGGGCCGAAACTAGGATATCTGTCACCCAGTGCAAGGCAGCAATTTTGCGCCCCCTCCCTTCCCGTACCTGGATTTTGTCCTTGCTCCTCAATAAGGCAGTGCACTACTCAGACATCCCTGGTATAGTGACTTACATTATTCCACACATCATAATGCCCATTACACATTATGCCACACACTGCAATGCCTATTACCAAAGTGCCACTTAAATATTTGCCCGACACCATTTTATGCCCCACAATAATGCTTCTAATTACTTTAAAATTACCTGCTCCTTGCCAGGGGGTTTATGCTCGTTGCCAGGGGTTTCATGCTCGTTGCCATGGGGTTTCATGCTCGTTGCCATGGGGTTTCATGCCTGTTGCCATGGGGTTACATGCTTGTTGCCAGGGGGTTTCATGCTTATTGTCAGGGTATTTATGCTTGTTACCAGGGGTTACATGCTCGTTGCCATGGGGTTTCATGCTCGTTGCCAGGAGTTACATGCTCGTTGCCATGGGGTTTATGCTCGTTGCCATGGGGTTTATGCTCGTTGCCATGGGGTTTCATGCTTGTTGTCAGGGGATTTCATGCTTGTTGTCAGGGGTTCCATGCTCGTTGCCAGGGGTTTCATGCTCGTTGCCAGGGGTTACATGCTCGTTGCCATGGAGTTACATGCTCATTTCCAGGGGGGGTTGAAGGGAGAAGATGCAGCTCTCGGCATCATCTCCCTGCAGCGCCAGCGTTCCCGGCACTTCCGGGAACGCTGTGTGCATTGCGCTCTGCTAACAAACACTAGAGGTCCAGTAGGACCTCTAGCATCTGTCTCTTCTTTGGCGGTGGCCATTTTTGGATGGCCGTTTTCAGCAGAGTCCATGCGGACGGCTAGTCCACATGGAATCTGCTGAAAATGGCCGCCGCCAAGGAGGAGACAGACACTAGAGGTCCAGTAAGGACCTCTAGCATTTGTCTTCTCTTTGGCGGCGGCCATTTTCAGATGGCCGAGTCAGATTTTTCACCCCCCCCGCAATACCCACCCGGTGCACGTGCACCTCTAGCCCCCCCCCTAGTTGCGGCCCTGCCCTCTCTCAGGGGTCTATTTACTAAGCCTTGGATGGAGATAAAGTGAACAGTGATAAAGTACCAACCAACCAGAGCTGATTGGCTGGTACTTTATATCAATTCAGGTCTTAGTAAATAGACCCATCTGAGAGGCGAGGAGTAGGAAATGGTTGCTGCCCGAGCTGAGAGCCTTGGAGTGGGAAGGAACGAGTCCTCACTACATAAGTAGTAAGTGTAATAATGGTGCTGCTGTGGACTGACAGTATAATATATATATTAACAAGAAATGTATGTCGTGTGTGTGTGTCAGTAAGTGTAATGGTGCTGTAGACAGTATATTATGTACTGTCTATAGGGCCATTATACTTACTGACACACAACATACATTTCTTGTTAATATATATAAATAATTGTATTATACAACACATGTATATTGAATGTTAGTAAGTGTAATGGGGTGAGGGGGGGGAGCATAGGCTGAAGTTCTGCCTAGGGTGCCGGGAAGCATTGCACCGGCCCTGCTAACAGTGCATGTTTTCCAGATCTCCTAGTGGGTGCACAGGTGTATTTATTACTGGCTGATACATAAAACAAAACAGACAATTATGTGCAATGTTAGGGCACTTCCCGCATAACCAATCCCTTTAAAAACCAGTTGCCACAATTTATGTGAAAGACAAAATAAAATGGGATAAATCACGCTGCAGCAGTCCAATGGTGTCCAGCAACAATCAGTGCAATAAATGTGCCCACACACTGGACGACTCACAAAAGATGCGATGTCATCAATGATTTCCCTTGAATTCCCTGCGAACTCACCTGCACTCCTGGACAGACTACATCTGCTAAACATTGACTAACGACCTATCGTGAGTCCTTAATGATTTCCAGCAGAGCCGTAACTATACTTTTTGGTGCCCTGTGCCAGAAAGAGCATTGGCGCCCCCCTCTTTTTGAAATAGGGAGATAACAGACTCAAAAAAGGCCATGGCCTCATGGGGAAGGGCTAGGGGAGAGATAGGGGAGACCTGGAGATGCTGGGGATAAAATAAGAGGAAGCTACAAGTGAGAATGATAATAAACAGAAAATTGACAGGCCATGGCACAGGTCGCACTACCCTAGCTACAGCCCTGATTTCCAGTACATCGTTAAGGAGATTGGCAGACCTTACCTGCAGTAGGTAACATCTAAAGATACAACAAACGACCCGCATCGTTCCTGGAAGCTGCACAATTTGCACGTTTTTAAACGATGTATCATTCCGATGCATCATTTTCGTGCAAATCGTGCCTAAAATCATCCAGTATGTGTGGGCACATTATGAAGGCAGATTTATATGGATAATTCCAATCCAATTAATGTGGAAATGTGATATATACTCTCCTTCTTTCTCATTGCATATATCTGAAATTACATGTCTCTTTTCCCCTGTGAATTAACACTGCAGGTGGGGAGCACACATAAAACAGAGTAGTGCAGAGATCCTTTAAAAAATGTAAACATTTAATAATTCAGTGCACTTACAAACATAAATGGTTAAAAGCATGTACACTGGGCCTGATTCAGAGTCTGACGCTCTTGAAGAGTGCTCACTCTGAATCGGCGTTTTTTAAATTTTTCTGGTTGCGGCCAGGTGATGGTCGAGACCATCGGGGCTTGCGACGAGACCCTTGTGGTAGGGTCTCGTCCGTCGCAAGCCCCAGAGAGCTTCCTGCTCTAACAGAGCAGGAAGCTCTCCACTGACTTCACTGGTGAGGTCAGTGGTGCCTCCCACAAACGGCAGGCGTTCCTTCGGGAACGCCTCAGTTTGTGTAGCCACCCCCCTGCCCGCCTCCAAAACGGGGCGAGCTGTCAATTAAAAGCGACAGCTGCCCCCTTTTGGTGCGAGACCTGTAGCGATGGAGCGCCCGTCGCTGGCCGGGTCTCGCGCATGTGCATGCCTGAGTCAGCTCCGGCGTGCGCATGCGCAGTGAGGGACCATCGACCCGTTTGCGAGCGCTGTGCGCTCGCGAGCGGGTCTGAATCAGGCCCACTCTTCCAAATGGCAATACAGGAACAAAGTGGTCATCTCTGGTGGTTCCAAAATGAAGATACTGGATACTGGAATAGTTCAGAACCTCGGTCCCAGACACAGTGTCTGCCTCCCACAGAAACCCACTGTTACCCGATGTCAGCAGACTAGAGTCCTAGTCAGAGCCTTTTCTTAATGCATTTCTGACCTCTCAAGGTCTTTCATCAGAAGCTGACACATGTTAAAACATCCACAGGTGTGCTGGTTATTTCATTTGTGATACTGAGAAGAATATGCAGCACTAGTAAAATTCTATTATATTCCTATTCCTATTGTGGTAATGGTGTAGGCTGGGAAGGGGGTTTCCAGGAACCTCCCCCCCTGTGTTTGCCTATGTTTTCAGACAGTATTTTCGCCAAATATATTCTCAGAAGCCACATGCAAGAAAGCTGCAACATATTCCCTCCTGTTCTCATTACCTACTTCTCTGGCTTTTTGCCCCAGGACTCCACTCCTCTTTTGTTTTAATCTCTTCAGATGACCTGGAACCCTTATCTGCACCCACGCTAACAGGTACAGCTTTAAGCTTAAGCTGAATATTTCCATTGCACCAGTGGCTGTGTTAAGATTTTGTAGTTTGTCTACTGTATTTTACTGTACTGTGTTACCATGTACTGTCTTATTGTTTTGCTCTCTGTACAATGCTGCGGACAAGGGCCTATATATAATGGGTGCGGGGCACTGGGTCCAGGTGGGCCCACACTGCACTCAGTCTTATACTTCCTGTACCTGTCCGTAGTGCTGCAGCAAAAATCACTGGGAAAATGGCGGCATACATTTTCCTGGTTACTCGCGCATGCGCAGTAGTCCTGTCTCCGAGAAACCACTGTGGGCACCATTTTCCCAGAGACCTGCGCATGCGCAGTAGATTCTGGCACTAAGCATAGATTCTGCACCCCCGTAGAGAGGAGGGGGCCCGCACTGAGTCTGCACATGGGCCCCCTCCTCTCTTAAAACGCCCCTGGCTGCGGACCAATTGTGGAGCCCTATAAATAGAATGTAATAATAATATGAGGTCACGGGAATTGAGACAATTTTGGCTTGAGTATCTTAGTTATTTTTACTTTCCATAGTATCTGTACTGTTATCGGTCATCAATGGTTAAACCCCTACCTAAGCCAACAGCAGATGCAGGACTATTCTTTTACACATGGTAATGTGTCCTAGGGGCTCTCATTGGCCGTTCACTACCCTATGGTACACAGTTATCACATTTTTGACACGTGTCTTCTCTACCTTTTATATTTTTCTATGTACGTAGGTTTACCATTTGTATACATGTACATTTAATCCTTGCTTATGAAACTTTTTACGTATATTTGTGTATACAGGCTAATGTGCACTTTATCCTTAAGGAATATTACCGAACCCCTTTCAGACTTAAGGTGCCCATCCACTAGCAGACATTAAAACGACTGCACGATTACGACATTGTAATCGTGCAGTCATTTGTCGGTCTGTGATGAGCCTGCACTGAACGAGCAGTCGTTCAGTGCAGGCTCATCAATCATCTGCAAACATGCTCAACCTGATGTTATAGTCAGGTTGTCCAGCATGTTTGCACGATGATAGATGTCTAAACGACCAGCGGGCACGGGTTTTTTTGCAAACAATCTATGAACGATTTAACGATCATTATCGTTCAATCACTCAACTTAATCATCTAGTGGATGGGCATCTTAAGGCTATTATCTGTTTTGAAGACTTGTATCCATACTGTATCTGGGAATAAAATCCCGAGATTTGAACCACGCGGTGTATCATTTTGGGATACTTTATTTTTTTCTCTATATGCATGTTTTTACAATATAGGTGTCGTTTGTTTGTTTGTATTTTAAATAGTGGTTTTAGGTTATTATTAATAAAAGTTACATTTTAATATTCTGCTATTAAGGATTGGGTAGGATATCCCGGCGGTCGGGAAGCCACTGGTCAGATTACCAACACCCGTAAGGAAACAAGGTAAGACTAACCGTTACCCCTAACCCTCACCTCCCCCTTCCCTGCACCCTAAACCTGGCCCTGCACTCCCTCCCCCCTAGCGCCTAAACTTAAGCTCCCCCTCCCCGCACCCTAAACGTAACCAGAAGGATTCTGCTGTCAGGATTTCGGCTCTGTTATTTCACCAGTTGGCAGCCTGCACGCCGGGATGCTGACAACATCCCGTTATTAAGAGTGCCCCCAAAGAAGAGTCCTCTTATCTCCTTCAAATCGTTATATAAGGTATAAAACTCTTTGGAGTAAGAATACCATATTCTATTGAAACTATAAAAGGTTACTTTTCTGTAAGTGTTATTCATTTTTAGTGTTCCCTAAAATCTCTTATTATGGATACCATATTCCAGTGGCTCTCAAACTTGGTACACAGGACCCCAAACAGTTCACGTTTAGCTGGTCACTTAGCAGGTGCACAGGTGTATTCATTACTCACTGACACATTTTAAAAGATCCACAGGCGGAGCAAATTATTTCACTTGTGATTCTGTGCTGAGGACTAAAGGCCCCCATACATCAGAGATTGATTGCAGCAATCGTGCAATTTGCAATCGATTGTGTATAAATATCTTTCCCTTTTTCAAATCGATTGCAGAATTGCCACAATCGATTGAAAAAGGGAAAGATTTTTAAACACAATCAATTGCAAATTGCATGATTGCTACAAATCAATCTCTGATGTATGGGGGCCTTGAGTTTGAGAACCTGTGACATATTTTATGGAAATTACTTTAATAATGTACACACATAAAAAATAAAAAAAAATAGAATTCTTTAGTTCATTTTCAGTAGAAAAAATGTATATATTTTAAATTATCAATTTTTTACAGATATTTATTGTAAAACTTTAAATATGGAGTATAATATTTGGCAGCTTTTTTTCTTTCTATTAAGCCACTTTTATTCGTTTACATATTTACATTTACGTAATTTAATCCCCAATAACCTGCTATTAATAAGGTATATTTATGAACACCGTGAAAAGAAGGACCCACAATGCTTCACAATTTATGCAAGTGCATCAGCTTGTTTTGGTTTCAAGTTGTAGGCTCACTCCATGGAACCGATCCTCATTTTTGTAGGACTTAACAAATTAATCAATTACTTAAACATGTTATTCTAAAGCAGGGCTTGATAAATTTTTCTAAAATCTAGGAGCCAGGATGAAAGTGTAGGAGCCAGATCACTGTCCCCCCCAAAAAATACAGGAGTGAGTGAGGAGCACAGCTCTGTGTGTTATACAGCTGTTATACACACTATACTAGTCCACAAAATGGTCACAGTTGAATGGATATAATAAAATGGAGGCCCCCTCACTGCTCTGCACATCTCCTCTGCTCCACCCCCCACCCTCCAGTAATAATGGACCACATTTCATATAAAACAATGGTGCCAGAAAGTACAACAGAACTCACCGCAGACTACACCAAGCACATGCACTCCTGTGCATGTAATGAATGCTGCAATACTATAGGCACGAATCTCCGCAGGGGCTGATGAGGATCTGCTTCCTCCCTCACTGTAAAATCTGGTAGCCAGGCAGCAAAATCTGGTAGCCATGGCGACCTGTCCCCTGGGATTTGTCAAGCCCTGTTCTAAAGTACAGAGAGTACAGCAAATTATGATATCTTAATTTAATGAATGAAGAGAATGAGAGGACATCAGGTCAGTCTTTACTATATTTGTCTTTTTTGTGTGTTTGAACATTTTTAATACATTGCTGAATTGCACCTACAAATGTGTTTTCCTACAGAAGTGCAACTTGAAAAATGTGTCCTATAGAAAGTGTGCAGCACAGAGGTGATAAAAATCCAATTCAACATGCAGCCCTCCAGCTTCTGTGGAACTACACATCCCACAATGCCCTGCCACAGTTTTGGCATGCCTTAATAGCAATACTGTGGCAGGGCATGCTGAGATGTGTAATTCCATAAGCAGCTGGAGGGGCAAATGTGGAATACCCCGCTCTAGAGTTAGAATTCAATGTTTTTTCCATCAGAACCCAATTAACCTACCAGTATGCATTTGGACTGTGGGAATAAAATGAAACCCTGAAGGAATGCAAGCAAACATGGGAGAACATAATATAGCCACATAGATAGGGCCTGATTGGAATTTAACCCATGACCTCAATGCTGTGAGGCAGCAATGCTAATCGCTGTGCCACTGTATTACTCACGTGTCTAATCCGTACTCCACAAGGAACAGCCCTGTTCATAGTTTGGAACATAGGTTCTCAAACTCAGTCCTCAAGACCCCAAACAGTGCATGTTTTCCAGGTCTCCTCACAGAATCACAAGTGATATAATTAGCTCCACCTGTGGATCTTTTAAAACGTGTCAGTGAGTAATGAATACACCTGTGCACTTAATGTGTAACCTGGAAAACGTGACCTTTGTGGGGTCCTGAGGACCGAGTTTGAGAACCTCTGGTTTAGAATATTTGAAACACTCAAGTAAAAAATAAAATCTTTACCTTTGTTGAATTGTAGAGAAAATATCCACACAAATGGTAATTAATAACATCATGTAATGCATAAATGTATTCCATAGCAAGCAATCAGGTTTATCTTTCCAGCATAGTTTACAAAATGAAAGCAGACATCTGATTCAGTATTATGGTAAACAGCCCATTTGTGCAGGGCACTATGTTACTGAATAAGCCATACTGTGTGTCAGCCCCCTACACAATTTCCCTCAATTCTGCAACAGAGTAAAGATATTTATATTATATTGTGTCACTTAATGCCAGAGGGGAAATATCTTGTCACTAGTAGACAGCTGCTCCAAGACTGACCAATGAGACTTGGTGCCAATGTTATTAATAGGAAAGAAACATAAAAAAAATATGGAGGCCGCTATTATTTAACAGAGGGTAACTCATGGGGCTAACATCAGCAAAGAAGCACTCATAAAAAATATCCATCTGTGCTTAAAGACAAACAAAGCATTAATACAGCAAGCTGGGACTTACAGCATATTACAGGCAGATTTAATGATAGGACACATCTGTTGGGACTGGGTGTCTTTGCATCAAGGAATGTGATGGAGTTTTAATAAGCTGCAGAGGCCTCAATCAGCAGCCGAGGCCAAACAGCTATGTCATTTAAATGTGAAGTATTTTGTAACAAAAGGCAAACTGCAGCAGCAGAAATTTAAAGTTACATTGTAGTATTTCTGGACACATATCTTTGAATAGTGATCCGTGTGTTACGATGTTCCCAAGACAGATTTTTATTTTTACCTGAAATCATGAACTGACATGTCTTCTTTTACAATGATTTACAATCCTGATAAACCCAAATAAACAGGTTCTGATAAATGTTTCACCTTATTTGAAACCTGAAAGAAAGTATTGTGCGGGTTTTATGGCCTGCGCAAACCGGTGGTCACATAAGTCTCCTCGTATTTCAGGGCAAAATTATTTGAGCTGTACCTAGATCATTTACAAACTGATGGTCCCCAATAGTCACAAGAATGCATTACTTTAGTTCAGTGTGAACCAGTAGCTTTATTGCGGCATGAGGCACTCTGTGTCTCATGCCTCAGGGATGTCACTAGTTTCTAATGAATTCATATGCGGCACTCTTCAAAACATTTGGTCAGCCCCTCTATGTGGCAATGAGCACACTTTAAATTTATCTGTAGTTTGTTGTGTACAAATGTTGGCACTCCGCTCCTCAGAATTCTCATCCCATTACTTGGAGATGTTCCTTGTTTAGTCATTAACATACTGAGTTGTCACATATTAATTAACGAGAGGCCAATGTGCTTGTGGCTTATTTCTTTTCACACTTTGATGAGAGGAAATTGTGCATAAGCTCATGGTACCTAGAGCTAATTTGCTCACAACAAGGAGGGAAGCACATTAAGTTTACTATCTCATCAAACAGGCATTAGCATTATTGTAACAAAGTTCTACATGTGATTAATTGGCCTTTCTTGGCAATAAAAAAACCGAGACATTCATCATAGTCTTTCAGCTGCAAAAACTGGGGAAGGTGTCAAAATATCTGACGCTTTTTTTTTTTTTCTGATCCAGATCAGGTGATGTCATTAAAATATACCTCATGAATTACTACAAGTAGGCATGTACAGGATATTGTCAGGACCCCATGTCCACAGTTATGTTTTCAGACGTGCTCAGTTTCTTAGATCACTGGCAGAATAAAAAAATCTGAGGAACTGAATGTAGGGGATGTAGTTAATAGACCGGCAGACTAAGTGCCACCGGTCTATATCCCGACACCAGAAGGCCGGCAAGAGACAGAAGATAGGCATCGAAATACCGACGCCTATCTTCATCCAGACGCCGGAGTGCTGAAGGACACCGGACTGATCGAGGTGAGTCCGGCCTTCCCTAGCACTTAGCCGCACGGGGGGGTTAGGTTTAGGCATCCCCAGGAGGACTTAGACACCCTCAGCTTAGTGGGGGGGAGAGGGGAGGGTTAGGTGACTTACCTGCCACTTTCGGTTTCAATCACATTCCTGATTGTAGAGAGAAGTGAAAATGAGGCATCATTTCAAGCAGGTTTCTTTTTGTAACACAACAGACTATTTGCAGAAGTGCTGAGTTCGGGCGATATCTTGCTGTACTGCGGAATGGCATTCCTCACTGCTTTTGTAAATTCTGCATTTCGTGTCATTTATAGTCTACAAACAGGGCTCAGGTTCAGGAACTGTGGAGCTACTGGGGTTGGAGCTATAGGTGTGTGTGTGTGTCAAAAGGGACATTCAAATAAAACTTATCTTATGGAAAATACATTTTGGCCAAGTACATTACTTCATAGTTAATGAGAGGTGCAGGAATTCAGGGCTCGATTCAGACCCGCTCACTAGATGGGTTCGCATGCAGCAAAGTATGCAAATCCTCGATCGCAAGGCAATAGCACGCCCACCTTGTCTCAGCGTGCGATTGCGGTGTGTGTGCAGATGCCCACCAGCCTGTCTTAAGACGCCCACTTATGCATGTCATGTCCAGGAGGTGTATGCAACCATCGGTAACATTGATTACCATCGGAAGCTATCAAAGCACTTGTGGCTGACCATACCCTACTGCAAGCGAGTGCTTCAGTGTGATTTTTCAACCATGTGACGTGTACTATGACGCTGTGTCTTAATTATGCATGCATCTGAAACAGCGTTAAGACACTAAGTACGTCTGTATTCGCACCACCACGCCCCCGTTTCCATAGACCAACCCGTCACCACCCACAAACGGCATGTCCTGTCACTCATTCTAGTGAGCTGTCTATGCGCAGCGAGCGAACGCTTCCCAATCGCATGGACTAGTTCGCGCACGTGCACTGTGATGCATGCGCAGATTGCAAACATCGGCAGTCTGCGTGCAAATACAGCCTAGCGAGCGGGTCTGAATCGAGCCCTGAGTTCCTGTTTGTTCCTGCTGAAAAATAGCACTGTCTACAAATATAGATGTGGTGGTAACTGCATCAGTTCTTTCTGTCCCATTATGTGGTGGGAGTATAATAAGAGTAGTCTGCACAGAACAAAAATAATAGAGAGGATTCAATTTTTTACACTTTCCATAGGCTAATGCAGGGTATGTGTGTGTGTGTGTGTGGGGGGGGGTTCTGGTTGTCTGGAAACCCCCTCCACAGTCCACGCCAAAACCACAATAGAAATAGTAATATAATATATTTTTACTAATGCTTCATGTTCTTCTCAGTATCCAAATGAAATAATTAGCACCACCAAGTGTCAGCCAGTAATAAATACACCTGTGTACCAACTAGGAGATCTGGAAAACATGCACTGTTAGGGGTGCACTGCTATAGACCATCAATAGTGTTAATTATTAATAATGTATACTAATATGCTATCCAGTGCATAAGCTTGCGAGCAGGGCCTTCCTACCTATATATCTGTCTGTTATTACCCAGTTTTGTTCAATTAATGTTTACAATTGTAAAATGCAATGGAATATGCTGCGCTATATAAGAAACTGTTAATAAATAAATAAATTAATAAATTAGACCAATATGTACATATATGTCTAGGGAAGTGCTAGGTTCTTCTGATACTCACCAGACTCCCAGACTTGTGCAATGCTCTAGAATGATGCCCATATCTGAAATAGAAACATTCATCTCAGGCAGGATGGCCTTACTGCCGCATTTAATAATTTACTGTGATCGCTGGTCCTGTATATGCTGGAATTATGACGCACAATACACTTTGTAGGACACATATTAAGTGCTAATTATGCCCTCTTCATGGACTGGCCACACTCACTCTAAAATCTAGCATTTGAAAACCCCCCTCTAGAAATCCTGCGATAGCCACTGATTTGCGGACAAATTTCACTGATGAAACTGATAGCTACAGTTTTCCTTCTTTATTACACTAGGTTAGCAAGCCCAAATACTGGCCTTATGGTGAGGGTGGTGTTATGAAGATGGTGACATAAAATGGAATTACTTAATGTGAATGAACTTTTGTGCAAAGCATATACCGAGGATGGAGTTATAAAGCAGTTTGTATTAGAGATGTGCGGTTCAGTTTTCCTGGAAAACGAAAACACCTGAACTTTGGGGTTCCAAGTCGAATCGAGTCCCGGCTCAGATCACTTTTGTGGTTCCAAGTAGAACCAAATCCTCATTGGGGTCTGTTGCAAGTTTGGAACTCGGATTTAAAAACTGAAACTCGGATTTTGGTTAACATGTAAATATGTCCAAATTACATGTTCTGAACCAAAACACTTGAGGGTGGTTTTGCCAAAACCAAAACACGGGGATCAGCGCACATCTCTAGTTTGTATAAATAGGAGCCACAGTACATAATTCTGTCAGGGATCTGAGGAGTTTAACACCAAACAGTCCTGCTTTCAAGGGGCAATCCCATTTATGCTGTGTTCTGTGTGTAATGCTGGGTACACACTACAATGACGGATCTGTCAGCAGACCGATCTCAAGTGGCTGCTCGATATGTCTGACCTGACATCACAATTCCAGTTGAGATGTCCGTGTCAACTGTTCCTGTAGCAAGTGTACGGTCGGTCGACGGGTCGCCCGTACAGGGCTGCCATAAAAAATTGTGGGGCCCGGGACTGACAAATCAGACAGGGCCCCCAACCGCCCCCCCATGTTTCTGCATCTCCAGCCCTGAAGTGTTTCTCCAGTGCTAGCCAGCCCCCCTTCTGTCTCCCCAGCCTGCCCCCCTTCTGTCTCCCCAGCCTGCTCCCCTTCTGTCTCCCCAGCCAGCTCCCCTTCTGTCTCCCCAGCCAGCTCCCCTTCTGTCTCCCCAGCCAGCTCCCCTTCTGTCTCCCCAGCCAGCCCCACCTTCTGTCTCCCCAGCCTGCCCCACTTTCTGTCTCCCCAGCCTGCCCCCCTTCTGTCTCCCCAGCCAGCCCCCCCTTCTGACTCCAAAGCCAGCCCCCATTTTGTCTCCCCAGGCAGCCTCCCTTCTGCATAAATAAATATGCAGAAATCACATAACCTTCGCCTAGTACATTATGAACAAGGGTTAAGTTCCCTTAAATTTCTCCAGTTATCGATTTGAGACACACGTTGTGTAGCGGATTCCTTAGGACAAATCCTCTTATAGGACATCGGCATAGGTACCCAAAAGAGCATATAGTGAAGCACAATTTAATACATCAAAAAAATCTGCAAGGTAAAATCTTTAGCATTCATAACATGGACAAGGTATCCCACAGTGGCACTAAGAATCACAATTACCGGATAGCAGAGAGAACTGTCAACGGGCAGTCCTTAGTGAGCATGTGATGTTACACAGTGTCGGTCCCAGGTACTCCAAGTGCACACCGGTTCACTCTTTACACTGATTGCACTTTGTTACTGTTTAGTCTCCCTTCTGCGTCCTACTTGCATCGCATTGTGAATGACGCATTTTAAGTGAAAACGTACCAAAAGACGCTCAGTGATACCAAGTCGCGCCACGGCACTGGAAGGGCTAGACCTATTCCTGAGGCGCAGAGTCTAATGTGATGGCGGTATTCACCAGGGACCCTCGGAAGAAGGTATGGACTTGGCTGCTTCCGACACACAGGTTGCGGCCCTCGGCTTAGGTTTCCCTATACAGGTGCTGGTGAGCTAGTAGGAGTGCAGGAGACTTTAGCGTAGTCGACAAGCCGGATCAGAACCAAACAGACGAGTCAGTACCAGGGAGGAGGCGTAAACGAGTCACAGGGAGAAGCCGAGGCCAGAACCAGATAATCAACGCAGAACCAGGGATCAGGCAGAATCAGAGTCACGAGCAAGCCAAGGTCAGAACCAATAGTCAGGATAAACATAGTAACGCCGGAGTATTGTAATGGAGCCTATACTCTGGCACTGAGGTGCTCCCAGGAACTTCCTTATATAGGTCAGGGTTCAAGCCAGCCCCAATCAGTGATTCCCTATCCCTGCCTGTTTCTTTAAACTACTTGCAGTACGGCACGCGCACCCCTATGGGGAGCCGCGACTGTCTGCACATTTTACAAAGGAAGCCTGCGGTAGCGGGCGCCGGGATCTCCCTGCTCGCCGAAGGACAAGACAGGCAGCAGGGGAGGACGTCATCGGCAGCGGTAAGTAACGACCGGTGTTTGGCACACTGTGACAACACATCTGTATATCTATACATATATAGTATGAATATTGGCCCAGTACAAACAATGGCTTCTTCCACCAAAACTAATTTTAGAAGTGCACCAAATGAGCCGTACAAATCACCTTGGTTTTGCACTGGTGCACTGTGATACTCTGCCTTCTGCCCAGCATTTATTAAGGTCCATTATTCCTCTTCTTCCTTAGGAGCAGCATCAAGGAGATGTGGGGTCAATCTTATGTATTGAATGTCATCCACAAGCTTGCGTCACTATGGAGTGGGGTGCAAAAACAGTGTGGTTCTTTCACAGAGGTATTGTAAATAGCCAAGCACTGGAAAGTCTGGGGCTTCCTCCCCTCTCACCCATACATTAACTGTTGCAAAATCTTCTACTTATTATAGTCATGTGTGGAGGCAGCAGGAGACAAGATGTAATACCGATTGCAAGATACAGCACCAAAAGGAAGACAGTAAGGCTGTAATAGGTACACATTTGTAACAGGTAGGGGAAGTGTCTTTTTAAAGTAAGTAATAATAGCTTTTATGTGTGTGAGAGGGAAATAAGTATGTGGGAGGAGGAAAAGACTTTTAATGGTAACATAAAGGCCAGGTGGGTGACTCTTACTATAATGTGTGTGTGTGGTGGAGGGATGAAGCATTTAATTTATTGGTAGGGAGAGAGTTAATCATTTAATTGTAGATGGAACCTTTTCATATAATGGTGGGAGCAGGCTATTTATTTGATGGCAGTGGAGTTATGGTGGATTCTATTAAAGTGGGATTTCACAACATTTTATGGTGGAATGGTTTGGGGGCTATTTGAATGCAGAACTGAATTAAATGTGAATACTAGTTAATGTTTGGAAGAAATAGGTTTAATTATTAATTGTGACTATTATTAACTTTATGCTGGGACTAGTTAGAAAATAAAAAAATAGATCTTTTTGTTTTAAATTGTAATATTATTAATTTAAGGCACCGTCTCGGGAATATCCTGGTCGACGCCGACTAAATTCTGAGCCTGATCCGGTTTGGAACCCTGTTCCAACTTCCAGGTCAGACCCGGAATTTAGGTATAAAAGCTGTATTACAGAGAGTTGCTTTGGGATATCTACAGGGATTAGTAATTCTATTATACTGGGGAACAGTCAGTTTGTTGCCAGGGATTTAAGAGTCGATTTCAAATAATTTTGTGCTCCTGATCATGAATATGCCATGCTTATTCTTCAATTGGCTCTAGTTTTTGAGATATGCATATGTCTTTAATATTTATGAAAAATTAAATTAAACATGTTAAAAATAGTTAAAAAGATATATTTTTTTATTCTGATTAAATTTAATTCGTAAAATGTTATAAAAAGACACAGGATAATTACATACATAAGTGTCAGGAAGCTATGAGAACTGTTTTTTGTAGGATTTTCTTTTGTATTCTTGTTGCGGGCAGTCCCTCTGCAGACTCCAACAGTAATCAGCCTTCATGTGACGTCCCACCTTCCTTGATATCTTTCTTCCATTACCTGAATATCCTGGTGGAATTGTTCACCCTGTTCGTCGCTTAAATCTCCAAGATTGGATGGGAAGTGATCTAAATGTACTTTAATACTCATGTTAGCACCTACTTTCTCGAAACATTTTAGCATGTTGTGGACTAATTCATGGTAGTTGTTTGCCTTGTGATTGCCTAAAAATTTTTGAATGACAGGCACATAACTCAGCCATGCTTCAGATTCTGTTTCAGTCATAGATGTGGTAAAATTTGGATCCTTCACCAGTTTCCATATCTGTGGGCCGTCAAAAATTCCTGCCTTTAATTTTTCAATACTAAGAGATGGAAATGTTCGACAAATATATGTGAAACAATCGCCTGACTTGTCCAAGCTTTTACAATTTGTTTAATGAAATCCAGTTTGATATGGAGAGGTGGCAGTATGATTTTTTTTTCCTGTCAATTAAGGGCTTATGAATGATGTTGGCTTCTCCAACAGTTATAACTTCTCTTGGAGGCCATACGGTTTGCTGCCAGTGCTTTTGTTTTGCACGACTATTGCATAAGCATATGTGACAAGGAATCTTAGTATATCCACTTTGCTGCCCAAGAAGAAAGTTTTTACCATTTTTAAATCGACACAAGCAGACCACTGATGCTGAGAATAAGCAATTTTTTCTAAGTCTAACTTGATATTTTCATACTGTTCTTTAAGTTTTGGTTGAATGACCAATAGGAAACAATGCAAATTTATTCCCATTGTGCAGTAATACGCATTTTAAGCTCCTTTTTAGATTAGTAAGGTATTTCAAATGGAGAAAATAATTAAATTTTATAATTTTTCATTAATTTGAAAACTGGAGCCAATTCAGGTATAGCAAAGATCTAATGCGAAAATAGGACCTGCGAGTACTCTAAATCCTTGGCAAGAAAAAATATATATTTTTTTGTTCCCCAGTGTTATCTGCATCAGAGACTGAGATACCAATCAGGATTAGGTTTAATATTTTACCCAGACACTTCCAGACTACATATTGAGTGATACTAGGGGGTATATTTACTAAAGTGAGAGTTTTTAGAAGTAGAGATGTTGCCCATAGCCTGCAATCAGATTCTACTTAACATTTTACTAGCACCTTCTAGAAGATAATAGCTAGAATCTGATTGGTTGCTGTGGGCAACATCTCCATTTCTAAAAACTCTCACTTTAGTAAATTTATCCCTATGATTTTAAAACAGATTAAACATCATCTACATATACCACCAAAGCTAGAGAGAGTTTCTGTTATTCAGAAAGTGTGTGTAAATCTAAATTTACTACTTAATTCATTACAGATTGTGTGAATTAAAATTGTTGCAAATGCGGTGTAGGATTATCTTGTTAGCTCATAATTAAAAGGTTAAACAGTTTGATAAGCAAACTCCAAATTATCCTCTATTCCTAAATGTTCTGTTCCCCAGTAATAAACATGCTATATTGGCTTTCTTCCTATTAATATGTGTATATTACTTGTGTCTGGTGAGTCAGGCAGGGATAACCCCTTGCAGAGTGAAGAAATCACCTGCGACAAGTCTACTGAGAAGACCTGAGTGGAAGCACTACAGTACCATCGATCTGAACCACATTTACATACCCCTTGAGCAGATCTACCCAGAGATCAGTTATATAGCTATTGTATTACACAGTGCATGTGTACATAAAGTGATTGTATTCAAAGTAGGGATGAGCGGGTTCAGTTCTCAGAGAACTGAACCCACCCGAATTTTTCAGATCCGAGTCGGATCCAAGCAGGCTCTGAGTTTCCCGCCTGACTCGGATCTCGAAACCAAGGCAAAACCATAGAGATGGAAATCTCGCGGTTCACAAGCTTACGTCTCTATGATCAATGTAGTATATAGGGACCACGCGGCGGATGCCATTTCACTCTGGCTGTGGAGAGGGAGGGTGGGTAGTGTAGGGCTGGGAGAGTGGTACTGTGCTGTCTGCTGCATCCTGTGTCCTGGGCTGGTCTGGTGCACTGCTGATCCATTCTGGGCTGTTGCTGCTGAGTGCTGATTCATTCCTGGCTGGTGCTCTGCTGTCTGCTGTGTCCTGGGCTGGTGCTGCAGTGCTGATCCATTCTGGGAAGGTGCTCTGCTGTCTGCTGTGTCCATCTGGGCTTTTGCAGAATACATCTGGGCTGGTGCTGCGTCCATCCATATATATATAATGTGTCTTTTAATGTAATATTTTTCTGTGTGCGTGTTAGGTTTAACCGCATAAGATCCAGCCAGCAACACAAGTTGCAACCTAGTGCTGCCCGACTCCAGTCGTGATCAATCACTGCTCTGGGCTCAAGTTCTGGAGCTGAAAAAAAATAAAAATCAATTGTCTTTTTTTGTCTAATATTTTTTTGTGTGTGCACGACTGCACGTGTGTGAATTTTGTAACCGCACCTTGGCTACACTATTGGTGCTTGTGACACTACCTAAAGACCGCAGAAAATATGGAGGCTGTCACATCATGTTGTAGCTGCCGCCAGCAGTGCAAGGCTGTCAACTTCCTCATCCTCTATGAAGGCCCATGCCCCAGGGCTTAAGTCACGCCATCGATATGGTAAAGCTACTTGTACTGAAGTTAAGAAAAAAAAATTGAAAGGAAATTTGCCTTTAGATAAACAAAAAATTGGCAATATGCCCTTCACTACACAAAGTGACAAGGAAAGGATAAGGCCTTGGCCTTTCTTTAGGAAGACTGCTGATTCTGATAGCCCTTCGGAAAAACCAACTGTGTGCCCTGAGAAATCTAAATCACAAATCCGCGAGGAGAGTGTAAGTTTGTTAGCGGTTGCCATGTGTGAGCCAGACCTGAATACTAGTGTACTGGAAGATCCTCCAAGTTCCAACATTTGTGTGCCCTCTGTAAATGTGGGGAAGTGCAGTCAACATCTTGCAGATGTAGTCATCGAGGATGCTTCTGTGGAATTGCACATGGAGGAGGAGGATATTTTGGTAGTTGAAGGTGCTAAGGATGATGAGGCTGTTGATGATGAAGATATTGGTGATGAGGATGTTGATGCCGAGGATGTCCTTTGTGTAAGTAAGGCAACAGCTGTTGCCCATGGATTGAAAAAGCCAAAGCCCATTGTTGTCATGCTGGGGCAAAAGACCAAAAAAATCCACTTCTCACGTGTGGAATTATTTCCACCCCAATCCGGACAACAGTTGTCAAGCCATATGTAACCATTGCAAAGCAAGATTGCGTAGAGGGAGGGACCTAAACCACCTAGGAACCTCCTCCTTGTTACGTCACTTGGAGCGCATTCATCAAATATCAACGTGTATGTCGCCGAGTTCCAAAACTCAAAACGTAACAAGTCCAGTGTCATCTACCTGCTCCCTCTCTGTGGAATCCAAGCGCCTTCGATCTCCAACACCTGCATCATCATCAACATCCTCATTTGAGACGGGAAGTAATTTAAAAAAACAATTGACTATTACACAGTCCTTTGATAGAGGAAGTAAGTATAACAGCTGTCACCCAGTTTCACAGCGGATCACTGACGCCATGACGGCTGTGCTAGTATTAGATGGTGAAATAACAAAAAATGCGGATGATAGTGTGGAGGAAGTGCAAAAGGAGGATCAAGGGGAAATTTGTGTCCTATCTGACGCTAATGTGGATGTTGATGATAAGGGGGATGTGGTTTGCGTAAATCAGCCACCAGTGGCAGCAGTTCTTGCTAATGATAAAAAGAAAGCCAGAAAAGCAACGTCTTGGGTGTGGAATTATTTTAATCTAAATTCTGACAACAGTTGTGAAGGCATCTGTTCCATTTGTAAAGCCAAAGTTAGCAGAGGAAGGGACGTTAACCATCTAGGGACCTCCTCCCTGTTACGTCATTTGCAGCGAGTTCATGCAATTTGTTTAACAAAATTATACTTTATAAATTAATAACAAGCAGTCCAGTATCAGCTACCAGCAGTTTGGACCAGCACATGCAATCTCCACCACCAACACCATCAACATCAACCTTCTCCTTAATAACTGAAGGTAGTCCTTCCAAAAAATGTTTTGTGGGGGCCCAAATAAACCAAGGAGTTCAGCCATGAAAGTGTCAGTCCTAGTGGCTAAAGTGCTTTGGTTGTTAAACTGTGCATGTCCTTTTTAATAGCCCACATAAGAGTGGGTGGGAGGGACAATTCCATCTTGGGGCATTGCCGACTGACATTATTATAGTTTATTAAACTGCCATCCTGTCTGCTACTGCTGTGTGGCAATGTTTCATAGATGTCCTATATTTTTTTAAACTGCTGTGGGTTTGTGCTGCTGCTCTGTTGCTTACTTTAGCCAGCCAGCTCGATGCAGCCTTTGGACTGTATTGGTGAAAAATAGTGAAATCAATATTGCGAGCTGTGAGGTGGTTAAAATGCCTAGAAATGCCTGAAAATGATTGTTATTAAGGTTAATAATACTGTAGGAACAAAAACAGGCCCAAATTATGTGGTTTTAGCTGTTTATCATTTTTTGGAAAAAATACAGATCCAAAACCTAAAAACAAAACACCAAGGAAAAAAATCCAAAACCAGATTCTGATCCAAAACCAGGGGAGATCCAAAACCAAAACACGGGGGTCGGCGCACATCTCTAATTCAAAGTAGGACGATACTCTGCCATCTCTGTGTGGGTGCAAAATTCCATTTCCCTATGTTGAGTTGAAATGACCTGATAATGCACCATGTTTTTTATATATTTCTTTCTCTGTATAATTAAATCTAATTCCCTCACTCTGCCCAACCCCTGTTCTCTGTCTGTACAAATTATTACTTTCCCCTTTTGCCCCCAGTTGGCTCCTCAGATCAAATCTAGATGTATTTGCTGAAACTGAGGTACACAGTGGGTGCAAATTAGAACTGCTTTAATACCTAAATTCTGGTTCTGACCCGGAGGTTGGAACAGGGTTCCAAACCGGATCAGACCTGAAATTTAGCCGGCGCCGACCCAGGAAATTCTGGAGTCGGCGCTGTTCACACCAGAGTCGGGTCTGTAGTGACCCGGCTCTTCCAGCGTGGAAGTGGACACTTGGAGATGACGTCATCTCCGAGGGCCACTGAAGCCGGCCAATCGGCCGGTATGTGATGCGCTCCAGGTCATCGTGACCCGGGTTGCGCTGTTTACAATGCAGGGTTTCACGGGTCATTTCCGTGTTAAAACCTGCAAGTTACCTGGGTTGGATTGCCAGGTCACTTGACCCGGGAATCCAACCCTGTCTCCTTTGCGCATAAAATGAACTTGGACACTACTATGGGACAGAAAATAAACTAGGGCACTACTATGGGGCAGAAAATGATCAAGTGATGTGGAGATAGATGCCTTTCCTGAAGCATTGGGGCTGGGGCCCCTTCAAAATGTTGATATGGGGGTCTCAAAGTGTTTGCTACGCCCCTGAAGCACTATAGTGTCTGCTGTAGATATCCTTTACTGTATATACCTTTTTTTCATGTATTGTTCATTATTTTTGCCTTGATAGATTTTCTGTAATTTGTCAGGTATTTGCAGAAAAAGCTGTGTGACATACATGGGGCCTCTTTAGCCCTTGAGAAATTCAGCATAAGACAAGATTTATTGGTCGGCTTAACCTCCTGGAACAGCATGCCTAAAATTTTGATGCTAACCAGAATGCCTTAACAAGTGCTTAGTGTTATAATTGAATGTTTTCTATTTAAAGTTTTTTTCTTTGACCAGTGGGTGAAAAAAAGGAGCTTTGACTCATCTGTCTGTATTATTATGCTGTCAGCCTAAAAAAAATGCTTCTCTAAACTTTCGGATATGTCATCATTATTTTAGCTACTGAGCAATCCATGGAAGATTTGTAGTATAATCTTTTTTATCTTACAACTGTAAAGGAAGCCGCACAGGAGGCTAAAGTTGAATTTTAAAACTAGTGGCAATCAGAATGTTGTTGTAAATCTAAATTGTCTAACAACTTAAACAAATTTTTTTTAACTTAAAGGACTGGTAAATTTAAAGTGTAAATTGCCTAATATAATATAAAATAGTTACTAAAAATATTTACTTGTATATAAATGTCACAACACCCAGACAGAACTTGAGGTCTTTGTCAATAACATTTGTTATCTAACCATCCTATGCAGAAGGTGAAGGAGGCTAACTGCAGTATCTTTCAAAGGTCTCACTGACAGGACGTGTTGTGTGCATTACAAATGGGTCTACTCTCCCAGAATGTCCAGGAGACTCCAAGAACATAGTGAGATCTCCTGGATCCCCGCTGTGCATACAGAACTGCTATTCTGCATGTGAACAGGGTCACCGAGATATTGGGAGGGCCCAGGTACTGGGGGGTTGTGGCTACCATTGGATGCACAACTAAGCCCATTCATAAAGCATTTTGCTATGGCGGCGGCACAGCAGTGGTGGGCATTGTTACACCTACCCTACATTAAGATAGGCCTGTGTACTTTGTATCTATGAATTAGAAAGAAAAAGTAGACTCTTTTGGGGGCACTTCTTAATTTGAATTATTTAAAGTATTAAAATATAACCTTTAATAATATACCTTTAAAAAAATGGTTGGGCATACAACACGCAAACCTAAAATTGAAATACATATAAGAACGATTTCCTATATGAACTATATGGAAAACAAACAGGAAGCTGTCATCTGCTACGGCTGGCGGGCACTTCATAGTGCCGTTAGCCAGGAGCGGAGCTGCAGTGGTAGTGCAGCGGAGTGTATGGAGTGCTTGTGCTACAGCCGGGGAACAGAATATACTGTGTTGTATAAATAACTGTTATTATTTATTATTAATAATATAGTGGTGTTTTCAGGGGCTCATCTATAATGGGTGCAGGGTGTGCGGTGCGGCTGTGCCATTTCCCCGGCAACCTGCACATGCACAGTAGACTCTGGGCACAGACTAGTGCCCAGAGTACAGATTCTGCGGTCAGACGCGTCAGTCTGCTGCCAGCCGCCGGGAAGAGAGGAGGGGCCTCAGACAGGGAATACACACGGGCCCCTCCTCTCTTAATAAGCCCCTGGGCATATTCTAGCCATCAGGGAATCTCACAAATCTGGTAAGCTTTGAGTCCAAAGTAATTATACTTTTGTATTCTACATTAACTATTTCAAGCCCTTGGTTACCTAAAAATTAATATCCATGTTCCCTGCCTGTATTGCTTCTCAATAAATACAAGGCAATTG
Organism: Taudactylus pleione; assembly: GCA_031769625.1. Classification (NCBI taxonomy): domain Eukaryota; kingdom Metazoa; phylum Chordata; class Amphibia; order Anura; family Myobatrachidae; genus Taudactylus; species Taudactylus pleione. The sequence goes on along the minus strand of JAUIMM010000012.1, from coordinate 15,568,872 downwards.
TCCACATGAAAAATCATTTACATTTATGAAACAAGAACGAACCAGCAATAAATGCAAGCTCTGTGGGACAGGAATGCTGTCGGCTGTGACTGTCAGTAAATACGGCAAAGTGGGAGGTATGGCTGGTCAGTATGTCAAAACTCAGACAGCATAAAATGAGACTAAAGCATAAGGAAATTGAAAAAGACTGTACATAACAATCCCGGATGGATTCAATAGGGGTGAATTAGGCATTCAGCGTGATGATGAGTTCAGCCTCCTGGTACGCAGCGTCCTGATGTGCCTCACTTCAAACAGGCTTCTCATTGGGATGTGCTGATCTGTACTCTGGCATAACATTAAAGATGACCTGCCTTCTAATTATGGAAGGATAAAACCAGTAATGATTCCCAGCCTTATGCCTGCTGAACACCATCCTATGTCTGGCTGAGTAAGACCCAAACCCAACACAAAAAGGTATAGCGGTAGCCAATGAGGCCATTCACAAAAATAAATCTTGTGCTCTAAATAATTATACACATTGGGCTCTATTTATTATCATTATTTTTACTAAAATAAAGTGAAAAAGGGTGTTTTCACACCATTTTCACCTTATTTTAGTTTCACCTAAAGTTACTAAAGGGCAATTGGAGTAGAATGCGTAAAATTCTACTCCAACCCCTAATTATCATTTATTTTTAGTAAGCAGATCACATTTCCCATCATTGTAATGGGAAATGCGATCTGCCTGGTAGTTACTAAAAATAATTTGTGAAAAAAATACCGGGGAAAGCCCTGTGATAACGCCACCTGGAGGTGGCATTATCCAGGGTATGCCCCGGTTACCGGACTCCTGCTCTGCTCTAACAGGCAGAGCCCGGAGCCAGCCCCAGTGATCAGCTGTGTGGTCTAACCAGAAAAAAAAATATATATATATATAGTGAAGAAAAAAAACTTACCTGAATCCTTGGACCGGAGATCGGGGCTCCGGAGATGTCCTCCGTCTCGTAAGCTGGTCTCCCATCATGCACTGGGAGCCAGCCATCAGGTGACCGGGTCCCAGTGCAGGGTGGGATGTCAGCTGACCGGAGCCATGGAGTACATCACCAGAGCCCCGATCACTGCAGGTAAGTGCAATTAAGTGAGGGGGGGTCGCGATCGTGGGGGGTGGCGCTTAGTGATGGGGGAGGGGCTTAACGGCAGCCAGTCGGTGCATGCGCGGCACTTGTCACAGTATTTTTTTTTTTTTAAATACCGTGATTAGTGTGCGGAGGGGATTCGCAGGGACAGAGCTTTATCGCAAGCTCTATCCCTGCATCAAATTTTTTGTAAATCCCTGTGATATTGCCTGAATTCGCAATGCGGTAATATCACACTACAATCTGCATTCAAAATGCGGATTGTAGTAAATAGAGCCCACAGTGTGTCAGATAATAATTAGGCATGGTGTGTCCTGAGCCATATGTTTAATAGAACCATCCAGAGGAGAGATAGGCAAGGAAAGGTGTAAGGGCCTGATTCAAGTTGGTTCGCAAGTCTGCGTTCGCACGCAGTTGTTTGATGTTTGCGCTCTGCACATGCATTGCAGTGCACATGCGCGAACAGGCCGCTGCGATCGGGAAGTGATCGCAGTGAGCACGCAGTTCAAATTGTCATTTTCGATCCTAAACCTATATTCATGTGTTTTAGCAGGCAATGTGTGTAAAGCCTCTGTCATTGTGGGTTTTATAGATGTTTTGTTTTTACGCGCCATGTGTGTCAGCATGGTTGGTGTGTTGGGTAGCATTGCTTCCACTTACCAGGTCAAACATAACCACCACGCCATCAAGTGTACATGCTGTGACTTTTGACCATAAGTCTGAAATACAGCTTTAGGGGTATTTGTTCCTGTACCCAAAATATCCATAATGTGTATATTTTATTGTGTGTGTCCATGTAATAGTGAATATAGGGCCTCCAGATTTGGGAATAGAGGGGGAGATGAATCACCCGGCGATATGGGGGTTTAGTGGTAACAGCGCATGTTATGTGCGCTGATACCGCTTCTCCCCCATGTATTAATGTGGGATTGGGTGGAAAATGACAGGGGCGCTATGTTTCTCTGTCACTATCAGCGCTGCTATCTACAAAGCACGCCGTTGTGCCACTGAATGTATGAATGGTCAGTGGCACTGACCGTTCCGACAGCTGCAGCTATTGATTTCGACAGCTGCAGCTATTGCTGTCGACACCTGCAGCTGTCATTCCTCTAACACCACAGCAGGGTCACTGTCCCTGGCTGTTGTGGTTGCCGGACTGCAGGTGAGATCTCGCCATGCTTGCAAGATCTTGCGAATGCCCAGTGGAGCTGGCCTGAGGTAAGACACAGCACATCAGCACTTGGCTGAAGCACTGTGGGCTCTGGCAGGGATCGTCGGAAGGGGGAGTTTTCATTAATCCACTCAGGCAGATGAGATGTTATTACATCCCGCCAGTACTGTTTCCTGTATCGCCTCGCCAAGATGTAGATGTGGGTGTAGAAAGACCGGAGCGGCAACTTCAGGAGTGAAACAGAACATGCTTACTCAACATGACAAACATAACTAGACTTACTTCAGGGAAACAGGAACCTCCCAGGATACATGGCAAAGTGCATCACTTCTTGACAGATCGTACATTTGCAGGGACAGTGGGAGAGACTGCAGGGAAAAAAGGAGTACCTCTGTGGTGTGCAATGCAGCTACAATGCCAGCCAGGGACATAGCTAGAACTTTGTAGGTCCCATAGCTTGCAGAGACAACGCTCTCAGCAGCACTCCACCAGAGTGGGCATAACTAGTGTAGCCCAGGGGGAGTGCTTACTTCCTCCAATCATTTTAATTTTTTTCCTTTAAATTATGATTTTCACGCAAGCACTGGTCCTTCTGTACCACTAGCAGTCACTGAAAACACCCAAAGAAGGAAAACAGCGCTATGTGGATAGCATAATCAAAAGTGATTTACAAATAATAATAATTCTTCAAAATTCGGCTTGATAGAATCAAATAAATAATAAACACAAAAGTTATATTCCAATTAAAAACTCAGTAAATGCATATATATGGCCATATAATAGTAGGTGGATAAAACATGTATCATAAAGACCTGTCCAGAAAATCTTATAGTGTGCACACTGTAGCTGGGAAATCCCAAATCCACTGAAAGCACAGCTCACCTTCAGTCATTTATCTGTCCGTCCATTCAGATCCATCATTCACAATGCCTCACTAGTGCACGTGGAACAGTGGTTTAACTAGGGAGGGTCATCCGGGGCTTGTGCCCCTGGCACCCTCAGACCGGCAGCGACGCCGCCGGCCTCCGTCCGTTCCAGTCAGTCAGTCCACACTACACAGTAAAACAAACACACCGCCGCCGGAGTTGGGTAGTACACTCGTACTACCCTGCGGTGGTGTGTTTGTTTTAACAGCCAATGAGAGTCAGACAGACTCGCATTGGCTGCTGCACCCGGAGCCGGGCCAGAGCTCACTTATGAGCTCCACCTTCCAGCTCCCGCAGTGGGTGAAGGGAGAGACGTCTCTCCCATAGTGCCGAGCTGGAGGACGGAGGAGGGGACGACGGCGAGCGCAAGAGTGGGGATTCAGATAAGTGTTGTGTTTTGTGTGTGTCTTTCTGATATATGTAGGGGCACTACTGGGGGCACTATATAAGGCACTACACATGGGGGACCACTACTGGGGGAGGCACTACACATGGGGGACCACTACTGGGGACACTGCATAGGAGGACCCACTATTGAGTGCACTGTATAAGGGGCACTACTGGGGGTACTGCATAAGGGGACCACTACTGGGGGCACTGCATAAGGGGGGACACTACTGGGGGCACTATATAATGGGCAGTACTGGGGCCACTGCATAGGGGGCACCACTACTGGGAGCACTGCAAAGGGGGGACCACTGATGGGGGCACTGTATAACGGGCACTGTATAAGGGTGCACTACTGGAGGCACTGTATAAGGGGCACTACTGGGGACACTGCATAGGGGGGACTACTACTGGGGGCACTGTATAAGGGGCACTACTGGGAGCACTGCATAAGGGGGACCACCACTGGGGGCATTGCAAAAGGGGGACCACCACTGGGGGCATTGTATAAGTGGCACTACTGGAGGCACTGTATAAGGGTGCACTACTTGGGGCACTGTATATGGGTCCATACTTGGGGCACTGTATAAGGGGCACTACTACATGGGGCACTGCTACTGGGGACATTGCATAAGGGGCACTGCTACTGGGGACATTGCATAAGGGGCACTACTACAGTGGGAATTGCAAGGTGGCACTACTACTGGGGACATTATGGTGCATATGGAATGGAATGGAATATTCCCTGAGTGAATTACGCCCCCATTTTCAGTTACCACGCCCCTTGTGGCATATGGCCATGCCAACTTTTTGGTGCATGTGGGGGGGGTGCTAAATTTGTCGTCTTGCTCTGGGCTCCAAATATTCTAGTTACACCACTGGCGTAGAATGCTGGGAGGTGTGACATCACCGCCCATCCCAGCAGGCAGTGAACACTGTTCTGCAGCACTTCTTGACAGGAGAGACGGCCATGGGGAATGCCGGTGGGTGTGGCAGTCCCTCCCAGCTGGCATAGAACACTATGAATGTCAACATTACCAATATTGAATGATTACCATTTTATATAGTAAGTGGTCAGAGACATTTCCTGCTCTCCCGGAATGCCTAATAGATTCACAGATTTCAGGGAGCACTGCAGGACTCCGGAGAGAGTTGATAAGTATTCCTGGGGAAGTAGGTGGCCTGGAGGTTCAAATAATTGATTTAAGTTACATCATATTGAGGCCTTGCACCATGAAGCACAATGCTGCAGATTGTTGCATTGTACAGGCAAGTGTTGGGAAGGGGCATATTCACAGCACACACCGTGGCACCTCCTATCTGGACTTCCACCTCTGGCATCTCCTGCGGGTCCCTGGTCAAGAGTTGGCAACTATTGTGTGAGATTCCTGTTGCTATGTGACCTACCCTGTCTTCTGACACAAACAGAGGTCGAACTATTGTAGGTTTGGATGTAGCCACTATGGGGACAGAGGGTGAGGTGGGCCGGGGATAGGGCATTGCTGCAGTGCACAGGAGACGTGACTATGCCCGTTGGGTTTTTCTATGGAAAATTAAAATTGGACGTGCTGCGTACCGTGGAGAAACCTGGAGGAAGCATGACGAAACACGAAACCTCCAGCCCTGCAAATTGGGATAAGCATCCTAATCATGGGACGGTGGTACAGTCCTTCAAAATCTGGTGGGATGGTTAGAAGTTGTGCAGGACTGTTTTCTCCCTCCCCATCTGAGACTCCTGCAGCATTCCCTGGGACCCCCATCTTAGATACAGAATGTGCAGAGAGGTACAGTCATGTGCATAAATATTGGGACATTGACAGAATTTTCATATTTTGGCCTCTATTCACCACCACAATGGCTTTGAAATGAAACAAACAAGATGTGCTTTAACTGCAGACTTTCAGATTTAATTTGAGGGTAATTACATCCAAATCAGGTGAACGGTGTAGGAATTACAACAGTTTCTATATGTACCTCCCACTTTTTAAGGGGTCAAAAGTAATGGGACAAACTAAACAATCCTAAATCTAACTTTCACTTTGTAATACTTTGTTGCAAATCCTTTGCAGGCAATTACAGCCTGAAGTCTGGAACGCATAGACATCACCAGACGCTGGGTTTCATCCCTGGTGATGCTCTGCCAGGCCTCTACTGCAAATGTCTTCAGTTCCTGCTTGTTCTTGGGGCATTTTCCCTTCAGTTTTGTCTTCATCAAGTGAAATGCATGCTCAATCGGATTCAGGTCAGGGGATTGACTTGGCCATTGCATAACATTTCACTTTTTAGCCTTAAAAACTCTTTGGTTGCTTTTGCAGTATGCTTCGAGTCATTGTGCATCTGCACTGTGAAGCGCCGTCCAATGAGTTCTGAAGCATTTGACTGAATATGAGCATATAATATTGCCTGAAACACTTCAGAATTCATTCTGCTGCTTTTGTCAGCAGTCACATCATCAATAAATACAAGGGAACCAGTTCCATTGGCAGCCATACATGCCCACGCCATGACACTACCACCACCATGCTTCACTGATGAGGTGGTATGTTTTGGATCATGAGCAGTTCCTTTCCTTCTCCATACTCTTCTCTTCCCATCACTCTGGTTCAAGTTGATCTTTGTCTCATCTGTCCATAGGATGTTGTTCCAGAACTGTAATGGCTTTTTTAGATGTTGTTTGGCAAACTCTAATCTGGTCTTCCTGTTTTTGTGGCTCACCAATGGTTTACATCTTGTGGTGAACCCTCTATATTCACTCTTGTGAAGTCTTCTCTTGATTGTTGACTTTGACACATATACACCTACCTCCTGAAGAGTGTTCTTGATTTGGCCAACTGTTGTGAAGGGGATTTTCTTCACCAGGGAAATAATTCTTCTGTCATCCACCACAGTTTTTTTCCCTGGTCTTCCGGGTCTTTTGGTGTTGCTGAGCTCTCCGGTGCGTTCTTTTTTAAGAATGTTCCAAACAGTTGATTTGGCCTAATTTTTTTGCTATCTCTCTGATGGTTTTTTTTTTATTTTTCAGCCTAATGATGGCTTGCTTCACTGATAGTGACAGCTCTTTGGATCTCATATTGAGAGTCGACAGCAACTAATTCCAAATGCAAATGTCACACCTAGAATCAACTCCAGACCTTTTACCTGCTTAATTGATAATGAAATAATGAGCGAATAGCCCATACCTGTCCATGAAATAGCTTTTGAGTTGATAGTCCCATTACTTTCTGATAGAGCCAAAATCACTCCAGGCCTTGCGGTTGAGAAACTCAACCGCAGGCTCCGGCTCGCAGTGGCGATGGTCGCGATGGTCAAGACCATCGCGGCCATCAACCTGCACGCTCGTATAGGCTGTGGGTGGTGACCCACAGCTATACGAGCGTCCAGGAGGACGCTCCATAATTATGGAGGATGGCCCTCATTCAGAGCGTGCGCTCTGCTCAGAGCGTCTGGCTCTGAATGAGGGCCAATGTACACAAACTTTGTCTAAGGCACAAATTATTAAAAATATTGTATAAAATTACCTTCAGGCTGTGTGTATAAGATGTATATAACACATAAATGCATTCTGTGTGTATATTTGGGTCCTATTCCCAAGATATTTCATTATGGTATGCAATTATTCCAAAATACGGAATATTCGTTATCCAAAATACCCCTGGTCCCAAGCATTTTGGATATGGGAGACTCAACCTGTACACTTTTCTAAGCAGAATGGGAGCCTGGGAAGCTACAGCAGCATTGCTATGCCCCTACATAGATTTGGCAATGCACTGTTATGCCTCTGGACACAGGAGTATCTTACAAAATAAAATTCATTGGTCAGTTTGTCCGGTTTTGCATTTGGACACCCCTGCACTGATTGGGATGAAACCAAAGCGAGGTTATAAAGTTGGATCCTGACCAGGTTTTATAGGGGTTAGGGTCCTGGTTGGACCTCCCGTTGGTGTACGCCGAGCAGAACTATGATCCATGGAGCCTGTTCTGAGCCTTCCACTTGATGGATTTGGACAAAAACTTCACAGAGTGGTAACATTTGATCCCAGAAGACATACTAGGGGGTTGAGGTCCTGGTCGGACCTCCCGTTGGTTTATGCTGGCCAGAACTTTGACTTGGGGAGCCTATTCTGGGCCTTCTACTGGATAGATTTGGATGAAAACTTCACAGAGGGCTGGCAATTGGTCTGGGATGCCTAATGGAGTGATTGGGGTCTCGATCAGACCTCACGGTGGAGTGCGCCGGGCAGGATTTTGACCCAGGGCCTTCCACTGGATGGATTTGGACATCATAACATAATTTGGACGAAAAATTCAGAGTGGTAACATTGGTTCCCCGATCGGATTCTCACTATACATTCTTTTTCTATAGACTTTATGAATTAGTATTTATTAATGCAAATAAATGACATTTTAATTTTAAACAAGTTCAGCTAACGTACCACTGTTGTCTTTGATTGACTGCCTAGGCCCTAGACACTATCGCATCTGATGTTCTATGATTCACTGACTCAGAACCAAAATGTCTCTGCAAATTATTTTAAAATATTGACAACTTTCACAGTCATAAAGGAATTATGTAAAAATGAGTATTATAATTAGAGATGTGCGCCGACCCTCGTGTTTTGGATTTGGTTTTGGATCTGGATCTCCCCTGGTTTTGAATCTGAATCTGGTTTTGGATTTTTTTCCTTGGTGTTTTGTTTTTTCTTGTTTTGGTTTTGGATCTGGATTTTTTTCTTAAAAAATAAAAAAAACAGCTAAAATCTCATAAAATGTGCCTTTTTTTGTTGCTACGGTATTAATAACCTCAATAAAAAATGTTTCACTCGTTTCCAGTCAATTTTGGTTACCTCACAGCTCACAATATTGATTTTTTTTCATCTAGTTAAAGGGCCAAAAAGTTGCATCCAGCTTGCTGGCTCAAAACTGATTGATATAATTATTAATAGAGTGGAGGACTGTGCAAAGATGATGGTTGGGATACCCTTGAGGATTGAAGGCATGGGCCTTCATAGAGGACAAGGAAGTTGACGGCCTTGCATTATCCTGATGACTGCTGGCGGCAGCTACAACATGTGGTTCTTGGCCTTGCTCTCCTGTCATGTGACAGCCCTCCATATTTTCTGCGGTCTTGAAGCAGTGTCACAAGCACCAATAGTGTAGCCAAGGTGCGGTTACAAAATTCACACACGTGCAGTCGTGCGCACACAGAAAAAAAATATACAAAAGGCACTTTTTTTTTTTCGGGTCCAGAACTTGGGCCCAGAGCACAGATTGGTGACGACTGGAGTCGGGCAGCACTAGGTTGCATTGCTGTATCTTGTGTGGCTAAGCCTAACACGCACACACACACAAAATAAATAGACAAAAGACACTATTTTTTGGGGGGGGGGTTTCGGGTCCAGAACTTGGGCCCAGAGCACAGATTGATGACGACTGGAGTCGGGCAGCACTAGGTTGCGTTGTCGACTTGCTAGATCTTGTGCGGCTAAGCCTAACACGCACAGACACACAGACAATTATTAGAAAAAAAGACAATTGTTTTTAATTTTTTTTATGCTCCAGAACTTGGGCCCAGAGCACAGATTGATCATGACTGGAGTAGGGCAGCACTAGCTTGCACCTTGCATTGCTTGCTGGATCTTGTGCAGTACTGCGATTAAGCCTAACGCACACACACACACAGAAAAATATAAAAGACTCTTTGATTTTTTTTTGTTAGCACTACTGGAGTCAGGCAGCACTAGCTTGCAACTTGCGATGCTGGCTAGATCTTGTGCGGTACTGCGGTTAAGCCTAACACGCACGCACACATACACATACAGAAAATTATAAAAGACACTTTGATTTTTTTTTTTTTATATATATATATCATTTTTTTTTTTAAATTTTTGGAGTCCAGAACTTGGGCCCAGATGTATCCAGATGTACCACAGCACCAGCCCAGATGTATCTACAGTTCTGCACCAGCCCAGATGGACACAGCAGGCATGAAAAACACCAGTCCAGGACACAGCAGACACCACAGACAGCCCAGATGGATCAGCAACAGCCCAGATGGACACAGCAGACAGCACAGTGACAGCACCAGCCCAGAATGGATCAGCAGTCACCAGCCAGGACACAGCAGACAGCACCAGCACCTCTCCCAGCCCTACACTACCCACCCTCCCTGTTCAGTCTCCACAGCCGGAGTGAAATGGTGTCCGTCGCGTGGTTCCTTATATACTGCATTGATCATAGAGACGAAAGCTCGCGAACAGTGAGATTTCGTCTCTATGGTTTTGCCTCGATTTGAGAGATCCGAGTAAGGCGGGAACATCCGAGCCTGCTTGGATCCGACTCAGTTCTGCTAAATTTGGGTGGGTTTGGATCTCTGGAAACCGAACCCGCTCATCTCTAATTATAATGTTGCATTCTGCATTATTGTTGGTGCCGATATTGTCTTAATAAAGTACACTATTTACTGGTGCCAATTTTTAAACACTGTTTCTTTATTATATGTTAATTAGTTTCCATTTACTAAAATACAATTTTATGTATATTTTTTGTAATAAATACACAAATACATGTTTCATAATGATAGTGCAAGTCTCTGAGAATGGTGGTAGTGTTTATTAAGCTGCGTAACACTGACAATGGTCTCCAATTCTTTCCCTCTCAGGCCTGCTAAGGACAGTTTTCTGGCTCTGTGGAGCAGATGGAAACTATTACTGATCATCAATTGCTACCACATTTGCTCTTCTGAATGGCATCTGCTTCTGCACACAGAGGAGAGGTGTTCGCAGGCTCGGTGTAGCTGACCCAAGGCAAAATTTCCCGGCCTGCACAAGCAGATCTAGCTGATCCTGAAAATGGTGGCTAGGTTAGAAAATACGTGGATGCAGGAGATTAGCTGGAGGGGGCTGTGGTTCCCCCCACAAATTATTAGCAGGCTTCTCAGTTTATTTATGGAAATCTCAGGTCCTCCTTTTCTGTAATTCATGTTATTTCTAACATGACATGGAACTCAAGAGCTGTATCAACAGCAGATAGTATCCTTTTATCTCCAGCACTATGTCTCCTGTGAGATTTATTTGTTTAAAATATGTCTCTTAGAGTGTTTATTTTAAAAGTATTAGTATACTACAAATTGGCCAACCAATGCACGTTCTACTCCCCAGGCTATTTTTGTTATAAAAACACTGATGTCCTTTATGTTGGAAGACTATTTGGATTTTTCGTACATTGGAGGCTTCTCACCGGAGCTGGGATAACTGTTCGTAGATGAGTTGTGAAGTCCCAGCTTGGACAGTGGGTGACCGTCTCTCATTCAAAGTCCACAGATAATCAAGGATGAAATCTACAGTGTTGGTTCCTTAGCTTGTATACATTGTACCGACTTGTTTTAATTGTAAGTACAGTATAAGTCACAGAATACTTCATTAGCATAGAAAGGTATGAGAGGTAAATTTACTAACAATCGTTAAATGTAATCTGGGAATTTACTAAGCTCCTGTATTTAACTGGATTGTGTTTTTCAATGGTGTACAGTATGTGATCATTCCTACCCGTGTTCCCCTAGCCCAACACTCCTGAACAAGCAGGAGTGTTGGGCACATATCAGGGGTGCCTAAAACTAACCCTCCCTCCCCGCACCCTAAATCTAACCCTCCCAGGGGGGTGCCTAACCCTAACCTCCCCCCGGGGGGCCTAACCCTCCCGGGGGGGTGCCTGACCTTAAGTGCCCCAGGGAGACCCTAAACCTAACCCTCCCCCCTGCGGCTGTCCGCTCCCAACGCCCGGCTTAGCTTCGTTCGGTATGCCGGGCGTCGGAATTTCGGCACGTGGATAATGATAGACTTCGGGATTTTGACACCTATCATTAGTCCAATGCCGGGATTTGACAGTTGGGAAGCCTGCTGTCACCATTTCGACCGCCAGCTTCCTGACTACATACCTATGTGCAGGCTGCCTGTGTGTATATAAAAGGTTAATTTAAGAAAAAAAAACAGCGTGGGGTTCCTCCCAAAAGCATGACCATCCCCAGGCTCCTTGAGCCAGTCCTGGTTCTAAAAACACGGGGGGACAAATGTATAGGGGTCCCCCATATTTTCTGAAACAGCACAGAGCTCTGTGAGCCGATCCTGGTTTTAAAAATATGGGAGAAAAATGGTGTGGGGTTCCCCGTATTTTCTAAATCAGCACCATGCTCAAACTAGCCAGAGTGTAATGCCACAGCCAGAGGACCCTTTCACTGGGTCACCCTGGCCAAATCATTAACACCCCAAACTAGTTAGCCCAGGCCTGGTATCCCAGGGGTGATGGGGACACCCCCCCAATAAATGGTTCCCCCCTCTCCTGAGCACCCCAGGCCTGGGCTTAAGTCCATGGCTTTTCCCTGCACCCCTGGCTGGTAGGTGTATGGGTACTAGTCATAAATAGTTAATGGCTACTGTTGTTTTTTTACAGTAGGCTTCTCCTCCCCGGGAGAAGCCTTGGCAGGAGAAGCAGGTGGGCTGCAACGGGGATGGGGCCTGACAAATCGTGTCATTAAGCCCCACCCTCTTCACGGCAAATTGCCGCGATTGGGTTAAATTGAAATTAGGGCAGGGCTAAATGACGCGATCCACTGAGAATTGCATCATTAAGCCCGTCCTCTACACGGAGACCTGCGATCACCGCGGAAATTCTCCACATTCTGGCCACTTCTCTAGGAAGTGGGTAGAATGCGGGAGAAGTGCCTAGCCTTTCGGGGGTGCGGGGGGTTACCCAAAAAATTGGGAGCCTCCCGCAAAAACCGGGAGGGTAGGCATGTATAAGTTTATTACACCCAAACACACACATAATATACTTACCTTGTCCCCGGTGATTGGTCCCCTTCTCCAGTAGAAATTCAGTATTATATTATTATTATACCTAAAAAAAAAAAAATATTCACCTACTTCCTGGCGCAGGTCAGTCCTCTTCTGCAGCTGAGTCCTGGCCATACAAAAAGCCAAAACGACTTACACGAACAAGTTTGGACATTGGAGAGATGTATGTGTTTCCACATACATCTCTTCCCTGGCAAATGACGAAAAAGTAGTTGGAAACTTCACTTGCTGGCCCGCCAGCCAATCAGAGGCTGCTTTAGAGTAAGTGGTCGCTGATTGGCTGTAAGCGGCCTGGCTGTCAATCAACAGTCACTCTGCTCACAGCCAAACAGCAGCCGCTTACTTTACAGCTGCCTCTGGGGCAGCCCGGCAAGTGACATTACCTATCATAACTGACTGCAATTTCGGAACAACACACTTGTTAGTAAATTTACCCGAGTGTTTTTATATGCATCTCTGCGCTTTGAGATGTCACATTTATTTGCCTTTTCCAGTATAGGTGTATATAAGTAACAAACTATTACTCACAAAACACAGAGGGGGGAATTAATTTCACGAAGATGTGCGTTCACAATCAGTGGCAGCTCCAGAGGTGGGGCTGCCGTGCAGTTCAAAATTCAAATAGGGGAGCCAAACCAACTGCCCTTTCAAATGTTGACAAGCATTGCCAGCCGGGACTCAATGGCAGTTGGTGTGGTTCCCCTATTTGAATTTTTTACTGTGCTGCAGCCCCACCTCTGGAGTCACCACTGGAATGTAGATCTGTGCACATCCCAGAGAAGTATGCAGTCTAACATGGCTCATTTTCCTTAGCACCTATATGAAGTGTGGGGGAATATATATATATATATATATATATACATACATATATATAGATAGATAGATATATATACAGATATATATATATATGTAGAAAATACAGCTGCACACACAGGACTGAATAATGAAGACTCACGACTCCAGTTGGTCTATATTCAACGTTTCAGTCTTACTCGACTTTTATCAAGAACAAAGGACAAAACAGTGCAAAACATACCTATATACCAGGACACATCCAATAGTAAAAGTGTGCAGCCTGCCGCGCGCCATCCACCAGGTGAGTGGCGTCACGTGCGTGAGACCGTCGCCACCATCGTGATGCAGCAGACACGAGCGTCATCACCTAGGCAACCAGCCATGGCAACACAAGCACAGTAAACTGGCTTGGTGCCCCGATGTACTACTTACATGTCTTTGATATCAGTCATATCGTCATTTGCCTGGTCACTTTTTTACTGCCATGTATGTTTCACTTTGGTTATTTTCTCATTCTAATCCCCCTTTTTTAATATATATTCACCCCCTGTCATCTTTGTCCCCTAGTGTTTAGTTATATACATGTTTTTGTGTACATCAGCCTGCCCTTGGTTTTGTCATCAGTCCCCATTCACCATGTTTATTTGAATTGTATTCTATACAAAGAGAGAAAAGTTGTCCATATATCGGAATGCACTGATGTGTCACTAGATATAGTAATATAAAACATAACTTTTATTCATTTTAAATTAAACATACAGATAATATAAAATCAGCGAAATAAAATGATAGTTCAGTAGGAAAAAATTAAAATAAGGGCTGTAGTAATATTGTGTCCCATTAATATAGTAGGAAACTGTATATAAATGTTGTAACTGCTTAAATATTGTATCAATTCTAGCAGTAGGCAGAGTTCTAAAATAAAATTGTATCCAGTAACAGAGAGACAGATATATCTTATCCTAAAGAGACTACTCCGCACAGAGCTAATCTCTAACCGGGAATATAATGAAAAGCTTCCTGCTTTCTGTACCACATAATCAGATTAGATATAGGGATTCAGATGAATATATTGTGAAGTCACTGAGTATCCTTAATTCTAGGATTAATTATCAGTTCATATGTCCATCATATAGCTAATAAATAGCCTAATATCCTTACATCTGCCCTGTTGTCTGCCCTGCTTTATGTCTGCTATAAGTTGCTGCTATTGGCCGACTGGTGCAACAAAGCTGTACATTCTATAAGGTTAGACAAATGCAGCAGTCCACTGTCAGTCACTGCTGTTCTGAACTTGTATCTACCTAAGTGATGGTGATCACAGCGTGCAACACTCCTGTCATAATCAAAGCCACAGTCAGCTGTAAGCCGCTGTTATTGCCGGCTAGTCTCTGCCTCTAACACTGGCAATTACAGCGTATAGCGCTCCTGCCGCGATCATACCTCCTTGAAGCAGGAGGTTGGTAGCGGCTTATTCATACACATTATTGAATATATAACAACATAACAGTACTAATATCAATTTAACTGGGCACAAGTTTAACTACTACAGCCCAACGCCGACGCGCGTTTCGCTGTAGCTTTTTCAATAGGCAAGCCGACTGTTACCTCTCCCGAGTTTTTTATACTTCAATCTGCCAATCAGTGACTGTCACTCATTTTGAAAGGAGGAAAAAGGGGCAAATCTGATTGGTCTGAAATCATTCAACTTTAAAGATGATGTTAAACAAAAAATATATAGATATTACTTTTCCTATTTCTTATATGTACTGATGATATACACCATAAGAATTCATACATAATAAATATCATATAAACAAAAGTAAATTATAAATATATAAACGATAAATTTATTAGTGAATATTAAAATATAATATTTATATTATGAGTAATCGTATTATCATTAATAATTATTGTCTATATTAATTACTACATAACCTTTTTAACCCCATATTGCCCTTAATATTAATTAAATATTACCAATGTAGTGAAAATCTATAATCCAAATGTGTATATAGAATAAATAAATATGTGCAGTGCCTAATATAAACCTATAAATAAATTAATGACCACTATCATCCCTATATAATATTACTGCTGTCATAATAAAGCTAAAAATATGTGAATAACATACATCAATCAATACAGTGCTAAATCTCAAATAAATATATTATCAATAAATTAAATTAAATGTGTAAATCTATATATATATATGTATATATATATATATACATGTTCTAATAAAGTGATAATTGACTGTAGATTAATCACCAACAATGATAATTTATCATAAACTAAAAATCTCTCATTACAATAAAGTGTATAAATAGTATAGTGAATTATATTACAATAAAATCTTATCTAAATTAATTTAATAGTGTTGGCTTAATTAATTTAGATAAGATTTTATTGTAATATAAATTTATTTATAGGTTTATATTAGGCACTGCACATATTTATTTATTCTATATACACATTTGGATTATAGATTTTCACTACATTGGTAATATTTAATTAATATCTTGACAAAGGTCCAAGGACTGGACCGAAATGTCGATGGATGGCTGTACTTATGGCTGTACTTTTAAGATGACGTAAATAAAACAAATCTTTTTGATATTTCTATGAAGTCTGGTGAGTGCACCCTCATTTCTTTTGGAGATTATATATATATCAGACAATATATAGGGTTGACAGTGAGCGCCTTCTGTGCTTAGTAAGTAAAATAAATAAAAAAGTATACATATGTGTGGTCAAATATAAGATCATTTCAAATTTGTGCAACACTTTCAATAAAAATGAGATATACAGTATATAATGGAAAAAAAGTGCATAATACCTATGTAAACTTCATACCTATTGAATTCCAAAGTGCTACGTCTGCTTATTATAGATTCCAACAAAGTGCAAAAAGTACACAAAAGTGGCAATACCTACATAAAATTTAGAAAATCATTCTATACAGGTGTATCCAAATAAAAATGTATATTGAATTCGCTAAAAGACAATACATAAGAACAATACATTTGATAAAAAAGCAAAACTACAATGTATAGTAAAAATATAAGCAAATGGAAAAAAAATTGGAGACATAGGTTGAGGATCAAAGTGCTTGTCAACCCTATATATTTACCTTTAATGTTTGTCTTTTATTCATGTAATTTTTCACATATATTTTAACCCCTTTTTCAACACTTATTAATTAGTCTTAAACATTGTTGAATCGTAAATAAACCTTAAGTACATTCCTGCCTATAAACCTCTAAGATTCACCTGCCTAGAACCTCTAAGACAAAACCTGCCTATACCTTCTAAAACCACAAGATGTCGCTAATTAGCGCTGTGTTTAATTATACCATTAATAAAACTCTAAGACAGTTGAATAGCGGTCCAACGCGCTAAAGATTATTATTCAGGTAAAAGTAGAGATGTTACCACGCTATGATCTAACAATGAGCGCAAAATAAATTGTAGAAACATTAGGTCATAAGGTAGAGTCAATACATACACATGCACTCTGGGACCAGATACCGGCATCAATAATGAGACCTCCGTCGAACAGCATAACATGAACACCACAGACTGGCATCTTGTTTCAGAGCACTCACATATATACCCGTACTGGGATAAGCAATACAATAGAATATGTTGGCAGGTTCTCATTGGTTCCTCTTCTTGCTTCTTCCGTTACGGTACAATTCATAGGTCAGTGCAAAGACACAACCCAGCCTCTAACAGTCTGATTGTGTTCACCTTCCTGCTGCATAATAAATCTAATCTAACTATGGCATACAACATTTCAAGAAGTTATTCTCTCTAACATTCATATTTCATAGCCGCATGTTCTGATCTTCTCACTGATGCCACCGGAATGCTGTGGGAACAGAGTAGATCAGTACGGCACCAAACACGGTCCAATTGTCATTTACTAAGCCATAGTTACAGAAAACATTCATTTCTTTATATGCTGACATTGCGATTAAACCAAGTAATAATCATTCCTTTTGCGCTGCGGGACCATTGCTTTTAAATGTGTATGCATGGAGAAATGACACAAAAATTGCGTTGTGCGTTTGAGGGTCTGTGGGGCACTTAGCGACCAGCACTAAGTTGGAAAGGCTTCTGTGTATGTGTGTGAGCATGCCAGTATGGGTTTGGGAAAGGTCACTAAAAAGCTGGCTGTGCATCTAAATCGCTATTTTGCGTTGTCCTATGTTTAACATGAAGTGCAGGGAAAACACCACTAATTTGCTACTTTTTGCTACATCGCGTATGTGTTAATGTGAATGCAGGGAAAACACCACTACTTTGCTACTGCTCAAATATAAGTCTGTGGTGATTTTAATGTGTTGCAAAGTTATTTTATATCTGCTAAACACCGTCGGTAGATGTTAGGGGAATATTGTTAAAAAGCTGTTTGTGCTACCTTTTAGCAACTTTGCGTTGTGAGTAGCAAAATTGCTACTTTTAGCAATTTTGCACTGTGGATTGTGTACTATGTATTTTTGACAAAATGGCGCTTGTGTAAGCTTTCTTTTCTAAAATGGAGTCTTGCTGCCATTCACAAGTTGGCGTCGTGCAGGTTTTCCTGATTGCCAAACAGATTCTGTCTTACCCAATTATTTGGTTTCGACAACATCTATACTTTACACTTCACTGTCACCCTTCCTTTTTTCTTGTGATGCCCTGGGGGTTCCTGAGCTGGACATTTTTTGGGGTGCCCTGCTCCCCGGACGTGAACCGCTTAGTGTTAGGGACTGCTAGTGACAGAGAAGCCGTGACGCGGCCTAGCAGCTTCCCATGTATTTGCAAATGCATGCAACTAATATCTCTGAATTCCTATTACCTACAGTCAGGTGCATAAATATTGGGACATTGACAGAATTTTCATATTTTGGCCGCTATTCACCACCACAATGGCTTTGAAATTAAACAAACAAGATGTGCTTTGACTGCAGACTTTCAGGTTTAATTTGAGGGTAATTACATCCAAATCAGGTGAACGGTGTAGGAATTACAACGGTTTCTATATGTGCCTCCCACTTTTTAAGGGGCCAAAAGTAATGGGACAAACTAAACAATCCTACATCTAACTTTCACTTTTTAATACTTTGTTGCAAATCCTTTGCAGGCAATTAAAGCCTGAAGTCTGGAACGCATAGACATCACCAGACGCTGGGTTTCATCCCTGGTGATGCTCTGCCAGATCTCTACTGCAAATGTCTTCAGTTCCTGCTTGTTCTTGGGGCATTTTCCCTTCAGTTTTGTCTTCATCAAGTGAAATGCATGCTCAACCAGATTCTGGTCAGGGGATTGACTTGGCCATTGCATAACATTCCACTTTTTAGCCTCAAAAAACTCTTTGGTTGCTTTTGCAGTATGCTTCGGGTCATTGTCCATCTGCACTGTGAAGCACCGTCAAATGAGTTCTGAAGCATTTGACTGAATATGAGCATACAATATTGCCCGAAACACTTCAGAATTCATTCTGCTGCTTTTGTCAGCAGTCACATCATCAATAAATACAAGGAACCAATTCCATTGGCAGCCATACATGCCCACGCCATGACACTACCACCACCATGCTTCATTGATGAGGTGGTATGTTTTGGATCATGAGCAGTTCCTTTCCTTCTCCATATTCTTCTCTTCCTTCACTCTGGTACAAGTTGATCTGTGTCTCATCTGTCCATAGGATGTTGATCCAGAACTGGAATGGCTTTTTTAGATGTTGTTTGGCAAACTCTAATCTGGTCTTCCTGTTTTTGAGGCTCACCAATGGTTTACATCTTGTGGTGAACCCTCTATATTCACTCTTGTGAAGTCTTCTCTTGATTGTTGACTTTGACACATATACACCTACCTCCTGGAGAGTGTTCTTGATTTGGCCAACTGTTGTGAAGGGGATTTTCTTCACCAGGGAAATAATTCTTCTGTCATCCACCACAGTTGTTTTCCCTGGTCTTCCGGGTCTTTTGGTGTTGCTGAGCTCTCCGATGCGTTCTTTCTTTTTAAGAATGTTCCAAACAGTTGATTTGGCCACACCTAATGTTTTTGCTATCTCTCTGATGGGTTTGTTTTGATTTTTCAGCCTAATGATGGCTTGCTTCACTGATAGTGACAGCTCTTTGAATCTCATATTGAGAGTCGACAGCAACTGATTCCAAATGCAAATGTCACAGCTAGAATCAACCACAGACCTTTTACCTGCTTAATTGATAATGAAATAATGAGGGAATAGCCCACACCTGTCCATGAAATAGCTTTTGAGTTGATAGTCCCATTACTTTTGGCCCCTTAAAAAGTGGGAGGCACCTATAGAAACTGTTGTAATTCCTACACCGTTCACCTGATTTGGATGTAATTACCCTCAAATTAAATCTGAAAGTCTGCAGTTAAAGCACATCTTGTTTGTTTCATTTCAAAGCCATTGTGGTGGTGAATAGAGGCCAAAATATGAAAATTCTGTCAATGTCCCAATATTTATGCACCTGACTGTATTACCATATAGTTTTCATATATTGTTGAAAGTATAATTCAGTGTGCTGAGGAACAATAGGGGGTTTAACCCCCCTCTTTTTTCTACTTGGTATGACCCCTTCCTTTCATGCACCTGTATAATATTGCCAGATTGATTGAGCATCTGCCATTTTGTGTTCAACCATATATATTGTCTGAATTTATTTGGTGGATTGCCGACCACCACAATCCTGTTGATAGAGCTGACACCAACAAATTCTGGGAAGTGCGTTTTACTATTTAAACTGGGTATAATTACTAACACCAAAACACAAAGGCCCTGATTCAGAGCCACTCGCTGCCGCTGCCCGCACGCTGGGATTGTGGGCATCTTGTGGGCGTTTTTTTTTTTTCATCTCCGGCCGCTTGCAAAGCTGTGGGAGACCACCCACAGCTTGTGCGAGCGGCCAGGAGACCATCACGATAATCGCGACCATCGACCTTGCGACGAGACCCTGCGACAGGGTCTAGGCTGCCACAAGGCTGAGTGGACTTCCTTCTCTAATAGAGCAGGAAGTCCACTACTGACATCACTAGTGATGTCAGTAAGACCTCCCAACAAACACCTGCGTTTGTTCAGCCACCCCCTCCCCCACCCGCCCACAAAACGGGGTGAGCTGTCACTCACCATCGACTGCTGGCCATCTTGTTGCGAGCCCCGTAGTGAACTTCAGTCGCTCGGCGGGGTTCGCGCACGCCGGATGCGGCGCATGCGCAGTGCCTAAACATCAGGCTGCTTGCGAGCGCACAGCGCTTGCGAGCGGCTCTAAATCAGGGCCAAAGGGCCTGATTCAGAGCCGATCGTAAGCGGACGCTCGTTCGCTCCGAGCGATGTTTGCCCAACTGCGCATGCATACGGATCGTTATACGCATGCGCGAACCAGTCAGTGGGGCCGAAATTCATGTGCTCGCAAAATAGCGAATGCCTGATAATTTGAGTGACAGGAGTAGGCGTATGTGGGTGGTAACGGGGGAAGGTGCTTGAAAACGGGGAGTGGAGATCCGAACGCAGGCGTGCTTAAAGGTCTAAACGGGCGTTTTATGGGTGTGCATAATTAAAACAGCAGCATCATTGACCACGTCACTGGGTTATTTTATAGCCAGAACTGCTCGCAAAATTGTGGTAGCAAAAACCAATCACAAGAATAGCGAGCAGCTCATACCCTGGTCGATGTACTCGATTAATCTAATAAATAGCGGACATGACGTAGAATGCGAGCGGCCAGGGGGCGTAGTTTCCCAAAAAATGACCGCAAGTTTTGTTCGCTCGTTCAGACCTAGAGGCATGAACAGACCGCAAACAGCGAACAGTTAATTTGAATAGCCACCCCTATTTTCTGGACGAGCGAGCGCTAATTGCGTCTGGCTCTGAATCAGGCCCAAAGTCCATAGGTGTACAGGAACCTACTTGGCTCTGAAATCATCCATAATCTCTCTAATATATATATTTTTATATATATATATATATATATATATACACCCAGTATATGTATGTGTGTGCATGGTATGTATAGGAAGAGAGGGCACTGATCAAACTTTTTAATATGTCCAACCAGTTTAATCACAGCGCTATTCTAGCAATACTCAAAGCCAATGTTTCGGTCCTAACGAACCTTTGTCAAGATCAACATTCACATTCCAGCTTGTATAACACAATCAGGAGAAAATGCACAATGAACCCTTACCTGGGACCTCCTTACATACCGGCAATAATCATATGAATGACGCCAATATCGGGCATGATTCCACTGTGTCACAAGTGGTCACATGTTTACAGAGCAAAACGTCATAGATTGTTTCCATGACAACCAGGCAGCATGGAGGTATATACAGGTTACATTCTGGGTATAAATACTAGGGGTGTGCACCGGCCACTTTTCGTGTTTTGTGTTTTGGTTTTGGATCTGGATCTTTCTTCGTGTTTTGGATCTGGATTGGTTTTGCCAAAACCACCCTTCCGTGTTTTGGGTTCTGGGTTTTGTGTTTTGGATCTGTATTTTTTTGAAAAAAAGCATAAAAACAGCTAAAATCACAGAATTTGTAGGTTTTTCTGCTCCTATGCTATTATTAACCTCAATAACCTTAATTTCCACTCATTTCCAGTCTATTCTGAACACCTCACACCTCACAATAGTGTTTTTATGTCCAAAAGGTTGCACCGAGGTAGCTGGATGACTATGCTAAGCGACACGAGTGGGCGGCACAAACACGTGACCCATCTAGGAGTGACACTGCAGTGGCAGACAGGATGGCAGTTAGAAAAACTAGGCCCCAAACTGTACATAATGCAAAGAAAAAAAGAGGTGCAAGATGGAATTGTCCTTGGGCCCTCCCACCCACCCTTATGTTGTATAAACAGGACATGCACACTTTAACAAATCAATCATTTCAGCGCCAGGGTCTGCCACACAACTGTGGCTGAAATGATTGGTTCGTTTGGGCCCCCACAAAACAAGCTGGCAATTAATGTGTCCCTGCACAAACTGGCTCTACGGAGGCAAGATGTCATCCTCATCCTCCTCATCCACCGATTCCTCACCCTCTTCAGTGTGTACATCCTCATCCTCACAAAGTATTAACTCGTCCCCACTTGAATCCACCACCACAGGTCCCTCTGTACGTTCTGGAGGCTGGTCTCCCTGGAAGAGCTGATAATTAATTTTGATGAACATCATCTTCTCCACATTCTGTGGAAGCAACCTCCTACGCCTTTCGCTGACAAGGTTCCCGGCTGCACTAAACACTCTTTCGGAGTACACACTGGAGGGGGGGCAACTCAGGTAAAATAGAGCCAGTTTGTACAGGGGCCTCCAAATTGCCTCTTTTTCCTGCCAGTACAGGTATGGACTGTCTGACATGCCTACTTGGATGCTGTCACCGATGTAATCCTCCACCATTCTGTCAATGGTGACAGTATCATATGCAGTGACAGTAGACATGTCAGAAATTGTTGCCAGGTCCTTCAGTCCGGACCAGATGTCCAAACTTGGTCCTGCCTGCCCTGCATCACCGCCAGCGGGTTGCTTAGGATACCTAAGTTTTTTCCTGGCAGCCCCAGTTGCGGGAGAAAATGAAGAAGGAGCCGTTGACGTGTCACGTTCCGCTTCAGCTGACAGTGTGTTCACCAGCAGGTCTTTGCACCTCTGCAGGCTTGTGTCGGCCGGAAAGAGAGACACCACATAGGCTTTAAACCTAGGATCGAGCACGGTGGCCAAAATGTAGTGGTCTGATTTCAACAGATTGACCACCCTGGAATCCTGGCAAAGCGAATGAAGGGCTTCATCCACAAGTCCCACATGCCGAGCGGAATCGCTCCGTCTTAGCTCCTCCTTCACTTTCTCCAGCTGCTTCTGCAAAAGCCTGATGAGGGGAATGACCTGACTCAAGCTGGCAGTGTCTGAACTGACTTCACGTGTGGCAAGTTCGAAGGGCTGAAGAACCTTGCACAACACGGAAATCATTCTCCACTGCGCTTGAGTCAGGTGCATACCCCCTCCTTTGCCTATGTCATAGGTGGATGTATAGGCTTGTATGGCCTTTTGCTGCTCCTCCATCCTCTGAAGCATATAGAGGGTTGAGTTCCACCGCGTCACAACCTCTTGCTTCAGGTGATGGCGGGGCAGGTTCAAGAGTGTTTGCTGGCGCTCCAGTCTTCGGCACGCAGTCGCTGAATGGCGAAAGTGGCCAGAAATTTTTCGGGCCACCCAAAGCGTCTCCTGCACGCCCCTGTCGCTTTTCAGAAAATTCTGCACCACCAAGTTTATTGTGTGAGCAAAACATGGGACGTGCTGGAATTTGCCCAGATGTAATGCCCGCACAATATTGGTGGCGTTGTCAGATATCACAAATCCCCAGGAGAGTCTAAGTGGGGTAAGCCACTGGGCGATGATTTCCCTCAGTTTCTCTAAGAGGTTGTCGGCGGTGTGCCTCTTACTGAAACCGGTGATACACAGCGTAGCCTGCCTTGTAACGAGCTGGCGTTTCTGAGATGCTGCTACTGGTGACGCTGCTGCTGTTGCTGCGTAAGGTGATACATCTACCCAGTGGGCTGTCACAGTCATATAGTCCTTAGTCTGCCCTGTTCCACTTGTCCACATGTCCGTGGTTAAGTGGACATTGTGTACAACGGCATTTTTCAGGACACTGAGGACACTTTTTCTGACGTTTCTGTACAGTCTCGGTATCGCCTGCCTAGTGAAGTGGAATCTAGACGGGATTTGGAACCGGGGACACACTACCTCCATCAATTGTCTAAATCCCACTGCACTAATGGCGGATACCGGACGCACGTCTAACACCAACATAGCAGTCAAGGCCTCAGTTATACGTTTTGCTTCAGGATGACTGCTGTCGTACTTCATCCTCCTCGCTAAGGACTGTTGGAGGGTCAATTGTTTAGTAAAAGTAGTGGTGTTCCTACTTCCTCTCTGGGATGATGAACGACTCCCAGCAGCAGCAGCAACAGCAGCAGCGGCAGCAGTAGGCGTAGCAATGCAGGATCCTCCGGAGGAATCCCGGATAGGAGAGTCAGTCATGCCAGTGATATGGCCTGCAGGACTACTTCCGATCCTGACTAAGGAGGAAATTGACGAGGAGGGAGTTGACGGTGTGGTTTGCAGGCGCTTGGATACAACAGGACAACGGGATTTAGGTGTCCCTGGACTGCTTACGGTCTGAGCCAAAGTTTCTGAACTTGACAGTAACTTTTTATGAACGCGCTGCAGGTGCCGTATAAGGGAGGATGTTCCTAGGTGGTTGACGTCCCTACCCCTACTTATTTCACCTTTACATATGGTACATATGGCAAGACAGTTGTTGTCCGGATTTGGATAGAAATATTGCCAGACCAAAGAGGTGGAATGTTTGGTCTTCTGCCCAGGCATGACCGTGATGGGCTTTTTCATCCCACGGACAACAACTGTCTCCCCCGGAGCCTGATTTAAACAAACCACATCACCATCAGAATCCTCCTCGCCAACTTCCTCCTCAGCGCCAGCTACACCAGTATCCTCATCCTGTTGTACTTCAACAGTGACATCTTCAATTTGCATATCAGCAAGTGGACTGTGGGTGCTCCTTTCAGCACTTGCAGGGGGCGTGCAAATGGTGGAAAGAGCCACCTCTTCCCGTCCAGTGCTGGGAAGGTCAGGCATCGCAACCACCACCACACTTGGACTCTCCTTGGGGATTTGTGATATCTTCTTAGAAAGCACAGTTCTTCGCTGTGCTTTTGCCAGCTTAACTCTTTTGATTTTTTTAGTGGGAGGAGTGCTTCCATCGTCATGTGAAGCTGAACCACTAGTCATGAACATACTAGGGATCGACCTTAGCCGTTCCTTGCCACTCCGTGTCGTAAATGGCATATTGGCAAGTTTACGTTTCTCTTCAGCTGATTTAAATGTCTTTTTCAAGGTCATTTTCCTGAACTTTGCCATTTGGGATTGTATGTGCCCTCTACTATGACATTGGGCATCGGCCTTGGCAGACGACGTTGATGGCATGTTATCGTCTATGTCATGACTAGTGGCAGCAGCTTCAGCACTAGGAGGAAGTGGTTCTTGATCTTTCTCTATTTTATTTTTATCGGAGAAAGTTTGGTCCTCCATTTATGTTATATCGATTTGATATATACGTGCGGCTAAACACAGAAAATAATTTTTTTTTTGGTTTGGACTGGAGTGTACTTTGTGGGTTACAGCACCCTTTAACGGTCAAGCCAGCCGGCCCTTTACTTATGACACAGGCGCACTCTTGGCACTACTTTGTTGATGCACGTGCGGCTACTGCGCACACAATTCACAAACACAGAAAATAATTTTTTTTTGGTTTGGACTGGAGTGTACTTTGGGGGTTACAGCACCCTTTAACGGTCAAGCCAGCCGGCCCTTTACTTATGACACAGGCGCACGCTTGGCACTACTTTGTTGATGCACGTGCGGCTACTGCGCACACAATTCACAAACACAGAAAATAATTTTTTTTTGGTTTGGACTGGAGTGTACTTTCGGGGGTTACAGCACCCTTTAACGGTCAAGCCAGCCGGCCCTTTACTTATGACACAGGCGCACGCTTGGCACTACTTTGTTGATGCACGTGCGGCTACTGCGCACACAATTCACAAACACAGAAAATAATTTTTTTTTGGTTTGGACTGGAGTGTACTTTCGGGGGTTACAGCACCCTTTAACGGTCAAGCCAGCCGGCCCTTTACTTATGACACAGGCGCACGCTTGGCACTACTTTGTTGATGCACGTGCGGCTACTGCGCACACAATTCACAAACACAGAAAATAATTTTTTTTTGGTTTGGACTGGAGTGTACTTTCGGGGGTTACAGCACCCTTTAACGGTCAAGCCAGCCGGCCCTTTACTTATGACACAGGCGCACGCTTGGCACTACTTTGTTGATGCACGTGCGGCTACTGCGCACACAATTCACAAACACAGAAAATAATTTTTTTTTAGGTTTGGACTGGAGTGTACTTTCGGGGGTTACAGCACCCTTAACGGTCAAGCCAGCCGGCCCTTTACTTATGACACAGGCGCACGCTTGGCACTACTTTGTTGATGCACGTGCGGCTACTGCGCACACAATTCACAAACACAGAAAATAATTTTTTTTTTGGTTTGGACTGGAGTGTACTTTCGGGGGTTACAGCACCCTTAACGGTCAAGCCAGCCGGCCCTTTACTTATGACACAGGCGCACGCTTGGCACTACTTTGTTGATGCACGTGCGGCTACTGCGCACACAATTCACAAACACAGAAAATAATTTTTTTTTTGGTTTGGACTGGAGTGTACTTTCGGGGGTTACAGCACCCTTAACGGTCAAGCCAGCCGGCCCTTTACTTATGACACAGGCGCACGCTTGGCACTACTTTGTTGATGCACGTGCGGCTACTGCGCACACAATTCACAAACACAGAAAATAATTTTTTTTTGGGTTTGGACTGGAGTGTACTTTCGGGGGTTACAGCACCCTTAACGGTCAAGCCAGCCGGCCCTTTACTTATGACACAGGCGCACGTTTGGCACTACTTTGTTGATGCACGTGCGGCTACTGCGCACACAATTCACAAACACAGAAAATAATTTTTTTTTTGGTTTGGACTGGAGTGTACTTTCGGGGGTTACAGCACCCTTAACGGTCAAGCCAGCCGGCCCTTTACTTATGACACAGGCGCACGTTTGGCACTACTTTGTTGATGCACGTGCGGCTACTGCGCACACAATTCACAAACACAGAAAATAATTTTTTTTTTGGTTTGGACTGGAGTGTACTTTCGGGGGTTACAGCACCCTTAACGATCAAGCCAGCCGGCCCTTTACTTATGACACAGGCGCACGCTTGGCACTACTTTGTTGATGCACGTGCGGCTACTGCGCACACAATTCACAAACACAGAAAATAATTTTTTTTTGGTTTGGACTGGAGTGTACTTTCGGGGGTTACAGCACCCTTTAACGGTCAAGCCAGCCGGCCCTTTACTTATGACACAGGCGCACGCTTGGCACTACTTTGTTGATGCACGTGCGGCTACTGCGCACACAATTCACAAACACAGAAAATATATTATTTTTTTAGCACTTGGGGGGAGCACCCCTGATGGACAGAGCACCCCCTGGACAACACTACAGCACCCCTTTAGGACTGGGACACTGCACAGGACTTTGGAGTGGACACAGCCCCTATGGAGAACTGACTGCACAACACAGTCCAGCCAGCCCCTATGGACTTTGAAGTAGTGGACACAGCCCCTATTAACAACAGCAGCACAGCACAACACAGCCAGCCCCTATGGACTTTGAAGTAGTGGACAACAGCAGCACTACACTACACTACACTACACAGCACTAACTCCCACCCTCCCTCTTCACTGTCCACAGCCGAGTGAGAAAATGGCGCCGACGCGGGTACCTTATATAGGATCCAAAACCCGCGAGACTCGGAAGGCGGGATGATGACGTTTTGCCTCGATGTCAGATCCGAGTCAGGCGGGAAAAGTCGAGCCTGACTCGGATCGGACTCGGATCGGGGGGGCTCGGGGGGGTTCGGATTTCAGAAATCCGAACCCGCTCACCCCTAATAAATACCGGTGCGCTGCCCAGTTTTCATGGCAATGGGCTATGACATTTTACTCTGTACACAATTTGGTCCAAATTGCTCTTTTTTGTTTCTTTTTTTTTATTTGCCCCTCACTCTGCATACACCTCTCTATGAGCACCGCAAAGCACCTTAGTTTTGCACTACTGTGCCGCTCTGGTTCCCCAGTCTTAGCCCACATAAACGCTGCACCCCTACTCTACTCTCTCTGCCATCTCTGCACATGTAATGTGCACCTCAATAAATCTCTCTAGGGGTGCACTGGGCAACTGACAACTTCCAAAATTCAAAGTTCAGTTTAGGATTACAAAACCATTTTACTACGCATCTCACCTGCACTTCCCATCTAGCTTTATTATTTCCAGATTGCTCATTTTAGAATGAACAGTGCTCACAGTGTACAGCAAGGAGCATATTACTCCTTACAATACATGTACAAAATGTACAATACATGACTTGTGTTGAACACTGAAGTTATTATATCACTGCTCATTAAATACATTTACAATTTTAACATATAATCTGCAGTAGGGTATTACAAAAGCAATTGAACTCTAGTGAGTATTGGCCATAGTGTATTGTAATATTTATGTAAGCTCTAGTCTCCTAACTATCCTTAAGGAGCTAGTTATAAGTTAATTGATGGGGGCATTCTTACCTGCCTGAAGGGGTTGATTTGTACTTTTTATGTGGTTATATATAACATGTTCTAAGATATATAGATACCCAGCATTATTGTATTCCATGTAGAAACATGAACATTAGATGGATAACTTGAACTAACCTAAATAGTTTTTTTTTTGTTTTTTTTGCTGCCTTCTCCTGTAATACATGCCCCTTACTTTTGTATAGTATGCATAGAGAATAAGGGTTGTGCACTTAGCAACCAATCAGACATTTGCTCTTATTTTCTAAGCTTATGGGTAACAGCACCATGATCATATCTATCTTCCAACAATATTTTTTTTACAAACCTGTTTACCTTATTTGGCCCATTAGCAACACTCACCCACCTCTGCCTGATGGCTTGCAGACGGCGTTCTGCTGTCATATAACATACCTCCCGCTATTTCCCAACAATAAATTGGGACTTTGTGGACTATAGGCCTGTTTCAGAGTTGAACGCAAACCCGATGGGCATTCTAATAGCTAGGGGGCACTACTATTATTATTATTATTATTATTATTACCAGTTATTTATATAGCGCACACATATTCCGCAGCGCTTTACAGAGAATAGTTGGCCATTCACATCAGTCCCTGCCCCAGTGGAGCTTACAATCTATGTTCCCTACCACATGCTCACACACATACACACTAGGGTTAATTTTTGTTGGGAGCCAATTAACCTACCAGTATATTTTTTGGAGTGTGGGAGGAAACCGGAGCACCCGGAGGAAACCCATGCAAGCACAGGGAGAATATACAAACTCCACACAGTTAGGGCCGTGGTGGGAATTGAACCCACGACCTCAGTGCTGTGAGGCAGTAATGCTACCATTACACCGTCTGTGCTGCCATATGTGGCATAATATAACTTCAGTGGTCAAGTTACTGGCCATATTATTATGATCATAAAATTATATCTGCCAAAAGTCTATACATTTTATATTTTATACAGAGGAGCTTCCATCCACCAGCACGGAGCAACTTCCAGCAATATAGGAAGACACCATATGAGAAGAGATATGGTAAGTCAATATGGGGAACAGTGGAGAGACCCTGTCAGATGTCACTGAATACTGTGGGGCACTACTGTGGAGGAGAGGGAGTGGGGGGTCCAAAGCATATTTTTACGCCTGGGCCCACCACTTGCTAGATCCAGCAATGATGAATCTATAATGGGTGCAAAGTGTGTGGTGCACATGGGCCCCTGGGTCCAGGGGGGCACACCGCACATCCTGCAACAAATGCTTTACTTACTTCTGTCCCACCGCCTTGCAGGCCCTGTCTTGTTTCTGCCACTCTCTTAGGGATTATGGCGCCGGTGCCATATTTCTGTAGTAAATCACCAGAAATATAACACCGACATCATGTTTCCAAAGATAGTGCCATAAATATGTGCAGAAGGCATTCAGTATGATTTACCGCCGGCCCGGCAGTGGCAGCCCGACAGAGGAAGAAATCTCGATTGTCCTAAAGGTAAGTATAAACTAACCTAATTTAACCCCCTAACCCTAACCCTCCTTTAGGGTGCCTAGCCCTAACCTCCCCCCCTTGTGCCTAACCCTATTCCCCCCTCTAAGTGCCTAAACCTAACTCCCCCTTCCCTGCCACCTAATCCTAAATCCCCCAGGGGGGTGCCTAAACCTAACCTTCTCCCGGGGGTGCCTAACCCTAACCCCCCTTCCCCTAGCCTGACCCTAACCTCAAGGGGGTGCCTAACCCTATGTCCTCCCCGGGAGCTCTAAACCTAACCCTCCCCCCCCCGTGCGGCTGTCCGCACCCAGCGTCCGGCATCCCTTCGATCGGGATGCCGGGCCCCGGACTACCGGCGTCGGTAAAATGACAGGCGTCTAGATTTAGACGCCTGTCATTTAACCCTTGCCGGGATTAAGTAGTCTGGAAGCCGGCGGTCTGCATTGCGTTACGTTGGCTTCCTGAACGTATAGAAGACTTTGGCACTGTGCCAGAGTCTTTCTGATAGTCTGCGCATTCATTGGCACCAATTCTTTTCCCAGGAGGGAGCGGACCCACGGACAGTTGCACACAGGCCCTCTTCCAGCCTTATCATGACCCTGAGTTCCCCCACTGTAACTGACACAATGGTTGAGTATTTAACACTTGACATCTAAAACTGTAGTAGGCCCAGTTTTGTACAAATGCCTTATATGCCTCGGCCTAGGGTAGCTGGGGTTCAGGTGCAGAATACTATTCATTTTGCACATTGTTACATTTACATCATTTAAAATGAAACACTGGATTTAATTATTTTCATTTGATTATTTTATACAATTTGTGAGCAGGGCCAGATTAAGGTTGTGGGGAGCCCAGGGCAACTAATGGGGCCCATACATCAGCAATCAGAATAAAGCGATTCAATTATTCTGCATTTTCCCCCCTGATTTATGAATCTCTAAGATGCCCCCATATATTACCAATAATTTTCAGTGATTTGAGCAAATAACAGATCTGCCAATAGTGAAAGGCTCATCATTTTACCAGTATACACTACAAAGAGGGAAATTCAACATGTTGGACAACCTAATTTACAGATTCTGATCATTTCTTGGTTGGATCGTGAACGCCATACATTGCAGATATGTTTACACAATCATCTGCAAAATTAAGAATTGAAGAATTGTCCCAATTACTTGCTGATGTATGGGTCCCATAACTTACGGGGGCCCATAACAATAAAATTGGCAATAAGATATGCTGGTGATGTTATTAAAAAGAATGTGTAAATACTCCCAGCACCACAAATGTATTACATTATACAACACATACACACCAGTTCACCTATGCTTCAGTGCTCCCCCAGGCTGGTGATGTATCTGTTGGGGGGGGGGGGGGGGAGAGACATGAACAGCTGCATCAGTGGGGACCAGGGAAGCCCAAAAAAAATTGCACTTCCAGGTATTACCCATGATTCCTTGCTATTCGTGAATCATGTCTTTATGTTTTCTCTCTTTACTGTACTTCATATAGTTAATGTTCAATGAGTGGGTTGTCATTTTGTTATGCTTTGTTCAGTCACCTTCTTTCCCATAATAGCTGGTTTTTGTATTTAATTTAAGTATCAAAAATGGCTAAAGATAGACTATGTGCCTCCCAATTGGGGCCCCTGGGGTAATGGGCAGATTCAATTAACCACAAGCTGCTGCTGAAGCCTTCCGCACTTCCGGGTATTAAAAGTAAAACATTTACTTATTTTTGATTGTACATCCTTAGAAACTTCATTGCTAATTGAATTGCGCCCATAACAAATTGTTTTACGTTACACATTTGGTGTCTAAAAATTTTTTGGTGTTAGATAATACTTATGTTATTTTGTATACATTTTGTGACTACATCTGGTTTTCAATTTTGTTTCATATTTACATGCTAAAACTTATTTTGTTTAGCAATTTTTTTTGAGCATCCAATTAACACTTTTATTTATGACAGTGTACAAAATCTATTGTGTTACAATATGTTCTGATCCTGTACTTTATTTTACATATTGTTGGCAAATAGCTCCTGGTGATTATTAGAGTTTATTTATAGCTTTTCAAGGACAGTCTGTTTTTTTTTAATCCATTTGTAAATTATCTTTGATTGGACATATTGTCACTTAATGAATTTATAGCACCTCTCAGTTACTACATTCTCTGCTTATGAAATACAAACACAAGAGGATATACACAGCAATCCAGTTTGGTATGTTCAAATTGATATCTCCAGACTTAACTTGCTTATAGAAGGTCATACGTGACTGACAGGGATGTTTTAGAATCCACTACTAGTTATCAACTTGTTTACTACATGTGTCATTTTTATGTTGCTGACTGTAGGCATACCCAGGTTTATAGGACCTCAGTATCTTATGGTATACCTGTTGCATACGTACAGTGCAAGTAGCCACCAAATTGCTGATTGACCAATATTCCTGAAAATATATCAATTCACATTGAACCAGTGCTCTATTTATCAATCTTTTTTTTTAATTAAAATTATGTGAAAACGGGTGTTTTCCCACCTTTTCACATTTTAGTTTCACTGAAAAATGACTCCAAGCCCTTTAATTTGCATGTGTTTAGTAAGCAGATTGCATTGCCCATACTTATAATGGGGAATGCGATCTGTTTGAAATGTATTAAGGGGGAATTGTGAAAAACTACCGGGTGGGTGCCCTTCTATAGCAGCACCACCAGGAGATGGTGTTGAGCAGGGTTCCCCCTCCCGTTCCCCAACTCCTGTAGCCGGCGGCGGGGCACGTGCAGACACCTTCGCTTTTTATTTATATATTTTTTATTGCGAAAAATACCATGAGAAATGTGCAACGAGGATTTGCAGAGACAGAGCTTTATCACAAGCTCTATCCCTGCATACGGATGTTAGTACATCCAAGTGAAATATTGCCCTTCAACCGGATTGTAGCAAACAGGGGACAAATTATTTCCGTAGCAGGATATTTCCCCCCCCCACTGGAAATTAACAGTAACTTTATCAGATCCGAAGGTGGCAATATGTAAATATGTAGACAACATAATCAGGGTACACATTAGGCTATACATTGGACAATGTGTCGTATTCAAATTGGACCGACATATCGATCACATCACACTGTGTGTAAGCTCTATAGGGCATTCATGTGCGTCGTTCATCGCATCTTCCCCTCTGATGTGCTGCATGTCAGATTGGACTGACGATGCTAAATGCAGCATGGAATGGCACTTTGCACCATCGTAAACAGCATTGTGTACGCTATGTATCATTCCATCGCGTTGTCCCGTCGCTAAGTAAACACATCAGGTAGTGTGTACCTGGGCTGAGATCTTTAATTCTTTAGTTCAAGGATGGGGAACATCCTGCCCGGGGGCCTTATAAGGCCCTCGGTATCATTTGGTCTGGCCCTTAGAGCTTTTTTCTGCTAGCCTCATCTGGCTAGCAGGGTGCCTACAATGGCACACTGCAGCCAGAATCTATGCAGCAGTGCCACCTGGAGCATCCTTAGGATGCTTCAGACGGTCACACCGATGCCCTTACAGCTCCTCGGAACATCCTCAGGATGCTCCGGGCATTGCTGTAATCACCATCACCAGCTATTGTGGCCCCGCCCCCATGTGACATCACGTGGAGGGGGCATGGCCTAAACCAGGCCCACAAATAATGTTATATATATCAAAATGGCCCTCAGCAGAAAAAAGGTTCCCCACCCCTGCTTTAGTTCATGAAATAACTGTCATCATTCATAATGGAGAATGTTTCTGTTTAATATTTCCTGATAAAATACCTTGATTTGTTTGGTCTAATTGGCATATTTCTTAGTGCAGTTTTTCCGGTTTTATCTTAAATCAGAGCTCACAGCTAATATAACACCTAACACCATCTGCTTGAGTAACAAAATGATTATTTGCGACAGGTTATTATCTCAGAATCACAACGTCAGCTGTGTGCAATCTTTCCACCTGTGTTTGCCATTAAATAAAACATCTCTGTTAGATCTGAAGATGCATTTTCGTAATCTTCCAAATTATAGGCCCTGGAGTTAAGATGGAAAACAATAATTAAAAATGTGCAGGATGCTTATGCAGCACTGTGTCTCCATGCGTTCAGTCACCCCCATGTATCAATAGATGGGTAAGCGTGATCTTTCTTTGCATCAATACAGAGTGGAGAATTAGCACTATGAAAGTCTGCCTAATGGCTCTATCTATCATATTATTGTGCTATACAATGAAGAGTAATAGCTCCTTATCCTGTTGTTATTCTGTGTTTAAAAGTGCATCTGGCTTGTTTAGCATGCAAAGCAGATACTTTATTTTTAACCTGTGGTTCTCCCAGCCGTTTTGGCAGATCCTTTAGGTTTAGTTTACAAATATATTGTTTAATAGCAAATAATGAAAGACAAGTACAATAAATTTGAAAGGGAATCTCCAGATGCATAGCAATTTTTATTGTGATTTACTGTGCCAAAGTGGGCATCCCAGGGTAGGACATGATCCAATCATGTGATAGGAAAACCAATGGTAAATTTATAACATAAACAATTTATTTTTATTTTGAAATATTTTTTAAATATATTTTTTGCTACTTAAACCAAAACAAAATATTTAAATAAGTCTGTGATATTTAAAATAAGAGATTTATTCCAATGTTTTCCATTGCAATAGCAGGCCCCAGGTTTTTATGGGAGCGCTATATTGTGAGATTTACCAAGCTCCAGAATGCTTGCCTCTGTTAACTATCGACACCTTAAACTAGTGTTAGCCATTATAGCCTACAGGCTACATATTGCATAATTTACAGAGAGAGGGATTATGCGGATCCCATCTCAGTAATAGTCACTTGCGCATGCGCTGTCTGATGATCGAGCATTCGCAGTAGGCCATCTGAGATCTTGCAACATAAAGTAAAGTTATTATGTCAAGACTAACAAGTATTTATACATACACAAAGGACTGGATTAAGGCTTGTGGGGGCCTCAGGACAACTAATTTATGGAGGCTCCTACCAATGAAATTGACAAATGATATACTGACAATGTTCTTAAAAAATATAATGCTGCAGTGCTCCAGTTCACATTAAGCCACCCATTGCCTCCAGTTCACATTATGCCAGAATGTCACTGCTACTGCCCACGACTATCTTGTTCCTCCTCCTTGCCGCTCCCACCTGCGATGCTGGTCATGTAGCTGTATGTGTTGTGCCAGAGCTGCTGTTAATCTGGCATTGCTCTCACACCATAATTGTGTAGAGACATCATATGGATAGTGTAGGTCAGGGCCGTAGCTAGGGTAGTGCGGCCGGTGCCACAGGTCAGGGGGCGCTGTTTGGCTTGTCAAATGTCTGTTTATTGTCATTCTCACTTATAGCTGCCTCTTATTTCATCCCCAGCATCTCCTGGTCTCCCCCATCTCTTCCCTGGCCCTTCCCCATGAGGCCATTCCCCTTTTTTGGATGCATTATGTCACTTTGAAAAATGAGGGGGGCGCCAATGCTCTTTCTGGCACAGGGCACCAAAAAGTCTAGTTACGGCTCTGGTGTAGGTAGATGCTGCTTGACAGTTTTAGTAGAAAATGTGAAAGTCAGATTACCTCCATTATATATAATACTAGTATGCCCGTGGCGAACATTTCGCCAATTTGAACCCAGAACATATGTACGGAAAATGTTACCCTAGGTAATGACTAGATTATATGTTAATACGATGGAAACATAACCAGCTAAGCCACGCCCTTTTATGGTTTTTGGGGATTTTTTAATTTAAACATTTTGCCAATTTGTAAGTGCGGTGATATATTTGGCCATGGACTCTGAAGCAAAATGGACCTTCCAGGGGGTATTGCAAGCTGAGCTCTTATAGATGCAAATGATAATGCACTGTTACTCTGCCTCACCGTCTCCCAGCCTCCCGCCAATCAGCGACTGCTGGCAGCTCTCGTGGATAGCAGAGAAAAGAGGCATTGCTTTAGAGGCGCAAACCTGGTGCTGATTGGCTGGGATATTGTGACCCTGGAATCGACGTGTTGGAGAAAGTAGGTGAGGGAAGAGCGCCCCCTACGGCAGCAGCGTCACGTGTTGTGCTGCCCGCGCGCTCTCCCTCTATAGTCAGAGTCAGCCACATCTGTGCACAGCCCCCCGTCCATCCATTGGTGAAATAAGCCATCATCATTATCAGCATGCATTAGCAGCAGCCCTATACATCCAAAACATCCACCTGAAATGGGACGGATCTCTGTCTATGCTCACCTCTCAATAACCCACAATTCCATCTCCACACCCACAACATGCCCTCTGAATGCTAATCCTACGTGCGAACGCTGCATTATCACCCAGTTGTGCATGCAGGCTCCGATTAAACATCGCTAGGTCCATCCACAGGAGGACTTGTGTGCAAATCATGTTTTAAAATGAAATAGAACTCTTCTTTGCTACCTTAGTCCAAATGGAAATATCAAATAAATAATGTGAATAGACGACCACAACATCATATAATATAACAGCCACACCAAACAAAGTTCCGTCAGCTATAGGGGACAATTTCCAATCAGCCAATCAGAAGTGGCTAGATAGTGCTGCTGATCATCATCATCATTGCATCTCACTGCCCCAGCACTCTAGCACCATCAAGAGTTGTCTCCTGACAGGTGTATCTGAGCCTGTCTCCAGGCCACTACTTTAATTGTCTCTGATACTGTAGGTCCTCTGGCAAATGCCAAAAATTGCTAGAATGCCAATCCAGTATCCAGTGCAAATTGGCATAGTACAAATATGCTGTCCTTACTTGCCAGAGAGAAATGTGGGACGAGGCAAAGAACTAAGAACATAAAATGATACAGTAACAATTATTTAATCCAGTGGTCCCCAAACTGGGGCTGTGGCACACTGGGGTGCCGTGGGGCATTTGCAGGGGTGCTATGGGTTGGTGGTTCAGGATCATATCAAATTATTTAGCGTCAATGATTAAAACCCTTGCTGTTGGCTGCCAGTCACAAAATACGTGGGCAAACAGAAGCGCAACCCTGTCTACTACCACATAACAGATCCTAAGGATGGCAGGTAAGCACAATTAACTTAAAATAATCTTTGCTGAATTTCAAAAGAAACTTTTGGCCTAAGCGTGCCTTGAGAAAAATGCTGATACGCCATGATTCAACACCGTTTGAGAACCATTGATTTCATCAATAAATATTGCTAACCTGGGTTGGCAGTCTCATAAAAAAAGCTTTAGGTCTGGGTTGCCCACAGGAAGACCATTGTGTGCTTTATATAATTCAAGGCTCTGATTTGTCACCTTGCCTGTCCTTCACAATCTCATTGTTATTTCATTTTTTGGATAATCCAGGAGGATTGCCCACACATTGGAAGGTATGAGTTATAGACATTTCTTTGTAAACTGATAGATGTTTTCATAGTTCAGGAATAATTTAATTAGAGCTCTGCATTAGAATATCCCACATAGAGATCTAGAGATTACTTGTCACTTGTGATGGTCGTCTGACAGGTGAGATATAAATGTGTAGGGCGATATCTAGAAAGCAGATTTTCTGTATATATTACATTGATTGTATTAATTATTGTGTGCTTTCTGTGAGTAGGGCATTGTTATAAATAAAAATAATAAAACTAAGTTGAAGGTAATACATGCTTTAGCTAACTTTATATGGTAGAATAATATTCAGAGTAATAATACTGTGCACATTGGGGGACACATCAGGGAACTGGTGCACAATTCAAAGGAGCTGTAACCAATAGCAACCAATCATTTACCTTTTAAAAAAAATATATACATTTAGGGTTGAGTTAAATTAGATAATCTAAAAGAATAAAAACTGCTGTTTTCTGATTGCCACGACACCCATTGGCTATAACTGTCTTGGGCCAGAATCTCTCCCATCACTGTCTGGACTGATTTAAAGACAGGCTAATCTGACATAGAAGCCATTGTCCCATGAGCTTTCCATCCATGTCAGGCTTCAACATCCCTTAGCCCGCTTGAAGCAGACCTACTGCAGCAGTAAAAGGAGGGAGGTATGTGATTTAGGGGCATATTTGCTAATTATAGTTTTTAGACCCGATAATTATCATTTCCTATCACAGCTATTCGCGGCAATAAGAGATTATAGATCGCTCAGATGCAATATTAATCACCCGCAGAAACAGGGGGTCCTAAAGGAGCCTGCCCCTGCCATGTGTAAGAAGTGAAATGAATATAAAAGCAATAATTCCACTTCTCCTTTGAGAGCCGGGGCCGTTCTCTGCATGTGCGATCTGCTGACAACGCATGTACGGACCGGTACTTTTTGCAGAATATAGTCCATAGGCTGCAGCTGCTGGGGCCAAACTCTGTAAATCTGACATGGGGGCTTCGGCTGCTGTCAGAAATGGAGGGATTGCGGCAGATATAGAGATATCTGCAGCGGTCGCTCCTTCATACTGTACATTCGGGGGAACCTTAATATTATAAAATTGGTAACTGTAGATAAACACCTGCCTCCAGATAAACACCCTTGATTGTTTGTCAGTTCTCTAGCTCATTGTCCACTGTGGCCGATCGCAAACCATCAGATTGTTGCCCTATTACAGATTTGTTACACTTTTGTCATTTTATGTTAATTTTCTGATTCAGTTGTAGGAAAAGTGGCTCCAATGACAGCTGAAAAAGAGCAAAAAGAAAGCGGAGGCAGATAGGGTAGGAATAGATTACTGTTATCTGTATAAAGCCTCCTGACTTACATCTGGCATAGACTTTGACCTGAATCTTTGCCAAGTGGAAATGCTGAGCATTTCATTAGCTTTGTGAAAATGTTGATTTAAGTTTGCTATGATCCTTCCTGAATTTAATCCCTGGTTTATGAACGTCTCTCATCTTCCAGGGGAGGTAATGGGACATGTGCTGGATTTGTGTATTGAAACGGCACAGGATATCCCTTCCATAAGAGCATTACTTCATGTGCAGTCTCCTGCCATATTACATACCTCCCAAATGTCCTGATTTCATCAGAAAGGCCCCACTGCAGAGCCGGCCCTAACCAATTTGGTGCCCTAGGCGAGATTTTGGCTGATGCCCCTTAGCAGATGATCCCACCACCATGCTTAGTGTTTATACACTCCCAAGTCACTGACACTTTCATACAATGCAGCAATGCTTAATTCTTTATTTACTGAGTACAGACATTTAGTGATATCTTACAATTTGAAAAGTTATCTGTGACCTCAGAGATAGATCTCTCTCCATTTTTGAAATCTATCTATCAGTGGCGTAACTAGGGCAGGATGAGCGGGGCACGTGCCCTGGGCATCATGGCTAGCCCTGCAGAGGGGGGCGCCGCCGGTCCAGGGCATCATACCCGCACACCCTCCCCACCACCACCATTGTGTCCTGAGTCTGCTTTTTAACAAGCAGGCAAGTGTGCCTGCTCTTGGCTTGGCTGCCTGAAGGGGGAGCTGCAGTGGAGGCTCACAACCCCCCCTAGGTAGCCTTCCTACCAGCTCTATACTCCTCCTGACCTGCTGGAGTCCTGGACTAGAGCTGCCGTCTGCACCGGGTGAGGAATGATTCTTCCCTCCCCAGCGCTCTCCATCGCCGCTACCAGCTCACCACATATAAGTTCTTGGGGGAAGGGGGGATGGCTAATGGCTAAACTGCCACTGGGGGGGGTGTATTGGATGGCTAAACTGCTGCGGGGTGTGTGTGGGGGGAATTGGATGGCTAAACTCAGTTGCTGCAGGGAGGGGATTGGATAGCTAAGCTGCCGAGTGTGTGTGTGTAAGTATGTTTGAATAGGCTTTGTGTGTGTAAGTGTGTCTGTATAGACTTTGTGCGTGTGTGTGTAAGTGTGTGTTCTGTATAGGCTTTGTGTGCGTGTAAGTGTGTCTGTATAGGCTTTGTGTGTGTGTAAGTGCCTCTGTATAGGCTTTGTGTGTGTGTGTAAGGGTGTCTGTATAGGCTATCTGTGTGTGTAAGTGCCTCTGTATAGGCTTTGTGTGTGTAAGTGTGTATGTATAGGCTTTGTGTGTGTGTGTAAGGGTGTCTGTATAGGCTTTGTGTGTGTAAGGGTGTCTGTATAGGCTTTGTGTGTGTGAGTGTAAGGGTGTCTGCATAGGCTTTGTGTGTAAGGGTGTCTGTATATGCTTTCAGTGTGTGTGTAAGTGTGTCTGTATAGGCTTTGTGTGTGTAAGCGTGTCTGTATAGGCTTTGTGTGTGTAAGGGTGTCTGTATAGGCTTTGTGTGTGTAAGAGTGTCTGTATAGGCTTTGTGTGTAAGTGTGTCTGTATAGGCTTTGTGTGTGTAAGGGTGTCTGTATAGGCTTTGTGTGTGTGCGTGTGTGTAAGAGTGTCTGTATAGGCTTTGTGTGTAAGTGTGTCTGTATAGGCTTTGTGTGTGTAAGGGTGTCCGTATAGGCTTTGTGTGTGTGTGTAAGGGCATCTGTATAGACTTTGTGTGTGTGTAAGTGTGTCTGTATAGGTTTTCAGTGTGTGTGTGTCTGTATATGCTTTGTGTGTAAGTGTGTCTGTATAGGCTTTGTGTGTGTAAGTGTGTCTGTGTAGGCTTTGTTTGTGTAAGTGTGTCTGTATAGGCTTTGTGTGTAAGGGTGTCTGTATAGGCATTGTTTGTGTGTCTCTGTATAGGCTTTGTATGTGTGTCTAAGTGTGTCTGTATAGGCTTTGTGTGTGTAAGTGTGTATCTGTATAGGCTTTGTGTGTATGTATATGTGTCATGGTGTATGTGTCATGGTGTATGTGTCAGAGTGTGTGTGTGTAAATGTCAGTGTGTGTGTAAGTGTGTCTGTATAGGCTTTGTGTGTGTGTAAGTGCCTCTGTATAGGCTTTGTGTGTGTAAGGGTGTCTCTATAGGCTTTCTGTGTGTGTAAGGGTGTCTGTATAGGCTTTGTGTGTGTAAGTGTGTCTGTATAGGCTTTGTGTTTGTAAGTGTGTCTGTATAGGCTTTGTGTGTGTGTAAGTGTGTGTGTCTGTATAGGCTTTGTGTGTGTGTGTGTCTGTGTAGGCTTTGTGTGTAAATGTGTCTGTATAGGCTTTGTGTGTAAGGGTGTCTGTATAGGCTTTGTGTGTGTGTCTCTGTATAGGCTTTGTATGTGTGTCTAAGTGTGTCTGTATAGGCTTTGTGTGTGTGTAAGTGTGTATCTGTATAGGCTTTGTGTGTATGTATATGTGTCATGGTGTATGTGTCATGGTGTATGTGTCAGTATGTGTGTGTGTGTAAATGTCAGTGTGTGTGTATATATATGTGTCAGTGTTTGTGTGTATGTATATGTGTCAGTGTGTGTGTATATGTGTCAGTATGTATATGGGTCAGTATGTGTCAGTGTGTATGTATGTATATTATCAGTGTGTGTGTGTATATGTGTCAGTGTGTGTGTGTATATGAGTTAGTGTGTATCTATGATAGTGTGTTTGTATGTCTGTGTGTATGTGTATCTATGGCAGTGTGTGTATATGTGTCTGTGTGTATCTGTGTCAGTGTGTGTCTGTGTGTTGAGAGACAACGCGGGGGGGAGTGATGGTGTGCTGAGAGTTGATGCAGGGGGGAGATGATGGTGTGCTGAGAGACGAGGCAGGGGGGAGAGGCGATGGTATGGCTAAGAAGAGACGACACGGAGGGAGATGATGGTTTGGCTGAGATGATGCAGTGAGATGATGGTGTGGCTGAGAGATGCAGGGGGAAGGAAGTTACACAGGGGGAACGAGTCTTTTTGCTACCATACGATGGTGACCTTGTTAATATTCCTACACAAACAGGCATCTTCCAGACAATGTGACCTACATGAATATTGAATACCGATTGAAGATGCCGTCGTCACAGGAAGGATGTATTTCTTCAGAGGTTCCACATTGTGAGAAACCACCGTATAGGTAAGGTGCATATGGAATAGAAAGGATTGTTCCCAGACTAACAAGAAATTGGTGGCGTGTCATGTTGGCCCGCCCCATTTTCAGTAGCCACACCCCTTTCATTGTTTGACCATGCCCATTTTTGCCGTGTGCCAAAGGATCACTAAACTTGGAGGGGGGGTGGGTTCCAATCTTAAATTTGCCCTGGGCTCCAAAGACCCTAGTTACGCCGCTGAGATTTGTTATACCTTTGTTGGAAAAGTTGCACAGCTAACACAATCCAGACCATGCTGTCTCACTCCACTGATCTCCATCTTGTGTATTGTTAGGACATGCTTGATATGTCACTAAGTAACAATTGCAGGTTAAGTTCAGCTACACTTGACTCACTGGATGCTGTGACCACTAAAACTACATCACCCAGCATGTTCTGTTTTACACTGGCTGGGAGATC
Source organism: Taudactylus pleione (assembly GCA_031769625.1). Lineage (NCBI taxonomy): Eukaryota > Metazoa > Chordata > Amphibia > Anura > Myobatrachidae > Taudactylus > Taudactylus pleione. Next base: position 15,526,546 of record JAUIMM010000012.1, on the reverse strand, counting down.
ATGTGACTCTTTCAGCTAATCACTGTCCACTTCTTTCTGTTCCCAGGGACACATGCGTGAGGGGATGAATCATAGTGACAGCTGATGTGGCTGGCCCGGCAGGGGACGGCAGCACAAGTAAGTAGGCGTGGCTGTGACTGTATTTCAGGGAAGACAATCAGCCACCCTTGATCCATCCCTGGATAGAATGAACTTCTATGCATGTGCAGAAGCTCATTCTGACCGCTGAGCTGAGCTCTGATCATGGTAGCTGCTGCTGGCCCAGTGCTACGCTGGCCCTAGGCTTGGGAATCGAGATGCCCCTAGGCACTCCAGATGCCCCTAGGCATTTGCCTGCAATGCCTATGCCGCGGGCCAGCTCTGCCCCACTGTCCAGTGTATGACAATTACATCCCAATTTGCAACAGTTTAATGGTGTTTGTGTAGAAGGGGAGGGCAGTGGGGGATGGCTTAGTACTTCAGAAATGCTAAGCACATCCACTGGAGGTGTCACGCCCACTATGTAGAAGTTACACCCCTAGCATGCTGTGGCCATGCCCCTCTGTCGCAATATCGACTTTCCTAATTCTGACAGCTATGATATTGTATTACAGCGCATATTCCACTTTCATGCCTTGCAGCTGCTTTTTGATGAAGAAAAAAAAATGTTTTTGTAGTTTTGAGTTTAGTCATAAGCTTTCCTGAACTTTTATGAACTCTAAGGGGCCTATGTATCAAGGTTTTTTTTTCATAAAATTATGTATGGCAGACAGTGCCGCGATTATGAATACATAGGCCCCCAAAAGAGGTAATGACTTTTTACTCCTTTTGAAGTGTATTTTGTTATAGCGTAAGTCAGAGGTTCCCAAACTTCTAAGAATCATTGAGCCCTATTGCATCATGGCGCCCTAAGTCAAACGTTTGTTAATAAGAAATTCTAAAAAATATGCAGTGAAGTAAATTGTGCTGACCTGTCATCCTTAGGTTTGGTTATGTGGTGGAGACTGGTTTGTGCTTCTGTTTGTCCTCATTATTTACATTATATTGACCATAAATAATTTGATTTGGTGCTGGACCACCAACCCTAGGCACCCCTGAAAGTGTCCCAAGGCACCCCAGGGTGCCACGGCGCACAGTTTGGGAACCACTGGTGTAATTGTTAATTGTATTAGATTTTTTAACTACAGTCCTTGTGTGTTAGCAATTTTACAATGGATGGGGATAGAACTGACCAGTGATTGACCAGTTCTTTCAAACATACAATGGGCTAGACCAAGTGGCATATCTATAATGAGTGCAGGGTCCAGGAGGGCCAACACCGCACACTATGCACCCATGTAGTTAATTCTTACCTCTTCTGAGTCCTGTGATGGCAGCGCTGCACAGTCACAAATTTGTGCGTGTAGTGGAAAACTGTCCGCCACACCATTTCCTGGAGACACAGCACTAGAGTCTACTCCTTGCTCCACTAGGCTAAAGTGGAGGAGACCTAGATGGAGACTGCACACAGGCCCCTTACTCCCCTGCCTAGACCTACCTGTAGCCAATCAGAATATTAGAGCAAGCAGAGGACTAGACCAACCTGTACACAAGCAGAGCATACTCAGGTCTAGGCCAACCTATAGTCTAGAACGTTAGAAATTCTGCGAACTAACAGAATTTATTCAACTTGCTTGGAGGATAATAATACTAGTAGCACAAAATCTAAGACTAATTATTAGGATTTTTAACTTAAAAAAATCTCTCTACTCTACATAAATCAACCCACAAAAATAAAATTTTGGAAATATGTAGGACAGATAATATAGGCAATTCTCTAGACAAAATAAGTGGCCAATTATTTATGTTTTCAAAGTATACATTTCAATATGGAAAAGGGTGATGCCAGAGGTCCGAGGCATTGTCTACTTGTTGGGAGGGGGAGACATAGGAAAAAAAAACGGATAATTGAGCTTTTTTTAAACCAACATATTTAAAACTTCATAGTTGGTCAAATTGTTTATTATCTTTTTAAATCTTTTGTTATTATTATATTGTTATTAAAGATTAACTTTGCTTCTTAGGATGTCACTTACTCTCCATGATTTGTAAATGCCCTGTGTTGGGTGGTGGGATGCAGCCTTCACAGGATTACATTAGGACCCTTAAAAATAACTTCTTCTTTGTTAAAAATCCATATGGAATTTTTAGGGTCTTGGGAAGTAAATTAATCATCGCTGTTATTGACTCAGAAAAAGAAGTTGTTTACGTCTACTGGGAGACAAAGTGGTACGCCTGCCCTTGGGAAAGATGTATAGAAGAAAGATTGGAAGAAGAGTGCAGTAAATATGAGTAAAACTGTCCAGACCTTTTCTTCATTGCACAAAAAAAATAAGCTGGATGATGTTTTATATACAGATTTGATTCTCACATACAAATGTTGCCAACAGTTTAAAATTATTTATACGGACATCTTGGTGCTCTGCAAGTGCATCTCAGCACATCATATATGTGGTATTATTGAGGACTACATTCCTTATTGTGTTATATTTACTTATGTTCAATAAATATTGCTTTATAAAGTCCAAAGAATAAAAATGGATTGCGAGAATTGCATCCAGTAAACAAAATAAGGAGTTGTACTGTTCTAATGCTCTGATTGGCTACAAATTGATGTAGTCCTCCGAATGTTCTAATGTTGTTATTGGCTAAAAACTAGTATAGCTCAAGTGGTTATAGGTTGATCACTGAATACTCTAATGCACTAATTGGGTACAGAATGGTCTAGTTATACGAGCCTTCTAATGCTCTGATTGGCCAGGTCTAACACTGATTGGCATCAGACTGGTTTAGCCCTGTGAATGTTCTAATGCTGTATTTGGCTACAGGCTGGTCTTACCATGCAAACATACTGATGCTCTAATCGGTACCAGTTAATGGGGCATGGACTGTTTTTAATCAGTTGTGTAAACATTTTCCAATTGTCGTAGGCTAAAGTTTGGTTCTGGCCCCACCCAACTTAACAGCTTATACAGTATATAAACCTGTAATATGCAACAGTTATATGATGGTTTAATCATTTAATGTGGATGTACTAAATGTGATCACTGTTCAAGAAATCTGCTACTGATGCAGGTTTGGTTATAGAACACAGCATGCACAACTTTTTGTTCTTTTTACAGTCTGGGGCAGTATATTCACCCTGGAGTTTCTAAATAGAAAAACGCAATTGACCAAATATGTCAACAATACTTAGGGGACTACTTTTAATCAAACACACTGTGATTTGTGGCCAGTTTAGCTAAACTATCAGAGCTATTAACCATTGCGGCCCCCCCCCCCCACCTGTGTTGGGACAGCTGCTCTGAAAAGCAGCTGTCCTGGCAAAGCCTAGCAGCTCCACTTTCACTGGCAATAGTAGTGGCAAAGGTTTATACTGCCGATTACCGTGTAACTACGCATGGGATACCTTAGGTCATGTATGCGCATTGTGTTCGCCAAAGCATCCCTCTTCACACTCAGCACCCACTTCCAGTAGGCAGGGACAGGCCATTTGAAGATGGTATTAGGTCCTACAGTCATGCCCAAAATGGTTTCGTTTTTAGAACTTGAAAAATAGCACAATCGCAATGTCTCCATACATTGATTGGGGACTGCGGTATGCTACAATTTTGACAGTAAGACAGAAGCACACCACAGCCTGTATCTCCTGTGTTATAGGCTTTATATATAGCCTTTTTACCTAATTTAGTGGCAAGCATGCAGAAATGGTTCTTTGATTAAGCTGACAGCGAAAACCCGTGTCAGATTGACACATAGCACTCAACACACAGTATGTCTCATGCTTTTATAATGCTAATTGTCTCTAACAATATGTATAATATGGATTAATGCGATACAGTAACTTATTAAGTGACCACAAATCATTACAGCAGTTTTTCCCAACCTCAGTCCTCAAGGCACACTAACAGTCCATGTTTTTGTGATATCCATGCTTGAGCACAGATGGTTAAATCAAAATAACTAAGGTACTAATTAAGAAACCTGTGCTTAACTGTGGCTATCCTTAAAACCTGGACTGTTATTGTGCCTTGAGGACCGTAGTTGGGAACCCCTGTATTACAGGCTAAGTGCTACCTCACTTAATGTCCTACAGGATATTCCAATTTATATAATACTATAAGGGCATGCTATTAGGATAGTGTTTTACTGTGCTCCACCAATTGCCACAAATTTAGCATTGTTTAATTGTCCATGCTGGTGATTATAGTGCCGCTCCGACTGCTGATTGATACTAATAGAAATGTGTTACAGTGGTACCAATTTGCAGGAGAAATAGCAACATAATGATACACTTGTAGCACATCATTAAGCTCTATGGTGCATATTATAAGCTACCATTGAGGGATCACAATTGGTATCTGTGGTACTATGGTACATTTGTAATGCTAGGTTGTGGCAATATAATCATTTCTCACCCTTGAACCTCAAATATTAGAGGTTTATTTGTAACTGACCATACTCTCATAGGATATCAGTGGCATATGCTATAGCAACATCAATTGCAATTGATATCCTGAACAAGGGTACATTCACAACCTGGTTCAACTATTACAGCCAGCACCACTATATTAAGCCTGTATTACTTGAAAATAGGACAAAATCTAACTTCTAGGTCACCTTGTACCCATATATAGTATTAAGGAACTGTCCATTGCACATTTTTTGGGACAGCATTACTATTGGAGAATGGATGTGCATAGAGTATTAATCACAACAGTCACAATTCTTAGAAACAATTGCTTTTTAATTCACTTAAACATTTAAATTTAGTTTGCTAGCCATTTGAGGAATCAAATAATAAAAGTTATATTTTAATATAGAATATACTGTAAACTGGATCCCTGGAAGAGTTTATTGCAATTGAATAAATCAGTCTGTGAGTGCCCCAGAGAGAGAGGAATAATGTTGCTGCTTCTGTTTTGATCACCAAGCCTGAAGGGCTTGATAAATATGCCCCTTTATCATTTATATGATTAATTGACCATTACATATTTTCGCCATGTAAATTGAAAATGCAAAACATTTTCGAGATTATCCATAATGCAACTATATTCTTAGATATCTCATCTGCTGTATTAAAATTGTTTGTACAACTTGTGTGCCAGAGTATTAAATATATTCACAATAGCACATGGAATGCAGGCAGGACTATGGTTACAATTGTAATGTAATGAAACAAATATGTATTTAGATGTAACTATGGTTATGCACTCTGCCACACAGGGAACTCTGTAGCATTAAATGGTTGAATGGTGTAATGGTTAGCATTACTGCCTCACAGCACTAAGTTTGTGGGTTTGATTCCCACCACGGCCCTACCTGTGTGGAGTTTGTATATCCTCCCTGTGCTTGCGTTGGTTTCCTTCGGGTGCTCCGGTTTCCTCCCACGTTCCAAAAATATACTGTCAGGCTAATTGGCTCCCACAAAATTAACCCCTAGTGTGTGTGTAGATGTGGTAGGGAACATAGATTTTAAGTCCCACTGGGGCAGGGACTGATGTGAATGGCCAAATATTCTCTGTAAAGCTCTGCGGAACATGTGTGCGCTATATAAATTACTGGTAATAAATATAAGATTAAAATGCATTAATTTTTACCACCATTACAGTGCATGTAAATGGGTCAGTGATGTCCCCAGGGCTCTGGGCGATGGAACCGCTCACACACACCTAGTTATGGCCCTAGCTTATACCCAATAGCATAGGATGTATTCATAATGTCAACACCACAATATTGACAGTTAAGATATCAGCATTGTTCAAATGTCTAAATGTTGGCATCTGCAGATTCTGCAGGGAACCAGTCAGTTAGGGTTAGGCTGCGACAGGGGAGGGTTAGGAATAGGCATGTGGGGGGGGGGGGGTTAGGGTTTGTCAACAGGAGGGCAGATTAGGGTTAGGCACTAGGAGCAGGGTTAGGGATATACTCACGACCGGAAGCACCATAGGATGAGACAGAAGTTATCAAGACATCACGCCAGACCTGGAGGTGACTGTGTGAGCCACAGAACCCGCCGTACCAGGTAAGTCACTTCTAGACCACCAAGGACATTTTGTTGACATTCTAATCATGTCGACATTTCAGCAGTGTAGACATGATGAATGTCGACATTATGACAGTGTCAACATTCTGATGTCGACACAAAATATACCATACCCTAATAGCATTGTTACATGCTTTTTGGTTTCTTTGCAAATTTTATGGTCTCTTCTAGCTTTGTTCAATGTAAGCTAAATGCATCAATGTCAATACAGTGACCTCCAATGACCTTGTGAGTGCAGTATTGAGATACGGCTGGTGGATCCTCACCACTAATATGGTTTATTCTCATTGCAAATCTGTTTACAATTCACCATTGTCGTAATTCTGCTGCACTTTCCATAATATAATACCTTTTTAATGATACACCTGAGCTCAGGGCCAACCCATTGATGCCCCAAGCAAGATTCTAGCTGTGGTGCCACCTTACCCCCCCCCGCCCCTGTCCAAGGAAATCGATGTAAAAGCAGCATCGCCCCTAGACCTTACTATGATTGAGAGAAAAATATTTTTAATAACAGGAACAAAAAAAAAAAGAGGGTCCAATTGGAGAGCGGCAACCAAATAAAATGCACCACTCTGCAACCTGGGACTGGCATAGTTACCGGACCATGAACCTGGGTAACAACAGGGTTTATATCAATATACCCCATATTTCCTTCCTGCTTAGCAATGTCTGATTGCATGTTATATAACTCAAAATTGCCAGCATATTACACACTAATTGACATGCATGTAATAAAGTCTCATATAATCAGGATTATTATATAACTAACACAACATACAGTGCAAAATACAGTATGTGGCACTGGAACAACTCCTAGGGGTATATATTTACTAGAGTGCGGATTTTTAGAATTGGAGATGTTGCCCATAGCAACCAATCAGATTATAACTATTATATTCTATAAGGTGCTAGATAAATGTTAAGTAGAATCTGATTGGTTGTTATGGGCAACATCTCCACTTTTAAAAACCTGCACTTTAGTAAATATACCCCCTAATGTCCAGCATGTAATACAGCCCACCTCACCTGCTTATAATAGAGATCAAATGTCAAGCGTATTATACATCCCCAATAACCAGCATTATATACCCCTAAGTTACCGAGCAAATGACCAGATACACACCGTCTGGTCTGCAACGTAAATTGTCAGCTGACAAATAGACTTATATTGGGCCTGAAATATGCCGCATGCATTCGGAGGATTTTTCAAGCTGCGAATGTGTCCGAGCTGCACTGCACATGTCCCGATGGTTACCGCTGAGAGCCGCAGAATGAATTTGGGCACAGAGATAAACCGTTTCAGTGGGAGTTTCTGGGTGGTAACATGGGCATGGCTAACCAGGCGCGGACATGTCACGGTCAGCGATTGCCGCAGTTGCACTGACACCGGCGTCCATGTGTAGATGGAGATTCTGTACCTCCAGTGTTCGATGAGCAAACGATGGTGCGGCCAATAGTGCATGTTAATGTGCACATTGGCGAACTAAGGCCACAGCCAGTGGACGTCTCTATATGAAGTCCGTCGACTGTAGCATTAGCATAAAAATACATTCGTACTGCGGCAAAAGACGTAGTTGCACCTCTAAATCAGGCCCATTATGTTTTTTATTTTCAGTTTACTTTGTATGTCTGTGTACATTCTACCTACATATTATATGTGGAAAAGAATGTTGAAGTTCAGCAGGAGTTTGTATATCCATCAGGCACTTCATTAGTCTGTACGGGGACAAATCTCGACTCCCCAAGTAGTGTGCAAAAATCACCTCTATCAGATTATTAAGTAATCAATGTTTACTAAATATTCAAATAACTCCTATATTCCCCCCAATGGTACAGCTAACAGAATGAGGGTGTGACTGATACATGATGTGTAATTTTTAAAAGAAGTGAGACATCTGTCTTTTAAACACATGTTCACTTAGTAATCTTCCGTCACAGTCCAGTGATTCATTATCTCTATGTATATACACTGAAGAAAAGAAAGCAGAGCTTGAATAATTATTATTGTATCTGTGGTCAAAGTGCCTCTATATCACGGACTGTAACATTAACACAGGAGATCTCAACAATCTGGAGAACTTAAACAGTAACCTAAACAGTAACCACAAAACTACATAATACCATTTCAATGTTCATTTAATAAACTTCTGTTCGATCCCCATATTTAAAGTATATATTTTTTTTAACATTCCTAACGACCAAAACACAGCCTAAGCAGGGTTACATCACATTTTTGTTATCAGGAGGTTTTTTTTTCTATGTAAAGGCGTCAATACTCAGAAAAAAGTGCCACTTAAAGTTACCAATTGATACAACATTTATAGTTACCGCCATACTTTGGATAAGTATTCAGACATTGATTTTTTTCAATGATGAATTTATTTCACCAGATTTCTGAAACTAGTTATCAGAATTAAATTAAAATAATAATAACAAAAATGCTGGTACTCCATACTCCAGAGTACCACCGCAATAATTAACTTGTTATCAGTCTTCATCTCTATATGTCCTCAATCTTGAAGTGGGTGGACCATCTATAGATGTCTTTGCCTATAGAAGCCTATGAGCTTATTTTCGCAAAGTGGCCCGGAATTGAAGACATTGCCAGGACAGCTTGGTATCACAGAGCTGTCCTGGCAGGAAGAAGAATGAGGAATACGGTGAATGTTCCTTCAGGTAAGTAGGTGAAAATATCCCTTAATGACATCTGCATTATGAATGCATACTAGTACATCTCGCCAGGGGCGTATTTATAATGGGTGCAAGGTGTGCAGGGCCCCTAGGTCCATGGGGGCCCACACTGCACACCCTTTCCGCAGATACCGGCATGCTGCTCTGCAACGCCGGACCTGCATCTGAGCCGCATACATACAAAGTGTACTAGGCACTGGGATTAGTACTTTTGTCACAAAGAAATTGGTACAGTCGCAGATTAAGCACAATGATACGTGGCATGAAGCATTTTGTAGCAAATCTTCTTTGTTTGCCTTTTTACACATAATAGAGTCGCACACAGCAGCTGCACGCAATGCCAGCGCCAGTGCCCAGGGTACCCATGCTTTGTCATTTTGTCCCATTAGTGATGCGAATAAGATGCATATTTTGTGAAAAGTCTGTGGCGACATTCATGGTGCTGCATTGTTGCAAATGCTATGGTGCGCCAAATGAGGGGATCTGGCATGATTTGGGGATAGATGTATGTTGACACATCTGTGTACAGTCATAAGTGCCCTTCAAGAGGTCAACAGTTTCTGGTAGATAGTTTACAATGTTCAGTATCAGGGGCAGATTAACGGGGGGCGACAGGGGTGGTCGTCCCTGGGCCCCCACACCTGAAGGGCCCCCACACCGATAGGGATTAAGGTGAACCGGAAATGACGGAACCAGTTCTGCCTCCTCCGGCCAACCTAACCCCAGCACCGCAGGGAGGCTCCATTTGCCAGGCGCCCACTGAGATTGTAACCAGCGGGCGCCCGGCTCCCTCCCCGCAGTGCTCCGGCTTCGGCTCACGTAGTGCACTATGGGAGAGGTGTCATGACGTCTCTCTCATAGTGCAGAGGAGCAGCCGAGCAGACTGGATATGGACGGAGCTTAAGGTAAGTATTATCTTTTTATTTTTGTGCAAGCAGCTTTTCTACTGGGGGCATTACTCGGGCAGGGGTACAGGGGGCATTACTACTGGGGCCACTACAACAGGGGGCATGACTACTGGGGGCATTACTACTGTCGCATAACTACAGGGGTATTACTACTGGGGGCATTTATACAGGGGGCATTACTATTGGGCACGACTACTGGGAGTATTGCATAGGGGATACTGCATAAGGGGCACCACTCCTGGGGGTACTACTACTGGGTGCACTGCATAAAGGGCAACACTACTGTGGGCTCTGCATATGAGGCACTACCACTGTGGACACTGACACTACTGGGGTCCCCATTGCGCATACCCCCAGTTCGTCACATTTAATAGGGGCCCCTACATGTTTGTTGTCCAGGGGCCCCCACAGACCTTAATCTGGCCCTGTTCAGTATACAGGTAAAAAGTGTCTCTTGCAGGCCAATATATATCATCCAATATCTAGTACACAAGCTTCTAAATCTAGTCCTGTACACATTAGCAGATGCCTACATTGTCACGCTATTGATGAGCCTGTAAAGTATTTGTTTCTGGGAGAGATATGCAGTATGGAGCAAGTTGGAGTTTAGTAAATAAATGGAAATGGTTATTTATGGGATGTTATTTGTAAACAGCATCTCCAACTATCACTAATACAGTGTAATTATTGGCACGGATTGCCAGAAACTCTCATTTCTCTGCATCTGGATTACAGCCGCCGGTGATAATATTGTTCTACTTGGGTGGTCTGTGCTTTAAGGACAATTTTTCATGAAGGATTGCAGCTGCTTGAGGTCTTAGTTAAGTGGCATCTGGAGGATATGAGTGATATTAAGGTGTCATGTTTAATATCTCTCACATATCAATAAGTAACAGCCTGGATATGGCAATACAGAGAGGTGCTAAATCTAGTGTGAATTAGGAATCTGGAACCATGTTGCATAGTATATGACACATTGGCATTTGTCAGAATTTTTTTCAGTATCTTGGAAAAAATGTCTTGTGTCAGCAAAATCTGCTCATTTATATTTTAGGTGTAATTTATGAAAGACAAGAAGAACCCTTTGAGCTTGCCCCATCTGTCTGCCTTTTGTGTGCTTAGGGTCTGATTCAGAGATGGATGCAAAAGATACCACTATTACGTCTTTGTACTCAGCGGCTGGTATTGAGAAACCCACCTGCAGCGTTTCTGATCTGCCTCTTGTGTACAAGAACACAACCATCGGTAGCACATCGGTCAATCATCACACTTTTGAGTAACCCTATGATTAGTCAGAATGGCAACTCAGATACTGGACCCTTTGCAGTTTGCATACAGGATCACAGTCACAAGCTGAGACATGCCTTGAAAGCGATCGTTAGACAATCCAAGCGGTCGTTAGGAATCCACCTCCAGTCACAGTGTAGCCAGTGCAGTCACGGACTGCAACTGGCTCACTAAAGTAGCGGATTTTACTGGGGGGGCTGCAGCCCTGTAGCCCCTTGGTAAAATCAGCCACTGCATCCCTGTATGAAACCATCACTTGTTCCCAGCTGCAATTTATGTTTTGCTTATGGCTACAATTTTGTCCTCTCAGATATTTTCGTATAAAGTGGAGCTTCAACATGTCTGTCAGGTTTCAAAGCTGGAGAAAGGGACAGTGAGCGTTGCTTAATTAGATAGCACAACATAATGTGTAGCATAATTGATTACAGTTATACTAATGAGTAATGACAATTTAGTCCATTTAGTTACGGGTTGGGTATGGGATCCCGGCAGTCGGGATGCCGCTGGTCAGAATACCGACAGCAGCATCCCGACAGTCAGAATCCCGACACCATCAGGCAAGTACCCTAACGCTAACCCTTACCCCTACCCCTCCCCGGTGCCTGAACCTAACCTCCCTCTCCCCGCACCCTAAACCTAACCTTCCCCCCCTTAGTGCCTAACCTTAACTCTCCCCTTAATGCCTAACCCTAACCCCGAACTCTATACCTAGCCCTCTCCTTAACCCCAGATACTTACCTTCAGTATGCTGGCAGTTGGGATATTGGAGCCGGGATCCCTACACTGTTGGGATTCCTGCGCCGGTATTTTGACCGTCGGCATCCCACATGCTGGGATGCTGACTACCTCCCTTCCAGTACATTGTATGCCAGAGGGCTTTTAAGAAATTAGTGGGCCTCTCTACAGGTTTCCGCTCCCCTTCCACTAGCACCGCCAATTTTCCATACTGCACCCATTGGCCTGGGCTGAGATCTGACTCCTCCTGGACCTCCAATTCTCATAGTCGTCTACAGAGTCCAGAGTAAACTGGTCACCTGACTCCCTGGTCCAAGGAGTCAAATGATATCAGTCTGTACCAACTGTCTGGTGCAGAATAGAAGGCGAGGAGAGGAGCCAGAAATTCACACCAATGCAGTAGTAATAATGGAGGAGCAGAGATTATCACCAGTTAAAAGTAGTTCTGGCAGCAGTCACTGCACACCATGCACCATTTATAGAAATACCCCTGCCTACCGTAGATCACACCTAACAGGGTAGACGAACCTTATTTATATAGGTGGTAGACAAAATGTACAAAGAAGGTTCAACAAGTAGGGTACAGATACTTTTCATTTATATTATAATTTTACTCAAATGGCTGTGCTTATCTTAATTTAATTTAGGCAGCCAAATGATCTATGATTACTTAATTGCAAATTTAAAAGTTACTTTATACAGTTACTACATAAGTCAAAACTGTTGACTCTATTCATTGCCCCTAAATTACCCGAATTTGCTCATGTAATTACTCATAGGTAATTTATGTGTATCTAGGGTCTTAATTTTATACCAAGAAAGATTAGTGATGGGAGTGGAGCGGACTCTGTGTTACAATGCGACCAGAGAGCTGTGTGTGTATTTGGGGGGATACACACATTTAAAATGCCCTCTAATAAAAGAAAATTCTTGATCTGCCCCTGACTCAAGCTTTTGAGTTGTATGAATTGTATATTCTGTAGTAAATTGAATTTGAACACAGACCAGACATGCTGACAAGTAGTTGACAAATGACTCGGAAGCTCCGGACAAAATCAGTAAAAGAGAAGCTACCAATTTGCTAAAAAGCCTGGCGTTAACACGTCCCAAATGAAAATTTAATCCAGAGACAATCCCCTATAATATCCTTAATGTAAATAATTTACTCTCACAGTTTTAACTGAGGAAGATTAATGTACTGACGTAGAGCGTGGAAGTGTTTCGTTGAGTAACACGAAGGAGAACATCCTACTGCTCAGTATCCTGATCTTTTCTATAGGATATACTTGGCTGAGAAAGAAACATGAATGTCTGATAAGAGCTTTTTAAACCACTTATTTTAGTCTTGCTCACTTTTTGGGGGGGAGTGCGGGGGATGTTAAGACGGATGGTAATTGGTTGTAGTCTCTGAAAAGAATAATGTATGAGTAGGGGCTTTAAGTGTCTCCTTGACAAGTATCTACCATTGCGTCTACGATTTATGGCTCCATAGCAGGGCTAGTTGAAGCTTTTATTCCAGCCGCTAGGGTTACAGGGCGCGGGCTGTGGATGGCTGGAAGCTGTTTAGTCTCCTTGTTACCTCGTTTTAGCACTGGCCAGAGAGCCATCTAAAGTTTCAATAATGAATAATTGCACTTTTAACTTGCTATCATCATTTGTCCTACAAGCATTGTTGTCCTTGGAGAGTGATCAAGCTGATGGAGGAACGTCTGGCATATGGTGCATCAACATCTTCCACCTCTGCAGCTGTTCAAATTAAAGGCACAGTTCCAGATATGGGGCGCAGAGCGCAGGGTGGTGTAACAATACTTGCAGTGCCATAAGAAACTCTGACATTGATAAGGGCACAAATGTCTCGTTCATATTACAAATGATTAATGTGAGTAGTTCTGTTAAATTACCAGATAATGTTATGGTCAGCAATGTAATGGTGAATTATTAATTCAGGGTTATTGCCTCTTTATTTATTTATTTATTTATTTAATATCCAGTAATTTTGTAGAAATGTACAGCACAAACGTCTGTTATAGCGTAATAATTATGGTGGACCCTTTCCACTTTGATTATAAAATGCTTCTCATCCAGTTCAGTTACAGACAACTTGCGGAAAATACCAAAAAAGCAAACTGTATAAAGCAAGTATTTTTTTTTATTAAATGTTTATGGAAATTATTCTGACACCTAGTTTATAGATACATAATTTTTTGTGCATTTGACTGGGGTTAAAGTTGTATGCATTCTTTAAAGCATACTTGCCAACTCTCCCTGATTGTCAGGGAGACTCCCTGAAATAGTAGCAATCTCCCTGTCTCCCTGAAGAGTCTAGTAATCTCCCTGATTGCACCTTACCTCCATTATGAAGTTGTTATATAAAAAAAAAACATATATACATTTAAATGGGATAATTACCATTAGTATAGTTTCCTTGCATTGGTTATAATACACAGTGATCCATATGGATACATATATTTACTGAAAAGTATCAATGTGTTTTCATCAACAAGTAGATCATACTGAGCAAAAACAGCTGCTTTGGGGCTCATTTACATTTGTAAATGAATTTTATGGTACGCCTCCCAGATGTAGAAGTAACTGTCCACTTTACCGCCATGCTCATACAGTAGGTGTTGCTTTCACAATCTCCCTGAAATGCTTTTTCAAGAGTAGGCAAGTATGGTTTAAACTGGTTATACTGTACACTGTGTGATGTAGGTAGGGACAACTTCTACATTTCTCTATGTTGAAATAAATTGGGAGGGGCAGACCACAAGTCGTATCTGACCATGTAAATGGTATGAGCACTCAGTAGTGATGCGAGTCCCCTGTCATATGCAGCAATATATATTCTCTATGAGATGAATTTCATTAGTCCAGATTGTTTGTCTTGTTATTGAAGGCCATGTGATAAAACTAATATGATCTGTTTAGTTTTGATAATTTATACAAACATTTAAAATAATGCTTAAGCAAAATGGGCTCGTGAGTGCAAACTTATGTTATAGAAATGTATATGTTGTTCGCAATGTATTCTGGGCCTCAAAATTGTCAACGATGTCAGTGGTCATTGGGCCTGATTCAGAGAAGGGTGTATGCAGGGAAGAGACTGTGCAATACCGTCCAATTAAATGCAAATGCAGCAGGAGGTGTCTGTAGGAAATAGAAACCTCTGTGGAAACATCGGAGATCAGAGTGCATCAACCGATGGCCATGATGGTTGCGTCTTTGACCATACTGCCTAAGATGAAGCCTACTCAGCCTTACAGTCCGAACTGGACAGCTGGGTCCAGGACGACTGCGGCAATGAAGACCATGGGCTTGGCAAGCCTCCAAAAGGGGGGGGGTGACATGCCCCTATTTTGGAGAATGGTCCTTGTGTCCACCCCCCAAACGTTGCAACATATGACTAATGCTGCAGTTAAGTGGGTGCTGTGAACAATGACGCAGAACGGGTCCTGCACATGTGCAGACCCCCAACAATCGGAGATGTACGCAAATCATGTTTGCATACATCTCTGAATCAAGCCCATAGACTCCTACATCACTCATGGCAAAAACTAGTGTGTGCAGGGCTCTGTGGGCATCACCACTGCTGCCCCATGGTACCTGCATGTGGCTTGCAGGGTGACATAAAGCCGTTACGCTGCTTACCTCACTGCTTGGGGGCATGACATTTAAATTTAAAACCTCGGGAATGGAAGAGGAAGGCATGGTTGCATTGGATGCGACCATGTCAATGAAAACCCATCTAACAGCATTTGCATCCCATGTGACCGTGCCAGTTAAGTGGTTAAGCAGAAACGTTTACCTGGAAGAAAATTTTTAACTGCTTTTTTAAAAGTCACGTAAATGTAACTTTATTACAATATTTTTGTGTAGAGTTTTTTATTTTTAGCATCTTAATATGTTAAGTTGTAGTTACCACCCATACACAGTGGAGGCAGCAAGGTTACCATTGTTTTATTGTCACATTTCTGGTAGAGATGTGTAGTTTAGTTTGCCTAAAAACCGAACACATCCGACTTCTCAGGTGACAGCTCAGATTACTTTTGTGGTTCTGAGTAGTAACCAAGTCCCGGCTCAGTCCTGCTGCAAGTTCAGAACTCGGATTTAAAAAACAAATGTCCAGTTTTGGATTGTATGATTGTAAACAGGTCCAAATTACATATTTTAGCTGTTTATATCAATTTTAAAGAAATCCAAAACCGAATCAAAACATTTCAGGGTGGTTTTGCCAAAACCAAAACAAGGGAGTCCGCACACATCTCTAAGTTCTGGACACGGACCTTTTACTATCAGATTTTAGTTTGGATTTCCTGTTTTGCAATTACAAAATAAAGCGAGAAGGTTGTACAATCTTGCAACTGGCATTGTCACTTTTCTTCTATGACGTGCCTTTAGTATACTTGCCGGTTAAATCATACAGTATATACACTTTGCTTGCTAATGCTGTTTATTTGTAGTGTTGCAGTGTATTATTGTGTTTTTTACATTAAATACTGTAACTATCCTCACAACCTCAAATCGAATTACTGTTAGATATTTTTTCTATTTCATTTCTTTAATTTGATAACAATGTATTTAGATAACATTACCCGCTGTTTTTTGTCCCCACAGCCTCTTCTGACAAGATGAGCTTGCCTTTGACTTCTCCCCCTCTCTGCTTCTTGTGTGCGCTTCCCTGCCTTACAGTGCCGGATCGCCTCCCAATTCCTGCGCAATTCACCACCGCACATCTACATGAATAGACCTCTTGACCTTCTGTTTGTGGTCCACGGCTGCCCTGGGCCCCATGCTGTGTCTCATGCTGCACAGTGGGGACTGCCTGGACTTGTAGTTTAAAACAGCAGTTGCTGCAGCCATTGTAGCACCCCTGGCAGGGCTGTATCTAGACTTTTTGGTGCCCTGGGCCAGAAAAAGCATTGGCAACCCCCCCTACCCATTTTTCATTTAGGGATATAAGACGTGGGCCCGAAAAATGGGTATAACAAATCTGATTTGTCACTTAGAATGATGAAGGGGTAACTATCCAGTTGTACCTCTGTTATCCAGGAGAAATCAATGGCTGCAATGACGATACACAATAATTATGCAGTATAACTCACCTGCTCTAGATGTAGGAGAGCGCTGGTGAAGTTGCACTTGCAGCAGGATTTGTCCATTAAAACAGCCATGCACAAGCCTGGAGCCGGCAGCGTAGATCACCAACTGAAGATATAGTAAGAGTGCTACTTGTAGTGTATATGCAGCATACGGTATATCAGCGGCGGGGAAATCACTCACCGGCAAAGGTACTTGAAGTGTGCTGGTAACACCTAGGTCAGGAATTGGTGGCTGGGTTCAGGGTTGCCATCAGAAATTGTGGGGCAGATAGCTCTATGTGTAAGGTGTCTGATTGCCATGTGAGAGGCGATAGGTTTGAGTCCCAGGTGTGGCAGTATTTTGAATTGTGTGTGTTAAATAAAAGAGGATGTGACTGAAGGTGCTTGGGGATGTTGTCAGATGGAGGGGGAGATGGCCAGGGAGTAGATAGGGTGGGGGGGCAGATGTCGGGGGTAACAGAAAAGGAAGCTACAAGTGAGGATGATTATAAACAGAAAATTGATAGGCCTGAGCAGTGCCCCCGGGGAGGAGACGGCCAGGGAGGAGATGCCGGGGGTAAAAGAAAAGGAAGCTACAAGTGAGAATGATTATAACCAGAATATTTACATGCCCGAGCAGTGCCCCCTGCCCTGCAGTGCCCTGTGCCATGGCATAAGCTGCACCACCCTAGTTAAAACCCTGACCAATGGTGGCTACATAATTAACATTTAACTTCCAGGATTAAGTTTATTCTGGACAGAGTTTATGATTACTGTACTGTTCGGAGCAAACCAGAGTGGGTGGTAACCCTCTTAGGCAGCCATTTTGTAGGCTGAATAAAATTAGATTTGGCCTGTGACAAGTGCATTTTCATAAGAAATATAGGAGCAGTGTAAAGAAGTAGCATTATTTTCAGCGGCTGCAGTTTGACAGATCCACCCACAGAAAGCCCATGGATCATCATGGGGGAGATGTACGTCAGTTTAGAGGTGGTGTTTGTAAAATGACAGTTATAAGCTGATAGGTTGGTACTTTATCTCCGTCCACTTTATCTCTCCAAGGGCTCTATTTATTAACAATATTTTTACTAAAATAAAGTGAAAAAGGGTGTTTTCACACTCTTTTGACATTATTTTATTATCACCTATAGTAATTACAGGGCAATTGGAGTAGAATTCGTAAAATTCTACTCCAACCCCTAAGTATCACTTATTTTTAGTAAAGCAGATTTCCCATAACTGTAATGGGAAATGTGATCCGACCAGAGTTACTAAAAATAAAATGTGAGAAAACACCGGGGAAAGCCCTGTGATAATAACGCCACCTGGAGGTGGCGTTATCCAGGGTCTCCCCCGGTTACCGGACTCCTGTCCTGCTCTAACGGGGAGAACAAAGCACGAAGTCGGTCCCAGTAATCAGCTGTGTGGTCTAAACAGACCGCAAGCTGATAATTACTTACCTGACTCCAAGGACCGGTAGTCGGGCCTCCAGTGATGACTCCCCTCCAGTCAGCTGGTCTCCCATAGTGCACTGCTGCCCGGTCATCAGGTGATCGGGTCCCAGTGCAGTATGGGAAATCACCTGACCGGAGGAATGGAGAACATCACCGGAGGCCCGGAGCATGCAGGTAAGTGTAATTAAGGGAGAGGGGGGTCGCGGGGGTCTGTGATCGCAGGGGGCGGGGCTTAGCGCCGGGGGGGTTAGCAGCGGTGACCGGTCGGCGCATGCGCGGACACTTAATCACGGTATTTTGTGCGAAAATACCGTGATAAGGCTCCCGAAGGGGATTCGCAGGGACAGAGCTTTATCGCAAGCTCTGTCCCTGCAAGGGATTTGTAGTAAATCCCTGTGATATTGCCTGAATTCGCAATGCGAATTCAGTCGTTAATATCACACTACAATCTGCATTCAATATGCGGATTGTAGTAAATAGAGCCCCAAGGCTTAGTACATAGACCCCTAGGTACATCTTCCCCATAAAGAGATGTGTGATACTGCAGGGGGTTGGCAGTGATTGGCCATTAGTTTTTCAATACACGAATTGCATCTAATGGGAGCGTGTGTGTATCATCAGGCTCAGGATGATGGGAACTCAATTGTCCACCTGCAAAGTAATATTTCACTGTCACTGTGGGATAGAAGCAATTTAGAAGTAATTATCCAGTCTAAGCTAAATTGTATCGTATGTTTACAAGGGAATTAACAAATAAAGCTTAATTTCAGCATTTATAAGCAGCCTTATTGTATCACTATGGTGACAGGCTGTCTTAAGGGGTGGAATCCAAAAACATTTAAGTAGAGTACTAACTCTGAAAAGAAACAGGATCATTTCATCATTATCCATGCATTAAAGTGTACCTGCAGCTTATTCACAGCAGAGCTGGAAACACACGAGGCCGACGGTCGACCCGCCAACCTAACAAACGCTTGGTAACTGCATATACACTTACCAATCGTCTGTCAGAGTTGACATCACAACTGGGTGGGAATTTGAAGTTGCTCGCCAAGTTGAGAAGTCAATCACCACCGGGTCCATGTGACCTAATCGGTAGGTCGCCCGTACATGAAAGTATCTGCTGTTTTGCAGGGCTGATCCAATATGTCTGTGAACGGCGTCGTTCACAGACATATCGGGGGGTAAACACTCGCCGACGTGTTCGTAATATTATATTGAATGGCCAATATATCGCCCAGTGTGTACCCAGCTTAAAGGCAGCCATTTTATGGGCTAAACCGATATTCATAAGAATACAGCATTTTGTGAAATTACAGGCTTGATATTCGTTCAGACCACAAAACAGCTGCTTTCACTAGATGAATCTGCGCTCCCAGCGCTGCGACCATCGCTTTGCAATATTGGACATTGCTGGCCAGCTGAGTAAGCCGCATGGACGCAGATCGTGGCCTTAATATTCCCAGAAAATGGGGGCGACGTGCCCCCGTTACCGGGAATGCAGGCCGTACCTGCACTGTAAACGCTCTGCCTGTCAATCTGGCAGAGGCATACAGGGACCTGCGTGTGATCACATTCGCAGAACAGGTCCTGTGCACACGCAGACCCAATACCTCCAAGTGGCCCAAGCCAAACCCAGATCCACCCATGTACAGTCCAAATGAAAATCAAGACTGTTGCAGGAAAATCTGGACTGTTCGAAGATATGTCTCACACTACTGTGCTATCAGTCATTGTAGGCTAATGAAAGCTTCATTCTGTGTTGGGAACAAATTACCAATGAATTGTGTTTGCATTTGCACAGACTCTGCTCCCAGGTAAAGAGCCTGGAGCTATTAAATTAGAGACCTGCAATCAACCCACAAACAGCCCTGCACAGCTCAAAGGTTTCTCCACCCAAACATGAGTGTGTGGGGCCATTATGTCAGTTAAAATAATATACTTAAATGTACTTATTCTTGATTATGGATTTCAGCTGAGATCCTCCAGCGGTCTGGGGGTGGCGGACGGGAGACAGCGGATGGGGGATATGGGGGGGTTAGGACAGAGAGCGGAGCAGGGCGGAGGCAGTGTTCTTCTTAGGTCTGGTGCTGGGCAGGATGCCAGACTGTAGAATGGGTACTCTAACTTTCACCCGGAAAGGAGCGTGGCCATGAGAAAAGGGGACATGTCTTTGAGGATGCGCCCCCTTTTCATTACTCCTGGGGGCGTGCCCGGAACTTACGGACATGCCAGGCTGCCCCCAAGCTCTCCCCTCTCTGTGAATAGATGGCATGCGCAGGCAGTGATCACTGCACCACTATTTTTCCCACCCGCGGGACACTGGTCCACAGGTGGGGATAGCACCCAGTATGTTGTCTTAGCGGGGTGCCGCCAGAAGGGCAGGGCGCATTCTGTCCTTTTGAAATTGGGCAGGGCGCGGCACCTCGCTAAGACGGCCCAGCAGGAATGCTAGAGAGCTTAGGACAGAGCAGAAAAAGGGGGTGGGGTGGAGGAACAGGACGAGCAGCAGTCAGGGATGGGGATTGGGTTGGACAGAGTTGGGTGCAGTGGAGCGGATGGGGGCAGACTGAGATGACCAGGCATATGATGGGTCCTTCTACTAGTAATATAATATTGTTATTAAATACATTTAAACAGACATGTATGATACAATATTGGGTCCTCTTATGCAATTATGGGTTTTCCTAGCTGTTACCTTTAAGACATGAATCACTCAGATATATTGTGTATTTGTAGGAGCACATTATGGGCCTGATTCTGAGTTGGACACTGCCACACCTGTGTGTGCCTCTTCTACTGATATGTTAGGCGAAAGCTGAATAGGCTTTTAGAATAGATAAGAGTCCTGGGTTTTTTGATGATAG
This sequence comes from Taudactylus pleione, assembly GCA_031769625.1. Classification (NCBI taxonomy): domain Eukaryota; kingdom Metazoa; phylum Chordata; class Amphibia; order Anura; family Myobatrachidae; genus Taudactylus; species Taudactylus pleione. The sequence continues at coordinate 15,505,459 of JAUIMM010000012.1, read as the reverse complement.
TCTGGTGTGACAGCATTGTTGCTAGGCAGAATAGCTGGATGGTTGGGTCATGTGTTGGTTGTCTGGCCAATGAGTGTTTTTTGGGTGTGTTTAATGTGGATGTATATAATAGTGGATCTGCATGGGTTCAGCCTCTTTTATATTCTGAATTTCCAGTGGTAAGTACTGTAGTGTGCATGCTTGTCTGTCCCTGCTTGTCTTTCCTGTGTAGTGATAGTACACTGTGCATCTTGTCTTTCCTGTGTAGTGATAGTACTCTGTGCATCTTGGCTGTCCCTGTGTAGTGATAGTACTCTGTGCATCTTGTCTGTCCCTGTGCAGTGATAGTATTTTGTGTACCTTGCCTCTCTCTGTGCAGTGATAGTATTTTGTGTACCTTGCCTGTCCCTGTGCTGTATTTCTCCTTTCGGTCACCATGCCCCGTCCTAAGAGGTCTTCCCCCCACCCCCACCGCTTAACTGAATTCTCTTGGCCACTTGGGGTCGTGGCTGCCCGCGCTTCTGAGTGCCGGCTTTCACCTCCCTCCCGGATCTCCACTGTCCCCCCCATGGCCTCCCTGCAGGTCTCAAGTGCGTCACCCGGTGCTTTCCCCCCTGGCTCACCTTTCCCTGGCACATTTGGCTCCCGCTGCAGCTGCTCCCGCTGCAGCTGCTGGACCCCATGTGACCACCCCTGCCACGTCCAGTTTGGCGGGTAGCTCCACCCCTTTACTGGACGCCAGCCTTGCCAGGTCCCTTAAGCTGATAAGGACCTCACTGCCCCCCCCCTCATGGCCCTCCGCCCCCGGTTATTGCAGCAGGCGCGGTGGCCATTTTACCTGGGGCTGCCATTTTGGGTCCCACCTCTCCAGTAGGACCCATTGCTTCTGTTATTGATTCTTTGGTGCCTCCCACTTCTCATGTTGCTGGAGCATCTCTGATGTCTGCTGCTCTGCCTGCAGGGGTTTATATGCTGCCTGCTCCGCGACCTTTGCCTCCTGTTGTTCCTTCTTTACCCCCTGTCTCTTCTTTTTCTGCCCCTCATGTTCCTCCTGTGTCCCTTGGCCTCAGGTATCTTGGCGTTCCCCCTCCCCCTTTTTTTTTCTTCTGTAGCTCCTGCCCCCCTCTTACTCTGTTTACCCCCCTCTTCCTCATTCCTCCCTGTCTCCTTATGGTTACCCGGTTTGGCCCCTTGTTTCTTATTCCAGTCATGCTCCCAGGCAATTCTGCCCCCCTCTTTTTCTGTTCGGCAGCGCCCCCCCCTTTTTGTTGCCACTCCTTCTCCTGTTCCTATTTCCCCTGTACCTCCCCCTCTGGCTCCTCTTGGTGTTGGGGTGCTTGGTGCGGCCCCGCACCTCTGACTTCCGTCCTCCCTCCTCCACCTGCCCTTTCTTCCGTGGTGCGTGGTCTGCCTTACTCTGCACAGCCTCCTCAGCCTCTCTTTCCACCCCACCACCCCCCTTTCTCCTCCACCCTCTTTTTCCGCAGTTCCCGTGTTGCCGTCTCACGACTCTTCTCTAGTTTCAGGTTTGCCATCAACCCCGGTTGCTAAGGATCTCGAAGGATCTGGTGCATCTGCGGTTCCTGCGCGCATTGAGGTGCCCCGGATGTCTGGCAGGGGGTGCTGACTCCATGTATTGCGCTAATACGGCGGTCCTTAGGGGTTTGCGCAAAAAGCATTAACAAAATAATCCACAAGGGGAAGTTTGTTGATTTTTTTCACTCTGACAGATGAGATGAAGAAGGGTTTAGCTCAGGCTAAGAAGCCGGGGGGTCTAGGCGAGGAAACTTATTGTGGTTATAACACCTGGCTCAAAGGGATGCTTATTTTTGCAGTTTGTTACCTGGAAACCCGCCAGGAGGAGCATATGAATGTAATCGGGTATATTTACTTGGTTCATGAAATGTTCTGGGAGTCGGCCGGGAAGGAGTATGATTTGCAGTTCCGTCACAAACAGGATTTGTCTTTTGGAGTTAAGGATGTGGAAGTTTGGCTCGAGGTTTCTCAGCAGCGTTGGCTTCCCTTGGATGTGGCAGCTCCCCCCAAGGGCTCTTTGCCTAAATCAGGTGGGATGGATTTGGCACAAGGAAAGTGCTTTGCTTATTACTCGAGGTGTTTGCGTGGCGCCTCCTGTCGTTTTTGTTACTCCTGTCACAACTGTGGTGGGAAGCACCCAGCCAAGGATTGCAGACACTGGTCCAGTCTCACGCCAGTTGAGCGAAATCCTAGTTAAGGCTAGGTTGCCCATTTGTTTGGCTGGGCTAGCTAAGTGGTTGTTATCTTATCCAGACAGAGAGTCTGCTGCCTTTCTTTTGCAAGGTTTTCAGTTCGGTTTTCGTTTGCCTATTGACGGGCTGCTTATGGTTAGGGCGCCCCACAATTTACGTTCCGCCAGGGATTTCAAGCCGAGGTTTCGTGGGGTAGGATGGAGAGCCCGTTTCCTTGTCCTCCCTTGCAGAAACTTTGTATCTCACCTTTGGGGGGTGGTCCCTAAGAAGGCTCCTGGGAAGTATCATCTCATTCCTCCTGGTAGTTCAGTCAACGATGCTATTCCTGAATCAGCTTGCAGGGTGGTTTACCAGTCCTTTGATGAGGCTTTAGGTCTGGTACGTGGTTTTGGTCCGGGCACTTTGCTTGCAAAGTTGGATATTGAATCTGCATTTCGGTTGTTACCTTTACACCCTGATGCTATGCAGTTTATGGATTTTCATTTCCAGGGCGGTTTCTATGTGGATAAATGTTTACCTATGGCCTGTGCGGTCCCCCTTGCCTATATTGAGAAGTTTAGTTCTGTTTTACATTGGTGCATATCTGCGGGCACTGGTCAGCCTGGTATTGCGCATTATTTGGACGACTTTCTCTTTATAGGCCCAGGAGAAAGCGAGGTTTGTACGTACCTCCTTTTTTCAGCTACTGTTTTGTTTCGAGTTTTGGGGGTTCCTGTTGAGCGTGATAAAACCGAGGGCCCTTCACCCTGTTTATCTTATTTAGGCATTGAGATTGATACACTAGCGGGTTGCTGTCAATTGCCATGTGAGAAGGTGCTTAAGTTACTTGAACAAATTGCAGTTTGTTTGGAAGCAGATAGCGTTAAGTTGTGGATGGTTCAGTCCTAGGTTTATTTAATTTTGCTTGCCATATTATCCCTATGGGGCGTGTTGTTTGTAGGAAGTTGGAAAGGGCCACGACCAGAACGAGTTAGCCTCATCACCATCTGCATTTGTCTTCCGAGATTAAGGAGGATCTGCGCACTTTGGGCCTCATTCAGACCCGCTCGCAAGCGGGTCGATGGTGGGGCACTGCGCACATGCGGTGTGCGCAATGCACTTGCGCGAGCCTAGGAGCGAGTGAGAATTCAGTCGCTCCAGGGCTTGCTACAAACAGGGCGGCTCGCCCCGTTTTGTAGGCGGGGAGGGATGGAATGCCTGCCATTTGAAGGAATGCCTGCCATTTGTGGGTGGCCCTACTGACATCACTTGTGAAGCTCACTGGGGCTTGCAGCAGAGGAGACCCTACCACAAGGGTCTCGTCGCAAGCCCGATGGTCGGTCTAACCGCGACCATCACCTGGCCGCTTGCAAAAGCTGTGGGTGGTCACTCACGGCTTAGCGAGCGGCCAGGAGGCCTGGTTAAAAAAAATTAAAAAATGGCCACCCTGATTCAGAGCGAGCGCTCGCTTTTTGTGAGCGCCTCTGAATCAGGCCCTTGGTCCAGTTTTTTGGTGCAGTTTAATGGCGAACGCATTTGGCCTTCTGCTCCGGTGTCTAATACTACTTTACAACTTTTCACCAATGCGGCTGGTTTTGGGGCTTTCTTTGATGGTGAATGGTGTGCTTCACCTTGGCCATCTGCTTGGCATACAGATGGTCTTACTAAGAACTTCTCTTGCTTGAATTGTTTCCTATAGTCGTAGCAATTGAGCTATGGAGAGACCGTTTGCATGATCAGCAGGTAGTATTCTGGTGTGACAACCTGGGGATTGTGCAGGCTATTAATAATCAGAGATCAGCCTCCTCGCCCGCTTTGTGTCTTCTCAGGGATTTAGGGGGTAATTCAGACCCGGTCGTTAGCGCCGATGCGCTCGGACCGGGTCGTGCGCATGCGTGAGACCCGCTACGACCGACAGCGCCGGTCGTAGTGGGTCTCGATCCAAAGGGGGCGAGCTGTCGATGTTGATTGACAGCTCTCCCCCCGTTTGGAAGGCGGGCCGGGGGGGAGGCAGCCCAAACGGAGGCGTTCCCATGGGAACGCCTACCGTTTGGGGGAGGCCCCACTGACATCACTAGTGATGTCAGTGGAAAGCTTCCGGCTCAGACAGAACCAGAAGCTCTCCGGGGCTTACGACAAGGGAGACCCTACCCTAGGGTCTCGTCGTAAGCCCCGATGGTCGCGATGATCTCTGACCATCGCGACCATCACCTGAGCGGTCGTTAGAGCTGTGGGTGTTAACCCACAGCCTAACAACCGCAACAGAGGTGGGCGGTCAGGATGCAAGCGGCCGCCCAGTTTCTGAGCGACCGCTTGCATCCTCCGACCGCCTCTGAATGAGGCCCTTAGTCTTGCGGTATCTGGAGGCTAACATTCACTTCTGGGCATGTCACGTCCCTGGAGTGAACAACTCTATTGCTGATGCTTTGTCCCGCTTTCAATTTGCTCGTTTCCGTTTGCTGGCACCTGCGGCTTTTGCAGCAGGGTTACCTTGCCCTTTTGTATGGTAGATTATCAGGCCAGCATAGAGGGACTGGTGCAGTGGTTGCTGGCTCCAGCAGCCCTGAAGGTTTATTCTGCGGCTTGGCAGGACTGGCAGGTTTTCTGTGTGCATGGTTCTGAAGCGAGTAAGTCTCCCACGGACATGCTCTCCTCGTTTGTTTGGGGACACTACCAATGTGGTCGTTCTAAGGATTCCATGACCTCGGCCCTGGTGGGAATTTCCTTCTTTAGTAAGTTGAAGGGGTTTCCGGACCCTTCCAACTCATTCCTCCTTTCCAAAGCTCTCAAAGGTTGGGCTAAGGATTTTCCAGCCAGGGTTGACTCTCGCAGGCCCATTGATTTGCAGCTTCTGGGCAGATTACTCAGTTGCATGGGCAGGGTGGCTTCTGATGATATGGAAGCTTCCCTGTTTCACTTAGCTTTTGCGGTTACGTTTTTGGGGCCTTCAGGGTCAGTGAAATTGTTGCAGCAAGTAAGGCCTCTATATCCACAGGGTTATTGTTAAGGGATATTGTTTTCCAGGAATCGTCCGAATATGTGTAGACTTCGGTCTTCCAAGACAGATCAGTTGAGCCGGGGCAGATGGGTTACTTTGCCTATGCAGGGTGACCAATCTGTCTGTCCTGTGCGTCTTGCAGCTTTATATATGGGATGTCGCCTGGCCGGAGGGTTTCAGTGGTTGGTCCACACCAACTTGTCCTCCCTTTCTAAATTTCAATTTGCTGCTGTTCTCAAGAAATGTTAACATGAGTTAGGATTGGACAGCGCTTGTTTTGGGACACATTCTCTTCCAATTGAGGCCGCAACTAGCACAGCTGTGTCTCCTGTGCATCTTATGTGTGCTGCGACAAGTTATTGTGGTGCTCCCTGCGCAACCCGGAGACGTTGTTTACCTGTCCGTTATCAAATGACTAGCATTCGATAAATGGGGGTGTAAAGAGATTTTTTACATTTTTCCTCCCAGGGACTTTGATCTGGCCCACTTTGTGTTTACGGGTAGGTTTTTTTTTAGTTTTTCTTCTTCGCCTGGTTTACCTGTTTTGCCCCATTGGCATCCCTGCTAATTAGTTGCTATGTGTTATATTTTGTTGTCTTGCCTTGGGTTTGGTGTGATGCTCACGGTACGGTTGTTTTCCATTACAAAAACTCTGGAAAACTCTGAAGAGGAACTGGTTTGACTTGTTGGCCACTCCTACATTTTTTGGGCAGAAATGCATGATTTGGCCATACATGCTAGTTTGTTACTGGGTGGTTGGCGTGTTCGTTGGATTGGTGTGCGAGGGCTTCAGTTTGCTGGTGTGAAGGAATTGTTGGTGGAGTCGTCTTTGCGCTGAGGAGTGCCTGACTGTTTGGTGTTGCATGTTGGTGGGGACAACATTGGGAAGATGAAAGGTTTGGAACTGATTGTGCGGAAGCGTGAGCTTTAGGATGATATTCGGTTGTTGTGGCCGAATGTGCGCATTGTATGGTCGGAAATTGTCCCTCGTTTGGTTTGGCGAAATGCACCTGATCACAAGGCCTTGGACATGACAAGAAAGAAAGTTAACAGGGCGTTGAACAGGCATGTTTTGTCGTTTGGTGGCTTGGTCATTAGGCATAGCTTTTGGGGCTCAGATTTGCCTAGATTTTTCCGCACGGATGGGGTTCATCTTAATACCTTGGGTTTGTTTCTTAAAGAATTGCTCTCGTTTTTGGATTAGTTTGTTTTCTTTGGGTGGCGGGCAAGTCTCCTATTGAGGCTGGCTTTGGCGGGAGAATGTTGCATCTCAGTGGCTTTATTGTGGTGCAAGAGAGCATTGTGGGGGCGCTGGCCCTCGATGTATATGGCGAGTTTGTCCTTCTCTGTGTGAGGGGACCCAGGAGCTTTTATACGGAAGCACTTGGACTAGGCCCAGGGGGGAGGCGAGACCTTTATAGCGTAATTGCGTCTCTAGGTTGGACGTTTCAGTCGTCACCCGAGTATGTCTAATTCTAGAAAGCTAGAACTGAGTATGCAGCATCTCCTGGCCACCTTGGGTAGGTAAATTCAAATTAATTCGGATTAAATAAAAGCTGTGACCTTTTAGCCAAGCTGATATGTGTCCGTCTCTTTATTATTTAAGTATAGTGTTAAGTGATCAAGGTTGTTTTAAGGGTTATCGGCAATAAACCAATGGAGGTCTTATGTTAGGCAAATGCTGAACAGGCTTGAGAATAGAAGTCCTGGTTTTTTGCCGATTGGCTGGCGTGATAGCATTGTTGCTAGGCATAATAGCTGGATGGTTGGGTCATGTGTTGGTTGTTTGGCCAATGAGTGTTTTTGTGGGTGTGTTTAATGTGGCAATAGTGGATCTGCATGGGTTCAGCCTCTTTTCTATTCTGGAGCCCACCCTCCCGCACAAAGCCTTTTTTCTGATTGGTCACTTGCTAACTTTTTCTTCCTCATTTAGGGAAGGCGCAACATGGGCGGGACAATGCTGCATCTCAGTGGCTTTATTGTGGTGCAAGAAAACATTGTGGGGGTGCTGGCCCTCGATGAGCTTTTATATGGAAACGTTCGGACTAGGGCTAGGAGGGAGGCGAGACCTTTACAGCTTAACTGCGTCTCTAGGTTGGACGTTTCAGTCGTCCTTCGAGTATGTCTAATTCTAGAAAGCTAGAACTGAGTATGCAATGTCTCCTGGCCAGCTTGGGTAGGTAAATTCAAATTTCTTCTAATTAAATAAAAGCTGTGACCTTTTAGCCAAGCTGATATGTGTCCGTCTCTTTATTTATTATTTAAGTTATAATGTTAAGTTATCAAGGTTGTTTTAAGGTTTAAAGGCAATAAACCAATGGAGGTCTTATTGCTTCTGAGACTTTATGCAAATATTGCTACAAGTCCATCCCTGATGTACAGCCATATGCAGGGGCTGGCTCTCAACTTTTAGCCTGGGGGGCAAATGCAATCAAGTGGACTTGTGACAAATCTTGGTTTTGCCCTTATGATCCGGAATCTGTGTGATTCCTTCGGCGTGTAAAGTGATTCTTCTGCTGTTCTTTGATGCCACGGTACGATCCTACAGCATTGGGTCCCAATGTCCTGAAAACCTATTTGCGTGGAGCCATGATGAAGAAAAGACCACATTTGCTGAAGAAACAGTGGTTTTTGCTCTAATACAATGCCTGACCACATGTTGCTGCTGTTGCATTGGCAGCACTGTCTGAAATGAATGGGACAGCACTGGAACATCCTCCATATAGCCCGGAGTTAGCGCCCTGTGATTTCTGGGCATTCCCAACCCTGAAAAACCAACTGTGCGGAAAGAAGTTCTCAACAGATAATGAAGTGAAAAATGCCACAAAACAGTCTGCTGCAATTATTTGAATCATTTTTGAAAAAAACACTGCAAAAAATTTATTGAATGTGAAGGACACTACATTGAAAAAGAAAAATGTTCAGATCCTGTGGAGTCATTTGATACTGAATAAAAAAATCTGTCTCATTACTTTACAATCAGCTCTCGTATATTGTGCACATCTGCTGGTGTGTACGGACTACCCACCAACCGACCCATATACTGGCCGCAGGAAACGCAAACACTGATTTCATAACTGGGCGGGCAAATTTAAATGCCCGCCCAGTTGTGATGCCTGGCTAGACTTATTGACCGTTCCATTGGTAAGTGCGGAGGCTTACCAAAACCAGCCACTTGGTCTGTTGGTCCATCGCTTGATTAGGCATTCGGTGTAGAGTACCCAGCATAAGTTACTGTTATTGTGATATTTGGGAAAGTGGCCTAGATAATGGTCCATAGAACATGTCACAGAGGGGGACATTTCTGTAACTTCGTACAATGCTGGTATGAGCCACCACAATGTCTGGCTCTGGGGTAGAGAGCAGGAGAAGAATAGAAGCTGTGTGCATGCGCACAGCATCTATTCTCAGTGTAGGGAGAGCCCGGGGGCAGCCCAGCATCTTGGAGAGTGCTGGGTACGCCCAAGGCCGTCCCAAGCCTAATTTTTTAGGTAAGCAAATATTTTTTTCAGCACCCCAGGGGTACTGTTGTACGCGCCTGAGGCGCGCGACTAAAAAATAGAAAGGGGCGTGGTCTCATGGGAAAGGCCATACACACACCTAAAGCATGTTCACATATGCACATAAATATGCAACTACAAATCTACACAAATGCATTGTATTATTCTCCCCAATGTCTTATATTGTCCTCTCCCCCCTACATGCATTATATTGTCCTCCCCATGTCTCAAATTGTCTTTTCCCCCACCATTCCTTGCATTGTACCCCTATGCCTTTTATTGTTCTCTCCCCCTCTGTTTTATATTGTACTCTACCCCCCTCCATGCCTTGTATTGTGTCCCCAGTGCCATGGCAGCACAGACGGTGTAATGGTTAGCGTTACTGCCTCACAGCACTGAGGTCATGGGTTCGATTCCCACTACGGCCCAAACTGTGTGGAGTTTGTATATCTCCCTGTGCTTGAGTGGGTTTCCTCCGAGGGCTCCGGTTTCCTCCCACACTCCAAAAATATACTGGTAGGTTAATTGGCTCCCAGCACAAACTAACCCTAAGGTATATGTGTGCGCATGTGATAGGGAGCATAGGCCCTCATTCAGAGCCGTACGCTCTGAGCAGAGCGCCCGCTCTGAATGAGGGCCGGGCTCCATTTTCATGGAGCGTCCTCCTGGACGCTCGTATAGCTGTGGGTCACCACCCACAGGCTATACGAGCGTGCATTGTGATGGTCGCGATGGTCGAGACCATCGCGACCATCGAATTTGCGAGCCGGAGCCTGCGGTTGAGGTTTTCAACCGCAAGCTCCGGAGTGATTTTGGCTCTATCAGAGCCAAAATCACTCCCACTGACATCACTAGTGATGTCAGTGGGCCGGCTTTTGACGGGAGGCGTTCCCGTGGGAACGCCCCCGTCAGGGAGGCACGCCCACCAAAGGGGGCGTGCTGTCAATCAACATTGACAGCACGCCCCCTTTGATCGGACACAACGAGCGAAGGACTTTCCTTCGCTCGTCGCGTCTGGCGCATGCGCACGACGGAGCTCCCTCCATCGTGCGCATGCTCAGTCCATAACATCGACCCACTTGCGAGCGGACAGCCGCTCGCGAGTGGGTCTGAATCAGGCCCATAGATTGCTGCTCTGTCACTCTTCAAGGTACTGACACTGCAGAGCCGCAGCAGTATCACAACGTCATCACTCAACGCTGCTGCCTGGGTAGTATCCGGTGGGCGCATATCTGCGCACTGTGGGAGGACCAGGAGAAGGAGGGGATCAGACCCAGTCACGGCCTGCCGCCTAGCACTGTGCCGCCTAGCACTGTGACAGCACTCCATCCAGTAACTCACTGTCCATGACTGCTGTGGCGCCATACTCAATATGGTGCTCTACGCGGCCGTGTACTCGACGTATAGGTAGGGCCTGCCCTGGGTTTGCCCCCACAGTAACGTTTTCACAGACTCCGGCCTCTTTCCATGTGCAAGTATAACCATCGCAATGGTTATACTATCGCATGGTTGGCAATCGAGATGCGATGGCTAGTTGCCATCGCATCGCTTGATGTAATGTCGGAAGCCCGGCAACCATTTGATGCCTGGCTTCCTAGTGTGGACTAGGGGTGAGCGGGTTCGGATTTCTGAAATCCGAACCCCCCCGAGCCCCCCCGATCCGAGTCCGATCCGAGTCAGGCTCGACTTTTCCCGCCTGACTCGGATCTGAAATCGAGGCAAAACGTCATCTTCCCGCCTTCCGAGTCTCGCGGGTTTTGGATCCTATATAAGGTACACACGTCGGCGCCATTTTCTCACTCGGCTGTGGACAGTGTAGAGGGAGGGTGGGAGTTAGGGCTGTGTAGTGTAGTGTAGTGTAGTGCTGCTGTTGTCCACTACTTCAAAGTCCATAGGGGCTGGCTGTGTTGTGCTGTGCTGCTGTTGTTAATAGGGGCTGTGTCCACTACAACAAAGTCCATAGGGGCTGGCTGGACTGTGTTGTGCAGTCAGTTCTCCATAGGGGCTGTGTCCACTCCAAAGTCCTGTGCAGTGTCCCAGTCCTAAAGGAGTGCTGTAGTGTTGTCCAGGGGGTGCTCTGTCCATCAGGGGTGCTCCCCCCAAGTGCTAAAAAAATAATATATTTTCTGTTTGTGAATTGTGTGCGCAGTAGCCGCACGTGCATCAACAAAGTAGTGCCAAGCGTGCGCCTGTGTCATAAGTAAAGGGCCAGCTGGCTTGACCGTTAAGGGTGCTGTAACCCCCGAAAGTACACTCCAGTCCAAACCAAAAAAAAAATTATTTTCTGTGTTTGTGAATTGTGTGCGCAGTAGCCGCACGTGCATCAACAAAGTAGTGCCAAGCGTGCGCCTGTGTCATAAGTAAAGGGCCGGCTGGCTTGACCGTTAAGGGTGCTGTAACCCCCGAAAGTACACTCCAGTCCAAACCAAAAAAAAAATTATTTTCTGTGTTTGTGAATTGTGTGCGCAGTAGCCGCACGTGCATCAACAAAGTAGTGCCAAGCGTGCGCCTGTGTCATAAGTAAAGGGCCGGCTGGCTTGACCGTTAAGGGTGCTGTAACCCCCGAAAGTACACTCCAGTCCAAACCAAAAAAAAAAATATTTTCTGTGTTTGTGAATTGTGTGCGCAGTAGCCGCACGTGCATCAACAAAGTAGTGCCAAGCGTGCGCCTGTGTCATAAGTAAAGGGCCGGCTGGCTTGACCGTTAAAGGGTGCTGTAACCCCCAAAGTACACTCCAGTCCAAACCAAAAAAAAAATTATTTTCTGTGTTTGTGAATTGTGTGCGCAGTAGCCGCACGTGCATCAACAAAGTAGTGCCAAGCGTGCGCCTGTGTCATAAGTAAAGGGCCGGCTGGCTTGACCGTTAAGGGTGCTGTAACCCCCGAAAGTACACTCCAGTCCAAACCAAAAAAAAAATTATTTTCTGTGTTTGTGAATTGTGTGCGCAGTAGCCGCACGTGCATCAACAAAGTAGTGCCAAGCGTGCGCCTGTGTCATAAGTAAAGGGCCGGCTGGCTTGACCGTTAAAGGGTGCTGTAACCCCCGAAAGTACACTCCAGTCCAAACCAAAAAAAATTATTTTCTGTGTTTGTGAATTGTGTGCGCAGTAGCCGCACGTGCATCAACAAAGTAGTGCCAAGAGTGCGCCTGTGTCATAAGTAAAGGGCCGGCTGGCTTGACCGTTAAGGGTGCTGTAACCCCCGAAAGTACACTCCAGTCCAAACCAAAAAAAAAATTATTTTCTGTGTTTGTGAATTGTGTGCGCAGTAGCCGCACGTGCATCAACAAAGTAGTGCCAAGCGTGCGCCTGTGTCATAAGTAAAGGGCCGGCTGGCTTGACCGTTAAAGGGTGCTGTAACCCCCAAAGTACACTCCAGTCCAAACCAAAAAAAAAATTATTTTCTGTGTTTGTGAATTGTGTGCGCAGTAGCCGCACGTGCATCAACAAAGTAGTGCCAAGCGTGCGCCTGTGTCATAAGTAAAGGGCCGGCTGGCTTGACCGTTAAGGGTGCTGTAACCCCCGAAAGTACACTCCAGTCCAAACCAAAAAAAAAATTATTTTCTGTGTTTGTGAATTGTGTGCGCAGTAGCCGCACGTGCATCAACAAAGTAGTGCCAAGCGTGCGCCTGTGTCATAAGTAAAGGGCCGGCTGGCTTGACCGTTAAGGGTGCTGTAACCCCCGAAAGTACACTCCAGTCCAAACCAAAAAAAAATTATTTTCTGTGTTTGTGAATTGTGTGCGCAGTAGCCGCACGTGCATCAACAAAGTAGTGCCAAGCGTGCGCCTGTGTCATAAGTAAAGGGCCGGCTGGCTTGACCATTAAAGGGTGCTGTAACCCCCAAAGTACACTCCAGTCCAAACCAAAAAAAAAATTATTTTCTGTGTTTGTGAATTGTGTGCGCAGTAGCCGCACGTGCATCAACAAAGTAGTGCCAAGCGTGCGCCTGTGTCATAAGTAAAGGGCCGGCTGGCTTGACCGTTAAGGGTGCTGTAACCCCCGAAAGTACACTCCAGTCCAAACCAAAAAAAAATTATTTTCTGTGTTTGTGAATTGTGTGCGCAGTAGCCGCACGTGCATCAACAAAGTAGTGCCAAGCGTGCGCCTGTGTCATAAGTAAAGGGCCGGCTGGCTTGACCGTTAAAGGGTGCTGTAACCCCCGAAAGTACACTCCAGTCCAAACCAAAAAAAAATTATTTTCTGTGTTTGTGAATTGTGTGCGCAGTAGCCGCACGTGCATCAACAAAGTAGTGCCAAGAGTGCGCCTGTGTCATAAGTAAAGGGCCGGCTGGCTTGACCGTTAAGGGTGCTGTAACCCCCGAAAGTACACTCCAGTCCAAACCAAAAAAAAAATTATTTTCTGTGTTTGTGAATTGTGTGCGCAGTAGCCGCACGTGCATCAACAAAGTAGTGCCAAGCGTGCGCCTGTGTCATAAGTAAAGGGCCGGCTGGCTTGACCGTTAAGGGTGCTGTAACCCCCGAAAGTACACTCCAGTCCAAACCAAAAAAAAAATTATTTTCTGTGTTTGTGAATTGTGTGCGCAGTAGCCACACGTGCATCAACAAAGTAGTGCCAAGCGTGCGCCTGTGTCATAAGTAAAGGGCCGGCTGGCTTGACCGTTAAAGGGTGCTGTAACCCCCGAAAGTACACTCCAGTCCAAACCAAAAAAAAAATTATTTTCTGTGTTTGTGAATTGTGTGCGCAGTAGCCGCACGTGCATCAACAAAGTAGTGCCAAGCGTGCGCCTGTGTCATAAGTAAAGGGCCGGCTGGCTTGACCGTTAAGGGTGCTGTAACCCCCGAAAGTACACTCCAGTCCAAACCAAAAAAAAAAATATTTTCTGTGTTTGTGAATTGTGTGCGCAGTAGCCGCACGTGCATCAACAAAGTAGTGCCAAGCGTGCGCCTGTGTCATAAGTAAAGGGCCGGCTGGCTTGACCGTTAAAGGGTGCTGTAACCCCCAAAGTACACTCCAGTCCAAACCAAAAAAAAAATTATTTTCTGTGTTTGTGAATTGTGTGCGCAGTAGCCGCACGTGCATCAACAAAGTAGTGCCAAGCGTGCGCCTGTGTCATAAGTAAAGGGCCGGCTGGCTTGACCGTTAAGGGTGCTGTAACCCCCGAAAGTACACTCCAGTCCAAACCAAAAAAAAAATTATTTTCTGTGTTTGTGAATTGTGTGCGCAGTAGCCGCACGTGCATCAACAAAGTAGTGCCAAGCGTGCGCCTGTGTCATAAGTAAAGGGCCGGCTGGCTTGACCGTTAAAGGGTGCTGTAACCCCCGAAAGTACACTCCAGTCCAAACCAAAAAAAATTATTTTCTGTGTTTGTGAATTGTGTGCGCAGTAGCCGCACGTGCATCAACAAAGTAGTGCCAAGAGTGCGCCTGTGTCATAAGTAAAGGGCCGGCTGGCTTGACCGTTAAGGGTGCTGTAACCCCCGAAAGTACACTCCAGTCCAAACCAAAAAAAAAATTATTTTCTGTGTTTGTGAATTGTGTGCGCAGTAGCCGCACGTGCATCAACAAAGTAGTGCCAAGCGTGCGCCTGTGTCATAAGTAAAGGGCCGGCTGGCTTGACCGTTAAAGGGTGCTGTAACCCCCAAAGTACACTCCAGTCCAAACCAAAAAAAAAATTATTTTCTGTGTTTGTGAATTGTGTGCGCAGTAGCCGCACGTGCATCAACAAAGTAGTGCCAAGCGTGCGCCTGTGTCATAAGTAAAGGGCCGGCTGGCTTGACCGTTAAGGGTGCTGTAACCCCCGAAAGTACACTCCAGTCCAAACCAAAAAAAAAATTATTTTCTGTGTTTGTGAATTGTGTGCGCAGTAGCCGCACGTGCATCAACAAAGTAGTGCCAAGCGTGCGCCTGTGTCATAAGTAAAGGGCCGGCTGGCTTGACCGTTAAGGGTGCTGTAACCCCCGAAAGTACACTCCAGTCCAAACCAAAAAAAAATTATTTTCTGTGTTTGTGAATTGTGTGCGCAGTAGCCGCACGTGCATCAACAAAGTAGTGCCAAGCGTGCGCCTGTGTCATAAGTAAAGGGCCGGCTGGCTTGACCATTAAAGGGTGCTGTAACCCCCAAAGTACACTCCAGTCCAAACCAAAAAAAAAATTATTTTCTGTGTTTGTGAATTGTGTGCGCAGTAGCCGCACGTGCATCAACAAAGTAGTGCCAAGCGTGCGCCTGTGTCATAAGTAAAGGGCCGGCTGGCTTGACCGTTAAGGGTGCTGTAACCCCCGAAAGTACACTCCAGTCCAAACCAAAAAAAAATTATTTTCTGTGTTTGTGAATTGTGTGCGCAGTAGCCGCACGTGCATCAACAAAGTAGTGCCAAGCGTGCGCCTGTGTCATAAGTAAAGGGCCGGCTGGCTTGACCGTTAAAGGGTGCTGTAACCCCCGAAAGTACACTCCAGTCCAAACCAAAAAAAAATTATTTTCTGTGTTTGTGAATTGTGTGCGCAGTAGCCGCACGTGCATCAACAAAGTAGTGCCAAGAGTGCGCCTGTGTCATAAGTAAAGGGCCGGCTGGCTTGACCGTTAAGGGTGCTGTAACCCCCGAAAGTACACTCCAGTCCAAACCAAAAAAAAAATTATTTTCTGTGTTTGTGAATTGTGTGCGCAGTAGCCGCACGTGCATCAACAAAGTAGTGCCAAGCGTGCGCCTGTGTCATAAGTAAAGGGCCGGCTGGCTTGACCGTTAAAGGGTGCTGTAACCCCCAAAGTACACTCCAGTCCAAACCAAAAAAAAAATTATTTTCTGTGTTTGTGAATTGTGTGCGCAGTAGCCGCACGTGCATCAACAAAGTAGTGCCAAGCGTGCGCCTGTGTCATAAGTAAAGGGCCGGCTGGCTTGACCGTTATGGGTGCTGTAACCCCCGAAAGTACACTCCAGTCCAAACCAAAAAAAAAATTATTTTCTGTGTTTGTGAATTGTGTGCGCAGTAGCCACACGTGCATCAACAAAGTAGTGCCAAGCGTGCGCCTGTGTCATAAGTAAAGGGCCGGCTGGCTTGACCGTTAAAGGGTGCTGTAACCCCCGAAAGTACACTCCAGTCCAAACCAAAAAAAAATTATTTTCTGTGTTTGTGAATTGTGTGCGCAGTAGCCGCACGTGCATCAACAAAGTAGTGCCAAGCGTGCGACTGTGTCATAAGTAAAGGGCCAGCTGGCTTGACCGTTAAGGGTGCTGTAACCCCCGAAAGTACACTCCAGTCCAAACCAAAAAAAAATTATTTTCTGTGTTTGTGAATTGTGTGCGCAGTAGCCGCACGTGCATCAACAAAGTAGTGCCAAGCGTGCGCCTGTGTCATAAGTAAAGGGCCGGCTGGCTTGACCGTTAAGGGTGCTGTAACCCCCGAAAGTACACTCCAGTCCAAACCAAAAAAAAAATTATTTTCTGTGTTTGTGAATTGTGTGCGCAGTAGCCGCACGTGCATCAACAAAGTAGTGCCAAGCGTGCGCCTGTGTCATAAGTAAAGGGCCGGCTGGCTTGACCGTTAAGGGTGCTGTAACCCCCGAAAGTACACTCCAGTCCAAACCAAAAAAAAAATTATTTTCTGTGTTTGTGAATTGTGTGCGCAGTAGCCGCACGTGCATCAACAAAGTAGTGCCAAGCGTGCGCCGGTGTCATAAGTAAAGGGCCGGCTGGCTTGACCGTTAAAGGGTGCTGTAACCCCCAAAGTACACTCCAGTCCAAACCAAAAAAAA
This sequence comes from Taudactylus pleione, assembly GCA_031769625.1. Taxonomy (NCBI): domain Eukaryota; kingdom Metazoa; phylum Chordata; class Amphibia; order Anura; family Myobatrachidae; genus Taudactylus; species Taudactylus pleione. The sequence goes on along the minus strand of JAUIMM010000012.1, from coordinate 15,489,066 downwards.
AATTATTTTCTGTGTTTGTGAATTGTGTGCGCAGTAGCCGCACGTGCATCAACAAAGTAGTGCCAAGCGTGCGCCTGTGTCATAAGTAAAGGGCCGGCTGGCTTGACCGTTAAGGGTGCTGTAACCCCCGAAAGTACACTCCAGTCCAAACCAAAAAAAAAATTATTTTCTGTGTTTGTGAATTGTGTGCGCAGTAGCCACACGTGCATCAACAAAGTAGTGCCAAGCGTGCGCCTGTGTCATAAGTAAAGGGCCGGCTGGCTTGACCATTAAAGGGTGCTGTAACCACCGAAAGTACACTCCAGTCCAAACCAAAAAAAAATTATTTTCTGTGTTTGTGAATTGTGTGCGCAGTAGCCGCACGTGCATCAACAAAGTAGTGCCAAGAGTGCGCCTGTGTCATAAGTAAAGGGCCGGCTGGCTTGACCGTTAAAGGGTGCTGTAACCCCCGAAAGTACACTCCAGTCCAAACCAAAAAAAAATTATTTTCTGTGTTTGTTGTGTGCCCAGTAGCCGCACGTGCATCAACAAAGTAGTGCCAAGAGTGCGCCTGTGTCATAAGTAAAGGGCCGGCTGGCTTGACCGTTAAAGGGTGCTGTAACCCACAAAGTACACTCCAGTCCAAACCAAAAAAAAAATTATTTTCTGTGTTTAACCGCACGTATATATCAAATCGATATAACATAAATGGAGGACCAAACTTTCTCCGATAAAAATAAAATAGAGAAAGATCAAGAACCACTTCCTCCTAGTGCTGAAGCTGCTGCCACTAGTCATGACATAGACGATAACATGCCATCAACGTCGTCTGCCAAGGCCGATGCCCAATGTCATAGTAGAGGGCACATACAATCCCAAATGGCAAAGTTCAGGAAAATGACCTTGAAAAAGACATTTAAATCAGCTGAAGAGAAACGTAAACTTGCCAATATGCCATTTACGACACGGAGTGGCAAGGAACGGCTAAGGTCGATCCCTAGTATGTTCATGACTAGTGGTTCAGCTTCACATGACGATGGAAGCCCTCCTCCCACTAAAAAAATCAAAAGAGTTAAGCTGGCAAAAGCACAGCGAAGAACTGTGCTTTCTAAGAAGATATCACAAATCCCCAAGGAGAGTCCAAGTGTGGTGGTGGTTGCGATGCCTGACCTTCCCAGCACTGGACGGGAAGAGGTGGCTCTTTCCACCATTTGCACGCCCCCTGCAAGTGCTGAAAGGAGCACCCACAGTCCACTTGCTGATATGCAAATTGAAGATGTCACTGTTGAAGTACAACAGGATGAGGATACTGGTGTAGCTGGCGCTGAGGAGGAAGTTGGCGAGGAGGATTCTGATGGTGATGTGGTTTGTTTAAATCAGGCTCCGGGGGAGACAGTTGTTGTCCGTGGGATGAAAAAGCCCATCACGGTCATGCCTGGGCAGAAGACCAAACATTCCACCTCTTTGGTCTGGCAATATTTCTATCCAAATCCGGACAACAACTGTCTTGCCATATGTACCATATGTAAAGGTGAAATAAGTAGGGGTAGGGACGTCAACCACCTAGGAACATCCTCCCTTATACGGCACCTGCAGCGCGTTCATAAAAAGTTACTGTCAAGTTCAGAAACTTTGGCTAAGACCGTAAGCAGTCCAGGGACACCTAAATCCCGTTGTCCTGTTGTATCCAAGCGCCTGCAAACCACACCGTCAACTCCCTCCTCGTCAATTTCCTCCTTAGTCAGGATCGGAAGTAGTCCTGCAGGCCATGTCACTGGCATGACTGACTCTCCTATCCGGGATTCCTCCGGAGGATCCTGCATTGCTACGCCTACTGCTGCCGCTGCTGCTGTTGCTGCTGCTGGGAGTCGTTCATCATCCCAGAGAGGAAGTAGGAACACCACTACTTTTACTAAACAATTGACCCTCCAACAGTCCTTAGCGAGGAGGATGAAGTACGACAGCAGTCATCCTGAAGCAAAACGTATAACTGAGGCCTTGACTGCTATGTTGGTGTTAGACGTGCGTCCGGTATCCGCCATTAGTGCAGTGGGATTTAGACAATTGATGGAGGTAGTGTGTCCCCGGTTCCAAATCCCGTCTAGATTCCACTTCACTAGGCAGGCGATACCGAGACTGTACAGAAACGTCAGAAAAAGTGTCCTCAGTGTCCTGAAAAATGCCGTTGTACACAATGTCCACTTAACCACGGACATGTGGACAAGTGGAACAGGGCAGACTAAGGACTATATGACTGTGACAGCCCACTGGGTAGATGTATCACCTTACGCAGCAACAGCAGCAGCGTCACCAGTAGCAGCATCTCAGAAACGCCAGCTCGTTACAAGGCAGGCTACGCTGTGTATCACCGGTTTCAGTAAGAGGCACACCGCCGACAACCTCTTAGAGAAACTGAGGGAAATCATCGCCCAGTGGCTTACCCCACTTAGACTCTCCTGGGGATTTGTGATATCTGACAACGCCACCAATATTGTGCGGGCATTACATCTGGGCAAATTCCAGCACGTCCCATGTTTTGCTCACACAATAAACTTGGTGGTGCAGAATTTTCTGAAAAGCGACAGGGGCGTGCAGGAGACGCTTTGGGTGGCCCGAAAAATTTCTGGCCACTTTCGCCATTCAGCGACTGCGTGCCGAAGACTGGAGCGCCAGCAAACACTCTTGAACCTGCCCCGCCATCACCTGAAGCAAGAGGTTGTGACGCGGTGGAACTCAACCCTCTATATGCTTCAGAGGATGGAGGAGCAGCAAAAGGCCATACAAGCCTATACATCCACCTATGACATAGGCAAAGGAGGGGGTATGCACCTGACTCAAGCGCAGTGGAGAATGATTTCCGTGTTGTGCAAGGTTCTCCAGCCCTTCGAACTTGCCACACGTGAAGTCAGTTCAGACACTGCCAGCTTGAGTCAGGTCATTCCCCTCATCAGGCTTTTGCAGAAGCAGCTGGAGAAAGTGAAGGAGGAGCTAAGATGGAGCGATTCCGCTCGGCATGTGGGACTTGTGGATGAAGCCCTTCATTCGCTTTGTCAGGATTCCAGGGTGGTCAATCTGTTGAAATCAGACCACTACGTTTTGGCCACCGTGCTCGATCCTAGGTTTAAAGCCTATGTGGTGTCTCTCTTTCCGGCCGACACAAGCCTGCAGAGGTGCAAAGACCTGCTGGTGAACACACTGTCAGCTGAAGCGGAACGTGACACGTCAACGGCTCCTTCTTCATTTTCTCCTGCAACTGGGGCTGCCAGGAAAAAACTTAGGTATCCTAAGCAACCCGCTGGCGGTGATGCAGGGCAGGCAGGACCAAGTTTGGACATCTGGTCCGGACTGAAGGACCTGGCAACAATTTCTGACATGTCTACTGTCACTGCATATGATACTGTCACCATTGACAGAATGGTGGAGGATTACATCGGTGACAGCATCCAAGTAGGCATGGCAGACAGTCCATACCTGTACTGGCAGGAAAAAGAGGCAATTTGGAGGCCCCTGTACAAACTGGCTCTATTTTACCTGAGTTGCCCCCCCTCCAGTGTGTACTCCGAAAGAGTGTTTAGTGCAGCCGGGAACCTTGTCAGCGAAAGGCGTAGGAGGTTGCTTCCACAGAATGTGGAGAAGATGATGTTCATCAAAATGAATTATCAGCTCTTCCAGGGAGACCAGCCTCCAGAAGGTACAGAGGGACCTGTGGTGGTGGATTCAAGTGGGGACGAGTTAATACTTTGTGAGGATGAGGATGTACACACTGAAGAGGGTGAGGAATCGGTGGATGAGGAGGATGAGGATGACATCTTGCCTCCATAGAGCCAGTTTGTGCAGGGACACATTAATTGCCAGCTTGTTTTGTGGGGGCCCAAACGAACCAATCATTTCAGCCACAGTTGTGTGGCAGACCCTGGCGCTGAAATGATTGGTTTGTTAAAGTGTGCATGTCCTGTTTATACAACATAAGGGTGGGTGGGAGGGCCCAAGGACAATTCCATCTTGCACCTCTTTTTTTTCTTTGCATTATGTACAGTTTGGGGCCTAGTTTTTCAAACTGCCATCCTGTCTGCCACTGCAGTTTCACGCCTAGATGGGTCACGTGTTTGTGCCGCCCACTCGTGTCGCTTAGCATAGTCATCCAGCTACCTCGGTGCAACGTTTTGGACATAAAAACACTATTGTGAGGTGTGAGGTGTTCAGAATAGACTGGAAATGAGTGGAAATTAAGGTTATTGAGGTTAATAATAGCATAGGAGCAGAAAAACCTACAAATTCTGTGATTTTAGCTGTTTTTATGCTTTTTTTAAAAAAAATACAGATCCAAAACACAAAACCCAGAACCCAAAACACGGAAGGGTGGTTTTGGCAAAACCAATCCAGATCCAAAACACGAAGAAAGATCCAGATCCAAAACCAAAACACAAAACACGAAAAGTGGCCGGTGCACACCCCTAGTGTGGACCCAGCAGGATGAGGCAGCAGCAGATAATCTGGGGAACGTGCAGGCAGCAGGAGTCCTGACAAACTACCTCAATAAGCCCCGCCCCCTTTTTAGACTCCATGCAACCGCAAGCTGCGAAAATATGCTAATGAATGCAATCGCAGCACTAAACCAAGACGCCCATCACTGTATAAAGCTGCCCACTTCCCATAACATGCATCTGCAAGTCAGCGAAAACATCGGTAACTTCGAGTAACATCGGAAACATTCTCACAGTTGTGGTTGACCTAACCCTACCTCACAAACTGCTAAACCTCCTGTCGCCATCTAGACCTCTGCCAGCGTATACAATCGCAGGGGCTTAATTATGCACGCCCCTGTAATGGCGTTCAAATGCACAGGCACGCCTGCGTTCCGCCAACCCCCCCCTCTCTCCACCCCTAAATGGTCACTTCATGTCATTCATTATACTGTTGGACTGAGTGCACACTGCGATCGCTTGCCGGTTGCAGCGGCCGGTTCGCGCACGTGCACTGTGATCCATATGTATGCGCAGAGACCAAACATCGACAGGCTGTGGGCGAATGCAGCAGTGCGATTCAAGCTGAATAAGGCCCCTTGTGCAAACTGTCCATCAGATACGGTCATCTCAGTGCGTCCGCATGGCCACCTCCCAGTCACTGTCCAAGAATGCCCAATACATTTTCAAGACATTTCTGAGACCGTACGACTCAATCGCAACTGTGACTCTGTGCGCACAGACTTTGGGCGCATGCGCTGTGCAACTTAGACACATATCCAGTAGAAAACAATCACTTAACTGCGCGTCACATGTGTAACATCAACAATTTGAGCGATTCAGAATCAGGCCCAATGAGCCATTAGCCCAGACCACAGACTGACCTGTAAATACAAAGGCCCTCATTCAGAGCCGTACGCTCTGAGCAGAGCGCACGCTCTGCATGAGGGCCGGGCTCCATTTTCATGGAGCGTCCTCCTGGACGCTCGTATAGCTGTGGGTCACCACCCACAGGCTATACGAGCGTGCATTTTGATGGCCGCGATGGTCGTGACCATCGCGACCATCGAAATTGCGAGCCGGAGCCTGCGGTTGAGGTTTTCAACCGCAAGCTCCGGAGTGATTTTGGCTCTATCAGAGCCAAAATCACTCCCACTGACATCACTAGTGATGTCAGTGGGCCGGCTTCTGACGGGAGGCGTTCCCGTGGGAACGCCCCCGTCAGGGAGGCACGCCCCCGGCACGCCCACCAAAGGGGGCGTGCTGTCAATCAACATTGACAGCACGCCCCCTTTGATCGGACACAACGAGCGAAGGAAAGTCCTTCGCTCGTCGTGTCTGGCACATGCGCACGACGGAGCTCCCTCCGTCGTGCGCATGCTCAGTGCAGACCATCGACCCACTTGCGAGCGGACAGCCGCTCGCGAGTGGGTCTGAATCAGGCCCAAAGTCCATTTTCCCTTTAAACTATTTGAACTTTGAAGTGCATAAATATGAAAACCTGTATTCCAACAAACTATTCATTCCCTGCCCCTAGCCAAGACAGCTGCTGTAGTATCGGAGCAGGAAAATAGTTTCCATATAAGGAGAGCTGCACTGGGGAGATCTTTGCTATTGAAGGAATCACAAGTTTTTAACATTGGGGCCGATTATCGGGAACCTGGGTTGGGGGTCCTGCCAGGTTATAGGATTTTATGTGAGCTTAACATGTTCCACTCGCTTTCTACTTATCAGATATTAGATAGATTGATAGGCAGTTATAAGATAGAGAGACATGCAAATATGAGATGGATAGATATGACATAGATAGGATATAGAAAACAAATATATAGTACAGGATATATTAGATCGATATTACACAGATTCTCTCAGTCAAAGACAGAGCACAGTAAATTATGTTTGCAATTTCTTACATGGGACAGTGTTTTGGACTTAGAGAATGGTGGGATTCCCTCTGTTGCCCTGATCTTGTGGATTGGACATGATATGTAAACAGAACTGGGGCCTCCTCCTCACACCTGAACCCACTCTTGCCTGGAGCAAATACCAGCCCCCAGCCATCAGCTGCCAACCTCTATATGCCCTGGTCTGCGTGCACAAAGCCTGGTCGTGTAATTACTACAGCAGCTGAGCCCCTGGCGTGATCATCCCTCACCACCAAGAGAGCTTGCTGTGATTGGTATTCTGTCAAGAGGGTGTATGTCACATGCTCTCATAACAACCAGATCATATACATTTAATAATAACATATATTTATTAGGGGTGAGCGGGTTCGGATTTCTGAAATCCGAACCCCCCCGAGCCCCCCCGATCCGAGTCCGATCCGAGTCAGGCTCGACTTTTCCCGCCTGACTCGGATCTGACATCGAGGCAAAACGTCATCATCCCGCCTTCCGAGTCTCGCGGGTTTTGGATCCTATATAAGGTACCCGCGTCGGCGCCATTTTCTCACTCGGCTGTGGACAGTGAAGAGGGAGGGTGGGAGTTAGTGCTGTGTAGTGTAGTGTAGTGTAGTGCTGCTGTTGTCCACTACTTCAAAGTCCATAGGGGCTGGCTGTGTTGTGCTGTGCTGCTGTTGTTAATAGGGGCTGTGTCCACTACTTCAAAGTCCATAGGGGCTGGCTGGACTGTGTTGTGCAGTCAGTTCTCCATAGGGGCTGTGTCCACTCCAAAGTCCTGTGCAGTGTCCCAGTCCTAAAGGGGTGCTGTAGTGTTGTCCAGGGGGTGCTCTGTCCATCAGGGGTGCTCCCCCCAAGTGCTAAAAAAATAATATATTTTCTGTGTTTGTGAATTGTGTGCGCAGTAGCCGCACGTGCATCAACAAAGTAGTGCCAAGCGTGCGCCTGTGTCATAAGTAAAGGGCCGGCTGGCTTGACCGTTAAAGGGTGCTGTAACCCCCGAAAGTACACTCCAGTCCAAACCAAAAAAAAAATTATTTTCTGTGTTTGTGAATTGTGTGCGCAGTAGCCGCACGTGCATCAACAAAGTAGTGCCAAGCGTGCGCCTGTGTCATAAGTAAAGGGCCGGCTGGCTTGATCGTTAAGGGTGCTGTAACCCCCGAAAGTACACTCCAGTCCAAACCAAAAAAAAAATTATTTTCTGTGTTTGTGAATTGTGTGCGCAGTAGCCGCACGTGCATCAACAAAGTAGTGCCAAACGTGCGCCTGTGTCATAAGTAAAGGGCCGGCTGGCTTGACCGTTAAGGGTGCTGTAACCCCCGAAAGTACACTCCAGTCCAAACCAAAAAAAAAATTATTTTCTGTGTTTGTGAATTGTGTGCGCAGTAGCCGCACGTGCATCAACAAAGTAGTGCCAAACGTGCGCCTGTGTCATAAGTAAAGGGCCGGCTGGCTTGACCGTTAAGGGTGCTGTAACCCCCGAAAGTACACTCCAGTCCAAACCCAAAAAAAAAATTATTTTCTGTGTTTGTGAATTGTGTGCGCAGTAGCCGCACGTGCATCAACAAAGTAGTGCCAAGCGTGCGCCTGTGTCATAAGTAAAGGGCCGGCTGGCTTGACCGTTAAGGGTGCTGTAACCCCCGAAAGTACACTCCAGTCCAAACCAAAAAAAAAATTATTTTCTGTGTTTGTGAATTGTGTGCGCAGTAGCCGCACGTGCATCAACAAAGTAGTGCCAAGCGTGCGCCTGTGTCATAAGTAAAGGGCCGGCTGGCTTGACCGTTAAGGGTGCTGTAACCCCCGAAAGTACACTCCAGTCCAAACCTAAAAAAAAATTATTTTCTGTGTTTGTGAATTGTGTGCGCAGTAGCCGCATGTGCATCAACAAAGTAGTGCCAAGCGTGCGCCTGTGTCATAAGTAAAGGGCCAGCTGGCTTGACCGTTAAAGGGTGCTGTAACCCCCGAAAGTACACTCCAGTCCAAACCAAAAAAAAATTATTTTCTGTGTTTGTGAATTGTGTGCGCAGTAGCCGCACGTGCATCAACAAAGTAGTGCCAAGCGTGCGCCTGTGTCATAAGTAAAGGGCCGGCTGGCTTGACCGTTAAGGGTGCTGTAACCCCCGAAAGTACACTCCAGTCCAAACCTAAAAAAAAATTATTTTCTGTGTTTGTGAATTGTGTGCGCAGTAGCCGCACGTGCATCAACAAAGTAGTGCCAAGAGTGCGCCTGTGTCATAAGTAAAGGGCCGGCTGGCTTGACCGTTAAAGGGTGCTGTAACCCCCGAAAGTACACTCCAGTCCAAACCAAAAAAAAATTATTTTCTGTGTTTGTGAATTGTGTGCGCAGTAGCCGCACGTGCATCAACAAAGTAGTGCCAAGCGTGCGCCTGTGTCATAAGTAAAGGGCCGGCTGGCTTGACCGTTAAAGGGTGCTGTAACCCCCGAAAGTACACTCCAGTCCAAACCAAAAAAAAAAATTATTTTCTGTGTTTGTGAATTGTGTGCGCAGTAGCCGCACGTGCATCAACAAAGTAGTGCCAAGCGTGCGCCTGTGTCATAAGTAAAGGGCCGGCTGGCTTGACCGTTAAGGGTGCTGTAACCCCCGAAAGTACACTCCAGTCCAAACCTAAAAAAAAATTATTTTCTGTGTTTGTGAATTGTGTGCGCAGTAGCCGCACGTGCATCAACAAAGTAGTGCCAAGAGTGCGCCTGTGTCATAAGTAAAGGGCCGGCTGGCTTGACCGTTAAAGGGTGCTGTAACCCCCGAAAGTACACTCCAGTCCAAACCAAAAAAAAATTATTTTCTGTGTTTGTGAATTGTGTGCGCAGTAGCCGCACGTGCATCAACAAAGTAGTGCCAAGCGTGCGCCTGTGTCATAAGTAAAGGGCCGGCTGGCTTGACCGTTAAAGGGTGCTGTAACCCCCGAAAGTACACTCCAGTCCAAACCAAAAAAAAAAATTATTTTCTGTGTTTGTGAATTGTGTGCGCAGTAGCCGCACGTGCATCAACAAAGTAGTGCCAAGCGTGCGCCTGTGTCATAAGTAAAGGGCCGGCTGGCTTGACCGTTAAGGGTGCTGTAACCCCCGAAAGTACACTCCAGTCCAAACCTAAAAAAAAATTATTTTCTGTGTTTGTGAATTGTGTGCGCAGTAGCCGCACGTGCATCAACAAAGTAGTGCCAAGCGTGCGCCTGTGTCATAAGTAAAGGGCCGGCTGGCTTGACCGTTAAAGGGAGCTGTAACCCCCGAAAGTACACTCCAGTCCAAACCAAAAAAAAAATTATTTTCTGTGTTTGTGAATTGTGTGCGCAGTAGCCGCACGTGCATCAACAAAGTAGTGCCAAGCGTGCGCGTCATAAGTAAAGGGCCGGCTGGCTTGACCGTTAAAGGGTGCTGTAACCCCCGAAAGTACACTCCAGTCCAAACCAAAAAAAAATTATTTTCTGTGTTTGTGAATTGTGTGCGCAGTAGCCGCACGTGCATCAACAAAGTAGTGCCAAGCGTGCGCCTGTGTCATAAGTAAAGGGCCGGCTGGCTTGACCGTTAAAGGGTGCTGTAACCCCCAAAGTACACTCCAGTCCAAACCAAAAAAAAATTATTTTCTGTGTTTGTGAATTGTGTGCGCAGTAGCCGCACGTGCATCAACAAAGTAGTGCCAAGAGTGCGCCTGTGTCATAAGTAAAGGGCCGGCTGGCTTGACCGTTAAAGGGTGCTGTAACCCACAAAGTACACTCCAGTCCAAACCAAAAAAAAAATTATTTTCTGTGTTTAGCCGCACGTATATATCAAATCGATATAACATAAATGGAGGACCAAACTTTCTCCGATAAAAATAAAATAGAGAAAGATCAAGAACCACTTCCTCCTAGTGCTGAAGCTGCTGCCACTAGTCATGACATAGACGATAACATGCCATCAACGTCGTCTGCCAAGGCCGATGCCCAATGTCATAGTAGAGGGCACATACAATCCCAAATGGCAAAGTTCAGGAAAATGACCTTGAAAAAGACATTTAAATCAGCTGAAGAGAAACGTAAACTTGCCAATATGCCATTTACGACACGGAGTGGCAAGGAACGGCTAAGGTCGATCCCTAGTATGTTCATGACTAGTGGTTCAGCTTCACATGACGATGGAAGCACTCCTCCCACTAAAAAAATCAAAAGAGTTAAGCTGGCAAAAGCACAGCGAAGAACTGTGCTTTCTAAGAAGATATCACAAATCCCCAAGGAGAGTCCAAGTGTGGTGGTGGTTGCGATGCCTGACCTTCCCAGCACTGGACGGGAAGAGGTGGCTCTTTCCACCATTTGCACGCCCCCTGCAAGTGCTGAAAGGAGCACCCACAGTCCACTTGCTGATATGCAAATTGAAGATGTCACTGTTGAAGTACAACAGGATGAGGATACTGGTGTAGCTGGCGCTGAGGAGGAAGTTGGCGAGGAGGATTCTGATGGTGATGTGGTTTGTTTAAATCAGGCTCCGGGGGAGACAGTTGTTGTCCGTGGGATGAAAAAGCCCATCACGGTCATGCCTGGGCAGAAGACCAAACATTCCACCTCTTTGGTCTGGCAATATTTCTATCCAAATCCGGACAACAACTGTCTTGCCATATGTACCATATGTAAAGGTGAAATAAGTAGGGGTAGGGACGTCAACCACCTAGGAACATCCTCCCTTATACGGCACCTGCAGCGCGTTCATAAAAAGTTACTGTCAAGTTCAGAAACTTTGGCTCAGACCGTAAGCAGTCCAGGGACACCTAAATCCCGTTGTCCTGTTGTATCCAAGCGCCTGCAAACCACACCGTCAACTCCCTCCTCGTCAATTTCCTCCTTAGTCAGGATCGGAAGTAGTCCTGCAGGCCATATCACTGGCATGACTGACTCTCCTATCCGGGATTCCTCCGGAGGATCCTGCATTGCTACGCCTACTGCTGCCGCTGCTGCTGTTGCTGCTGCTGCTGGGAGTCGTTCATCATCCCAGAGAGGAAGTAGGAACACCACTACTTTTACTAAACAATTGACCCTCCAACAGTCCTTAGCGAGGAGGATGAAGTACGACAGCAGTCATCCTGAAGCAAAACGTATAACTGAGGCCTTGACTGCTATGTTGGTGTTAGACGTGCGTCCGGTATCCGCCATTAGTGCAGTGGGATTTAGACAATTGATGGAGGTAGTGTGTCCCCGGTTCCAAATCCCGTCTAGATTCCACTTCACTAGGCAGGCGATACCGAGACTGTACAGAAACGTCAGAAAAAGTGTCCTCAGTGTCCTGAAAAATGCCGTTGTACACAATGTCCACTTAACCACGGACATGTGGACAAGTGGAACAGGGCAGACTAAGGACTATATGACTGTGACAGCCCACTGGGTAGATGTATCACCTTACGCAGCAACAGCAGCAGCGTCACCAGTAGCAGCATCTCAGAAACGCCAGCTCGTTACAAGGCAGGCTACGCTGTGTATCACCGGTTTCAGTAAGAGGCACACCGCCGACAACCTCTTAGAGAAACTGAGGGAAATCATCGCCCAGTGGCTTACCCCACTTAGACTCTCCTGGGGATTTGTGATATCTGACAACGCCACCAATATTGTGCGGGCATTACATCTGGGCAAATTCCAGCACGTCCCATGTTTTGCTCACACAATAAACTTGGTGGTGCAGAATTTTCTGAAAAGCGACAGGGGCGTGCAGGAGACGCTTTGGGTGGCCCGAAAAATTTCTGGCCACTTTCGCCATTCAGCGACTGCGTGCCGAAGACTGGAGCGCCAGCAAACACTCTTGAACCTGCCCCGCCATCACCTGAAGCAAGAGGTTGTGACGCGGTGGAACTCAACCCTCTATATGCTTCAGAGGATGGAGGAGCAGCAAAAGGCCATACAAGCCTATACATCCACCTATGACATAGGCAAAGGAGGGGGTATGCACCTGACTCAAGCGCAGTGGAGAATGATTTCCGTGTTGTGCAAGGTTCTTCAGCCCTTCGAACTTGCCACACGTGAAGTCAGTTCAGACACTGCCAGCTTGAGTCAGGTCATTCCCCTCATCAGGCTTTTGCAGAAGCAGCTGGAGAAAGTGAAGGAGGAGCTAAGACGGAGCGATTCCGCTCGGCATGTGGGACTTGTGGATGAAGCCCTTCATTCGCTTTGCCAGGATTCCAGGGTGGTCAATCTGTTGAAATCAGACCACTACATTTTGGCCACCGTGCTCGATCCTAGGTTTAAAGCCTATGTGGTGTCTCTCTTTCCGGCCGACACAAGCCTGCAGAGGTGCAAAGACCTGCTGGTGAACACACTGTCAGCTGAAGCGGAACGTGACACGTCAACGGCTCCTTCTTCATTTTCTCCCGCAACTGGGGCTGCCAGGAAAAAACTTAGGTATCCTAAGCAACCCGCTGGCGGTGATGCAGGGCAGGCAGGACCAAGTTTGGACATCTGGTCCGGACTGAAGGACCTGGCAACAATTTCTGACATGTCTACTGTCACTGCATATGATACTGTCACCATTGACAGAATGGTGGAGGATTACATCGGTGACAGCATCCAAGTAGGCATGTCAGACAGTCCATACCTGTACTGGCAGGAAAAAGAGGCAATTTGGAGGCCCCTGTACAAACTGGCTCTATTTTACCTGAGTTGCCCCCCCTCCAGTGTGTACTCCGAAAGAGTGTTTAGTGCAGCCGGGAACCTTGTCAGCGAAAGGCGTAGGAGGTTGCTTCCACAGAATGTGGAGAAGATGATGTTCATCAAAATGAATTATCAGCTCTTCCAGGGAGACCAGCCTCCAGAACGTACAGAGGGACCTGTGGTGGTGGATTCAAGTGGGGACGAGTTAATACTTTGTGAGGATGAGGATGTACACACTGAAGAGGGTGAGGAATCGGTGGATGAGGAGGATGAGGATGACATCTTGCCTCCGTAGAGCCAGTTTGTGCAGGGACACATTAATTGCCAGCTTGTTTTGTGGGGGCCCAAACGAACCAATCATTTCAGCCACAGTTGTGTGGCAGACCCTGGCGCTGAAATGATTGATTTGTTAAAGTGTGCATGTCCTGTTTATACAACATAAGGGTGGGTGGGAGGGCCCAAGGACAATTCCATCTTGCACCTCTTTTTTTCTTTGCATTATGTACAGTTTGGGGCCTAGTTTTTCTAACTGCCATCCTGTCTGCCACTGCAGTGTCACTCCTAGATGGGTCACGTGTTTGTGCCGCCCACTCGTGTCGCTTAGCATAGTCATCCAGCTACCTCGGTGCAACCTTTTGGACATAAAAACACTATTGTGAGGTGTGAGGTGTTCAGAATAGACTGGAAATGAGTGGAAATTAAGGTTATTGAGGTTAATAATAGCATAGGAGCAGAAAAACCTACAAATTCTGTGATTTTAGCTGTTTTTATGCTTTTTTTCAAAAAAATACAGATCCAAAACACAAAACCCAGAACCCAAAACACGGAAGGGTGGTTTTGGCAAAACCAATCCAGATCCAAAACACGAAGAAAGATCCAGATCCAAAACCAAAACACAAAACACGAAAAGTGGCCGGTGCACACCCCTAATATTTATTTGTAATACGTTCAATGACTTGATCTATAATACTAATAATAATAATGTTATCCCAATAGGACTCAAAGTGCTTTACATTTGCGTTTTTTAAAACACAAGACACAAAATAAACTAAATTATTAACAGACTACAGAAAAAAGATCTAAGCGTTTGGGTTGTATTTTATTGTTTTGCTGAGTAAACAGATAAATCAATTGACCAGAACTTTGAGACAGAATTGGTGAAAGTACACATGTACTGTAATAAAACCCTTTGGTCCTGATTCAGAGTTGCCCGCTATGCCGATATTCACGCAAATGGCAGATGTTTTTTTTTCTGCACATGCGTCTGAGTTGCACCCGATTTTGTTCGTACAGAGGGCCTGATTCAGAGCTGAACGCTCTGACCAGAGCGCTCGCTCTGAATTAGGGCCCTCCTACCTGTTTTTGAAGCGGCCTCATGGACGCTCGTATAGCTGTGGGTTACCACCCACAGCTATAGCGAGCGTCCATGATGATGGTCGCGATGGTCTTGACCATCGCGACCATCGGGCTTGCGACGGAAACCCTGCGGTAGGGTCTCGCTGCCGCAAGCCCTGGAGTGATTTTGGCTCTATCAGAGCCAAAATCACTCCCACTGACATCACTAGTGATGTCAGTGGGGCCGGCTTCAGACGGTAGGCGTTCCCATGGGAACGCCTCCGTCTGGCAGGCACGCCCCCGGCACGCCCACCGAAGGGGGTGTGCTGTCAATCAACATCGAAAGCACGCCCCCTTTGGTGCGAGACCCAGAGCGATGGAGAGCCCGTCGCTCGCCGGGTCTCACGCATGCACACGACGGAGCTCCCTCCGTCGTGCGCATGCGCAGTGGGGGAACATCGACCCGCTTGCGAGCGTCCTGCGCTCGCGAGCGGATCTGAATGACCCCCAGAGATACAGATTAAATTTAGATGCACAGTAGCAGAAATGTATGGGGCCTTCCTGGACAGTGACTGGGAGGTAACCGGGTAGCTAGAAAGACATACATATGTGAGTGTCGCAAGTGTGTCACTGAAAGTGGTTGCATACAAAGACGCAGAACAACTCGTATAGGAGGCCATACTACCATAGGGCTGGTGCAAGATTCGATGATGCAACCGGCATCTATGGACTCACCAAGCGGTATTTCAGTATCTACAGATGCTGATAGCCGGCATCTCAGTCCTTGCACATTTGGACGCACGGATATACTCCAGGGAAGAGCTTTGCAGTGGCATTGGCATAGAGATGCAGACGCGACTGCGCCAAAAGAAGCAAATGCTTCAGAATCAGCCCCTTAGAGTCAATATTAATTAACAGTAAAAAAAGAGTTAATGTATTTTATGTTAGAAGTGGAGTGTGCTACTGCATGGTATCCAACAAAATGGCTCCTCTAGGGAAACTTCATTCACTAACCAAGATGGTCGCCGATAGTATATCTGCACATGCATGGTCGCCATCTTGTCACTTTGTATGACGTACTTCCTCCTCTTAGCTCATGAGATCCGCAAGTTCACTGCTGTTCCAGGACCCTGGAGGCAGTCACCGACTAGTGAGCTGTCTGCACCATGGTCTGCTAAAGGGCTCCACTTCATCCAGAGGCGTAGGGAGGGCGCCACCGATGGATTACAATACATCCGAGGACAGGATGCGAAGCCATATTCCCTTGGAGTGACGCGGCTAGACCGCGTCACTACCTCTCCACCTATCCAGCCCACTCCTTGCCTTCCCAGAGACTGACGAGTGACGTTGCTGGGAGGCAGGGCTTAAGTCCGGGGGTGAAGCTTAAGCCCAGAGCTACCGGGAACTGCACAGTCATGGAGAGAGGATCCGTAAATGTGCCGGTTCCTATAATAAAAAAAATAAAAAAAAGAAGAAAGGTGCATGCTGGCTGCTCCTGCTATGTATAAATGTATGTATATATATATATATATATATATATATATATATATATATTAGGGGTGAGCGGGTTCGGATTTCTGAAATCCGACCCCCCCGATCCAGAGGCCGATCCGAGTCAGGCTCGACTTTTCCCACCTGACTCGGATCTGAAATCGAGGCAAAACGTCAACATCCCGCCTTCCGGGTCTCGCGGGTTTGGATCCTATATAAGGTACCCGGGTCGGTGCCATTTTCTCACTCGGCTGTGGACAGTGAAGAGGGAGGGTGGGAGTTAGGGCTGGCTGGGCTGTGTAGTGTAGTGTAGTGCAGAGTAGTGTTGTGCTGTGCTGTGCTGTGCTGCGCTGTGCTGCTGTTGTCCATAGGGGCTGTGTCCACTACTTCAAAGTCCATAGGGGCTGGCTGTGTTGTGCTATGCTGCTGTTGTCCATAGGGGCTGAGTCCACTACTTCAAAGTCCATAGGGGCTGGCTGGACTGTGTTGTGCAGTCAGTTGTCCATAGGGGCTGTGTCCACTCCAAAGTCCTGTGCAGTGTCCCAGTCCTAAAGGGGTGCTGTAGTGTTGTCCAGGGAGTGCTCTGTCCGTCAGATGTGCTCCCCCCAAGTGCTAAAAAAATATATATTTTTTCTGTGTTTGTGAAGTGTGTGCAGTAGCCGCACGTGCATCACCAAAGTAGTGCCAAGCGTGCGCCTGTGTCATAAGTAAAGGGCCGGCTGGCTTGACCATTAAAGGGTGCTGTAACCCCCAAAGTACACTCCAAACCAAATAAAAAAATATTTTCTGTGTTTGTGAATTGTGTGCGCAGTAGCCGCACGTGCATCAACAAAGTAGTGCCAAGCGTGCGCCTGTGTCATAAGTAAAGGGCCGGCTGGCTTGACCGTTAAAGGGTGCTGTAACCCCCAAAGTACACTCCAAACAAAATAAAAAAATATTTTCTGTGTTTGTGAATTGTGTGCGCAGTAGCCGCACGTGCATCAACAAAGTAGTGCCAAGCGTGCGCCTGTGCCATAAGTAAAGGGCCGGCTGGCTTGACCGTTAAAGGGTGCTGTAACCCCCAAAGTATACTCCAAACAAAATAAAAAAATATTTTCTGTGTTTGTGAATTGTGTGCGCAGTAGCCGCACGTGCATCAACAAAGTAGTGCCAAGCGTGCGCCTGTGTCATAAGTAAAGGGCCGGCTGGCTTGACCGTTAAAGGGTGCTGTAACCCCCAAAGTACACTCCAAACAAAATGAAAAAATATTTTCTGTGTTTGTGAATTGTGTGCGCAGTAGCCGCACGTGCATCAACAAAGTAGTGCCAAGCGTGCGCCTGTGTCATAAGTAAAGGGCCGGCTGACTTGACCGTTAAAGGGTGCTGTAACCCCCAAAGTACACTCCAAACAAAATAAAAAAATATTTTCTGTGTTTGTGAATTGTGTGCGCAGTAGCCGCACGTGCATCAACAAAGCAGCAGCGCCAAGTGTGCGCCTGTGTCATAAGTAAAGGGCCGGCTGGCTTGACCGTTAAAAGGTGCAGTAACCCCCAAAGTACACTCCAAACAAAATAAAAAAATATTTTCTGTGTTTGTGAATTGTGTGCACTGTGGCTGCACGTGTATCAACAAAGGAGCAGCGCCAAGCGTGCGCCTGTGTCCCATAAGTAAAGAGCCGCACGTATATATCAAATCGATATAACATAAATGGAGGACCAAACTTTCTCCGATAAAAATAAAATAGGGAAAGATCAAGAACCACTTCCTCCTAGTGCTGAAGCTGCTGCCACTAGTCATGACATAGACGATAACATGCCATCAACGTCGTCTGCCAAGGCCGATGCCCAATGTCATAGTAGAGGCCACATACAATCCCAAATGACAAAGTTCAGGAAAATTACCTTAAAAAAAACATTTAAATCATCTGAAGAGAAACGTAAACTTGCCAATATGCCATTTATGACACGGAGTGGCAAGGAACGGCTAAGGTCTTTCCCTATGACTAGTGTGTGTCATACTAGTATGACTAGTATGTTCATGACTAGTGGTTCAGCTTCACATGACGATGGAAGCCCTCCTCCCGCTAAAACAATCAAACGAGTTAAGCTGGCAAAAGCGCAGCAAAGAACTGTGCGTTCTAAGAAGTTATCACAAATCCCCAAGGAGAGTCCAAGTGTGGAGGCGGTTGCGATGCCTGACCTTCCCAGCACTGGACGGGAAGAGGTGGCTCTTTCCACCATTTGCACGCCCCCTGCAAGTGCTGAAAGGAGCACCCACAGTCCACTTGCTGATATGCAAATTGAAGATGTCACTGTTGAAGTACAACAGGATGAGGATACTGGTGTAGCTGGCGCTGAGGAGGAAGGTGGCGAGGAGGATTCTGATGGTGATGTGGTTTGTTTAAATCAGGCTCCGGGGGAGACAGTTGTTGTCCGTGGGATGAAAAAGCCCATCACGGTCATGCCTGGGCAGAAGACCAAACATTCCACCTCTTTGGTCTGGCAATATTTCTAACCAAATCCGGACAACAACTGTCTTGCCATATGTACCATATGTAAAGGTGAAATAAGTAGGGGTAGGGACGTTAACCACCTAGGAACATCCTCCCTTATACGGCACCTGCAGCGCGTTCATAAAAAGTTACTGTCAAGTTCAGAAACTTTGGCTAAGACCGTAAGCAGTCCAGGGACACCTAAATCCCGTTGTCCTGTTGTATCCAAGCGCCTGCAAACCACACCATCAACTCCCTCCTCGTCAATTTCCTCCTTAGTCAGGATCGGAAGTAGTCCTGCAGGCCATGTCACTGGCATGACTGACTCTCCTATCCGGGATTCCTCCGGAGGATCCTGCATTGCTACGCCTCCTGCTGCCGCTGCTCCTGTTGCTGCTGCTGGGAGTCGTTCATCATCCCAGAGAGGAAGTAGGAACACCACTACTTTTACTAAACAATTGACCCTCCAACAGTCCTTAGCGAGGAGGATGAAGTACGACAGCAGTCATCCTGAAGCAAAACGTATAACTGAGGCCTTGACTGCTATGTTGATGTTAGACATGCGTCCAGTATCCGCCATTAGTGCAGTGGGATTTAGACAATTGATGGAGGTAGTGTGTCCCCGGTTCCAAATCCCGTCTAGGTTCCACTTCACTAGGCAGGCGATACCGAGACTGTACAGAAACGTCAGAAAACGTGTCCTCAGTATCCTGAAAAATGCCGTTGTACCCAATGTCCACTTAACCACGGACATGTGGACAAGTGGAACAGGGCAGACTAAGGACTATATGACTGTGACAGCCCACTGCGTAGATGTATCACCTTACGCAGCAACAGCAGCAGCGCCACCAGTAGCAGCATCTCAGATATGCCAGCTCGTTCCAAGGCAGGCTACACTGTGTATCACCGGTTTCAGTAAGAGGCACACCGCCGCCAACCTCTTAGAGAAACTGAGGGAAATCATCGCCCAGTGGCTTACCCCACTTAGACTCTCCTGGGGATTTGTGATATCTGGCAACGCCACCAATATTGTGCGGGCATTACATCTGGGCAAATTCCAGCACGTCCCATGTTTTGCTCACACAATAAACTTGGTGGTGCAGAATTTTCTGAAAAGCAACAGGGGCGTGCAGGAGACGCTTTGGGTGGCCCGAAAAATTTCTGGCCACTTTCGCCATTCAGCGACTGCGTGCCGAAGACTGGAGCGCCAGCAAACACTCTTGAACCTGCCCCGCCATCACCTGAAGCAAGAGGTTGTGACGCGGTGGAACTCAACCCTCTATATGCTTCAGAGGATGGAGGAGCAGCAAAAGGCCATTCAAGCCTATACATCCACCTATGACATAGGCAAAGGAGGGGGTATGCACCTGACTCAAGCGCAGTGGAGAATGAGTTCCGTGTTGTGCAAGGTTCTCCAGCCCTTCGAACTTGCCACACGTGAAGTCAGTTCAGACACTGCCAGCTTGAGTCAGGTCATTCCCCTCATCAGGCTTTTGCAGAAGCAGCTGGAGAAAGTGAAGGAGGAGCTAAGACGGAGCGATTCCGCTTGGCATGTGGGACTTGTGGATGAAGCCCTTCATTCGCTTTGCCAGGATTCCAGGGTGGTCAAATCTGTTGAAATCAGACCACTACATTTTGGCCACCGTGCTCGATCCTAGGTTTAAAGCCTATGTGGTGTCTCTCTTTCCGGCCGACACAAGCCTGCAAGCGGAACGTGACACGTCAACAGCTCCTTCTTCATTTTCTCCCGCAACTGGGGCTGCCAGGAAAAAACTTAGGTATCCTAAGCAACCCGCTGGCGGTGATGCAGGGCAGGCAGGACCAAGTTTGGACATCTGGTCCGGACTGAAGGACCTGGCAACAATTTCTGACATGTCTACTGTCACTGCATATGATACTGTCACCATTGACAGAATGGTGGAGGATTACATCGGTGACAGCATCCAAGTAGGCATGTCAGACAGTCCATACCTGTACTGGCAGGATAAAGAGGCAATTTGGAGGCCCCTGTACAAACTGGCTCTATTTTACCTGAGTTGCCCCCCTCCAGTGTGTAAGAGTGTTTAGTGCAGCCGGGAACCTTGTCAGCGAAAGGCGTAGGAGGTTGCTTCCACAAAATGTGGAGAAGATGATGTTCATAAAAATTAATTATCAACTCTTCCAGGGAGATCAGCCTCCAGAACATACAGAGGGACCTGTGGTGGTGGATTCCAGTGGGGACGAGTTAATACTCTGTGAGGATGAGGATGTACACAATACTGAAGAGGGTGAGGAATCGGTGGATGAGGAGGATGAGGATGACATCTTGCCTCCGTAGAGCCAGTTTGTGCAGGGACAGATTAATTGCCAGCTTGTTTTGTGGGGGCCCAAACGAACCAATCATTTCAGCCACAGTTGTGTGGCAGACCCTGGCGCTGAAATGATTGCTTTGTTAAAGTGTGCATGTCCTGTTTATACAACATAAGGGTGGGTGGGAGGGCCCAAGGACAATTCCATCTTGCACCTCTTTTTTTTCTTTGCATTATGTACAGTTTGGGGCCTAGTTTTTCAAACTGCCATTCTGTCTGCCACTGCAGTATCACTCCTAGATGGGTCACGTGTTTGTGCCGCCCACTCGTGTCGCTTAGCATAGTCATCCAGCTACCTCGGTGCAACCTTTTGGACATAAAAACACTATTGTGAGGTGTGAAGTGTTCAGAATAGACTGGAAATTAGTGGCAATTAAAGTTATTGAGGTTAATAATAGCATAGGAGCAGAAAAACCAACACATTCTGTGATTTTAGCTGTTTTTATGCTTTTAAAAAAAAAAATACAGATCCAAAACACAAAACCCAGAACCCAAAACACGGAAGGGTGGTTTTGGCAAAACCAATCCAGATCCAAAACACGAAGAAAGATCCAGATCCAAAACCAAAACACAAAACACGAAAAGTGGCCGGTGCACACCCCTAATATATATATAAAATATGTGTATATATATTTCCATATATATGTGTGTGTATATCGCCTGGGAACTCTACAGGTAAATTTACTAAGAATCGTATCTGGCCAAGATTGCATTCCTGTGCGAGTTTCCCCTGATTTTGCAACTCTGATAATTACTAAACGAAAACACGAGTGCAAAAACATGATCCCGCACAGAAATAGATGACCAAACACGCAAATAGGGGGTATATTTACTAAAGTGCAAGTTTTTAGAAGTGGAATTATTGCCCATACTTACCAATCAGTTTGTAGCTATTATCTTCTAGAAAGTACTAGATAAATGATAAGTAGAATCTGATTGGTTGCTATGGGCAACATCTCCACTTCTAAAAACCCGCACATTAGTAAATATAGCCCTAGGAGTCAATAAACCATCGAACCAACCCGCGAGTACTTTCCAGAGACAGGAATAGAACTCACAGATTTACTAAGACTCGTGTTTCAAAACACGATAGAACGAAGCAAAATAATAGAATTCAATAAAAGTGCCTGTGAGCTGCGTGTTCTGCCAAAGCACTGCACAGATCAGTGTGACCAGTGTGTACAGTGTAAAAAAAAGGGTTACAAATTAGAAAAGAAAATCGATCTCCCTTCCCCCCAAAAGCATAACTGGCCCAGGACCTCCGAGCCCATTCTAGTACTGGAAATTCGGGGGGGGGAAATTACATTGGCTTCCGTCGTATTTCCAGTAACCAGCACCAAGCTGAATCAGCCAGGGGTCTTACACTATAGCAGGGAGACTAACACAGCATGGTGTCTCCCTGCTATAATGTAAACCAGCCCCAAACTGGTCAGCCCAGGGCTGGCAATCTTCGGATGTGGGGACCCCAAAAATTAAATGGGGTCCCCCCTCCTAATGATCAACCAGCCCAGGGGTGGTGGATGTAGGGTTATTGTGTAAAAGTTAGAAATATAGTGGGACTACAGGTCCCAGTAAGCCTGCCCAGCGGCACTTGAAGAACCACAAGTGCAAGCAGGCCACTGGCACCTGTACCCCCCACTGTAAAGTATTAAAAAAGAATCAGTACGCATATACCGAAGGATTCAACGCTTTATTTTAGGCGCACTAACACTCACAGTACATATGTACCTACCCATTTGTGCTGGTGGGTCCACTTTTCCAAGTAGATATCCATGGGGCTTGGTAAAAAAATAAATAAATTGTAAAACCATGAACACAAAAGCACTGTAAGTACTTTCTGTACTTTACAGTGCTTCCCCGAGAATGACAGGATCCACATGTGGGTCCGATTGGCTACTGCCGGGTACACATTAGATGATCCGGCCGGATCAGGCACAACGTCTAGTGTGTTGTGGACCCTCAATGTCACTGACGATGCGCGACATCGCCCGTCGAACATGCATGACATCGTTAGCAAGGGCCAGGCTCCTGAATGCAGCATGTCCCCCGCCGTCGCTGCCGGCATCGGCAAGTGCGTATGCTGTTGCCGATGTCGGCACACCGCCGGGTGCCGTTGCTTACAAGGTCGGTACACATTAGACATCGTCTAGTGGGTACCGTCTTTAAGAGTCAGACCTCCCAGCCTCGTGGGTCCTGACATTTTTTGTGAAGCACTGTAAAGTACTGTATGTATGTGTTGGTTGGCAAATGTGTTTTTTTTGCCTAGCCCCCTGGAGTAAGTTTATACTGTAGTGTGAGTGTGCCTGAGAGTGTAATAAAAAGTTAAATCCTTCTGTGTTTGTCTTTTCTAAAATATTTTCTTTACAGTGGGGGAACAGGTGCCAGCAGTCTGCTGGCACTTGTGGTTCTACAAGTGCCGCGGGGCAGGCTGGCTGGGACCTATAGTCCCACTGTAAAGAACAATATTATTTCTAACTTTTACACAATTACCTCAACATCCACTACCTGCAGGGATATGGGGAAGAGGGGAGACCCCATTTTATTTTTGGTATTCCCACTTTCCGATGGATGACAGCCCTGGGCTTACCAGTTTGGGGCTGGTTTACATTATGGTAGGAGGACCCCACACTGTGTGTCTCCCTGCTATACTGTATTCCCCCGGCTGATTCAGCCCAGTGCTGGTTACTGGAAATATGGGGGAACCCCACACCATTCTTCCCCAAAATTTCCAGTACCAGAACGGGTTTAGTTGCCTGGGGGGCCTAGTCATCATCAAAGGCCGTATGGCCTCCAATGATGAAGTTTAGAACTCGCTGCAAGGGATACTTTAGTATCCAATTCGCAGCGGGGGAAGCCTGACACCTGACATCATTGCTCCGGTGAGGGGACAACTGCTCAGAAAAGCAGTGGTCCCCATGGAAAGTATTGCAGCTACATTTGTAGCTGTGTTACTTACCTGCTCACAGTCATCCCGGCAACACATGCGTGACCACCGGTCGCGCATGCGCAAAGCGGCTGGGAGGGAGTGAGGAGGCGGCGGAGGGATCCGCTCGGATCCCTCTTCGCATCCCCGGAACTCTTTCCCATTGGAAGGAGCGGGGATCCGAGAACAAGCTCCATCTGAAGATGGCGCTTGTTCTCTGCAGCAAACTCTGAAAACTTTCAGTTTTTGGAGTTTGTTGAATATCGGGGGGGTCCTATCGGACCCTTAATGATGAATGGCCCGGTAACTTAAAAATGCGGAAACTAGCGTTTCCTCATGGTTACCGGGCCATTTATCGGTTGACGAATAGGCCCCTGGGTCTGGTTAAGCTTTTGAGGGTGGGACCTCACGCCGTTTTTTTTCTAATATTTAACCATTTATTTACACTGTACACACAAAAGCACTGCATAGATCACATTGATCTTGGCAGTGTTCAGCAGAGCCTATTGAAAAGGGGCCAATACGACTGAACTTGCACACGATACAACATAATCAGTATCACCATTGAATCAAAATAGACAGGCAAACATGATTTAAACAAGAACAAACACAATTCTTAGTAAATTTACCCCCTAGAGAGTAAGCTCTATAACTGGCAAAGTGGTCTCGCTGAAGGATACTATTTAAAGGGGTTCGGTATAAAATACCGACAGTTGGGATCCTGTCGGTCAGAATCCAGATGCCGGGGTCCCGACAGGGTTAACATACCGACACTTGTTGGTAAGTATGCTAACCCTGCCCCTCTGCCTACCCTAACTCTCCCTCTTTGCTGCCTAACCCTAACCTGCCCCCCTAGTGCCTGACACTAACCCCCCCTCCCCGCACCTTAAACATAACCTCCCCCCTTAGTGCCTTACCCTAACCCCTAAACCTAACCATAAATCCCCCCCCCACCCCGCTACTTACCTTCGGCATCAGTCAGGATTCTGGCGCCGGGATTCTGACTGGCGTCTGTATTCTGGCACCGGTAATGTAAGTGTCACTCAGAACACATTCCATTTAAAGCAGCTGGCGCTAATCAAAAAACTTAGAATGAGAACAGATACAAAACATGTGGTCACAAGCATCTAGGAAGCATAGGAAAACAGAACAGGTATGCCAGCAGTGCAAAGCAACCGCTTACAGGGCCCGATTAGTATGTGGTCGTAATGCCAATATTTACGCATACTGAGCATTTGTTAGCCATTGCGCATGCTTGTAAGTCACAGTGTGCACGCTCAGCAATTGAATTGTGAATACAGAGGATTCACTCACTAAGTGAGTGACAGGTCTTCATCATTTGGGGGAGGTTACTGGGGGGGTGGCTAGAGAAACGCAGGCATGTCGGACCATTTTTAAGCAATGTTTTATGGGTGTCCATAAATTAGCCACTGCGTTCTTGCTTGCAGCAGGAGAGCCCTCTCCATGTCTGGAGACCCACTGTGTCTGTGACAGCCTAAACTTACTCAGGGGGCTGATGGTCATCTGATATGTGTTTGATGTTTCTGGTTTTGCACATGAGCAGTGGATGTGAGATGCTTTCAGTGGGTGAATGGCCCATTAAGGGCTCTATTTACTACAATCCGCATTTGTAATGCAGATTGTAGTGTGGTATTATCGACTGCGAATTCAGGCAATATCACAGGGATTTACTACAAATCCCTTGCAGGGACAGAGCTTGCGAGAAAGCTATGTCCCTGCGAATCCCCTCCGCACTCTAGTCATGATATTTTTGCCAAAAAATACCGTGACTAGTACCCCGCGCATGCGCTGACCGGCCACCGCTGCTAACCCCACTCTGGAGCTAAGCCCCGCCCCGCCACTAAGCCCCGCCCCCCGGGTTCGTGGACCCCCCCGCAACCCCCCCTCCCTTAATAGCACTTACCTGAAGTCATCGGTGCTCAGGTGATGTCTTCCATGCCTCTGGTCAGCTGATATCCCATACTGCACTGGGACCTGATCACCTGATGACCGGGCCGCAGTGCAGCATGGGAGACCAGCTGACCGGAGGGGAGTCATCATGCGGTCTGATTAGACCACACAGCTGATCACTGGGACCGGCTCTGGGCTCTGCTCTGCCTTTTAGAGCAGAGTAGGAGTCCGGTAACCGGGGGAGACCCTGGATAACGCCACCTCCAGGTGGCGTTATTATCACAGGACTTTCCCCGGTATTTTTTTACAATTTATTTTTACTATGGTCGGATCACATTTCCCATTACAATTATGGGAAATGCGATCTGATTACTAAAAATAAGTGATACTTATGGGTTGGAGTAGAATTTTACGAATTCTACTCCAATTGCCCTGTGATAACTATAGGTGATACTAAAATAATGTGAAAAGGGTGTGAAAACACTCTTTTTCACTTTATTTTAGTAAAAATAATGCTAATAAATAGAGCCCTAAGAGATTGCAGCTGCAATGGCATTAGCATCCACATCTGAATTAGGCCCACAGTTGAACAAACCAAGGGGTCTATGTACTAAGCAGTGATAAGTGAAAAATGATAAGTCTGTGATAAGTGTCAGCCAATCAGCTTCCAACTGTCATCTCACAGGCTGTGTTTGAAAAAATTACAGTTGGGAGCTGATTGGCTGGCACTTATCACAGGCTTATCACTTTTCACTCTGTCACTTATCACTGCTTAGTACATAGACCCCTAAGTCACCAAAACAAATGCAATTGTCTGCAGCACCTAACTATTGGCAGAACCTATGCTGTTGATAGGTGACAACGTTGTGTTATGGAAGTCAGTTCACACAATGAATAGCTTAACCAATGATTGGTTTATTTAACAGGTAGAAACACAAGATTAAGTCAACACAGGGTTAATGCAGTAGACATGCAATGTAGGCACATACAATACACCAGGCCCAGCCAGAATTTGATTAACACCAGTGGTGTGCGGCAATACACTCAGACCACTATGGAGGACGAGAGGAAGAAGGCGCCCATGAGCTATTATGGACACCCTGCAGCAGCACCACCAAGATGATCAAACGAGGCAGATCGCTCTTCTCAGCGCAAGCAGCGTAGAGATTTTTTGGACACAGACATACCAGAAATTGCTGTGGTCACATTAAATGGGGTGTGTGGTTTAGGTGGTGTGGTTTGGAATAATGGATCATATGTGTGCACAATTGTGCTGATCTTCAAACAGGTTGGCAGGAATGCTTTACCCCATTAATACATATGCCAAAAACTCGGGTTTTTGCACATGAAGGTGCTTCGACCCAGGTCTGGCGTATGTGTAAAAGGTCGGACTTGGGTTGACAGTCCCGGGTCTATGACATTGGTCGCTACCAGGGTTTCTTCTGGGACTTGCAACCGGGGGCGATGACCTGGCTCAAGTCTGAAAGGTGTGACCAGGGTCTTGATGACTGCAAGATCTGGGTTCAGGGTGATGACTTGGGAATGTGAGAAAGGGGTAGCCCAACTTCAACCCATGCTCAGTGTCCCGGATCCGAGTTGGGTTGAAGCCGGGATTTTATGTCTGAAAGGGGTATTATTCTCATTTTCAGAAGTACTCATGGGAAAATAGCACAAATTAAAAACTATGACTGGCTTCAGTTATGTTTAAACAGTGTTCTGCTGGGGACAGCCATTTTCCTGTAGCTCATATGTGCTGTCACTCAGGGAAGGTAGTAGCTACTTTACTTCACCTCTGAAATTGATTGAATGATGTACCTTGTTACTTGCAAGTAGTTGTTTAACTAGCAAGCAAAGCTGGTACTGGATATTAATATATAATATCTTCCATGTCTAATTACATCCCCTTTCATAGTCCACACATTGTCTTTCTTTCACATCATTCTGACATTTGGCCCACATTCTTGTGGGACTGGATCATGCAGCCACCAAGAAACTCTGCAGTCTGGCTGGACCAAATTGCAATATATAGCCCCAATCCTTGTGTACCAATTCCTATTTCCCTATAGATTGGGCCTTCCTACCTATATATCTGTCTGTTATTACCCAGTTTTGTTCTATTAATATTTCCAATTGTAAAGCACAACGGAATATGCTGCGCTATATAAGAAACTGTTAAATAAATAAATAATATAAGTATATGTCAAAAATCCATTAAACAGTTTTCCAAGAGTGTAAGACATGGGCGATAAAACCTCCATAGTCAGCTTTTCTGGGAGGACAGATACATGGATTTGGCCTAACAGACTGGGGACACATTCTCATCCTGCAGGTACTGAAGTAGTATGGATAGTTGTCAACTTTTACAAATTATTGGTGGTGCTCGTTACACCTCTGTGTTACTGAAAAATGCAATTTATAGACATGTTAGTCTCAGCATAAATATTATATGTTCTTTTGATAAATGGGAAATGTGCGTTGTGTGCCTGCCAACACTATGGGGCATATTCAATTGGGCGCAAGGTTTAGCGAGGCTAATTCCTCGCACCCAATTTCGGAATCTCGCAGGTCCCGATACCTGCGGGATTCAATTTAAAAAATAGTGGATGCGAGGTTTTCATCATTGTAAACCTCGCGCCGCATAAAATAAATGAAAAAAAAAAAAAAAGCTTACCTGTGCGGGGTTTGGTGGCTTCCCCTCTCTCTTCTAACTGGAGAGGGGGCTGCTGGGAGTCCCGGGGAATTGTGGGAGGGGCAAGGGCTGCTGGGAGATGCAGTTCTCCCAGCGTCCATTCCGGGGGGACCACAGTGAAACTGGGAGGGGGACACACTGACACCAGGACATACGCACACAACACTCATACGCACACACACTCATACACACTTACATAAAGCACACACACACACACTTACATACTCACCGCTGCTGCAGAAGACCCGGCTTCCGACGCTGGATGAAGAAGAAGATGCAGAAGACAGCGCTGCAGAATAATTAAGGACTAATTAAGCTAATTGGATACTTCCAATTGCCTAATTAGTCCTCAGGGGGGGTGCTAACGGGGTGTCAGTGCAAGTCCCGGTGATTTCTCCTAAAATCAAGGATTTTAAGAAAAATCATGCTTGCTCAAGAGGTGTGTAAATAAAATCCTCTCGCCGTGTGTTTTAAAACAAAACACGCACCTAATAGAATAGCAAAAAACCCGCACCTGCAGGAAAAATCTCGCAGGTGCGGGTTTTTTGCTATTCTCGCTGCCTATTGAAAATGCCCCTATGTTTGAAAATTTTGAATAAAATATGCTGCATCTCCAATGCTCCCAAACCACACTGAGATCATCCCAAACCACGCCCATTTTGGTCCAGATCATGTCACTTTTAGAATTGGCGACTATCCAGAGAAATTGAGAATGCTGGCTGGCATGGCACTGAATTTGCCATAACAGTTTGTTGCAAGTTTAGGTGTTTCTTACAGAGCACACTTCTCCTTGACACTCCATAGTTGTACCTCCCTCTAGAAGGTGGTGTATCCACCATGTGCAGAGGGTGTGTAGTACACTCCAAACCATGAGTCAAGTTGTACCCTCATCAGCATCTTAGATAATAATTAGGTAAAATTTGCGCAATAAAATTATAAAATAGCAGCTTAATAGACACTTCAATGGACTTCTCAAAATAGTCCCAATAAATCATCAGCATCTTGACTTGTGGGCCCACCCTACACACTTGTATTGTTATGTTAGAAAGTTCTCCTGGTCTTATCGGCCAAACTCAATCTAGTGGATGCCTGTGACAAAACATTTTTGTAAGCCATCTGCATTACTACAAGCTTTTTTGTATCTAATATCTATTAAATGTGTATCTGGGAGGGAATTCATGTTAAATGTGTGTGGAGGGCAGGGTGGAACAGTGCATTGCCAGGCCATATAGCTATTTTTGGTAAGGGCTCGTAGAGTCCACTCTAGCCTACTTGGCCACCTGCTCTGGTATTGTGAGAACAGAGCGGGGGCACTTGTAAGAATGCAGGGATCTTGGTAGGCGAATGACCCAGCATTGCCAGATCCTTATCACCACTGAGCCCTGTAACGGCCACACCTCCAGTAGTCCTTCCACTGGTTGAGGTTAATGTAGTACCTGGCATACACTATTAATGTGTTTTTATGTAATGTGTATCTTGGTGAGGATTTTAATGCAAAGTGTGTGTTGGGGAGGGGGTTAATACATCTTCCTTGTGTTATTAATGTAATACATGTGTGTAGGAGAGTATTAATATAGTTGTGTCTGGGGGAGGGTGTTCATGTAATGTGTATGTAGTAGGAGGTATTAATGAGTAGGGGGAGGTTATTAATGTAATGTGTTCAACAGTGTTAATAAATGAGTTGAAAGTCCCCACTTTCCCCTTGTCACATATGTTGCCCTAACAGTGTTCCCTGATCACGTGTTTGGGGGCTGGGGACAGGCACAAGCTGCACACTCATTTATAAAACCATGGCTTTGAAATAATGTGAAGAAAGAGCAAAAAGAGCTCCATGGGAGTGTTCTCATTGGTCTCCTATTACTAATTGTCATTTATTACCACTAACAACCTCCTGGCAACCTGCAGCAAAGGCTAAAATATATATGAATCAGAGGTTGCAGTACAGTTAAAAACGTGTTACTGTTCTGAAGAATCATACAGCTGCATTACATGTGCCTTTGAAAGGTAAGGTATATATATTACGTAAACACACTGGATTGTTTTGCTTGATGGGTGGATTGTGGTGTTTATATACCTAGCGACAATAAATGACAGATGTTAGAGTGGGGACTAGACTTTCCTACTTAGATGTTTTCTAAATCTCTTTCATAATAGCATTTTCATGACCAATACCAGCACAATAAAAAAAGCAAAGATCCCACCTGGCACTCCTCGTGAGATATCAGCCAAACCAGTGGTGTAACTAGCAATTTGTGGGACTCATAGCAACATATGTAAGGTCCCCATGTACCACCAAATGGCAAAAAAAACTCACATAGAAACATGGGCAGACAAGGAAGACAGGCCCTGCCAGCTGTGGGCACCATAGCAGTCACACCCGCTGAACCCACGGTAGATATGCCCTTGAGTCAAACCCTTCTTCAGGTGGTGCCCAAAGACTAATTAGGGATCCTTCCAGATTGGATTCCACAATCACACTAATATAGAAATTATAGTCTGCACACTCTCTTCGGGTTACAATCCTGGCAGATCATTGCCACTTTTATGTTGATGCCATCAGAATAAAAGTGGCAATAACATGCCTGAATTTGAAGCTGAACAGAATACCCAGACTATCAGTTCTAAATTCCAGCATAATGACATCTATGTAATACAATTTTTTTGCCATCCAACTGTGAGTGCACCCAAGCCAGCTTTTATTTCTGACCGTATTAATGGGCGGAATAATGAGGGTTCACTCTTACTATTGTCGTTATTATATCCCAATGTCAGAGGATCATTTATCAAAAGATACTCAACTTTGTATGCATGGAGAGGGGAGTGTAATTCAAAGGGAGGAGAGCTTGGGGCTGAGGTTAGAGATGAATGATTTATGAGGCATTTGGGGGGGATCTAAAGGATTGTGCTTCCTATACCAGCAGGGTCAGGTGCCCTATTCAAATGAACATGAAAATTAAATAAGAAAATTGGACTTTTAAATGGCTAGGGAAATAAGGTTATCTGCAGGGCCTCTATTATTAACCTCGTGCTGGGTGTATTTGCAGTCAACAAAAATCCCTTGTATTGCAATACGTGTCTCGTAAATAAATATATATATATATACATATATATATATATATACATATATATATAGAGAGAGATAGATACATGTACTGTATATATATATATAGAGAGAGAGATAGATAGATAGATAGATAGATAGATACATGTACTGTGTATATATTTATATATATATATATATATATATATATATAGACAGATATATATGTGCATATATATATATCTGTTGAAATATAGAGAAATACAAAGAAAAAGGGGGCACTCCATAGTGCATAAAAGATTCAGTTAGTAAAAAACATGCAGTCAATTGTCAGCCTCTGCTATAGTTTTCCCTATATACTTAAGTCCACAGGGACAAACTAACTATTACTAACTACTAACAATGCAAGCCAGCCCTCTAACGAAGTGATTGACGAAATGTGTTAAGGCGTGGCTTGCTGACGCTTCCATCACGTGTCCCGGAGGTCGGTTCCTTGTCATGAGGTGGAGAGGCGTTCTGCCTGCTCTGGAGAGAGGTGTGCGGTACATGGCTCATCCCCAGTGGGGAAGGACCATCTGATGGTAATTGCCTGGCATTTAATATAATGCCAAATGGTAACCAGTCCACTCTGTGAATTAAATGGTACGAATGTACACAGCAGAGACTTACAATTGACTGCGTGTTTTTTACTACATAAATCTTTTATGCACTATGGAGCGCCCCCTTTTTCTTTATATTTCAACAGAATAATTTACCCTGTGGATTCCTGGAGACTTATAAAGGGGAGCAGCGACTCTAATCCAAAGAGGCTAGTGCTACAGACCCTAAAAGAGGGAAAAAGTGTGCTGGACTGGTAATGTGAGCACCTGCTTATATTCTTATATATATATTTATATATATATATATATGTCACCGGGGACATCTAGCTCCTCTTTCTGTACCCTGCTCACCCTTTTTGGACATGAAGTCCAGGATGGATGGTTTGGAAGAAGAAGGCCAAGCAACAGATGGGGATGGTCATTATCAAGACCTGGTCCCCCCAGTGGGTGTAGTCTGGGAGGAATTGGTTGGCATGCAGGCAGTGGAATAACAAAGCCCTCCATGTTGTCTGTGCACACTATTCCGTATTTCAGTTTGCGATTCAGGTAGGAATAAAGTCGGCTACAGAACACAGAATCACTGGATGTCTTAGTGCATTCAGGCCAGATACGATCCATGAATTCCCAGACAGATAAATCCTTTGCTTCTGATAATATTTGGTAATTCCTGGTGTTATAGCCAGACACTTTGAAGGCTGTAACTACTTTATAGAAAACATGTGAATGAAACCTTTCCACACTGCAGAACATGAGGAGAAATAGCTTGAAGTTCAGCACCTAGAGCATCTTTTTTCATGTTCTCTGAGGCCTCTCCTGACTGTGAAGAAAGATTCTCCACACTGTAGTCTTCCATTGTGACTTTTTAATGGTGATTTCAATGTTGTCCACTGGCTGAGATCCATCTCATCTGAGGGTTGGGTTTTCCCCATGCAAATGAGACAATTCACATCCAGAAGGTGACTCTTATGTTTAGCCATGGTGTCAGTCTCTCTTTTGGTAGAATTTGCACAATCTTGGTCTTGGGGGCACCATGATGAATCAGACAGATCCTCCAGGGTAAACATCTGATCTGGTGTTGTATCTATTTCTATTAAACCTTTTAGTTATCTGCTGCTTGTGGTGGAGCTCTTTTTCTGCTTTCTAAATGATCTCCAGACACAATGTAAAACTTAAACCTTAAACTGAAATGTTGCATTTAATGCTCTGTTCTGCTTGTTCACATATCTAAGAAGTTTACAGTGGGAACAACGGCAATTTGAAGGCCACTAACTAACTCTGGTTTTTTTAATGTCCCTGTACAGGTTGGGAAATTCCTTTACAGAACAGAAGGTTTGCAAAGGATTATTTAAGGCAATTGTTTATCTATTTTTGGAAAGCACACTTCCTGGTCCCCTTCTGGGATGAAAAAAATCCACTCCCAGCAAGCAGGCATGGCACTCAAGAAAGACACAATGTAAGACTTAAACCTTAATTCTGAAATGTTGCATTTAATGCTCTGCTCCTCTTGTTCACATATCTGATATGGTTAAGTGGACAGTGGGAACAACGGCAGCTTGAAGGCCACTAACTAAATCTGTTTTTTTTAATGTCCTTGTATAGGTTGGAAAATGCCTTTACAGAAGGTTTGCAAAGGATTATTTAAGTCAATTGTTTTTTGGAAGCACACTTCATGGTCCCCTTCAGGGATGAAGATCCACTCCTAGCCGCAGAAGCAGGCGCAGGATTCTCAAGAAAGACACAACTTAAGGCCTTAAATCAGGGGTAGCCAACCTCGGTCCTCGAGAGCTCACATTTTCCAGACAACCTAGCTGGTGCACAGGTGTATTCATTACTCACCAAAACATTTCCAAAGATCCAGAGGTGGAGTTATTATTATAGTTGTGATTCTGTGAGGAGACCTGGAAAACATGCACTGTTGGTAGCTCTCGAGGACCAGGGTTGGCTACCCCTGCCTTAAATCATAGATCTTATGCTTGTCCACATATCTGTGCTGGTTAAGTGGCACTTTGATGCCTCTAACTATGTTTTTTATGTCCCTGTACAGGTTGGGAAATGCCTTTATAGATGGTTTGCAAAGGATTATTTAAGTCAATTGTTTATTTTTTTTGGAAAGCATTCTTCCTGGTCCCCTTCTGGGATGAGAAAATCAACTCCCAGCAGCAGCAGCCATGCTCAAGGATTCTTCTGTCACAAAGACAGATGTGAATGTATCTCATAAATTTTCTTCGGAATCAAAAAAACGAAAAAAACAATTAAATTTACTACCAATCAACCCTTCCTGTCCCTGCCCTGCCTTCAACTACATACATACTCCAACTCCCTCAAAGTGTTTCCTGATGTGCCATGTTTGAAGTTGAACTATCATGTGTTTGTGCTGCCCACTGCTGCAGTTTAGCTTAGTCAGCCAGCTCTCTTGGTGCAAATTTTGGGCATAAACTAGATGAAAAAAAATCAATATTGTGAGCAGTGAGGTGGTCAAAATTGACTGGAAATGAGTGGAAATAAATGTTATTGAGGTTATTGATACTGTAGGAACAAAAAAAAGGCCCATTTTATGTGATTTTAGCTGTTTTTATGATTTTTTTCAGAAAAACTCTAGATCCAAAACCGAAAAACAAAACACAGAGGTGAGGTTTTGGCAAAACCAATCCACATCCAAAACCAGGGGAGATCCAGATCCAAAACCAAAACACGAGGGTCAGTGCATATCTCTACAAAAAAGGAACTATGGATGAGCGGGGTTGGTTCTCAGAGAACCGAACCCATCCGAATTTCGGGGATCAGGGGCGATCCAAACCAAGCTCGGATCTCCCTGCCTGCCCTGGATCCCTCACCTGAGGCAAAACCTTGCGATCCCGCTGTCGGGTCACGAGGTTTTGTATTAAGCAGGCTTAATGCTGATTGGCTGAGAGAGCAGTCTGTCACAGCTCTCAGCCAATCAGCATTAAGCCCATGTAATATGCACACAGTCAGGAAGCAAAAGAAGATGGCGCCCGCCATCCCCTGCTGCCTGACACCGTTGCACCCCCCGCTGCCGACACCGCCGGCACCCCCACTGGCAGCATCCCCCGCTGTCGACACCACCACTGCCGGCACCCCTGCCCCACATGCTGAGGACACCGTCAGTGACCCCCATACTGAGGACACCATCAGCACCCCTGCACTGACGACACTGTCAGCACACATGCACTGAGGACACCGCTGGCACCCCCGCTCTGCCGACACCACCGGCACCCTGCTTGAGAACACCCCTGCACTGTGACACAGTCAGCAAACCTGCACAAAGGACACTGCTTGCACCCCCACTTTGCGGACACCACCGGCACCCTGCATTGAGAACACCCCTGCACTACCGACACAGTCAGCAAACCTGCACTAAAGACACCACTGGCACTGCCGATATCGCCGGTACCCTTCACTAAGGACACTGCCAGCACTGCTGCACTGCCATTCCATGTACTGAGGACACCGTCAGCAACCCCTGCATTGCCGACACAGCCAGCAAACCTGCACTGAAGACACCGCTGGCACCCCTGCTCTGCTGACACTGCCAATACCCTGCACTGAGGACAATGTCAGCACCGCAGTACTGCCATTCCATGTACTGAGGACGCCATCAGCAATCCCGCTCTGCCCACACTGCTGTCACAGTAAGTGCACTATTGGTGTATCCAACCCACACTGTATAACACACTGTATCTGTGTTGGAAATTGGAAGCTGAACTGCCACATGTTAGTGCCGCCCACTGTGTCACTTAGCTTAGTCAGCCAGCTAGCTGGATGCAACTTTTTGGCCTTAACTAGATGAAAAAAATAATATTGTGAGGTGGTCAAAATTGATTGGAAATGACTGGAAATAAATGTTATTGAGGTTATTAATACTGTAGGAACAAAAAAAGGGCCATAAAACCCGAAAACAAAACACGGAGGTGAGGTTTTGGCAAAACCAATCCAGAGCGCACACCAGGGGAGATCCAGATCCAAAACCAAAACACGGGGGTCGGCGCACATCCCTAAAAGGAACACATATATCTAGAGATGTGCGGGTTTGGTTCTCAGAGAACCGACAACAACTGAATATAGGGGTTCTGAGTCGAACAGAGGGCCTAATTCAGACCCGCTCGTGAGCGCTGAGCACTCGCAAGCGGGTCGATGGTGCCCTAATGCGCATGCGCACGACGGAGGGAGCTCCGTCGTGCGCATGCGCGAGACCCGCATAGCGACAGCCAAGCTGTCGCTATGGGTCTCGCACCAAAGGGGGCGTGCTGTCGATGGTGACTGACAGCACGCCCCCTTTGGTGGGCGTGCCGGGGGCGTTGCTGCCCAGACGGAGGCCATGGGAACGCCTTCCGTCTGGAGCCGGCCCCACTGACATCACAAGTGATGTCAGTGGGAGTGCTTTTGGCTCTGATAGAGCCAAAAGCACTCCGGGGCTTGCGGCAGCGAGACCCTACCGCAGGGTCTCGTCGCAAGCACGATGGTCGTGATGGTCTTGACCATCGCGACCATCATTTTGGCTGCTCGCTATAGCTGTGGGTGGTCACCCACAGCTATGCGAACGGCCAGGAGGCCACTCCATTTTTAGGTAGGAGGGCCCTGATTCAGAGCGAGCGCTCTGGTCAGAGCGTCCGGCTCTGAATCAGGCCCAGAGTCCGAGTTCGGAATCACTTTGGGGAACCAAGTCTCAGTTCAGATCTTCCAGTGTTCCAGTTCGGATCTCAGATTTAAAAAACGAACTCGGGTTTTGGATTGCCACCCCAACCTACCCAGCACCTTGTAATCCATTCAGTCTCAACACCAATTAAACCCCCCACCCAGCACCTATTAATCGTTTTACCACCAGTACCCATTAACTCCCCTCTCACAGCACCGATTGTCCTCCCAACACCTATTAATACATTCACTCTCAGCAACCACTTACCCTCTCTCAGCATCCATTAACCCATTCCCCCCTAACACTAATTAGCCCCCCTCTGCACCCATTACCCCCCTGCCAAGCACCAATTAATACTTTCCTCCCCAGTACCCATTAAACAGCTCCCCCTTCCCCACCTCCCAGCACCCATTAACCTCAATCGCACACCATTAACAAGTTCCTATACTTGCCTGACTCCTGCTCATACAGCTCCTCCTTCTTAATAGCTAGACTCTGTTTGGTTGCAAAGGGCAACATATCAACTTCTAAAAACTCTCACTTTAGTAAATTTACCCCTAAGTTCTGCCTGCCTGTATTGCCCCACACTTCTACCTGCCTGCAGCTGAAGCTGGCTGATAACACAGATGGCCAGAGGAGTCGGCTACAGCAGGTATAAATAAATAATAGCTGGTGCAGCTGCGATAGTGGCGGTCACAAGCAGTGAGCACTATAAAGGATGTCAAAGACATCCTACATTTTTCCAACAGGCAGCCTCGGTGGGCCACCCCCTCAGACCCCTGCGGCGGTGCCCTTAGGCAGCTGCCTAATGAAAGCACCCTGCTAAGACCCTCTCTTCTCCACTCCCCTACAACTTTCTGTTACCCCCTCATTACCCCTGCAATTGCCAATAATCACATTTACATTTTTGCAGTAAAACAAGCAACACCAATGACCCACAGAAATCATTCTCTATCCAAAGCACACCCTCATCAGATAAAATGTGCTAATTTTGAAATCAAGGCCCTCTCAAAAGACCACGCTACTTTCAGACATTGAGTCTGTCCAAAAAAAAAAAATCAAGGTTCTTTGCAGATGTGCTATATATATATATCCCTTTTCCACTAGTTCCACATGAGTGCGCAGCAACCCGAGTTACTGTGCTCGATCCGGGTTGAAATAAGCCCGGATCGAGTGACCCTGCATCTCAACCCTGGTCACGAGAATCAATGCGACCAGGGTCTCGTTCTCTGCATAGGAAGAGCCGGCGCTTGGCGATGAGATCCTCTCCAAGCACGGGCTCTGATGGTGTCATCGACCCGACATTAGTGCTGGGTCGGGCCACCTGTCTGACAGGGGTCTCAGCCGGGTCGCGCCAGGGATGGGAGCTTGAAAATAATCCTGGGTGCAACCCGGCAATCTAATGGAAAAGGAGTATTATAGAACCTGTTTAATTAGATAGTATTATACACACAAAATGGGAATGTAATGCCGGCTGTCGGGATGCCTCCTGTCAGAATACTGACAGCTGCATCCCGATGGTTGGTATACTTACCCTCCCCCCCTTCCCACCTAAACCTCCCTTCTTGCAGCCTAACCCTAACCCTCCACACCCGGCACTCTAACCCTTCCGTTAGTGCCTGAACCTAACCCTCTTCCCTTAGTGCCTAACTTCAACCCCCCAGTGGTGCCTAAACCTAACCTCCGTCCCCAAAACCTCGCCTTAACCCCACTAAACTCCCTAAACCTAACCCTCCCCACCCTCCCCCGCTGCTAACATTATGGGCGCCCCAGACTTACCTCTTTTGGGCTGGCGTCCTACGGCATTCCGGCATCGAGATTACGATAGGCGTCAGTATTTCCACGCATATTTTAAGTCCCTTCTCGGGATTTGGATGTCGGTATTCAGACCAGCGGCATCGAGGCCGACCAGCCTCATAACTACATCCCAATTGCATAAACAAAGTGTAATCTATTGCAATTTAGCAATTTATCAGATTCCAGCTCTTATTTTTCAAGTTTAACATATAGAAGCAAGCATCTGATTGATAGGAATAGGATTGAAATGCCGACAGCTGCCCGACAGGATGAAAATCCCGACAGAGGCAGGTAAGTATGCTAACCTCCCTTGTCCCCCCCCTTACCCTAAACTTCCCTTAGTGGTGCCTAACCCTAACCTTCCCCCTATTGCCTAAACCTAACCTCCCCCCGGGGGTGCCTATCCCTAACCCCCCCTTACTGCTTCCTAAACCTAACCCTCCCGGGGGGTGTTTAACCCTAACCCTACACCCTAGGGGTGCCTAACCCTAACCCCCCTAAAACCTAATGCTAACCCCGCTAACTGCCCTAAACCTAAACCTCCGCCAGTACGCGGCTAACAGGACGGGCGTCCCGGACTTACCTCATTCGGGCATGTGTCATCCTGGATACCGGCGTCGGGATTGTGATAGGCGCCTATCATAAATCACTAGCTGGCATTCTGCTGTCGGTATTGTGACCGGTGGCCTTGTGGCCACCGGTCACATAACTACATCCTGATTTATACTATGTTAAGTATACCAATGTCCATTATTCCTATTTACAGGCAATAGATCATGCAAATTACAATTGTAATTGTTATTTTGTAATAAGAACTTTTGGTTCTCTATATACAGACTTTATACGTAACTTGCTGTTGGATACAACTCATTCTTTATGCTGCTCTGTGAGCAATAAACCAGGGTGAGGGCAGATAAATCACTTGACCCCTTGTCCAAAGTACATCACAGGCTCACTAGGGAAATGAGGTCTTCAAATAAAGAGGGGCCACTTACATTGGGGGAGGTGGATACTGTAACTCAGTGTTAGGTAGAGATATATGTATACGATATATTAGAAATGTCTTCTTCATGTTGATATACTATTACAGGGGTTATTTCTGGGCCACTGACACAGTTTCCCATTTTACTAGTTATGTTATTTCTGTATGCTGGAGCAATAACTGTCTCACACACTAAAGCAGAATAAAAATTCAGCTTCCACAAGCCAAGACTACTAAACATAGAGCTTGATTCAGAGATGTGCGCTAACGCTAATGCTGCCGCAGCTGCAAATTTGTAAGCAGCGGCTGTTGGGGAAATATGCAAATGTAGCAGCCGCCTGAATTTGTATTGAGACGCCCACCAGCGGATATGCAAATCCAAGCGACCACGTACAAAGATGCAGCTCGACCGATCATTAGATTACTGGACTTCTGAAGTAATACTATGGTCACACAGAATGGCCACCGGAACTGAGAGGGCGGAGCCATTTCAACTGCTCACTGCATATGGGATCGCAGTCACAGACAAGCCCAGAAAACGGTCGTAACACGCCTGCGCTTGAGGTCACCACTTATCCGTTGCCGCCCACAACCAGTCCCTACCTGTCAATTACTTTGCGAATAAATTAATACTGTGAATAACATCGGTAATGAAACCTGACGCATGCACAGACCACCGAAAATCGCTCAACTGCATAAACATCGGTATTCCATCCATCTCTGAATCAGGCGCATAATACAGACCGCATCAGGCCTAATGAAACATTTTTTCTCCCCTTAGCAGTACATAAAGGCACATCATAAGGGAGGCTAGCATAGATTACTTATTTTTAGGGATGTGCAGGCTTGGATAGGTTTGAGTTTGCATGCCGAGTTTGGATTCTTCCCTCCAAAAATCGGGTCTCAGAAAGAGGCAAAACGTCATCTTTCATGGACAAGCATCATCTTCCATGGACTTTGGGCCTAATTCAGACCCGCTCGCGAGCGCACAGCGCTCGCAAGCGGGTCGATGGGACCCCACTGAGCATGCCCCAGAGCAAGAGAGAAATTCTCTCGCACCGGGACTCACTACAAAAGGGGCGGCTGTCAATGTTGATCGATAGCTCACCCTGTTTTGTAGGCGGGGCGGGGGGGGGGGTGGCTACACAAACGGAGGCGTTCCCGAAGGAACGCATGCCGTTTGTGGGCGTCCCTACTGACATCACTCGTGACATCAGTAGGTGGACTTCCTGCTCTATTAGAGAAGGAAGCCCACTGAGGCTTGCGGCAACAAGACCCTACCACAAGGGTCTCATCGCAAGCCCGATGGTCGCGATGGTCTTGACCATCGCGACCATCACCTGGCCGCTCGCATAAGCTGTGGGTGGTCACCCACAGCTATGCGAGCGGCCAGGAGGCCGTCTTTAAAAAAAAAAAAAAGTGACGCCCTGATTCAGAGCGAGCGCTCTCAAAGAGCATCCGGCTCTGAATCAGGCCCTTTGTCCATGGAAGATGATGTTTGTCCATGAAAGATGATGTTTTGCCTCTTTCTGAGACCCGATTCCATGGAAGATGATGTTTGTCCATGAAAGATGACGTTTTGCCTCTTTCTGAGACCTGATTTTTGGAGGGAAAAATCCGAACTTATCCGAGCCTGCACATCCCTACTTATTTTACATGTCAACATGGTGGGACAAAAACATATGGCAAGGCTATACAGGTACTTACATTATTATATTTAATGTTGCCTTAGCATACCCTACTCTCTGCTGTACTACTGGTGCACCATCGTTGCTGTCCCAATCTCCACTCACTCTTTTGTCTGTGGTGCTTTATAAATAACAACAACAATAATAATAGTAATGCAGGTTTGCCGCAGTTATATCTATATGTGAATGCTGCCTGAAGTGACCCCTATAGTTGGTCATCGCCATCCTTTCTCCCACCAGCCTCACAGGGAGCAGAATTATTTTTAAAAAAAGTAAACAAAAGATGTAACAGTTTTCTTTTTTCTTCAACCTTTCGATGTGAATCGGTCTTTAATATTAGTAATTCCGTTACACTTACCTGCCTTTCTGACACTGCCTATCACTATCAAGTCCTCACAGAGATGCAAAATGAATTATGCAGTGACTTTTCAATGAATGACGTGTAAAGGCTGATGTAGAGGAAATAGGATGGATAAAGAATCCCTTTCATAGCCTCATTATTTCCGCCATCATTGTGACTGCGGTGATCGCACCAATCACTGAAACAGTAAGTCTCAGCACTACTGACCCTCACTGTAAGAAATATATAGGAGGGAATATGGTTAATGGCCAGGCTGCATTGCTGCAACCAGGCACAAAATTACTAATAAAATGTTACTTTATTTTTTTTTATAGTAAAAGTCAATAATCCCCATGCTCTGCCAGCCTCCTACATTTTCCTGCATGAGACGTAGTGCTCACAGCTGTGTAAGTACATTACATTTAAACCAAGACACCCACTCGCATCCACATGAAAAGACTTTTAAGGTGAAGAATCTATAAATACCTACACATAATAATATGGCTATGGTAGAGGCTGGTGTTTGGTTAGAAAGGATTAAAAATAATTGTAATTTAAATGATCACAAATTACTCCTACTCGCCTGCTCTCTGAGAATATCTGGGAAACTTCAGAATTTCAGGGAGTCCCCCCCCCAGAAAAAGCAGTACACAATCCCGCATCCCACTCACTGCCCTAGTAAGTTGAGTGAGGATGGGGCATGATTATATGATTTGCGCCACTTGCCCCCTGGAGGGGAGGTCACAAATGTCGGCAGAATGAGGTTACTGTACCTTTGCTTGACACAAACACCGGTTCTTATTATAAATAATCAAACCAACTTATCTCTTTCTAGCCCCTTTGGCCATGCTGCCTGATAACTTCCAACAATACCGGTGACTAGTAATGCGATCGGCAGATAACTGTACACAATGGTCAATATCGGCTATTTTCCAACCACATTTACTAGTGTGCTTGATAATAAACTGCTTGATTGTGATCATATTATTGTCATGTATAGGAGCATGTGTGGATATCACTGTATACATATACACATATACACATATATGCAGTGTCCTATCTATAATGGGTGCACACCCTGCACCCATTTCTTCAATACTTACATCTCCTTAGGCCTGCGTCGGTGGCAGCAGCGCTGCATAAATTACTGGGA
Organism: Taudactylus pleione; assembly: GCA_031769625.1. Classification (NCBI taxonomy): domain Eukaryota; kingdom Metazoa; phylum Chordata; class Amphibia; order Anura; family Myobatrachidae; genus Taudactylus; species Taudactylus pleione. The sequence goes on along the minus strand of JAUIMM010000012.1, from coordinate 15,446,681 downwards.
AAATGGTGCAATGGCCATTTTCATGGAGTTTTGCGCATGCGCAGTAGGAAAATGGCTGGGAAAATGGCTGCTGCGCCATTTTCCTGGAGACCTGCACACGTGCAGTAGATTCTGACACAGTTCTAGAGTCTACTAGTGCTCCTAGGGCTCAGAGTCTACTGCGCTCAGTGTGCTGCCGGGATGAGAGGAGGGGGCCACAGAGAATGCAAATTAACCCCCTCCTCTCTTATGATGTATATATGTCTCGAATTTCTAAGACACAGAAAATATAAACTATTGCTCAATGTGTAAGCGTGCACTCTGCTTTTACCTGAATACTGCTATTGCCTTTCATTACTTCAATTTAGTGTATATGTTCTCTCTGTCCCTCTTAGTAACAGAAGGCCTGATTCAGAGGTGGATGCAGTACACATCACTGCTGCTAATGCAGCAAGAGGCGTCTGAGGAAACATGATGCCTCCTGACAGCAACGCATAACCAGTAGTACGACCGAAGACTCAGCATCGGATCACCATCGTGACCATCATCCATCTGAGAAAGCCAAAGACTGCTCAGAATGGCCTTGGTGGCCCAGCGGCATCTTACAGTACCTGCGCAGCCAAGGCCAGGAATCTACGTCTTCTGTACACATCCTGCGTATGCACAGTCCTCCCACCATCTGAGAGGCATGCAAACCATTGTTGCAGTGCAAGAGGTGCAAATACATTTCTTTCTTTTTTTGCATGCAGGGTAAATACTGGCTGCTTTTGGTGTTGCCCCACAAATGCTGGACAGCTTTATTTTTACATTGCAGCTCAGACTCAGCACTCTCAAATCTAAATCAGCCCCACCTGCAGTCCAGAATGGCTTTGCCAAGGTGCAAAGTTACCTGTTTTTTTCTGCTTTGCTCCCATCTTTGAATCCGCCTCAATGTCATACAGTCGACATGAGAATGACAACATGGTCATAATGATTAAATGTCAACATGTTAGAATGTTGACATATCGTCCCTGGTGGCCCAGTGGTGACTTACCTTCTCCCGACGTCTTGCGGGCCCAGGGGGTCATGTGACTGTTATTTCCGGGTCAGAACTCTGATCTTCCAGTGCCTAACACTAACCTCCACCAGCCTAGCCCACACAATAATTGTTGACATTGTGGTGTCGACTTTATCATTATCGACCTTTTGACAACATCTGATCCTAACCTCATCTGCAATTGGTTGCTAAAAAGTTTCTTTTGCATTCAGTATAGAACTGGAACTTCACATGTTAAATTAGATTATATCTATAATAAATGTATAACTTTTTCAAAGAAGTAAGACTAGACTATTCTGCCAGTCCATCTGTATTCATATGAGAAGCTCCACCCATTGATTTATTGTCATACATTAGGGCATCAATATGGGTCTCATCTATTTCTGATATCATGATAAGCTAGGCAAAGCAGAGAAATGATGCTTCCTTTATAAGCCTGGAAGTATATTATATAGCTGTGGTTTACCTCATTATAATAACCTTGGTGACAAGAATGGGGCTATTAAGATAAATAATGGAACTTTTAAATATTACACCAGGTCTTTTATTAACATCAAATGATATTTAATTTTGAGATGATAAGTACCCCCCCTCCCCCCCAAAAAACCCCCACAAAAAACACACACACAAACCGAGATTGAAATGCTCACCATTGACTTACTCGTTACAAATATTTACATGTTGTTCTCTGGATTTCAAGGCCTAATTGGTATCTAGCACAGTTCCCTCACTAGAAGAGCAGTAATGAAGACATTTGAAAGCTATTAGCCCAGATGGTTGTCATATGTATGCAAATGAGGAGCAAATTGAATATTTTTTGTCCCTTCCCACCACCTGTCCTATCAGGCAAGCCTTACTGCCGAAAGACAAGACCCCAGCACATCTACGCTAATCTGTCACCGCGGATTAATTAGGATCCCAGCATTAATCATCATTTGCTCCATTGTGCAGAGGATATACAGTAGCGTGTTCCTGCCTACAGAAATAGTGTACGTTGCTGCCTCCATCCTTACTCAGTGACACATGCCTGTGACTTCTGGGTGGCAGAGGGTTGTTTACTTATCATTTTGTTCTGTGATCTTGTGAAGACCTCATGAAATACTTTAGGAGTTGTGTTATCCACAAAATGAATCTGTAACTGTTACCATCTTGAGATAGATTATGCTTATCACCAATACAGACCATTTTGTGGCCAAATGTTAATGATATCTCAGGAAACAGTTAACATAAGGATATCACAACAAATAATTTATATCTGTAATCATTTTTGCTGCGTGTCACTGTCACAAGTAATTATGGCCCTCATTCAGAGCCACTCGCTATTTGCGGTCGTTCGTTCTAAAACAAGGGGTGGCTATTCAAATGAACCGTTCGCTGTTTGCGGTCTGTTCACGCCTCTAGGTCTGAACGAGCGAACAAAACTTGCGTTCGTTTTTTGGAAAAATACGCCCCCTGGCCGCTCGCATCCTACGTCATGTCCGCTATTTATTAGATTAATCGAGTACATCGAGCAGGGTATGAACTGCTCGCTATTCTTGTGGTTGGTTTTTGCTACCACAATTTTGCGAGCAGTTCTGGCTATAAAAGAACCCAGTGACGTGGTCAATGACGCTGCTGTTTTAATTATGCACACCCATAAAACGCCCGTTTTGACCTTTAAGCACGCCTGCGATCGGATCTCCACTCCCCGTTTTCAAGCACCTTCCCCTGTTACCACCCACATACGCCTCTTTCTGTCACTCAAATTATCAGGCATTCGCTATTTTGCGAGCACATGAATTTCGGCCACACTGAGTGGTTCGCGCATGCGTATAACGAACCGTACGCATGCGCAGTTGGGCAAACATCGCTCGGAGCGAATGAGCAGCCACTTGCGTCCGGCTCTGAATCAGGGCCAATATTTTTATATTGCTAAACTTTTTTTTTAAATAAATGTTTTAGTGATATTTTAATACCAGTGGAACTGAAAGCTCAATTCATGACTTTGTGTATCATTACACACGTGCAAGTTAGCTCATACATGTGCACAATGACAGAAATCGGCTAATGGTGGGTACACACTACACGATATGCTCCCTGAGCGATATCGTGTAGTGTTGTCCCCGGCAGGCTGTGCTCAATGTCGTTCATGACATTGAGCACAGCCGCTGAACGATATCATTAACGATATCGTTCGGCGCCGGGCTCTCTCCCCCATTCCCTGACATGCAGCAACCTGACGAGATCGTCAGGTTGGCCTGCATGTCAGCCCGATGAACGATAATGATGAACGACCCGCAGGAACGCGCGTCGTCGTCATCGTTCATCTTTTTGGAGTTAAAAATGGACGATAAAGTGGACGACTGAACGATAACGATATCGTTATCGTTCAGTCGTCCACTTTATCGCTGAGTGTGTACGCACCTTAAGGGAAGTGGTACTGGTCCATAGAAAATGACGTAGCTGCATCACCAGTGACATCACTAGTTCCTAGTGAATTCATAGGTTACATCCATAGCGATATAACTGGTTCCAGATAGGCTATATCCTGCTTTTTAAGTGAAGTGATAGGTTACAACCATAGAGACATCACTATTGATAAGTTGTATTTCCAGTGATATCCCCCTGATTCTTAATTAATTAATAAGACATTCTTTTGACTATTGTTATACCCATAAAATGTTTTCCATTGGTGCCCAAACAAGATAAATGCACTCTCCCTCTTATTTAAAAAAAACAAAAACAAAACTTTTTATTGAACAAATCCAATAATTCAAATTGTAAAATAAAGAGAAGTGAGCATAACAAACAGCAAATGCCCAACAGAGAGTTAAAAAAGAAATGGAGGGGACGACAATGACAGGTCACTTTAAAAGATCTATGAAGAGACGCATGGATAGGTTAAAGGAGCTCTTTTACTGCATTGTTACACCTAAAATACATGCTGATTTACATAAGAGAGCAGCTGTATTTGTTTTATTTTTTTTGTTAAAAAAATAAGTTTTGTTTATTTATTATTATTGTTATTATTATTATTATTATTATTAGTTTTTATTTATATGGTGCCACCAAGTGTCTGTAGTGTTGTACATGGAGAATGTCAATAGAATAACCAAACAATATCAAAAATATTAAACGCAATCAAACAGACATACAGCCATAAAAACCAAACTGTGAAATAAGAATGAAATACAGTACTGATATTAACAGGAGCAATCAGTGACCTCGGTCATGGGAAGGGCAGGCAGATGGCATTAAGGTGAATGACTGTAAGAAGGAGTGGACTGGAGATACAGTCTAAAAGATTGGGGAGTAAAACTGGGAGGTAAACTGAGATGAGGAAGGAGGACAGAAGACATGAGGTAAGAGTGAGAGGAGGGCTGGTATGCTTTTATGAACAGTTATGTTTTCATGAGACATTTAAATCCCTGCTGCAGGCTGGTAGACATCTTCAGAGGATGGGGGAGCGAGTTCCAGAGGATGGGAGCAACATGGGAGGTGTTGGATGCAGAAGCGGCAGGAGGTAATCAATGAGAAGGTAAGATGAAAATCAGAGAGAGCGCGGAGAAGGAGAGTGGGAGTGTAGATGGAGATGAGATCGGAAATGTAGGAGTGAGTGGAGTGATTGAGTGCTTTGAAGGTGAGGAGCTTAAAATTAATTTTGTAAAGGAAGTTGAGTCAGTAATGGAATTGAAGGAGAGGTCGAATTAGAGCAACAAGATAGGAAGACGAGCATTGAGGATAGATTTAAGAGGGGTATGTTGGGAAAGATGGAGACCAGAGAGTAAGAGGTCACAATGGTCAAGGCAGGTGATGATGAGGTAGACTCCAGGGTCAGGAAGGGTCTGATCAGAAGATATTGAAGAGGTAAAAGTGGCAGAATTTAGAGAAAGCAAGAATGTGTGTGGGTGGTAAAAAGGAGAGAGCGCAGTGTAGGATGAAACCCAGCTAGCAAACTTGAGGGATAGAAAAGAGGATAGTATTAGCAATAGAAATAGTGAGACGGATGGGAAAAGGAACCCTGGAGGGGGTTGTATAAATTTAGTCTTGTTGAGCTTAAGAAAGCACTAGAACAACCATTGATAGAGAAACAGTTAGAGTAGAGAGCAAGGATGGAGAGAGAAAAGTCAGTTGATGAGAATTAGATTTGTGTATCATCAGCTGTAAATGTGTTGTATTTCAGATAAGGCTCATGGACTCGGGAGTGCAGCATAACCATTTACTTACAATAACATCAGTAACTGAACTGCACAAACAAGAACTCCCTCCCAGCATGTATAGCCCCATGGAAAGTCTCATCCTGCTGGGTCCTAGCAGGATACATATCTACATCAGCATAAAAGTGTTATTGTAGACCAAAGAAGCTTATGAGATGACCTATTGAGTGTACAGAGAGAAACGAAGGAGACGAAGGACAGAACCTTGGGGAACACCCAGGAAGAAGAAAAGAAGCTGAGGTACAGTTGGAGGTAGAGACAGAGAAGGAGAGATTATAAAGGTAGGAAGACATCTATGACAGGGAAGTGTCATGTAACCCAAAGAAGCAGAGGGCTTGGAGGCGTGAACATTGTCAAAGGCAATTTACTAGTCAAGAAGGATGAAAATGGAAAAGATTATAAGCTGAGAAAAAGGGGTGAAGAGAGTGCATTGTAATTAATGTTCCTTGCTGTGAGGAAGAGCCCATGGCCATTTTCTCTTTGCAGACTGACTTAAATATTGTCACAGAGTTCTTCAGGTATCATCCTATACTCTTAATGGGACCTATCTGTACATTGCACTTTGTCAGAAAAAGCAAAGCAGCAGAGAAACTGAAAAGTTATTTTTTCTCGAAAGGAGTGGCACAAGAGGTTAGATTTTGTTGTTTATATAGTGCACCACTTTCTGCCTACATGCCCAACTAGGCAAACTATTAGTTTGTAGAGGCATCTCCCAAGATCAGAGGGAGAGAAGGGGTGTGCATTGATGTACACAGGTTGTTCTTACTATTCAGGAGGGCACAGCAGGCATGTGCAGGGCAGGCTTTCCATGAGCTGAGAGAATAGCTGCCTATTTATGTGCACAGAATTGAGTATTCAGAAGCAGAGAGCAGGTATGCCTATTGATGTGCCTATTGAAGTGCACAAGGGGGACCATCAAAGAGTGGAGAGTAGACATGCTTTTAATGTAGACCATCTAGGAGAAAAGTTAGCTTGTCTATTGATGGAAAACAGAGTGTTTTATCAAGGAGAGGAGGCATAATGATTCATATGCACTGGGCAGACCATCTAGGAGCAGCTGTGCCTATTGATGTACACTGGGCAGACTAAACAGGAGTGGGGAGCAAGTGTGACTTTTGATATGCACTGGGCAGACCATTGAGGAACAGGCGTGTGTACTGATGCACACTGGATGGACTAACCAGTAGTTTAGAGCAAGGCTGCCTATTGTGTGGACGATCCAGATGCACAGAGCAGGTGTGCCTATTGATGTGCACACTGTGGATCATCCAGATGCACAGAGCAGGCGTGCCTATTGATGTGCACACTGTGGACCATTCGGAAGCACAGAGCAGGTGTGCCTATTGATGTGCACACTGTGGACCATCCGGATGCACAGAGCAGGTGTGCCTATTGATGTGCACACTGTGGACCATCCAGATGCACAGAGCAGGCGTGCCTATTGATGTGCACACTGTGGACCATCCGGATGCACAGAACAGGCATGCCTATTGATGTGCACAGGGTGTACCATCCGGATGCACAGAGCAGGAGTGCCTATTGATGTGCACAGGGTGGACCATCCGGATGCACAGAGCAGGCGTGCCTATTGATGTACACACTAGGTGCCTAATTCAGAGCCACTCGCAAGCGCACAGCACTCGCAAGCAGCTTGATGGTTCCCTACTGCCTATGCTCCACGTCCGGCATGCGCGTGCCCCGACGAGCAACTGAGCCTCAGTCGCTGTGGGGCTCGCTACAAGATGGGGCGGCTGTCGATGGTGAGTGACAGCTCGCCCCATTTGTAGGCGGGGAGGGGGGGTGGTTTTGCAAATGCAGGCATTCCCAAAGGAACGCCTGGTGTTTGAGGGCGGACCTACTGACATAAGTAGTGATGACAGTAGTGGACTTCCTGCTCTATTAGAGCAGGAAGTCCACTCGGGCTTGCGGGAGCCAAGACCCTACCACAGGGTCTCGTCGCAAGCCCGATGGTCACGATAATCGCGACGGACTCCAGGCCACTCGCACAAGCTGTGGGTGGTCACCCACAGCTTTGCGACAGCTTTGCGAGCGGCCTGGAGAAAAAAAACAAACAGCAGCGAGCGGCTCTGAATCAGGCCCTATCGAACATCCGGATGCACAGAGCAGGTGTGCCTATTGATGTGCACACTATGGACCATCCGGATGCACAGAGCAGGCGTGCCTATAGATGTGCACACTGTGGACCATCCGGATGCACAGAGCAGGCGTGCCTATTGATGTGCACACTGTGGACCATCCGGATGCACAGAGCAGGCGTGCCTATTGATGTGCACAGGGTGGACCATCTGGATTCACAGAGCAGGCGTGCCTATAGATGTGCACACTGTGGACCATCCGGATGCACACAGCAGGCGTGCCTATTGATGTGCACAGGGTGGACCATCTGGATTCACAGAGCAGGCGTGCCTATAGATGTGCACACTGTGGACCATCCGGATGCACAGAGCAAGTGTGCCTATTGATGTGCACAGGGTGGACCATCTGGATTCACAGAGCAGGCGTGCCTATAGATGTGCACACTGTGGACCATCCGGATGCACAGAGCAGGCGTACCTATTGATGTGCACACTGTGGACCATCCGGATGCACAGAGCAGGCGTGCCTATAGATGTGCACACTGTGGACCATCCGGATGCACAGAGCAGGGGTACCTATTGATGTGCACACTGTGGACCATCCGGATGCACACAGCAGGCGTGCCTATTGATGTGCACAGGGTGGACCATCTGGATTCACAGAGCAGGCGTGCCTATTGACGTGCACAGGGTGGACCATCCGGATTCACCGAGCAGGCGTGCCTATTGATGTGGACACTATGGACTATGGACCATCCGGATGCACAAAGCAGGCGTGCCTATTGACGTACACAGGGCCTGATTCAGGCCTGGACCCTATTTGCAGACCGTCGTTCCAAAAAAGGGGCCGGCTATTTAAATTGAGCGCTCGCTCTTTGCGGTTTGTTGACGCCTCTATGTCTGAGCGAGCGAACGAAAAATGCGCTCGCTATTTTGTAAAGACACCCCTTTGCCGTTCGCATCACACGTCATCTCCGGTATTTATTAGATTAATCGGATTCATCGAAAGGCATCTGAACTGCTCGCAGTGCTTGTGGTAGGTTTTTCTTACCGCTATCACTGCGAGCAGTTCAGGCTAAAAGACAACCAAGTGACGTGGTCGATGATGCTCCTTTACTAATTATGCACTCCCATTAAATGCCCTTTTGACCGTTAGGCACGCCTGCATTCGGATCTCCACATTCCCCGTTTTCAAGCACCTTCCCCTGTTACCACCCACAAACGGTACATTCTGTCAATCAAATTAGCAGCCCCTCGCTGTTTTGCGAGCGCACGATTTCCGACCGCAATGACTGGTTTGCGCATGCGCATTACGACCCATACGCATGCGCAGTTGTGCGAACATCGCTCAGAGCGAACGAGCGGCCGCTTACGAGCGGCTCTGAAGCAGCCCCCCAGGGTGGACTACCCAGAGTAATATTTTGCAGTGTGCTGGTACAAAGCGCTTTGTACCCCTTAACGACATGAGGAAGTAAACAATAAAACAGACTCTATTCACCATAATGCGGCTGTATGTATTTATACATTTATTTTAAAAGCCATTTAAATATATTTTGTACAATTAATAATAAAGCCCAAAGTTTAAAAATATACAAGTGTAAAACTGTATAAGCCTAACCAGCCTCATATATATCTCCCATCACCATTAATTTTCAGCAACCTCTGGGATGTAGAGCTCCTTCTACATCTCGGCTTTGAAGGACAGTTCATGAAATGAAGTGACATCCATAAATCACACATAAATTCTTCCAGAAAGCGATTTATCGCTCCTTCAGGAGAGACACTAGTTCACGTTTCTTCGGTGAGGTGATTTTATCGGTCTCAGTGGAGCTCCTGTGACACAGTTTCCAGTACTGTACTCTGCTGCCTCTCACACGTACTGGGAACATATCTATATCAATCTAAAGGTTATCTGGTATTTGGCATTGCACATGGTAACTGCTTTGTCACTTACCTTTGCAATTCAGGTTTTGGCATTCAGTTAGCTTCAGAAGTTGTACTACATGTACTAAAGTAATTACAGTGGAAATACTTAATCTTTGCCTGTAGGAAAGGAAACATTTTGCAGAAACCTACTGTATATGGTGAGTTGTTATAGGCCTGATTTAAGATTCAGGTCTAGATACAAACTGTAAGTGAAAAGATGAAATACGATTGTTTTGTGGTGATGTGAGCCACCTCCTGTTGTACTGAGTGGGACATAAACAAATCCAATTAGGTGTGACCAACTTATCACACGGCCAATTCCAAAAGAAGTACTTGCCGTACTGTCACAAAAAGTGAATGACTTGACAAGGAGGAAAGTTGGATTAAATAAAAAAAATTGTGTTCTATGGCCTGTTCATTTTAATTGTTTTTTTTTCTACATGTATCACTCATGCTGGAAAGTCCATTGAAATTAATGAGGAAGTTCCACCAATAAATAATTGGGAAACTGCCACAGCAAACTGCCTGGACTTCCACTAAAATAGGGAAATCCAGTGTGACATAGTGAGACTGAGCGTGACATAGTGGAGATGCTGTATGTGACCCCAGTCCATTATACGAAAAAAATAAAGTAAATAAAATAAACACACCACACACAATTCTCCAAAAAGTTGAATTCAATAAAATACTAAATTATTTAACAGTTTGATGAAAATAATATAAAATATTATTGCCTCATTGTTGATCAAGCCATAGACCATGGAAAATAAAAGACTCTCCTGTTTTGATGATCCATAGTGTCCAATGGGGGAGGGGGCAATCCTGGGAAACACAATGCTTCTACTTGCTAAGAGCAGTCATTGCTAAACAATTACAACCTTTCAGCCAACCAACAGCAGTCAGCATGGAAAAACACTTGATTGGCTGGCAGCTAATGGATATTGTGATATTGTGTTCCCTTTAGAAGCAGTGACATTGTGGAATCCCACGAGGCCAGAACCACACTGACATGCTGCTCTTTCTGCATGCTATACATGTAGGTGCAATTGCATATAAAAAGGGGCAAGGTGCCTTTACTTAAACAATGCTTTTGTTTATATACAAACCCTCAAATTGATAGTGATGTCATTAGCAAATTATTATTTTTGAAATAATGTTTCTGCTCCATCACAAACACACAGTCCGGTGTAGTAGGTATTACCGCCGGATGCATGTCCGTCAATTCAAATCCCGACAGTGGCAGCCCGGCAAGGGTGAAAATCCTGATCGTCGCTAACCTAATCCCCCCCCTAACCCTCCCTTAGGGGTGCCTAACTCTAACCTCCCCCCCAAGTTCCTAACCCTAATCCCCCCTCTAAGTGCCTAAACCTAACCCCCCCTTCCCCGCTGCCTAAACCTAAGTCCTCTGGGGGGAATGCCTAACCCTAACCTCCCCCCAGGGGTGCCTAACTCTAACCCACCCTTCCCCTAGCCTAACCCTAACCTCCCGGGGGGGTGCCTAACCTTAAGTCCCCCCAGGAAACCTAAACCTCCCCCACCACCCCGCGCGGCTGTCCGTGCTCGGCGCCCAGCATCCCTTCGATTGGGATGCCAGGCGTCAGTCTCCCGGGGTTTGGTTAATGACAGGCGTCTAGATTTAGACGCCTGTCATTAGTACCACGCCGGTATTAGAACGTCTGGAAGCTGGTGGTCGGGATTTAGACCGTCGGCTTCCAAACTACATCCCCTCATGGAGAGTTGAATGTACTGTAAGTATCCATCTTTGTTATGTGTATTTTGTATTTTTGCATTGCACATGTGTGCAAAAGGCTTACAGTTTCACATACACAGATTTGGTCGCATCTTGTGCTTATAGCTTATGCATAGAGAAGAAGAATGGGGTAAAGAAGGGGTGTAATTGTCACTTAGCCAGGCCAGGATACAATCGCATATGTGCCTATCAGAAGGTGTATATTTTGTGGGTGCTCAACCCCTGCTGCAGAAAACTTACTTCTGATTGGATGACTGCATCTAGATCCCCCCACTGGTAGTATATAACTTATTAGTGTGGCTGCTGCAGCCAATTCACATTATTTTATTGATACTTGCAGTTCGGATCATGATTTTGTATCATGATTCAGTTTTTGTGGAATTTATTTACTAATCTTTTATGCATGAATCAAACTAAAAATATATAAAAAGACATATTTAGTATGTAATCATTATTTTTTGTAATGTTCATTTGTATTTCTTTATGACCAATTAAGAGTTAAGCTGAAAATTGCAAATTGAATCTATAAAGATACATCTAACACAAGAATACAACCATGATCATTAATATACTCAGAAATGTGCACCAGGCCTATTGGACGCATAAAGCTATGCTTCCTAAAATATGTACCCTAAAGGTATGTGTAAGACAAAACAGACGTATGATCAGTGACATGCGGTGATGTAAATGGCTGGGGAGACACTGGCTAGTATCAGAGCCAGAGTTACACATACATATATGAACCCGAGGGTTCATGTGGGCATTATGTAAACAAAGGTGCAGCATTATATAGTTCTGGAAATTTGGTGAGTTTTGATCAGGGATGTGCGGGAAAGGTAGACAGGGGAGGCAATGCCTCACCTGCCATACACTCTTTACTCCAGAGTTTTGACTATAAAAATGATTAGAATAATACAAAGAAGATATTTATAATATTTTCTTTAATTTCTTATAATTTTTATAGTGAAAACTCTGTAGTATACAGGTATGACAGGAAAGACTCTGCCTCACCTGCCCGCACATCACTGCATATGATTGACCTGCGCCTCTACAGTACTGATTTTACAAATAAAAGACCATAACCTTCCAAACCAAGTGCAAGTGGCCAAATGTATAAAATTCAGTCGTATTAAAATACAAGCACAAGTAGTGCACGTGAGCAGTCACGTTATTATGTGGCCAAACAGAATTACGTCCAATTCTATTTGTCAAAGACATTGTGATAATTGTGATCAAAATAACGTTTTCAAGAACAAACAGTTTTCATCATGAACAGATTCCAATGCTACAAAACACTTACATTCATAGAATGTTTTGGGCACCCCTAATCAGAGATAGAACATGTGAATGCCCATATGCTGTAAGTTCATCTTAAATCACAGGCTGTAAAGTGTGGCCATTTTGTAACCAAAGCTGTTTCTTTGGATATTCAATGTTTTTTCCTTACCACAAACTGTAAATATATATTTACAAGCTAAATAAATCTGAAATGTAACCAACATTCAGCAGCAATTGCCTGCAGAGAACTTAAATACACAGGAGAGTCACTGGCATCACTAACAGACATTACCAACCTCAGGGGCCTGCTTCTTGTAAACACAACCGGGATATGCTTTTTAACATTGAAGGTTCCTAAGCACAAACAAAAGTGTGAACTGAAGAATGCATTGTGATGAAGAGAAATAACCCTTCAGTTTCATTTTTTGTTAAGTCTTTACCCTCCAGAGATATGTAGTCACATCTGCGTTGGAAAATTGTGACCTTCTGTGTGAGCCCAAAACAAAAGACTGCGCTTTAATTGGCCAAAATTCATAAGCCCCGTTGACTTCATTTCCAAATCTCAAGGGTGCAGGGAAGAGAAGGGGGGATGCAGATAAGATTTTTCCTCGCTGACGACATCCTGATCTAGAGTACATTTCTGGGATGACATTGTTTTGCTAAACCACCAGATTTCTTTTTCCCTTTTATACATATCAAAGTGTCACTGTAAGCCTTTCATTATCAAAGCAAGCTAAATTGAACAGTTTAAAAATATATTTTACCTACAGTATAAGCAACATACATTATTTTACAGTTTTAGTCAAACATATGGACAGTTACCATGTTTTTTTATACATCTTTTTTTATACAACTGCCGCCATCTTGTTTACCTCAGAGTTCAGTATGACAATATCCTATGGACGTCAGTACTCATAAAGTCAGAAACAGATAAATGTTAACAAAACATGGACAGAAATGATAGATTCTGCGGAAACTTTAAATTCATTTCAAAAAACCTATTTTTACATTATTACTTGAGAATTTCGTAAGACTTGTAGTTGGCGATTGAGATATAGGGCCGTATTCAATTAGAAGCAAAAGTCAGTTTTGGCTATACTTTACGATGACGTCATTTTCGCCGGTTTTAACTTATCCCCGTATTCAATTGTAGCGTCCTTTCACCGGCGCGATAACGCAATGCAATGTAATAGGCAAAAAAGTTTTGCCTATGAATACCCGGCGGAAAGAAGTGCAGAATTGGGGTTTTGGGGTGCAATGTTGCGGGATCCATCCTGTACCCTTTGAACACCCCCCCCTGGCGCTAACTGTGTCAAAAAACGCAAAAAAACCCCACTAAGGACACCCCAAAAAGCACTTTGAAAAAATGGGTGAAAAAACCCAAAGTGGGGGTACAAATTCAAAAACTAGCGAAATAGCCTTTGGGGGGAAGTATGGGGAGTGGTATTTTTTTTTTATGGTCTGGAAGTATGGGGAGTGGTATTTTTTTTTTATGGTCTGGAAGTATGGGGAGTGGTATTTTTTTTTATGGTCTGGAAGTATGGGGAGTGGTATTTTTTATTGCAGGTGTTTGCTGAAGGTGGGTTTTTGGTGCTTTTTAATGCTTGACTTTAGCAACTTTAAAATATGCTGCACCCATTTTCATGTACCCCAAATTTGATGGGAATACTTATTTCCCCCCAAAAAAGTAGCAAAATGCTATTCTTCACCACTTGCTGACAGACGCTAAATAGCGCCTATTGAGACCATTCAAAGACCCCAAAAACCTTCAGCAGGGCTAATCGGGGGTACCCATAGTGAACCCCCATGTCAGAGCATATTTTGGATGCGTGTCAGGATGATTTCCCCAAAAACTACAGGACTTTTCGCCTATTTGAGTTTCGCCCGTTTTCGCCGATTTGAAATTGAATACGGGGATACGCAGGGATGCGCATGATACTTTTTCGCACCTGAAACCAGCGATGATGGTGAAAAGCCCGGCAACGGACTTTTCGCTTCTAATTGAATACGGCCCATAGTCTGGTTTGGCTATGTAATAGTAAATAAAATCATTATATTCAAAGTTCTGCCTACTGTCAATTTTGGACAACTTTAATTAAATGGAGCTTTTTTTCTATTTTCAAGTAAAATGCTGCTTGTACATTTTATTCTTTATATTATTTTGGTTATAAAAACACTTTCCCATATGAAAAATGGCTGGGTGGCACAAAAGGAATCTCACTAAAAGTAATGGGCTATGTCTGATCACTACATCAGCGGAAGTACAAAAATTAAGCTATTTTGAAGTAATCAAAAGGCACTACTTAAGTGAGTAAATTCGGTTTATATAGGATAAGCTTGTTTATTAATGTGTTTAATAGCACAACTTTGGACATTGATACATAGGAGCATATCCAATTAGCTGCAGGGTTTACCCCGCGGCTAATTGTCGCGCTGGTCAGGATCCAATTAGCGGGGCTTCCACGCGCGGGAGTCACCGAGACCCCACGCGTGAGTCCCCGCTGCCGGACTTTACCTCGCACCTCAATCCGTGTAGAGCCATCCTATTCGGCCTCGCGCGAGAGGGAATAACACACTGATTCCGCAGTTCTCGCGGAATCAGTGTGTTCACGCGCGCGAGTCCCATTCTAATGACGCTGGGAAAAAACAATTTAATTGAATAGCTAATCCCCGCGTCGTGGGACTTTTGCCCAGCAATTAGTCGCGGGTGAACTCCTGCAGCTAATTGGATATGACCCATAAAGTTTAATAACAAAACACCAAGCCTAATAATCCATGGTCTACAGGCAAAATGGTGAATTCTGCTTTGGACTTCTGTAAAGTTTTAAAAATGATTAGACTCAATATGACAATAGAGATACAAAGTGGAGGTAGATGTTCGGTTTTGGGCCGGATCTTTCCACCAAGTTCGGATTTCAGAATGAGGCAAAACATCATCTTTCACGGACAAAAATTACATTTTGTTCTGGGATCTAAATTTGGCCAGAAGATCTGAGCTGAAACTGAACCGCTTATCTCTAATAAAAAGTCTACATTGCCCTAATATCAGTAAAAAAATATCTTACAGTATTTGCTGCAATTTATTTGTATGATAATCCCTTATTCTAGTAACTGTGAACCATGTGATGCTGGTAATATTTACATTTTTGAGAAAAATGCCTATGAGCTGAGTTTTTTTGTTTTTCTTTTACACAACTAAATATTTCCATATCATGGAGTTTGCAAACAGCTGGGGCTCTAGGCTAGCTACCAGCACAGCCTCTGATGCCCCTCCTTGTTCTCCCCATATCCTGTGTTAGTCTGCTTGTATGGAGAAAAATAACAAATTAAAGAAACCGTGTAAACGCGAGAGTCTGCGGACAGATCGAGAGTCTGACAGGTCCTGGATCTCACCCAAATCCTATCTAATTGGTCCCTGGGGTGCGGAGATTTTCAGCACCCTGAACGTTGCTGTCTTTTAGGGAGGAAACATGCAAGATGTTCTTGTTATTAAAACGCTGCAAGATGCTGGGCTAGTAGCACATCAATCACAGAGGAGGGAAGGTGGGAAGGGGAGCAGGTGGTGGGAATCAGAGGGTTTGCTGTGATTTTGTCAAAGCATATAAAAGATTTCAGTGCTTGTAGGGCTAACGCAGTGCGACGCTGTCTTTGCCCTCAGGCTGGACGACCCACAGGGCAGATTAGGAGACCTGTCCAAGGCTTATGATAAATACACTTAATAAACACCAACCCTCCAGATGCAGCTGAACTGTGTGATGTAATTACACTAGAAAGAGTTCACTGCAAAACAAAATACAAAAATCGATAATTTCTACAACAGATTGACTTTTATTTTAGCCTTTTATATAAATATCATCAAGAATGACAACAAGAAAGTTACAAAACATTTTTCCCCAAATCAGTCATGGACAATGTATTTTAGACATATATTTCAGCTGAGGGTCAAATAAGTCTATATCAAGACAATTCCACATTATACACTGAGGTAAAATCCTAACAACAAAATGGTAAATGGCTGCTTTCCGATGCCCATCCAATGGCTGACAGCTTGTATGCAGGTGCATACGCTCGAAAGTGATGTCTGTAGTGCAGCCTGTGTGAGCATGTGCAAAGTACCAAGGACCTCATTCAGAGTCGGTTGAAGTGGCCGCACGGTCGTACGGGAAAAGGGGCCGGATATGCAAATGATTCCCTCGCAAGTTGCGTCCCTAAGTCCGGATCGGTAGCTGGCTGACCAAGGGGAGGAAGCGGCCGGAATTCCAAAAAATACGCCCCCTTCTCGTACGCATTGCACGTCATCTCCGGGCATATAAGGATTAATCGAGACCATCGGGAACCATCGGAACTGGTCGTAGAGCTTAAGGTTGACCATACCCTCTCTTAAGCTCTACGATCATGTCAGTGTAAAAACCTCCCATGTCACATGTGCCATGACGCTACTTTGTTATTTTTGCACTCCCATAAACCGTATGCACTCCCATAAAACGCCATTCGTATAATTAGGCACGCCTGCGTTCGGATCTCCACTCCCCCGTTTTCAAGCACCTTCCCGTTACCACCCACAAACGCCTCAATCTGTCACTCAAACTACCGACCTGGCTGTGTTCAAGGAGAGAGAAATTTCTGATCATAGCAGCTAGTTTGCGCACGCGCATTGCGAACTTTACGCATGTGCAGTATAGCGAACATCGGTGGCGTACGACTGTGCGGCCGCTTCGACCGACTCTGAATGAGGTCCCAACTGCTTCTGCACATACACACATAGTAACCATCGATGGTTATACCATTGATATCGGAAACCCAAAAACCATTCAATGCAGGGCTTTAGATGTCCATCCCTAGAGCACAGCCTGACGTGCAGCATGTACAATGCGACTGCTGCACTGCAGTCACATGACTTAAAGAAGGAAAAAGGTGCTGTTACTAAATGGAAGATGAAACATGGCTAGCCACTATTGTCCGAGAAGGACTCAGGAGCCATGTAAGGGGCGGCACCCTCAGGTAGTGAAGTGGGGCCCATCGGGGATTCACCCAACTCCCTAATTTATTATTATAATTTGTTGTATTTATATAGTGCCAATCACAGTACACAGCCTGTAACAGCACACATAGTTGTGTCATACAATAGAAAAACACCTAGATACCAGGCTCACCTCACACAACTTCCACATTATAAGTAGTAATACTTCATACTGTGGCTTATGACAAAACAAGAAGTCACCTTGCCTTTTAATTTCCAAATAATGTTGAGTAACTCTTCTTAAGCATCTCTTCTCTCTTCTTTCATGTTGAATAAAGGATTTTGCCTCTGTACAATAGTTTAGTAAAGTGCTACATCATCTGCTGGCAACACATAAACAGATGATGTGGACGCAGGTCATTCAGACAGATGACCTGCCTGAGGGGGCAGATATCTTTCAGGGTGAATATGTTATACTCTCATTATGTCTCCCCAGCTATGTGCAGACTATGGTATCATTCCTCACACTAAACAAGTATGAATGATAGGAATTGATTAGTGCACTGTACAGAATGCTGGTCACAGCTGGGGTCTTGCTATGGCCCTCTCACAAATAATACAGCTGCCGCTCCCCTGCTTAATTAACTCAGCACAATATTTGCATCTGAAACTAAGGGGACAAGTCCTGGAGCTTGTTTGATTGGGGAGTTCACAATTATAAATGAAGGTCGTAGGAGACACCTCCAGTGTCATATGCGTAAGGTTAGAACTGGAGTGCATTGGAAATTATAGTGAATATGTATAATTGTTCTAGGCTATCTTCAATGCTTTGGTTGTGCATGTTCTTTAATGATCAGAAATAGTTCATCGGAGAACACAGAGATGCCATGGTTCGATACATTGGACGATTTGCAATATTGGGCCAATAGTTCTATTTTGGGTGAATCAATTAAACATTTTTAGTTACTGATATAAAAGTAATTTTAATAACATTTTAAGGGTATAAAGCAAAATTTGAAAAGACAACTTTCATTTGTTTTGAGTGGGACCATCAGAGTAATTCCTCATTTCTGAATCATTCAAATTCAGAAGGGGGATTAAATTCTCGGTGATGTTCATGAAATGCTGTTGGAATGCCATGAAGATGGTCGAAACGTCAGCAACATGCGGTCACCAACATCAACAATATTCCCCTATCCTACCGCCAACCCGCTGTGGTTTTAAAGCACTGCACAGATCCATAAATTGCAAATTGTTTAAAAAAATGAAAGAAAAATGGTGGAACCACGGTGGGGTTCCTCCCATCATCATTACACCATCTGTAGGCCACTTGGCACCAGGACTGTCTTCCCCAGTGTTGTAAGTCCCACCAGAAAACATGTGGGCCCCTCTTCCTCAGCTCTAGTGACTGTCAATAGGTCTAGGGCTATTTCCTGCCCCCTCTGGGCATTGGGTGTGTGTTTGTTTAATAAAGTGTTCATAATAATAATGATAATATTGTCCTTTCTGGTGCACTACAGGTCCCAGCAAGCACTGTCATGCCCAATTTTAAGGCCTTCAAGGACATATTGGCACTTGGAGAACCACAAGTGCCAGCATGCTTTCGCAGACAGGACTCACACACTAAATTGAAAAGCCTGTACTGAAAACAAAACCTACCCAAGATCCCATTTATTCCTTACAAATTCCTATGGGATTGGACCTTTCCAGTCCATATAGGTATCCACTGGCACTTGGCAAAACAAAATAGCACTGCAACGTCTCTCTAGGGAGCTAAATGCTGTTGAGAGGTAATTTTTGGTGACTCACAGAAATTAATCATTCTTATGAGACATGGTCATATCTATAATGGGTGCAGGGTGTTAAGGATATTGAATTAGAACCTCTATACACTCCTGCCTACACCTTCTAATATCCTGCCTATACCTTCTAATATCCTGCCTATAAACCTCTAAGGATGATGCTATTTTGCATACGCAGTCATACAGTAAATAAAGACTCCAGACCTTGAACCTGTGGTTCCAAAGCACAAAGTGATATTTCAAGTAAAAGTACAGTCAGTTACACGCTATGATCTAAGTACAATTTAGCGCAAAGAATTATACAGACCCAAGTACAGTTATACTTACGCAGCGCTCTGGGCCAGATGTAGGCTTCAGCAAGAAACCCCCGTCTATCAGCATTCAGCAAGAAGACTCAGACTGGGTTCACAACACACACGTTTATACTCTCACAGAAACAGACAACACAATAGAGAGGCTTGTCGCTGATGCCATTGGTTCCCATTAGGATGCATCTGTTGCAGAGCATTTAACAGGTTGATTCAAATAGACACACTCCAGCCTCTAACAACTGGTTGTCTCTGGTTTCCTGTTCATGCACGTCCTAACAGTTGGTCATATAATGTACATTTCGGTGCTTTAAGTCTCTGCGGTCCATAAGTTGAGAATGCATGTTGCGATCTTCACACTGACGATCTCAAAATGCTGTTGAAAGAGTGCAGATCAGTATAATATCAAACATGACTTACTTATCATGTATTAAACCTTAGCTACCAAATAACCTTTATTTCTCAGCAATTATAATAAATGAACAAACTTGAATCTTATACTTTAAAGCTTCTGAGACCTTTTATGTGAAAATGTAGTGTGTAAGTATTTGGGGTTTGATATAAAGACGCTAGTTAACTTGGGGCAGATGCGTGTGCATGAAGCTAATAAACAGCGTTTTCATACAGGATCTTATGCATTCGCTAATATGCGACTAGTTAACAGCGCAATTGTACGTATTAATGTGTGTATGAGAAATGGTGAAAGATGCAGTCGCATGATGCTAATAGTAATATCGCCATATGTACTTAAGTGTGAGTTTACCTAAAATGCTTGGGCGGCCATTCGCAATTATCCAGCTTCGACAATGTGCCCCCATAGAATATATACCTCTCAGTTTGCAGGACAAAAATGATATTTTCCAGAAATCTGCTCATGCGCAGTAGAGAAATCACAGGAAAAGAACGCCGGCTCCAGAGATCTGCGCATGTGCTGTAGATTCTGGCACCGTGCCAGAGTCTACTCAGTGAATGCGTCGGCGAGAGAGGAAGGGGGGCAGGCATGGAGATTGCACATGGGCTCCCTCCTTCCGTAAACCGCCCCTGCTATGACAGTGTCCATGATGGCTCTCTCACCAACGTTTCTCTGCAAGAATTCTCGTCAGTGCTTGCGTTGAAGATTCTTTCACTGTGCCAGGTTGTACTGAGCATGTGAGTATGCTCATATCCATCGTAAGTGGCACCAATTTGCTATGTGTATTTTTATATTCATAAAACTGTTTTTACATTTTTTTTTTAAGTTGTGGGCCCTAATGTGCATTTTTTGCTGCTTTTCTTGCTATAGGAAGAAAAATCACTGGAGACCCCAAAACAAGTATAGAAATAACTTATGGTGAAAGCTAGGATACAGTATGAACAAAATACACAGTTACATTTTTTTTTAGCTCCATTCATTCATGTTAACATGTCACACTGACGATCTTCTGATAAATTGCCTTGCCTGTTTTCAGAATGACCCAAATCAATTACACGACAGGTAAACAATCTGACGGTCAATACACAGCCTGGGTAGGGTATTTTAAATTACTGGTATTTGCATTTCGGGTTTCCAGATTTAATCTGTGTTTGAGCATGGTAATGGTTCCTCTAGGGAGTAGTAACTGTTGGCAGGATTAGACAAATAAGAGGACTGAAAGGGCCGCAATGCCCTTTTACAAAATACTCCCACTGTATAATGCCTAAGAAGAGGTCACGCCGCCTCCATCAACAGTGAGGTTATTGGCACTCTAGGGAAAAGAAATCATTTTCCTGAACAATATTTAATTATTATTTTAGGAGAAAAATATTTTTATTTGGCAAAGTAGTAAATTGATCAGCTAGAAGTATTTTAATGAAATAAAATAGAATTATAGATTGTAACCAGTGTTGTAGATCGTACTCTGGAAAATATTTGTCACTAGGTCTGATTTGTTACGGATCGCAACTGAGATTGCAATGGCGATTACGCACACAGTCTCACTGCGATAGCATGCTAATCCACTGCGATCGCTATGCCATTGCAGCACAACATAAGGACGCCCACTTTACCTTACACACATCCGTAATACTTAGCAAGACTGCAAAACCATTGGTAACATTGAGTACAATCGTAGCCTCACGCACACTTGCACAAGTTCTGCCTTACTCAGGAATTGCTAACCTCATTGCACACTTTGAGTACTCAAGCTGCGTATGGCATCGCAGTGGATAATTTATGCACACCCATGCAACGGCGTTCAAATGCACTGGCACATCTGCGTTTCGCTGACCACCCCCCGTCACCTCCCACAAACTGCACTTGCTGTCACTGACTCTGCGATGGGTCTACGTAGTCACTGAGGTTGCAATCCATATCACAGTGGCTGGTTTGCGCACAGGCACTGCGATTCATATGCATTTGCAGAACACAACAATCGGCCGATTGCGTGCGTAATCGTAGTAGCGATTGGTAATGAATCAGGCTCTTTGATAATTTTTTCTTTTTCAGTACAGGCTGAAGTGCACAGTACAGGGTATATTTACTAAAGTGCGGGATTTTAGAAGTGGAGATGTTACTCATAGCAACCAATCAATTTCTACTTAACATTTATCTAGCACTTTCTAGAAGTTAATAGCTAGAATCTGATTGGTTACTATGGGCAACATCTCCACTTTAAAAACTCTCACTTTAGTAATTATATCCCTACATTATTATTATTATTATTATCCTTTAGTTATATAGCGCCACAAGTGTTCCGCAGCGCCTTACAAAGTACATAAACAAATAATTTGACAAGTGACTTACAGCACAATGCAGGACAAGGACATGGATAATATATACTGCTACATTAGTGACCATAACACCTAGATATGCAACAGAGCATAAGCAACGAAGTGTTAGATGCCCTGGTGGGGGGTAAGAATAAGAAGTAGATGAAAGTAAAGTAAGGAGAAGCACAAGAGGGTAGACCTCTTATTCTCTAAATTGCTGCTTATGTAAGTTCTGTTCACCACATAAGGGGGGCGAGTTGCCATTGCAATGGCGTACAAATGCCGGCAACGCCATCTGAACTGGGCCCCGTCGCAGCCATATATTACTCCATATTTCTGTATTTCTCTACGCGGCCCTATGGGACTGTGAACAAACGTTAGTAAATCGGGGGTAATATACTAAATCCCCTCTCGATGATAATAGGTTTTCCAATTGGTTATCAATAGTCCAGTAGGCTGACTATAGGACTCTTTTCAGCTATAGTTACAACATTTTCAATCCTAATACAGTCACATAACTGACTACCCCACTGACATAGGTGCTGTGAAGCCTAAGGCACATTAGTGCCTTAATCTACTCACTGACTGATAAAAGGCACACAGACCTAGTGGTCTGGTCTTGCTTAGGTACAAGTACTAGGTTAGCAGCCCATGTGCTATGGCAGGGAACAATTATCCCCATTCACTGAGCATCAGGCCTTGGATCTGCAATTTTGGTGTAGGAGTAATTTCACAAGAAGGCTAATCACATGGCATCAGCAGTATAATACAGGAAACTATTATGCAGATACATTATATGTAGCATGAAGGACCCATTGTAACATACATGGCACTTAAGAATATTGTACAATACATTTAGGATTATGCTAAATGAGTGAATAGCCCATTGACCAAACATTAGTTTGAATTATTGGTTCCACTAGACCAGTTTGAGGTGTCAATTTGTTAATTGGTGGGTCTGGCACTCCAGTATCGCCATACCCTCACATCCCAGTAATTGTATTTTTGGGAGGGTTACTTTCCTGAGACCCCTAGACAAGTGCAGTAGATGACATAAGCTGATGCCTGGAATCCCCCTCTAGGCTATAGGTATTATGTTAGGAGAAAATTGTACATTTTCTAGTACATATTTTAAAATAAAGACACAATTTTTTAGAATAATTTTTTATTGAGCATCATATGAAATATGAAAAGAGCATACAATTAAATAGGACAGTACAACAACACATCAGAGATCACAAAAATAGTATTTGCAATGGTTTACATATAGATGATTGAAGGCCTGATTCAGCGAAGCACAGAATTGCAAAGCCGCACACAAGCAGCTTTGCAATTCCATCTTTGCTAATATTGTAATTCAGCAGGAGGTATCATACTTCCTGCATGCATTAATGATCCACGCTGTGTCCTTGGATGCAGCATCGGATCATCTGCGTGATGTTCGGCCAGCTGAGCGATCAATGGGTCACGCAGGCCATCTGTCGCAGATAACGGAAAGAGGGCAGGAAATCTCCAACAGGCGACGGCTATCCTGGAATCTTCCCTCTCCCCCAATGGTGACAACATGCCTTCATTTTGGGAAACGGAGGCCGTCGCTGCCCCCTCCTTGCCCACAAAGGACAGCAGACAGTCAATCACTGTCAGTCTGCTGCTGCTTTGTGTACGATTACGCAGGATCCGTTCTGCACATGCGCAGAACGGATCCTGCGCACGTGCAGATTCCAGATAGTTGGGAATCTGTGTTCGGCAGTGCACACAACTGAATGAGGCCCAGTGTACCAAGCACAACATATAGAGTGTAAATGGTTCCAGATATGTGAAGACAACAGGCTTGGCTCACATATTTCAATGATAAGACATAACATCTTGTAATACCTAGAAACCCCCCTGCGCACGCACCAACAGCCCGAAACTCTCTCTGCACTGGCTGCTGGAAACTATCCACTCTGTTACTCTCTGCTATTCCAGTTAGAGGTAAGAAAGCTTCTCTCAGCACTCAGGTGATTTCTGAACATTAGCTCCTCTAGGGGCTGCTGCACAGGAGATCTCCACTGTGTTCAGGGCAGCCTGACAGTCACTGCTGAGTTAACCCTTTGAAATTCTTGATGGTTTCTCTAGATTATGAATACTGCTACAAGGGTGTCCTTCCAATACATCACAAGCCCAACTACTATTGATTATCTTGTTACAATGGCATATGAAAAAAGGGAAGTGTAGCGCTGCTACACAATAACAATACAATTTATTACAAAGTAGCACTAAACAATAAATATACACATATAAAATTAATAATAACCTGATAAATGGGTATAATATATCAATAAACAAGCTACTAAAATAAACTGGGTGATAAGGAAGTTCCTTTGATGTAACATTTTGGCATGTATCAGTCCAGATAGTAAAAAAAAAAAAACGATGAATGGAATGAATTAAAGTCTCACCCAGTCTAGACAGAATCTGCAATGTCCAATCCAATTGGAAAAATACCCTCCTTCTGAAGAAACTGGCAGAAAAAGTCCCGGAGAAACGCGTTAAGACGCATGGGCTACCTTGAATTTTGCTGCTAAACCTAAGACGCATTGTCCACGTCTGACTACACTCTCTACCATTCCGATCATCACCGGCACTTTGGAGAAGCTGAGCTACGACACTCTGCGGCCGCATATAGTGTTACCACGGCGGCTGGCCTCTGAGCTAACCCACTGAGCTCTGCCGCTTGTACACGGGAGCTCCCAACGGAGACTATCCAGCTGACTATTCACACAAATGGAGACTGTGGAACCAGCGGTTAATACACCTGGTCCTGTCCCATCACAGCGGCCAATATAGTACCATACATATCCCACTGTGGGAACAATCTTAGGAGACTTTAACAGATACTGCATTTAAAAGAAACCGTTTCCAGGGTGTGGTGAGATATTGGACCAAAGCGGGAATTACACCACGGCACCCTCAAACTTATCCACGCACTTCACTAGTCTCCATTTTCACTCCCCTGTGCCGCTTAGACAGCCCATCATTGGAACATTTTTTCCAATTGGATTGGACATTCTAGATTCTGTCCAGACTGGGTGAGACTTTAATTCATTCCGTTCATCGTTTTTTTTTTCACTATCTGGACTGATACATGCCAAAATGTTACACTGAAGGAACTTCCTTATCACCCAGTTTATATTAATAGCTTGTTTATTGATATATTATACCCATCAGGTTATTATTAATTTTATATGTGTATATTTATTGTTTAGTGCTACTTTGTAATAAATTGTATTGTTACCGGCGCTACACTTCCCTTTTGTCATATTGCATTTTTCCTAGTGGGTTGCAGCTCCCACTTAGTGTAGCAGCTCAGTAGTCTAACAAGTTCTCACACAGACTACATTGTGAACCTGTTTTCTATTTTCAATTACTCTTGTTACAATGGCACCTGTCAAGGGATGGGATATATTAGGCAGCAAGTGAGTACACAGTACTTGAAGTTGTTGTGTTGGAAGCAGGAAAAATGGGATCTGAGCAACTTTGACAAGGGCCAAATTGTGATGGCTAGACGACTAGGTCAGAGCATCTCCAAAATGACAGGTCTTGTGGGGAGTTCCCGATATGCAGTTTTTAATACCTCTCAAAAATGGTCCAAGAAAGGACAACCGGTGTTCTGGCGACAGGGTCATGGGTACCCAAGGCTCATTAATGCACGTAGGGAGCGAAGTCTAGTCCATCTGGTACAATCCCGCAGAAGAGCTACAGTAGCACAAATTGAAGAAAAGTTAATGCCGGCAATGATAGAAAGGTTTCAGGACTGGGGGTTTGAGACCATGCATCGATTACCAGGGCCTGAATGCAATTACCATCAAGGATCGGTTACCTCTACCTCTGACTTCAGAACTCTTTGATCAGATTAAGGGGGGGCAAAGATTTTCACTAAGCTAGATCTTCGCTGGGCCTACAATTTAATCAGAATCCGATCTGGAGATGAGTGGAAAACGGCCTTTAGCACTCGAGATGGCCACTACGAATACTTAGTTATGCCTTTCGGATTAAGCAACGCCCCAGCTGTGTTTCAAAAATGCATGAATCATATTTTCCGTGATCTGTTCTATAAAAAGTAGTGGTGTATTTGGACGATATTCTAATATTTTCTGAAGATGTAGCAAGTCATCACCAACATGTATGTGAGGTGCTTTCTCGACTCCGAGCTAATCAGCTTTTCTGCAAACTTGAGAAATGCTCTTTTGAACATAATGAACTGACATTTCTGTGGTATATAATTTAGGGTTCATGCCTTCGAATGGACCCAGAGAAGCTTGCCGCTCTTGTAAACTGGTCCCGCCCAGTTGGATTGAAATCAATACAACGCTTCCTGGGTTTTTGCAACTTCTACCACTAATTCCTCAGGAACTACTCTTTCATCACTGCTCCCATCACTGCTCTTACCAGATAGGGTCAGGACACTTGTGAGTGATCAACTGAGGCAGAGGAAGCCTTTGTCCATTTAAAACAGCACTTCCTTTCAGCACCCATCCTGAGACAACCTAATTGTGACCAACCATATTTTCTGGAGGTGGACGCTTCCACGGTTGGGGTTTGGGCATTCCTGTCACAGAGAGACAAAGAAAATAAGTGGTACTCCTGTGGGTTCTTCTCCCGAAAGTTCTCTACATCAGAGAGGAATTGTTATGTTCTGGGTTGTTTGTGGACCCGGGGTGGTAGCAGGAGCGATCACAGAAGCAGGTTTGAATATAAAACTAGGTTTTTAATAGGTGCTTGAGTAGACATAAAATATGGCAGTAAATAAAAGTCCAGGTATATATAAACAAGCACTAGAGTTCTGTGGTGGGAGTAATGGGTTAATGTCCAAGTAGAAACAATTAGAACTGTCCAGGTGTCCAGGTAGTGAGACTGGAATACTCAACCAGGTATGCAGGTAGTGATGCAGGAAAATAATAAGCCAGGTATGCAGGTAGTGATGCAGGAAAATTATAAGCCAGGTATGCAGGTAGTGATGCAGGAAAATAATAAGCCAGGTATGCAGGTAATGAACTAAGGCAAATGAGCAGGATGTCAGCAGGCTCAGGCACTCAGGTATGGGCAAGGGTGGTGGAGGAAGCGGGGTAGTCCAGCGGAAGCTAGGAGCTGACAGGCAGACTGGCCGACAGCAAATTTCACAGGAACAGGATAAGCACAGAGAACTCCCTCTCAGCTAGGCTGATATACACGTTACACTGGCAAAGAAGGAAGGCGCTGACCCTTCCTAAATACCCCATGCCGTGCTGTTACTGGCCGGAGGGAACATGTGACTCACCAGGATTGGCCAGCTGCATCACATGGCCAGAAGGCAAAATGGCGGTGCCCATGCCAAATGGAACGGAGACGCCGCCAGGCCTTACCAGCGCAGAGTGACAACAGGCCCGCACAACAACGTATGTGGCCAAAGCCCCACGCCTGACACCAGTTCCGCCACCAGACAGTCCGCGCGACAACGACCTCACAGGTAACACCCGCCTAGCACCATGCTGAAATACCCTGGCCGTGACAGTACCTCCCCCTTTTGGGGTGGCCTCAGGACACTCACCAGGCTTCTCCAGATGGGCAGAATGAAATCTCCTGATGAGCGTGGGAGCGTGGACATCACGAGCATCGGTCCAGCAACGTTCCTCTGGACCGTAACCTTTCCAGTCTAGCAAATACTGTAGATGACCTCTGCGTAGACGTGAGTACAAGACCTGGGCGACCTCAAACTCAACTCCTCTCTCCGTCTAGACTCGAGGAGAAGCAGGTAGAGTACTGTGGAACCTATTCAGAACTAGGGGCTTTAATAAGGAAACATGGAAGGAATTAGGGATTTTTAGGTATGGGGGTATGGGGGTAGATGATAGGCCACTGGATTAATGACTTCTGTTATGGTGAAGGACCCAATGAAGCATGGTGCAAATTTCATTGAAGGAACTCTCAGACGAAGATTCCGGGTGGACAACCTGACCTGGCTTCCAACTTGCATGCGTGGAACTATTCTACGCTTCTTATCGGCCTGGGACTTATAGCGAGAGGATGCCTTCAGCAAATCAGACCGTACTTGAGTCCAGATGGCAGCAAAATTCTGCACCATGTCCTCCATGGCTGGAACATTAAAATGAGGCAGGCTTCGGAATTCGGGAACACGAGGATGAAGGCCATAAACAACCTGAAATGGCGTTTGGTTAGTTGACGAGTGGTAGGAAGCATTATGTGCAAACTCGGCCCAAGGCAGCAAGGCAGCCCAATTGTCCTGGGAGGATGGCATAAAGATTCTTAAGAAAGTCTCTAGATCTTGATTAACTCTCTCAGTGGAGCCGTTGCTTTGCGGATGGTAGGCCATGGAAAAGTTTAACTTCACTTGAAGAACAGAACACAAATCCCTCCAGAATTTTGCAGTATACTGCACACCACGGTCAGAGACAATTTCAGCAGGAAGGCATGAAGACGAAATATGTGTTGAACGAACAACTGTGCCAGGTCAGGAGCAGAAGGTAACTTCTTCAAAGGTATATAGTGGACCATCTTAGAGAATTGATCTATTACAACCCAGATAGTATCGAAGCTGTCACGCTGGGAGGCGGTTTTCTGGAAGCTGAGGCCAGAGGCTGCGGGAGGAAACGGATGCGAGGGGCCTGAATGTACGACCTCCGCATCCACGGGTCTTGGTCGTTGGCGAGACCTAGTCAAAGGTGCGGAATCTAACCCACGAGATGGTGTTCGCCAGTGACCCCACCAATCGGGATATGGGCTTGAGCTGCACCTCGTAAGCAGGTCGCGGTCCTTTGACTAGGTGACCAAAGCCTGCGGGAAAAAGGAGAAACGAACACTCGTGGCCCAAAGGGTCTGTGCCAGTAAGGGGCACGTAGGGACACTGTACTTGAGGTACAAGAAAGTGTGCACTGCGGACACACTCTATCGGGTTGCCGGTCAGAAAGAGTGCACCACGGTGCAATACTGTAACACGTAGGTAGAGACCACAGAGTCCAGTAACAAGGTGGGTAGTAGTACTGGAGCCAGCCAGAGATTATGATGCTGGAGAGGTGGGTATGTATAACTACACAGGCTGTGATGGTAAAGCACTGGTGAAATGGATAGTATACTGCACACAGGTGGCGGTGGTAACGCACTGGTGGAATAGAGGTATACTGCACACAGGCGAGGTGATAATGCACTGACAATATAGCTACACACAGGCTGAGGTGGTAAAGCACTGGTGAGATGAATGATATAGCTGCACACAGGCTGAGGTGGTAAAGCACTGGTGAGATGAATGATATAGCTGTACACAGGCTGAGATGGTAAAGCACTGATGAGATGAATGATACAGCAGCTCACAGGCTGAGATGGTAAAGCACTGATGAGATGAATGGAATAGCTGCACACAGGCTGAGATGGTAATGCACTGATGAGATGAATGATATAGCTGCACACAGGCTGAGGTGGTAAAGCACTCTTTAGATGGACGATATAGCTGTACACAGGAATAGATCACTGGAAGCAAGGGAACCTGGAACGAGAGACCACTAGTAACACTAGCAGCGACAATGGTTGTTCAGGCAACTACCTGATACACAGGAGCCGGAAATATACCCCTGGAAGCCCACTGATTGGTTCACAGCATCAGCTGACCGGCCAGACTGTCAGGGGAGGAAAAGCAGTCAGAGCAGGAAGTGTCATGGCGGCGCCCATGACAGGGACTCCGATCCCCGTGCAACAGGCCGCCCGGGACACAGCATCAGGGAGAATGCTCAGCACCTCCCACGTCGCCACACGAGCCACACGACTGCCCGGGAAGTCGGAGGAAGCCGGCGGGATGGTAAGGGATGGCCGATCCCCGGCTGAACTCTGACAGAAGCCTTGAGAGACTGGCAGGTCTGTGACGAAATGCTTCCATGGACGTGATGGAGTAGGTAGTGGAAGCAATTCCCCAGCTGGAACTTGTCATGAAGATTTATGCTAGGCACAGGAGGAGCAGGGAGAGATGAACTCCATTATATCTGCCTTCATAGAAGGCCACCAATAGTGTCTTTTCAGGAACTCCAAGGTCTTTCGAGTGCCTGAGTGCCCTGCGAAGTGAGAGGCATGTGCCCAAGTGAGAAGCCGCTTCCTTAATTCCGGGGCCACAAATTATTTTCCTGTAGGAGGCTGAACCTGTAATGCGGCGAAAACTCTTGATTCCAAGACAGGGGTATTGCTTTGATTTTCAGATTGATCATCACAGAGGAGAGATCTCGATAGGGCATCAGCCTTCTGATTAATTGCTCCAGACCGGAAGGTCAGGGTGAACTGAAACCTGGCAAAGAATATTGCCCAGCGGGCCAAACGAGAACTCACACATTGAAGGTTTTTGAGAAATAGGAGATTTCTATGGTCCGTAAATACAGTAAATGGAAACTTAGCGCCTTCTAGCAAATATCTCCATTCCATCAACGCCAACTTTACAGCTAGTAGTTCTTGCTCACCTATGGCGTAGTTCCTTTCGGCAGGTGAGAATTTTTTAGAAAAGAACCCACAAGGATGGACTCGATTGTCCTCATAACGTTGAGACAGGACTGCTCCCACAGCTTCAGATGATGCATCTACTTCCAACAAAAAAGGCCTGTCCAGATCTGGTTGCCGAAGAACAGGTGCTGAGATAAAGGCCTGTTTTAGAAGATGAAAAGCAGACTCTGCCTCAGGTGACCATTGGGCAGGATTAGCACCTTTACGGGAAGGCTGTAATGGGAGCCAGCAATGTAGAAAATCCCTTAATGAAGCGTCTATAATAATTGGCGAAGCCCAACAATCTCTGGATGGCTTTCAGTGTCCGAGGTCGGGTCCAATCCAGAATTGCTTGTACCTTCTTGGGGTCCATTTCCAAACTGGAGCCAGAAATTACATAGCCGAGAAAAGGTACACTGGGCAATCCAAAGACACACTTCTCCAGCTTGCAGGTGGTTCTCTCTCAAATGGGTCAAAACTTCTTTAACATGTTCATGATGTTTAGCTACAGAGGATGAAAAAATCAGTATATCGTCCAGATAGACAACAACTGAAACATATAACAGGTCCCAGAAAATCTCATTAACGAAACTCTGAAAGACAGCAGGGGCGTTGCACAATCCAAAAGGCATTACTAAATTTTCGAAATGTACATTAGTATTATTATTATTATTATTATTATTATCCTTTATTTATATGGCACCACAAAGGTTCCGCAGCGCCTTACACAGTACATAAATGAACACACAAGAAAAACAGTTATTAGCCGTAGAATACAAGGCAGGACAAGGACATGGTTTATAGACATAGTTGCATAACACAAGCAGCAGGACATAAGCAACCAAGTGTTAGGTGCTGTTGTGGGGAATTAGGAGTAAATTATACTATACGTAGGGGGAGGAGAAGCACATGAGGGATGAGGGCCCTGCTCGTGAGAGCTTACATTCTAAAGGGGAGGGGCAGACAGGGGTGACACAGATGGGGTAGATAGTGAGGAAGGAGCATGGAGCAGTGGGTTAGGATGTGTGTGCTGCGGAATGTGTGTGTATAAGATGACCTGATTTTATGTCAAAATTAAGTCCTTCATTCATCTATCTCTATGTCAACAAATAGATTTTGATTATGTGTTATTTACATGAGAGATGTACAAAATAAAGTTGTAGCACCTTAATTATTGTGTGTTACATTGTAGCATCTAAATACAGTACGTCCAGATAAAAATGCAGCTATTATGGGACTGTCCCGCCATCCTAATACAGTAGTGACTACTTTAATCCCAGCTGCTGGGTGCTATGCCATGCTCCTATCAGTGGGTGCATCTCTGGTATTAAAAGCGGTCTTCCATTCATCGCACGTTCGAATACGAATGAGATTGTAAGCCCCTCTCAGATCTAATTTAGAAAAAATTACAGAGCCCTTAACCCTATCAAACAACTCAGTAATCAGGGGAAGAGGGTATCGATTCTTTACAGAAATGTCATTAAAGCCTCGATAATCGATACATGGTCTTAAACCACCGTCCTTCTTGCCAACGAAGAAAAATCCAGCTCCGGCAGGTGAGGTAGAGGGGCGAATTAACCCTTTTGCCAGGTTGTCCTGGATGTACTCGGTCATGGCTTGAGTCTCAGGCAAGGACAGTATATAGGTACGACCACGAGGTGGTATCTTATCAGGTATCAAATCAATTGGACAGTCCCATTCCCTATGAGGAGGTAAGATATTTGCTTGCTGCTCAGAGAACACGTCGGCGAACATCTGATATTCCTTGGGAATGGCAGAAGAAACTAATGGAACTGTCTTTCTTACAGGTCGAATTTTTGGAAGACAGGATTTCTGACAGTCCATACCCCATGACAGCATCTGCATAGAACTCCAATCTATCCTGGGATTATGTTGACGCAACCAGGGTAGACCAAGAACAATTTCTTGAGAGGCCTCTGATATCACCAGGAATTTTAAGGACTCAGAATGAAGTGCCCCAATTTGGACCAATACTGGTTGAGTCTCCTTGGTGACTATCCCGTTAGCTAGAGGGCGTCCGTCTATAGAGGTCAGAGAGATGGCATGGTTGAGAGACAAACAAGGAATCTGAAATTTATCTATGAAACTAGACGTTATGAAATTTCCGGCTGCTCCCGAGTCAAGTAGAGCAGTAGCAAAGACAGGATTGGGTTTAAGATCCAAAGCTAGGGTTATCGTAAAATATAAAATTTTTGGAGACGGGCTCATAACTCCTAAATTGATGTCTCCAGGGTCAGTTAGGATTTGGCATTTCCCGGTTTACGGGGGCAGGTGATCAGCAGGTGACCGGACTCTCTGCAGTACAGACAGAGGTTCTTTTGCATTCTTCTCTGACGTTCTTCTTTGGAGAGGTGTGTATGATTCACCTGCATAGGCTCCTTTTCAGTAGGAGAAGGAATGGGACGGGTAGAAATGGAGGGGGCAATTGACCTTTGCCAGTCAGTTCTGTGTTTTTCAGCCTGACTTTCCCTGAAGCGTAGGTCAACTTTGATACACAACGAAAACATATCGTTCAGATTAGTAGGAAGCTCTCGAGTGACTAGATCATCCTTTAGTCGGTCTGACAACCCATGCCAAAAGGCCGAGGTGAGGGCTTCCTCATTCCATTTGAGCTCTGATGCTAAAATTTGAAATTGCACGGCATATTGACTGACAGGACGGACCCCTTGTCTCAGTGTCATGATGTTTGATGATGCTGATACGGTACGCCCAGGTTCATCGAAAATCCTCCTGAAGGATGACACAAAGCCTGTGTAATTATCCAGCAGCGGATCTGAGCGCTCCCAAAGTGGGGAAGCCCATTCCATGGCCTGGCCGGATAACAGAGAGACTATATAAGCCACTTTAGTTCTTGCAGTTAGAAAGTTGTCAGGCTGCAGAGTAAAATGTATGTCACACTGATTTAGGAATCCTCGGCAGAGTTTAGGGTTGCCGTCAAATTTACTTGGTAAAGGAAGATGTAAGCGGGGAGATTATCTGCCTCCTGTATTCCCAGACGCTGATGCAGATGTAGTTGCTGGTACTCCAGGGGTAAAA
Organism: Taudactylus pleione; assembly: GCA_031769625.1. Taxonomy (NCBI): domain Eukaryota; kingdom Metazoa; phylum Chordata; class Amphibia; order Anura; family Myobatrachidae; genus Taudactylus; species Taudactylus pleione. The sequence continues at coordinate 15,413,073 of JAUIMM010000012.1, read as the reverse complement.
AAGGAAGTTTGCAAACTATCCTGTCGCTTAGACATCTCTTGCAGGAATTGAGCCATCTGATGCTGCATGTTTTCCAGATTTTCTAAACGACCAGAAATGCATCGGAACAAATCCACTCCTGACTCTTGATCCGTGGCCGGCTCCATGGGGCCAGTGCAAACTGTTATGTTCTGGGTTGTTTGTGGACCCGGGGTGGTAGCAGGAGCGATCACAGAAGCGGGTTTGAATATAAAACTAGGTTTTTTAATAGGTGCTTGAGTAGACATAAAATATGGCAGTAAAAAAAAGTCCAGATATATATAAACGTGCACTAGAGTTTAGTGGTGGGAGTAATGCGTTAATGTCCAAGTAGAAACAATTAGAACTGTCCAGGTGTTCAGGTAGTGAGACTGGAATAATCAACCAGGTATGCAGGTAGTGATGCAGGAAAATAATAAGCCAGGTATGCAGGTAGTGATGCAGGAAAATAATAAGCCAGGTATGCAGGTAGTGAACTAAGGCAAATGAGCAGGATGTCAGCAGGCTCAGGCACTCAGGTATGGGCAAGGGTGGTGGAGGAAGCGGGGTAGTCCAGCGGAAGCTAGGAGCTGACAGGCAAACTGGCCGACAGCGAATTTCACAGGAACAGAATAAGCACAGAGAACTCCCTCTCAGCTAGGCTGAGATACACGTTGCACTGGCAAAGAAGGAAGGCACTGACCCTTCCTAAATACCCCATGCCGTTTTGTTACTGGCCGGAGGAAACATGTGACTCACCAGGATTGGCCAGCCGCATCACATGGCCAGAAGGCAAAATGGCGGCGCCCATGCCAAATGGAACGGAGACGCCGCCAGGCGTTACCAGCGCAGAGTGGCAACAGGCCCGCACAACAACGCGTGTAGCCAAAGCCCCCCGCCAGACACCAGCTCCGCCATCAGACAGCCCGCGCCACAACGACCTCACAGGTAACACCCGCCTAGCATCATGCTGAAATACCCTGGCCATGACAGGAATTATGCTGTTGGTGATATGGAACTACTTGCCATCAAACTGGCTCTACAAGAATGGCGATACTTGTTAGAAGGAGCTAAATTCCCATTAACAGTCTACACCGATCATAAGAACCTGACGTACCTCAGGACAGCTCACTGTTTAAATTATCGTCAGTCCACATGGTCATTATTCTTTGATCGATTTAATCGAGTGATTACTTACTGGCCGGGTAATAAGAACATCAAGGCCTATGCCCTGTCTCGAGCATTTAGTTCTGCTGAAATGGAAGAAGTAAAGGAGGATAAGGCCATTCTATAACCTGCCTGATTCTTAGCAGCCACCAAGAGGGTCAAGATTCCACTGGGGAAAACATTCATATCCTCACAACTTCGGGCTAAACTACTTCAGTGGGCGCATTCATCACGTTTCAGTGGACATGCAGGCATCAAAAAACTTTGGGACTGATCCTCAGGTGGTACTGGTGGCCGACGATCTGTCAGGAAGTAAAGGACTTTGCGGCAGCCTGTCATATTTGTGCTCAGCACAAGAGTCCACCGCACTCTCCATTGGGTTCCCTGTTGCCACTACCAGTGCCCGATTGCCCTTGGACTCACATTTCCATGGACTTTGTGACTGATCTGCCTTCATGCCAAGTGTTCCACACAATTCTGGTGGTGGTGGATAGGTTCTCCAAGGCTGCTCACGTTATTCCTTTGAAAAGTCTACCCTTAGCACCAAAGTTGGCAGAGATTTTTGTAAGAGAAATCTTTAGGTTACACGGGTTTCCTAAGGACATTGTTTCCGACAGAGGGGTACAGTTTACCTCTAAGTTCTGGAGAGCATTATGCACGTGCTTTGGCATCAATCTGAGCTTTTCTTCGACCTATCATCCCCAGAGTAATGGCCAGACCGAACGAGTAAACCAAGAATTGGAAATATTCATTAGGATGTATGTTTCAGCCAATCAAGATGTCTGGGTCTCTCTGCTACCTTGGGCTGAATTTGCCCACAATAACCTGTACCATGCGGCATCGAGACATTCTCCATTCTTTGTTCAGTATGGTCTGCATCCAGTGTTACCTGAGTTACCAGGCCTTCAGCCAGTATCGCTCCCAGCCATACGTGGTACAGTGAATCGATTCTTTGGGATCTGGAAGATGGTAAAGAGGAATTTGTGTAGAACTTCTTCAAGGTACAAGCTGTTTGCAGATAGGAGAAGGAGGAGGGGTCCGGTACTGGCTCCTGGTGATAAGGTCTGGCTGTCAACCAAAGATCTGAGATTAAGGGTTCTGACAATGAAATTCGCTCCCAGATTCAATGGTCCTTTCAGATCTTACAGGTGATCAACCCAGTGGCATATCGTTTGAAACTTCCAAACACTCTAAGAATACCCAATGTGTTTCACATTTCTCTTCTCAAGCCCTTGGTGCTCAATTGTTTCTCAACTCATTGCTGCTCTCCTCATGCGATTCTGGTAGACCATCAAGAGGAATATGAAGTGAAACAGATTCTGGACTCTAGGGTTTCTAGAGGAGCTGTTCAGTTTCTAGTAGATTGGAGGGGGTATGGTCCTGAGGAACATTGTTGGGTCAAGGATTCTGACATTCATGTGCCTCAGCTTCTTCAGAAATTCCACCGGAAGTTTCCCAACAAACCATTTGTGGGGTGTTTGGTGCCCACTCCTAGAAGGGGGGGTAATGTCACAGTGCGCCGGACACCGGCTACCACTTACCGGGTCTGGCAGCACTGGAATCTGCGGCGGGCAGCGGGCGGGGACTCCCTGGCACCTGCTGCCATGACATCTGCTCCGGGTCCCCCGCATGCCGGCTGGAAGTGCAGGCGGCCACGGCGCGCCTTCCTGCAAAGAAGTTTAAAGGGACAGGCACGCCAAACGTGACTTCACGTTTGCACCTGAACCTCCTATAAGAGGAAGTCTCTGGCACCAGACAGGTGCCAGAGTATAGGCTCCATACTATACTCCAGCGTTCCTAGTACTTACCTGTTATCCAGATCTTGACCTTGGCTTGTTGTGACTCCGAATTCGTCTGATCCCTTGTACTGCTCCTGATATCTGGTTCTAACCTCGGCTGCTCCCTGTAACCAGTTTATGTCTGCTCCCTGGTACCATCTCGTCTGTTTGGTTCTGACCCGGCCTGTCGACTACATTTATTCTTCTGCACCTCATCCAGTGTCCACCAGTGCCTGTATAGGGGAACCTAACCTGAGGGCCGTGACGTGTGTGTCGGACGCAGCCAAGTCCATACCTTCTTGCGAGGGTCCCTGGTGTATACCGCCAGCACATTAGACTCCGCGCCTCAGGCATAGGTCTAGCCAATTCCTTAAATAAGGGCCACATCCACAATCTGTCCAAGAGTTGTGACATGGACCAGCGGACCCAACCCATGCCATATGAACACAACCAACACCATTTTGGAACCACCACCAGCCAGCACAATGCCTTATTGATAACTAGAATCCATGGCCTCATGAGGTCTGTGCCACACCCAAAACCTACCATCAGCCAAAACAACTGGAACCATGATTCATTGGACCATGCCACATATCCCATGGAAGCTAAAGAACACTGCACTGACTTACTGGATATGCATCTGGTACCTCCTGCATTGAATGTCGCTTGTCTGTTACCACAATCAATTCTGGCCAGAGGCTGCTGGTCACAATCATTAAGCACCTGTGGTCAGGCACTGTGCTGTCCACAGTGTCCACAGTGTCCACGACCACGGTGATAATGCCTACCCTGTGGTATTCCTGGTACATTTCGGAAATGGAATGTCCCACACGTCAGGCACCCACTATCATGCCCCATTCGAACTCAGATAATTAATTTCGCCTAGCCATGAGCAGCCTAGTCGGTGTTCAAACTGACTCATGGGATGTTAGATTACAACTGATGCAGTCCTGGGCACTTCCAAGATGTCACAGTATGGCACTTCAGTGTATGTATATATATATATATATATACGAATCCAGTTAGCCGGCACTCCCAGTCATGTAATTTGGCTTCGTCCGGTGCCCTCACTCGTCGAACACACAGCAAACCAGATATGTGCGGCACTCCAGACTAAATAATTCATCACGATAACAGGGTATAAATTCAACGTTTCAGTGCACTTTATATATACGGCACTGTCTTCAGGAAAAATATATACAAAAAAGTGCTTACCTTATATCCCAGATGAACTCACCCACGTGTGAAGCGGCTACCGGAGACAGGACTGAATACCCGGACCAGGTCGCATGAAAATGACATCACTAGCACCGATAATAAAGAGTAAGATACCCATCACCACAACCAAGTTAATACATCTGTAAATGAAAAGTAACATTATAACCAATCCATATACATTATAGTGTAGCAAGTAATCAGACTTACAAAATGTAGCAGCAATCTGTAAATATGTAATAAACTACAACAATGTATGCAAAGATAATGACATTATGTATACAAATACACATATACACCACCGCTGCACTGCAAATCTACACACATATATAATCAAAGAAAAAGAAAATAATAATTTTACTAAAATAATAACAACAAAATCCAGGTTTTAATTAACTAATGGAGCAAGGGATACATTCTCATTAAGTCCTTTTGGGCTAATAACATTAAGACGATGGATCCAAATTGCTTCTGCTCTTAATAATAATTTACCCCTGTCGCCACCACGGGTAGGGGGAGGTATATAGTCAATCATATGGTATTTCAAACTTACTAAATTGTGTCCTGCTTCTAGAAAGTGATGGGCCACAGGTTGTTCACTATACACATTAACCAATGCAGCTCTGATAGCGGAACGATGGGCCGTCATCCGCTCCTTAAATTTGCGTTGCGTCTTTCCAATTTAACTGTGGATTGAGTTATATTGGAAAGACGCAATGCAAATTTAAGGGTGTGCAATGCTGCATGGGGACTTGTGACCTTATACATTAAATGGATGAGTTTCCAGCATGGCCTTTCATGTCTGGCTGAAATGTATTACTCCCTTTGGTCACACTGCAATATTGATATCCGTATATGCCTTCACTTATTGCTGATATCCCTAATGGACTTCATATGTTCTATTTTGTGAACATTACACTATCTTTGGATAAAGTATTTTGATAATTTTGCAAATATGATGTGCTGGCGTATTTTTTTCCTCTTGTAACCATTTATATGCCGTGCACTCTGCACCTTTTTTCAATTATGGTGTGTGCTGCTAGTCTCAAGCGGACGTTTTATGTATATATGTATATATATATATATATATATATATATATGAACAAACTTAGGGCCTGATTCAGAGCCGGACGCTCTGACCAGAGCGCTCGCTCTGAATCAGGGCCCTCCTCCATGAAAATGGAGCGGCCTCCTGGCCGCTCGCATAGCTGTGGGGACCACCCACAGCATATGCGAGCGGCCAAAAAGATGGTCGCGATGGTCTTGACCATCGGACTTGCGATGGAGACCCTGCAGTAGGGTCTCCCTGCCGCAAGCCCTGGAGTGATTTTGGCTCTATCGGAGCCAAAATCACTCCCACTGACATCACTAGTGATGTCAGTGGGGCCGGCTTCAGACAGTAGGCGTTCCCATGGGAACGCCTCCGTCTGGCAGGCACGCCCCTGGCACGCCCACCAAAGGGGGCGTGCTGTCAATCAACATCGACAGCACGCCCCCTTTGGTGCGAGACCCGGAGCGATGGGAAGCCCGTCACTCCCTCCGTCGTGCGCATGCGCAGTGGGGAACATCGACCCACTTGCGAGCGTACTGCCGCTCGCGAGTGGGTCTGAATGACCCCCTTAGGCCCTGATTCAGAGCCGGTCGCTCTGACAGAGCGTTCGCTCTGAATCAGGGCTGGGCTATTTCTTTTTTAGAACGGCCTCCTGGCCGCTCGTATAGCTGTGGGTGACCACCCACAGCTATAGCGAGCGGCCAGGAAGATGGTCGCGATGGTACATCGGGCTTGCGACGAGACCCTTGTGGTAGGGTCTCGTTGCCGCAAGCCCCAGAGAGATTTCCGCAAGCCCCAGAGCCGAAATCTCTCCCACTGACATCACTCGTGATGTCAGTGGGGCCGCCCCCAAACAGAGGCGTTCACATAGCAACGCCTCCGTTTGGGCAGCCACTCCCCCGGCCCGCCCACCAAAGGGGGCGTGCTGTCACTCAACATCGACAGCACGCCCCCTTTGGTACGAGACCCGGAGCGACGGATTGCCCGTCGCTATCCGGGTCTCGCGCATGCGTACGACGGAGCTGGCTCTGTCGTGCACATGCGCTCTGGGCAACCATCGTCCCAGTTGCGAGCGCTCAGCGCTTGCGACCGGGTCTGAATCAGGCCCTTACTTCATTCGGCACTCCAAGTCTTTTTATCCAAGTGCAAACAGAGTGTCTTTAATTCAACATTTCGAGGTATGTAGCCTCGTCATCAGGACAGGCAAAATGTACAGTGAAACACAACAAACATATACTTGGTCCGGACCTGGAGAATGATCAAAAATCATTACTATGGATACCAATAAACAAAGTAAAAACTGACGTAAAGTGAATATTGCAATATTACAAACATTGGAATGCAAGAAAAAACTCACATAGTAACAACAAATCATTCTACAAGCGATGGACAAACCGCAAGATTAAAAATCTGCTTTTATCAACAGACCAAAACATATTAAAACATATCAGGTGGTGATGTGATTTGAAGTGATTTATTTACCCGAGTGTCGCTGTCTCTAGAGGTATTTGTGGGCTATCCGGCAGGGGAGTCCTAACAGAGGGCAACAGGGATGATGCTATAATTGTATTTGGAGTGCCGCCTCATGAGATTGTATATATATATATATATATATATATATACAAACAGACATCCATCAGGCAGCGGCACTCGTCGGACTTCCAAACCATGAGGCAAATAAAGACACACCAAGTGTTTCAACGTTTCGGGTTTATTTCAACCCTTTGTCAAGAATGACAAAGGGTTGAAATTAATTTCCCGTGCCCACTGGCCGCCCCTCCTAGTTGGATATCTGGGGGGTCTCCTCGAACCCTGGTAACAACCCCTAAACCGGGGTTTCTGTTTAGAGATGAATTGTGCTCTCTCCCCACCTTCACCTTCACTCGAGGTGGCCGCTGCACTCGATGTATCAGTGTCTAATCTAGACACTTTGTTACTGGATACTTTGCTGACACAGGCAATTGCTGACAACATAATCTCAAAAAAAACAGCTGAAGGATTACAGCAAGAGTTTCCTGTTACCCCATTACTCTATACGCTCCCGAAAATACATAAATCCCTTGTCTCTCCACCAGGCCGTCCGATTATCGCTGCACGAGATTCTCTATATTATAGTTGCACAATTTCTTGATTTTTATCTGCAACCTGTTATACAATCTGAACAAACTTTTTTGAAAGATACCACTGCTTTTTTTATTGAAAATGGGAGAATGGCAAAAAGGTTTTTCCAATTATCTATTGTGTACCATGGACGTGGTAGGCCTATACACCAGCATACCACATCAGGCTGGTTTAGAGGCGACCAGAGGGTTGATTACCAACAATCCCAATTATGTTGGCCCAGACATAGACTTTTTTATGAGGTTATTGGAGCTCAAACTAATTCGTAATTATTTCATCTTTGATCGTCATTTTTACGTACAAAAACTCAGATGCGCGATGGGATCATGTGTCGCACCGAGTTTTGCGAATGCTTTTATGTTTGAAGTTGAGAAAGACTGATTTCGAAGGGAAGTAAGCATGATGTGTCTTTCATCTGATTTCAAATGTAGATCATTATCACCTGTTTGGCATAATTGGTTAATCATACACCTGACTATAATCCTACAAAATCCCTGACTTTGTGCAAGTGTACCTAGAAGAATTGATGCTGTTTTGAATGCAAAGGGTGGTCACACCAAATATTGATAGATTTAGATTTATCTTCTGTTCATTCTCTTTGCATTTTGTTAATTGATAAAAATAAACTATTAACACTATTTTTGAAAGCATTCTTACTTTGCAGCATATATTCCACACCTGCCTAAAACTTGATATATACACACATATGCACATGTTCTAAAAAATCTGCTTCACACAGGCACTATTATGCTATATTGTGCAATATACAGTATATATAGTATTTTTTTTTGCTTTGTTCCGAGATTGAGAATTTGGAAAAACCCCCTTTGTTTATCCTGAGTTTGCCCCTGCATACAATTATATAAACAGAATAGTAGAAGAAAACAATATAAATTATCCCCCAGGCAACGCCAGCAAAACACAATGTGCATAGCACCAGGAGGTCCTCAGAACTAATTACAATTAAGAGTCATTGGATGAGCAATTATCAATGATTCAAGTAAATGAAAGTGTCATTAGCTGCTCAGCCAATCACAAGCATTTTGCAATGCTGGTCACTTGTGACTAAACTAGTAGGAACTAAGGGATGTGGACTCTGCATTGAATGGTGGTAACCAGTGGGCTATGCTCTATACACTACTCACTAATGGGCCTTGTATAGTTTGACCTGTAGGCTCTGCATTTTACAGTGACCACCAAAGTAATTTTGTTAATGTAATCTTAGCTGCTTGCTAGATTGTATTGTAAGCAATACACATGAAGTGCATAGTTTTATTGTGTGTGTGTAATATTCACAGTACATTATCACTTACACATGCTTACAAATGTACAGCAAAATTGTGCATTTTATTCCATTAAATTCATAGTTTGAACTTTCAGAGCACACACCACTGGTCCTATAAATGTCCCTCTTTATATCAAGAAATATATGGGGAAGGATTGATGGATCAGGGTTCTGTATATATCTAGAGGTGAGAAAATAAATCATCTGCAAATCATTACTATAAAAATAAAAGGATACTCTACAAAACAGGGTCTATGACGTTAGCGATAGTACAGTTCTTAGGTCATAGTTATATTAATAAGGAAGCAGTCATAGCTGAGTATGTGAGCAGAAAAGACATGCAGCAAAAGTAGAGCAATCTAATGAAGACCTCACAAGCCAGATAAGGCACACTATACACCGCCTCTCCAGCCTCGCGAACCACAATCCTCTATAAAGAAATACCACAACTTGGCTCCATCAGTAACGACCTGTGACTTTTAGTGTGTCCGCTGGGACACTGTCTTGAAAATAAATATTAGCCTCCCTCCAGCCTACTTGGGCAATGTTTTGCGCCAGTGGAAAACATGTTAAGAGTATAAGGGTAGTGTAATTACTAATAATAATAGTGGTTTCTGTAACCAATTTTGAGGAAGCAGAGAACATATGTTATAGCACTTAACAGGCAGTCTAGACACTTTCTATAATATGGCAAAGAATGGGATTGCATTTACATATCAACACCATATGGGTACACTTCAGGTATAAATACTCTATTAAACACATTTGATTAATTATGTGCACTGCAGGCATTTATGAAACAGCAGTAAAATGCCAGTTCCATGTATGTAAAACACCTACAAATAGTACAGAATTTATGCTCTTAAACGAATAATGGAAATATTTAACTCTGATTTCTTTTAAAATATACTTCTTGTTTTGTCCTATTTATGATGTTTGATTTCATGGTAACCCCAATAAAACATCAAGGAACAGTCATGTTGGTTGATGGCAAACCTCAGTTGTGTATAACTTTTGTTGTATCTAATAAAAATAATTGCACTCAGATTATATCATTTTTCTTTACATTTTGTAGAATAAAAAAAGTAATAAATATGGGACTGAAAATAGGTACAAAATTAAAAAGGAATGTGTGTGTGAGGTAATGAATATAGGCCGGAATTGCATAAGAGAAATTATACCACTGGATATGATATTAATGCAAATATACACATATGCACTGTGTATTCCAGAGACATAAAATAAAGCCAATTTTCATATTAAGCCTTCGGGCTGTGGGATCGGGGGCATGAAGGTTACTGGGATTGAGTGGTCCCAGTACGATGGCTTTAAAAGTCTCTAATCCTGTCCATTGTACCAATTAGAGATGTTTGCAGACCCCCATGTTTTAGTTTTAAATCATCGTTGTGTTTTTGTTTTTGCAAAACCTCCCTCAAGTGTTTTGGTTCGGTTTCCATTTTGGATTTCTTTAAACATTTCTAAAAACAGCAAAAATAAATGTAACTTGGATCTGTTTTTGTTCCTATAGTCATACTTGCCAAAGCTCCCTGATTGTCAGGGAGACTCCCAAAATAAAAGCAATCTCCCTGACCCTGAAGAGTCTAGCGATTTCCCTGATTGCACCTTACCCCTATTATGAAGCTGTTATATTAAAAAAAGAAAACAGAGATATATACATTCAAATGGGATCATTAGTATAATTTTCCTGAATTGGTTATAAGGCACAATGATCCCTATGGCTACATGTATTTTCAGAAAAGTATCAGTATGTTTTCATCAACAAATAGCTCTTACTAACTGCTTTGGGGCTCATTTACATTTGGATGTAAGTCAGTATTATAACACACCTCTCAGATGTAGCAGTACACGTCCACTTTACCGCCACGCTCACGTGGTGTTTTCACTTCCTCATGTTTACGGCCCCCTGCTGGAGGCGCTGGTTATGCTACTTACGTATCTTCACAAGTCAGTGAAGATACGTAAGTAGCGTAAAGATGAGGAAATACCATTCGGCCCCTTGCGGGCTCGCTTCGCTCGCCATGCTGCGGGCACGGTGGCTCGCTTCGCTCGCCACAAAGATATATTCTCCCTCCATGCCCACTTGGATGGTAGGGAATGACGTTGGACACTGGCTGATCTTTACGTTACTTACGTATCTTCACTGATAATGCTTATATATCCTCCTTAGAATCGGGCAGGTTGCTATGGGTCAGTTACCTGTGCACCAGTTTTTCATTCTTTAGTTACTGTAGAGTTTCATGTTTAAATGATTCTTCTTCTTCAGGATAATCTAGATACTAATGTATGCTATACTGTAAATACACCAAACTTAAAATGGTGTATATATATATCTATATATATATATATATATATAGATATATAGATATATATAATGCTTGGACTAAGAAAACTTTAATTCAGTTACAAGAGAAAATCTGAACTTCAGCACTTTGCCAATGAAGAAAGGTTGGACATACTGTAAGTTTGTCTTCATACTTTGTGGTGATGAATTGGATGTGCAATAATCATTGGCTTGGTTTGACTGGTGTGTCATAGACTTTGGGTGCTTGCTCGTCACAGCTACTGTAACAAGCAGAGATAGTGCTTAGGGCCACACAACCCTTATCCAATCACACAACAAGCCCAGTGTAACACTAAATCCCAGCTGTAAACGTTCTTCTGGTAATAATTTAGAGATTTAAAGTCAACATACAGCTCAATTCACTTGTCAGTTGTAAAGACGAGCTGGGTATGTTTTCTATGGGAGAACAGTAGATTCGGCTTTGCCAATTACCTGTTAACATGGAAGAGGCTAAAACATGTGTGTCTCTTAACTGCCTCCACCTTCACATTGGTTGAGTAATGTCCCTGCTACGTACATTGAATGACGATCTTATATAAACAACTGGCAGTAATACACTGACCCGGCTACTGTGGACAACTACTAAGCAGGGAGAACATCACTCCAATGTGAACAGAAATGACCCTCAATTATCATAGCATTAACTCATGAAAGCAGCCAAAGTAAACACTTTACATGTTATACAGATCTATAATCAGCTTGCAGATGTGCCAAATGGAGAACACTTCATTACAAAGGTGCTATTTATCTGATAAAGATTTGAATATATCAAAATTAGAACATGTTTCCTGCTAAATAAGTTTATGAAAATAACTGTAATATACATAGATTAGTGGTGTACAAACTGATGTGTTATGGGGAGCTCCATAAGGGAGTTGCATTAGATCATATTATGCAATTAGAGAACACCAACGTGAAATGCTCATACAGACAAAACTGTAAATTAACCTATGATGGGCTACTAGTCAAGATAGTAAAAGGACATTATCATCTGATCACAGACTAACCTACTACATAGACTGTATGATTGCACTGCACTGACTGTGACATCACCATCTAGTCACAGACTAACCTGCTACATAGACTGTGGACTGCACTGTGCTGGCCATGTCAAAATGTCATTCTTGCAGGCTGTGGCCGGGAATTGTAATCTTAGGCTGACTTCTAACTAGCACCTTTGTGACTAATTCTGCGAACAAACACAATTGGGGTAAGGCAGACATGAGCACACGTGGGGAAATAGACAGGATGACACACCAAATTGAGACCAACGGACAAAAATCAAAAAAGTGAGATTAATGTGATACTAGAGACAGACATAGTGGGGTGTGGTGGTGGGTCACAGAGACCTAGACACATACTGTTAATGTTCAAACAAATATTGGAGAAAGAAGTAGTAGGGGCAAATGCAAAAGGGGCATGGTCTCCTTAAAAGGGGCATGGCCTAATATCAAGTGTCACGGGGCCTTTCAGTATCCTGGCTGAGCAGAGCGCCGGCAGGCGGGACCGGTCTATCCCTTCTGGCATTTGCCAGAAGTGCCAGATGGGCAGTCCGGCCCTGATACACGCCATATAATTATTACTGCATATACAGTTATCATATCCACAGGCAATGCCGGCCGAACCAAAAGGTTCAGTACACTGTTGGCAACAGGAAGGAGATTATGGAAAGTGAGGAAAGGAAGAGCACATGAGGGAATGGAAGAGCACATGAGGGAAGAGAGCCTTGCTCATGAGAGCTTGCAATCTATAGGGGAGGGACAGACAGGGGTCCAGTTCATAAACTAAGCATGACAAAGCTGAATAAAAAGTTTTTCCACTTTAAATAAACCCTGTGTTAAACTTCCTCTCTTCCCAAAAATAGTACTTTGGTGGGATCTCTGACCATATATTTTATTTAGCAGGCTTCTGGTACTTACTTACAGACTGGACTTCTGATGATCACCTTCGGCAATGTGCAGCTCTCTCCAGTACAATAGACAACAAACGTAGAAGCTTTACTTGAAAAACCTAAGAGTTGCTGTGTTGGATAATTTCCTGCTATTGGAAGCCACTAAAGTGAATGCTATTATTAGGAAGCAATGGGATTTAAGTAGTGTTGTTATTTAAAGGGGAAATCTTCTTTTTGTGTATACTGTACATTTACCTTCATGCTAATGTTGGACACCTAACCAGGAATACTAATACTTGTAGGTGGACTTTATAGCTGAAAACATTCACTATGCCAAACTAGTTATTATTATTATTATTATTATTATTAGTTCAATCATATTTAGTCTCCTCGATTGTGAACAGTGTTCCTCAACACTGCTGCTCAACTCATCTTTCTCTCCAACCAAGCTGCTTCTGCTTCTGCCTCCACCAGTCCCTACACTGGCTTCCCTTCCCCTACAGAACACAACTGAGACTCCTCATACTCACCTATAAAGCCACCACTCAGTCCTCTCCCTCCTACATCTCTAACCTCATCTCCTCCACACTTCAGCCTGCCACTTCACTCTCCCAATGACTGCTACCTCTCTTCCCAAGTGATTTCATCATACTGTACCTCTCCAACCCCCAGGATTTCGCCCCGTGCTGCTCCTCACTTCTGGAACTCTCTCCCTTTTGCTATCAGAGCTCCACATCGCTAGGTTGCAAGTGAGGAGGATAAAACCTCTGCATAGGATTGTGCTGTTATCTATCCACTGTAGTAATACAATAGATCACAGTGAAAATGGAAGTGATCTGGTAAATGGGCACAAGAGCTAAATGCAACATATGTGGCCAAAATTATTGATCATCTTAACGCATGAGTCTAGAGCAGCCTGAAAGGCACGTCTGTGTAACTACTTGGGTATCATTTAATGACATGATGTGAACCAGGCAATGTCAGTTTTGCTGTCCAAAAGACATGGAACAAAAACTACTCAAGTGTAACCCATAGCAAGTTAGCAACCAGTTAGACATTAGCTTTTATTAGTGTAGTATAGTCATGGTCAACATGCAGCTCACAGGTCACCAGCAACTTGCTAAGCCTTCACCTATGGCCTCTAGACCCTTCCCTGGTAGCACAGATCTATGTGGATTATAACCTGAATAAGCAATTTATGTTTCTTTATTTGCTGTGGAACTCAGATTAAAATGTAAGTTTTGCCAGGCTGGCAGGCACCACAGCTGTAGAGACAAAAGTTGCCCACGTCTGCTTGCATAGGCACTGTGCTCTAAATGCATATTTTTATTTTCCTATTTAAAGTGCCTGTGTTAATAGCTGAAGTAAGTCATCATCATGTAATGGTTTACATTGTGAGTACACAGATGACATCATACAGTCTTAAACAAGGGGAACCTTATAATGTGGCAATCTGGGACTGCTTTTTGTAGAGACACTTAAATAAAACAAAGGTTGCTCAGTGAGATCGTTAGCAACATTAAAAGACCCAACATAATCATTTCAATAATATACAGATGGAAGGAATTAAAGAGAGTTTGGACTGCTGTAAAATTTCATTGTAACACACAGAAACAGTGTTTAGCTGCTGGGAAAAGTTAGCTGATGTCTAAATGATCCTATCTACATCCAACATTCTTATGGCTTTATGGGTAAAATCAGCCGGTAATTGGAAAGACTCGATTTGGTGAAAAACGTAAATAAGTTGGCAAAATAGGGCATTTGTTCTGGCTCCAAAAGGACATTGGAGCTGGTATTAGAACCACTAGCTAGAAATAAGAGGCCACCGACACAGAGATATATACAAACAAATGTGGAACTACCATAGTAGCTGGGTTTGTAGCTGTTATGGGACCTGCCTTTCCTTTCCAATTCCCATTGGTTGGGCACAGCTGTGGCCCCCCAGTAGCACATGCGTTGAGGGGGAAAGGGGTCTGTGGATCCAGGACCCCCCAAATTTTTGTAATGAGATCTGGGGCCTGGTTCAGAGTCACACGCTATGCCGATATGAGCGCAATTGGCCGATGTTTTAAGTACAACACATGAGTCTGAGGCACACTGCGCATGCACCCCGATTGTAACCGCACCAAGATGCAAATTTGGACACAGGGAGTGTGGTATGTAGAGGGCGTTACTGGGAGGTTACAGGGGATGCTTTTACAGGCAGTGGCTTTGTCTAAAGACCGCTCACACAGTATGCCATACTCAGACTGAGACATTGCACTTTCCATAGGGGTGTTGCAAGTTTCGATGGTGCGCCCAATGATACACTGAGATAGATTGGTACCGCCGAAAGACGCTGCATTTGGGCATCTCATCTTTTAATAAATTGGTTGCGGCATTAGCATAAAGACATAGGCATGGGTGCGGCATTAGCATAAAGACGTAGGCACCGGTGCGGCATTAGCATAAAGACGTAGGCACGGGTGCGGCATTATCATAAAGATGTAGGCATGGGTGCGGCATTAGCATAAAGATGTAGGCATGGGTGCGGCATTAGCATAAAGACGTAGGCACGGTTGCGCCATTAGCATAAAGACGTAGGCACGGGTGCGGCAAAGATGCAGCTGCAACCAAGTCTGTGTGCGACTCAGAATTAGGCGCTGGTACTAATTATTACACCCCTGTATACATACACACGTACTCACAGGGTATGTGCTATATACTAATATAGCTGAAAATATTATATTTGTAACATTTCTGGAGAAGGTGAGACAAGGAGGACTATAAATGATAAATAACTGCAAAAGGCCTCTATTTTCCAGGGACTGCCCCAATGTCAGCAGCTGAAAGGGCCTGGTTTGAGCTGAACTCAGTGTCATTTGGGAAAGTCAAGTGTGACCTACAGTATTTTTCCCTATTTTCCTAATGGGAATATTGTCAGGTTTGAATATATATTCTTATATTCATTCTGACATCAATATATAAGAATATATTTTATATGATATTGTATTAGAATAGGTATAAAACATCCAGTGTGATCGGAATTGCCCAGCCAGTTTTGAGGTCCATGTCGTATTTGCTAGCGGTAATCAGCATTTGTCTAATAGAACATCTGTAGGAGGAATAGTGCATTTAATGTAACTATGTGCCAGACTACAGTACGAGCGTCTGTACAAAGGTTTTTTTTTACATAATTTCAGAAATTTTATAAAATCTATTTTGGCTTCTCTTGCTTGTTAAATATCACCATTCTACCTGACAGCAGCATTCAGCCACCTTCTCTCTACATGCCACATTCCTTGCAATTCCAGGATTAAACCTCAGATGGAAAAATAAATAAAACATTTTATAGATTTTTAGCGTCCTCTGAATAGGCTTGTCCTGGAATTCCATTTGATACAGGGCTATTTATGCTAGGGTTTATGGCCGGTGCACTGCCATAATGGGGCAATTCTATGAGCGGCAATGAACTGCACATACAGTGGGGTTTCAGAATTCACTAAGGGACCTGTACGGAGAGTCACTTATTTACAAAAGACCAGGGAAAGCTATTTTTTTTTACATTTTTTATTGGCTTGCATTGGACTGAATGGTTTGTGAAGGCTTTTTAAGAGTTTCTCATAGCGGAGCTAACCAATTCCCCTGTCACCCATCAGGGGCCCTGCAAATGTAGATGAAACAAAACCTTGTAAGAATGTGAATCAACTTTATAGGAATTTACCAACACTCCAGTGAAATAACTAAATACAACAATGATTGTAGTTTTGTGGTGGTATAGGAGCTGGTAATGGGGAGATCTTTGTACTGCATAGTTTAGCCCTTATGTACTCATGCATGTACTTGCCATATACAGTATGTTTTATAGTCTTTCAGTAGTCAAAGGCTTTTTAGAATGAAGGTTTCTTTAAGGAAAGTGTATTTTTAGGGAAATATAAATATTTTATTTGAACAAGGAACTGGCAAATTTTGTGGGCAAGAAAATGTACGGCGCCAACAGCATTATTTTCTACATTTAAAAGGGGCACAATAAAAAAAAAGATGTTTTGTCTATATTTGTAACAATTAGTTATTTCTCAGTATTATGTTTGCTCCGAGTCCTTAAGTTCACATTTTATACAGTGTTTCTGACTAAATAAAACATAGTTACTCTATTGTTTGGAATGTGCTTTGTTCAATGCATTTCTTCGTAAGATTCAACTTGCTTTAAAATTTGTCCAATAGGAGCTTTCTCCCACTAAAGTCTATGGATGACTTATCGTTTCAGGCTGAATTGGGAACAAATAGACTTTTGGATATTACTCAACTGCTCAATGTATGAAAGACTGAAGCTAAACTGTGCGTGGGCTTTGTAAACTTACATGTTCTTCAGCAACCTTTAGCCAGGTACAGTCTTGCTAAACGCTACCCCCTGATAGTCTTCATTTTGGTAGGACAATCAGAATTTTCAGCCATGAAATAACCTATAAAATTTGGATTGTGGTGAAGAGAAATGGGAACATATTTTGGGCAGATGGATGGCATGTTTGGGCTGGTAGGATGGAAAAGCAGTTGGCTCATGGCTCGTGACATTGGCTGATTAGGAAGTGGGAATGAAACCTGCACATCCAATATCCAATACTCAGGCTATAGATTGTAATGAGCCAATCCAAATGTTACACGTGTAAACAAATCAGTACCAATGGAAGGATAACTGCACCCAAAATTAAAAATATGACAAATTAAAATGCAAACATATTGCTATTCTGATCAGCATGTTTCCTTTGCTGGATCTTCCAGTGCCCCCAATGCCTGGTATGGGCCTTTTACAGGCATCAGGAGCAATGGGAGATTCAGCAAATAGCACATGCCAGTTATTTATTACTTTTATTATAACTAATTTGACTCTATACAATAGTTTCTTTTGTTTTAATTATTTTTGTTTAGTCTTTCAATGAAGTTATTCTTTAAGGGCGGGATGTACTAAGCAACGAATCCGCGATGCGGTACATCCCCCCTGACTTCAGGTACATACCGCGGTTCATTTCAGCGGTATGTACCAAGAATATCGCAAAGGACAGCCATTCCGATAAGAGCTGTCCTTTGCGATGGCCCCGGACAGAGTGACTTCCAGGTTTAGCATCCAGAAGTCACACGGTGTCCTTCTGCGCATGAGGGTGGCGTTACCCATCGGGACGATGCATTCTGGTGCTTAGTACATTTGTGGAATGCGGTAAAAAACCCAAAAAACTGCACTTTCGTGTATGACACCCCCTGCTGCATTTGCGATCCCAGCACTGTGAAGGAGTTTACAGGCTGGGATCACTATCATGACCATCGCGACTATCAGTGGTCGATGGTCGCGATTGTGGACATCGCCGGACCTCCGACCAGCTTACTAAGCCTCAGCTTACTCAGACGGGCCGGCTTGCAAGCCCTGGACACTGCATTGATCAACGCAGATCCTGGGCTGACCACTCCCAGGAAAATAGGGTGGACACGCCCTCATTCCTGGGAATGCCGGCCACCCCGCACCGCCCCTTAAATGCCTCTGTCAATCAGGCAGAGGCATTCAAGAGCCTGCGTGCGTCTAGGCAGGACCCATTCTGCACAATTGCAGAATGGGTCCTGCGCATGCACAGATTCCCGATAATCGTCAATCTGCAATCAGCAGGGCACTTGCGTACACTGCTAAATCAGGCCCTTTGTTAGAAGTCTGCAGCAAAGTGGAAACTCCCTTTAAGTGATGATTGGTATTGTGTAGCTCTTTCCACTAACTATAGCATTGTAAAATTCCCAAGCCAAGAACTTAACTAGCTGAAGTTTTTTTATATAAAATACTTAAAAAGGCCACAACCAGATGTGATCTAATTAATTAAAATTCTAATTTCCATTGTTGGGTGATTAAAAGCCAAATATATGACCTGTTCTCTGCTCCATAATTTCTCATGATATCAAATAAAACCCAGTAATGATATGTCTTATTATTGTGCATAGGATTTATCACTTTACTTTATAATTGTAATTTATTTATGAAGAACATCGGGGGGAAATGACAATAGTTCATTAGGAGGTAACCTTCTAAAAACTAGATGAGATTACACAAACACTTAAGTACAACAATGACTTAAGTTTGTAAATAATTTTCTATGTAGGCTGCCACTTGTTTTAAAGAAATGGGAAGAGTTAATGTATGTATGCAATTAGGGTAATTAAAGTCTAATGTAACCTCATTTTCCTAGCACATGGGAGGGCACGTTACATAGTTTCATGCTATTCCATTGTACAAGCTATGAGCAAACATAGGGAGTTATAGCTGCTACTGTTCTGCCTGCTTTGTTTCATAGCTCTGTCTCCTGGGTATGCAGTCGGGAAGCCTGCGGACGTAATCCCGACAGCCAGCCCCCGACTGCTTTATCCCAGTGAGGGTTAAATGACAGGCGTCTAAATCTAGACTCCTGTCATTTTACCGATCCCGATCGAAGTGATGCCGGGCGCCGCAGGGAGGGGAGGGTTAGGTTTAGGGCTCCCGGGGAGGACTTAGGGTTAGGCACCCCTCCGGGAAGTTAGGGTTCGGCTAGGCGAAGGGAGGGTTAGGGATAGGCACCCCCCGGGGGAGGAACTTAGGGTTAGGCACCCCCCGGGGGTCTTAGGTTTAGGCGCCGGGGAAGGGGGGGTTTAGGTTTAGGCACTTTACCATCCAACTGATGGTAATGTATCAAATCCGACTGTTGCAATTTAGGGAGCTGTTAGTGAGGCAATATAACATATTGCCTCACTAGCAGCTCTCTAAATTGCAACAGTGTATCTCTGAATTGCCTAATCTATTGCAGAGTCGGATTAGATACATTACCATCAATTGGATGAATAGCAGCGGGCACTGTGAATTATTTGATTTATACTGAAGATATTCCGCATTTATAGCATAATAAATTGTGCTGGGGCTAACGCAATAAGAGTACACACTCACTTATATATTTTATATACTTTTATACACTCAATTTATTTAACATTTTTTAGACAATTGTTTGATGAAAAGCAATTTTTTCTTTGTTTTACTGTGCTTTAATTGTTTCTAATTTATGAATAAATATCGTTTATATATAAACCAGACTTCGCTTTCTAATCAGTAACTTGGTATAGCGCAATTGAGTTTTAAGGTTGTTTATGGCTTATGTTTGGAGGATGCAGAATCCTCTTCTTTAATTGCTGCAATCTGAGTGTGAATCTGATTAAAACATTTGTGTCGAGGACACTGGTTGATCAGCGCCATCAGATTTTCCTTGTTTTCGAGGGTTTACCCCACACCTAATTGAATGTGCTGCCCGATTCAATTAGCTGTGGGAAAATCAGCATTAAAATGCAGACTTCTGCTTTTAACACGCGGTGAAACCCATTGATTCCATCACTTTGCATAGAGGGCCTGATTCAGACACGAACGCTCAAAAAAAAGGGGCCAGCTATTTAAATTGTGCGCTCGCTCATTGCGGTTTGTTGACGCCTCTATGTCTGAGCGAGCGAATGAAAAATGCGCTCGCTATTTTGTAAAGACACCCCTTTGCCATTCACATCACACGTCATCTCCGGTATATATTAGATTAATCGGGTACATTGAAAGGCATCTGAACTGCTTGCAGTGCTTGTGGTAGGTTTTTCCTACCGCAATCACTGCGAGCAGTTCAGGCTAAAAGACAACCAAGTGACGTGGTCGATGACGCTCCTTTACTAATCATGCACTCCCATTATACGCCCTTTTGACCGTTTGGCACGCCTGCGTTCGGATTTCCACTCTCCCGTTTTCAAGCACCTTCCCCTGTTACCACCCACAAACAGTATATTCTGTCAATCAAATTAGCAGCCCCTCGCTGTTTTTTTGTGAGCGCTCGATTTCCGACCGCAATGACTGGTTTGCGCATGCGCATTACGACCCATACGCATGCGCAGTTGTCCGAACATTGTTCAGAGCGAACGAGCGGCCGCTTACGAGCGGCTCTGAATCAGGCCCAGAATCTATTGGTTAGTGTGTGTTAAACCATGGTTTACACTGCGGGTAAAATGCTGACTAATTGAATAGCTTGACAGCCAGAGCTTTCCCCTGCGCAGCAAATTTGTGCCTAATTGAATTACCTCACACATCTTTTAAAATTGGAAGTTGTAAAATATATTGAAGCAGATTACAGGCAATTGCAATTACCTAGGTTACGGCCATGGAAGCAGTGGCATAACTGAGGTGGTGGCAGCTGGGTTAAAAAATCCAAAAGTGTAACTTGTAATTTCTGTCTATCATATGTATCCCACTTCACATTTATGTGTTATTGCAAAAACATCAGATGATGGTGTGCTGCAGAGAAGAGCAACAGCTTCCACGACCACTGGTAGGAGCCGCCACCGTATATAAATATATTTTTATTATATTAAGATGGAGCACCGAAGCATATAATGTGACCTGGGAAAGCAGAGATGTCACCTATTGCATGAGCGAGAAAGGGTCTCGCGGTAGCAAAGCCACACCCCTGGTGTCCCATTTTGGGGGAGTGACAGTGTGTCACGCCCCCGTCCTTGTCACTCTGGGGGCTTGCTGAGCTCTCCGGGAGTTGCTGGGAAGCCCCCAGCCCCCCTCACTACAATGTGAATAAAGCGCGCAGGTGCGTCATCCATCACCCCTGCAGCACGGTTTGGTGACACCATCTGAGGTGTTTACAGCAAAATAGCAGAGCAGCTCGCTACTGCAATATCCCAAAGAAAAAAAGAGAACCTTTTAAGCCATGAGGAGAATTGAGAATGATCAGACCTGGGGCCGTATCCAATTAGACACAATAAAGTGAAAACGTAAAGATCCACTTTGGGGATTTTGGTGCATTCTTTTCGTGTCTTTTGTCCATAGTACGCCACTGTGGAAAAGTCCAGGAACTAGAGACATGGGGGTATATTTACTAAAGTGTAGGTTATTAGAAGTGGAGTTGTTGCCCATAGCAACCAATCAAATTCTAGCTATTATCTTCTAAAAGGTGCTAGATTAGTGGTTCTCAAACTCGGTTCTCAGGACCAGGCCCGGCGACAGAGGGGGACTAAGGGGACACCCGTACCGGGCCCCGAGGTCTAGTCCTGCACAAAACGGGGCCGCGGGCTCACTGTTCAAGCCTCGGCCGCTGGGACCCAGGCCGCTGCCCAGCTCCAGCTCCCTTGTAGCCTGGGCTCTTCTAGGTGGCTCAGCTATGGCCCGGGCCGGACATGACCTTTAAATCTGCAAAGTGGCAGCATGACATCATAGGTGACAGGGGCTGGATGCAGAGGAAGGTGAAGGAGGCTGGGGGCATGAGGAAGGTGATGGGGCAGAAGGTGACAGGGGCTGGAAGCAGAGGAAGGTGAAGGGGCCAGAGGAAGGCAACAGGGGCTGGGGGCGGAAGGTAACGGGCTGGAAGCAGAGGATGGTGATGATACCTGGTGACAGAGAAAGGTGAAGAAGGCTGGGGGCAGAGTAAGGTGATGGGGGCTGGGGTGAAAGATGACAGGGGCTGTACGCAGAGGAAGGTGAAGGAGGCTGGGGTAGAGGAAAGTGATGGGGGCTGGGGACATAAGGTGACAGGGGCTGGAAGCAGAGGAAGGTGAAGGGGCCAGGGGAAGATTAAGGAGGCTGGGAGCAGAGGAAGGTGACGGGCACTGGTGGCAGAAGGTGACAGGGGCTGGAAGCAGATGAAGTTGATGGTGCCTGGGGATTGAGGAATGTGAACGGGGCAGAGGAAGATTAAGGGGCTATGGGCAAAGGAAGGTGATGCGGGCTGGGGGCAGAAGGTGACGGGAGCTGGACGCAGACGAAGATGATGATGTCTGGGGATGGAGGAAGGTGAAGGGTGCAGAGGAAGATGAAGAAGGCTATTGACAGAGGAAGGTGATAGGGGCTGGATGCAGAAGGTGATGTGCTGGGTACAGAAGAAGGTGAAGGGGGCTGGGGATGGAGGAAAGTGATGGGGCTGCGGGCAGATTTTGATAGGGGCTGGGGACTGAGGATGGGAGCTGGGGATGAAGAAAGGTGATGGGGGCTTCTGGGCTGAGGATGGTGATCAGAGGCTGAGTTTGAGGAAGGTGATGAGGGGCTGACGACTGACGATGGCTGGCTTCAGGCACCATTCCTCCTACCCCTGAGGCATCCACATCACTGTCATCAAGAAGACCTTGTAAGAGACAGCAGATAAGAACTACAGCCTTCATCATCAGTGACAGAGAGACAGTATGGTAACTGGTAAGTCATAGTGTATGTTTACTTTATTTAAAGGCTGGCATATCTTTCACTTAACATTATCATGCTTCACATATCACACATGCAGGGGAGGGATGTGCTGGATCGGGGGTGGTGGTGAGAAGGTGGGGGCCCCCAGAGACATCAGTGTACAGGGCCCCGAGATTTCTGTTGCCGTCCTGTTTAGGATCCCACACAGTTCACATATTCCAGGTGACCTAGCAGATGCACAGTTGTACTTATTACTAAAGCTGCATACACACACAATGATTTTGTTACCAACGATTTTCTGAACGATTTTCTGTCAGATTATTTTTAAAGTGTAATGAACGATTTTTTGGAACTACAAACGATTGTTGCATATTCCCTTAATGAAAATCGTTGA
This sequence comes from Taudactylus pleione, assembly GCA_031769625.1. Classification (NCBI taxonomy): domain Eukaryota; kingdom Metazoa; phylum Chordata; class Amphibia; order Anura; family Myobatrachidae; genus Taudactylus; species Taudactylus pleione. The sequence goes on along the minus strand of JAUIMM010000012.1, from coordinate 15,389,626 downwards.
GTTGACAAGTCTGACTGAACTACAAACTACAAACGAGAACGCGCATGAACGATAATTGTTCATCGTTTGTCTCAGAAAGTGAACGATTTTTTCAAGCGATTATCGTTAAACGATATTGTTTACCGATAATCGTTCAAACAATCGTTGTGTGTGTATGCAGCTTAACTGACACATTTTAAAAGAGCCACAGGTGGAGCTAAGTATTTCACTTGTGATTCTGTGAGGAGACCTGAAAACATGTACTGTTTGGGGTCCAGAGGACCGAGTTCGAGAACCTGTGTGCTAGATACAGATGTGTCATCATACATCTAGCATGCTTGCGCATTTAACCAGCCCTTGGCGTGACTCAGTAGCACCAAGCATCTTTTCGTGTTCGTGTGACTTTTAACCTTCAAATGCATCTTATTCACAGAGTGATGTGAAAGGTAGCACAAGCAGCTTCTGATGATTACAATTATATGCAGCATGCCTATGTTCTGTGAGCAACTGTGGTTGTATCTGCATGCGAAATGCTACGTTACAGTGTCAGCGGCTGTAACCCTGTAACGTAGCATTTTGCATGCAGATACACCCGCAGATGCACACAGAATATAGGCATGCCGCATATCATTGTAATAGTCAGAAGCTGCTTGTGCGTCCTATTCGCATCACTGTGTGAAAAAGACACATTTGATAGTAAAAAGTTACACGAAAAGCCGCTCGGCACTACCGAGTCAAATGGAGCTCCAGCATTATGTGTAGCGCACAGAAGATAGATGTATGTGGACACATCTGTAAATGATAAATAGGATCCGACTGGTTGCTATGGGCAACAACTCCACTTCTAAACACCAGCACTTTAGTAAACATACCCCATGGCATCTTTAAGAGTCTGATACAGTCCAATGTAGATAAAACATAAAATGCACTGTTTTTATTTATATCAACCAATTTCTTGTGATATATAACATATGGTATCCTGAGATACCCATGAGAAGCAAAAGGAGGAAAGAGTGTTGACAACCTCTCCCAAGCCACTACATAAATGTTACACAATTTCAACTAATTTATTACTGATAGCAGTCAGGAAACACAAGCTTTTCCCAATTAGCACAAGCTCTTCTCTATTTAATTTCTGATACCAGCCGGCTACACAAGCTCCTTCTTGCCTGATAATAGCTAATCAACATATGCACTTCCACATCTCATCTATAATACAGTCATGAAGCCCCTAAATTTCCTTATTATAACAGCGTATTACATACTTACGTACTCTCCCGGAACCTGTGGGAGACTCCCCAATTTTCGAAGGGCATCCCCCGGTCTCCTGGAAGAGTGGGTGTTTCTCCCTCATTCCACACATTCCTAGTAAAGTTGACAGGATGGGGAGGATAATGCCGGAAATGGTGATCCATATGGAGGGGCCAGGACCAATATGACACATTTTGATGATTGCATCACTTGGCCCCCTCTTTATATTAGCGCCATTTGCTGCATTTCCCAGTGATGACAGCCTAAAAACGCTGTCATCCAATCAGTGCTTTCCCCATTCATTGTAATACAGGTGATCGGGAATGACCTCCATTTCACACCAGTACTGTACAAAGGATACAGTGCTGGCCGCCTGGGATCGGGTTATTCATTTTTTTGTTTTAGGAAGACCAGCAGACTACTACATGGAATGAAGAGGACCCGATCCATGGGTTGGGGAGTATGAAATATATTTGTTTATCTTTTAGTCAAGGAATACCCCATTCGGTGTCTGCGTCCTGTCATTACTTTAATATTTTCTTCACTGTGGGACTCCAGGGGTGCGGTTGATCCTTGGGACTGGAGTCCCCTATTTCCAAAGATTTCCAGCCCTGGGATGACCATTTTGGTGTTGGTTTAGATTATTGCAGGGGGACACCACACTGTGGACCATATTCATCATTACTTAATTTCTACAAAAGTAGGTGAAATGTAGGTGAACGGTAGAAATTAAGTTTTGAGGCCATTCATCATAGAGGTAACACAGGAGATATAATAGATATCCCCTGATTACCTTTCGCTCCCTATGTGGCTCACTGTCCCCATACACTAGTATGGGGACCTAAATTCATCAAGCTCCGAAAATACAATATTTTCAGAGCATGACTGCGAGAGCATTCGCCATCTTCAGATGGTGTTTGCCTTCCCCCCTCGATCCTTCTCTATGGGATATCTCTGTCCCTGTCCGGATCCTTCTGTCAGACACAAGGCTTTGTGTGCCTGTGAACCATAGTTCATGTAGGCAGTGCCAATTGTCACTGCTACAAATGTAGCAATGAAAATATTATGGAGACAGCTGAATTTCGTATCAGCTGTCTTCGCGCTGGAGCAATGATCCAGTGCTCGCTGCGAGTTAGAATGTTAATTATCGGGCCGCCCGGCACCCAATAATTAACATCATGAACATGGCCTTATCTGTCTCTTGCTATAGTGTAAGCCCCCTGCAGGGCCGAAACTAGGATATCTGTCACCCAGTGCAAGGCAGCAATTTTGCGCCCCCTCCCTTCCCGTACCTGGATTTTGTCCTTGCTCCTCGATAAGGTTGTGCACTACTCAGACATCCCTGGTATAGTGACTTACATTATTCCACACATCATAATGCCCATTACACATTATGCCACACACTGCAATGCCTATTACCAAAGTGCCACTTACATATTTGCCCGACACCATTTTATGCCCCACAGTAATGCTTCTAATTACTTTAAAATTACCTGCTCGTTGCCAGGGGGTTTATGCTCGTTGCCAGGGGTTACATGCTCATTGCCATGGGGTTTCATGCTCGTTGCCATGGGGTTTCATGCCCGTTGCCAGGGGTTACATGCTTGTTGCCAGGGGGTTTCATGCTTATTGTCAGGGTATTTATGCTTGTTACCAGGGGTTACATGCTCGTTGCCGTGGGGTTTCATGCTTGTTGCCAGGAGTTACATGCTCATTGCCATGAGGTTTATGCTCGTTGCCATGGAGTTTATGCTCGTTGCCAGGGGGTTTCATGCTTGTTGTCAGGGGATTTCATGCTTGTTACCAGGGGTTCCATGCTCATTGCCAGGGGTTTCATGCTCGTTGCCAGGAGTTACATGCTCATTGCCATGGGGTTTATGCTTGTTTCCAGGGGGGTTTGAAGGGAGAAGATGCAGCTCTCGGCATCCCTGCTCCCTGCTCTCGGCATCCTCTCCCTGCAGCGCCAGCGTTCCCGGCACTTCCGGGAACGCTGTGTGCATTGCGCTCTGCTAACTGACACTAGAGGTCCAGTAGGATCCCATTATTTCTGGTTTAGGTTCATTAACCACAAATCTTTCACATTATGTTGATTAGTATTTGCAGACATGAGCTGTGACTCTGAGATCCCATTTGCAAGACACTACCCATTTTCTTAAATTAATATCCGAAATTCAGTGGGAATCTGATTTCCTATTCCTCACATGTGACGTGTCTTCACTGTATACCAATATTCCACATGACCTTGGTCTTATGGCGGTCGTGGAGAGTTTAATGGAGGATTTTGAGATCTCAGAGTCACAGCGAAAATATATACTGACGTCTATCAAATACATACTCACTCACAATTATTTCTTATTTAATGACACTTTTTATTTACAGACACTTGGCACTGCGATGGGGACCAGGTTTGCACAAAGTTATGCGACTATTTATATGGGCGCGTTTGAACAACGCCATTTTTGGGATGGCAACTTTGAGGCAAACCTGGTCCTCTACGCTAGATACATAGATATTTATTTTTCATTTGGAGAGGGGATTTTCATTCTGTCACTAGTTTTGATGATTTGAATACCAACACCTTTAACCTCACTTTCACGAGCACGGTACACTCTGATTCTATTAATTTCTTGGATATAACACTCAAAATCTCGGATAACAGGACTGTAACATCGACCTACTGTATCGAAAGGACGTAGATTGCAATAATTATCTTGAATACAGTAGTAACCATCCAAAAAGTTGGTTAAACAACATCCCTAAAGGACAATTGCGTAGGATGAAACGCAATTGTACGGATTAACCAAAATTCAGGGAACAAGCATTAGATCTTATGAATACAATAGATGGCTCACTGAAGGAATATCAAGAAAATATTTCAAAACCATAGTCTATCATGCCACTTTTCAGAGGCATATAATGCTACCCCTGAACTTTTGAGTTCCATCATCATAGAACAGGTCGGGTCCACACAAAGAGGAGGTGATAGATACCATAGTTTATGTGCAAGGGAAGCATATTGGATCCATATCATTAGGGCCATCTGTTCCATTGGGCTTGTTGGGCAGATGCCCAAGGGCCCAAAGTTTCTAAGGACCCGCCAACCCACTCCTCTATAGCCGCGGCCAGTAGGTACATTAGTGATATTTTTAAAAGCTGGCCACTGACGCACTGTAGTCCTACGCTCTGCTCCTCCTCCCCCCCGTGATGAGTACTCACCTTTGTTCATGAGCGCAGCGTTTGGCTCCGCCCCCACCAGATAGTCGGTCACATTCTCCAGGCTCTGGCTGGCTTGCGTGTAGCTCCGCCCCCTGCTTCCCACAGACTGTCACTCACTATGTCTGCAGGCTTCAATTTGGCCACTGTTTAGCTCCGCCTCCTGCAGTCTGCTTGTCACTCAACTCTAAAGCTCCGGCTTGCCGGTATTTGGCTCCGCCCCCCACCTCCAACAGTCTGCACTCTGCTGTACTGATCCACACATAGGAGGTGAGGTGGGTATGGAATTTTTTTACAGGTACTTGTGGATTATCTACTTGGAGAAGGGGATGTGATTGGCTTCAGGGATACGTAGGTGAGTATGTGAGATAGTGAGTGTGCATGTGTGTTTGCATGTATGTTTTAATAAACTTTTACTTTCATGGTGTGTCTTGTCATTTTTTAAATCTTTTTTGCAGGTGAACTACAGGTACCAGCAGGCCCGTAATGCCCTCCATGCTGTTACTTGTGGTTCTCCAAGTAACAGCATGTGGGGGAGGCTTGCTGGGACTGGTAGTTCTACTGCAAAAGACAATAATTTTATTCTTTCAAATGCACCACATTTTTATATAATCAAGGGGGACTCCTTTATTGGGGGGGTCCCCAACTACCCAGGGATTCCCAGCATGGGCTGACTAGCGTTCAGGGGTAATGCTTTGGCTGGGGGACCCAGTGAAAGGGTTCCCCTGGCTGTGGCATTACTCCCTGCTAGAAAGGGTCCGTGGCTGGTTATGGATAATACAGGGGACACCAACGCTTTTTGTCCCCCGTATTTCCAGAACCAGGACCGGCTCGGCTGAGCCCAGTGCTGATTCTGCTAAATACAGGGGACCGCTACGTCTTTTGTCCGTATTTTGACAACCAGGACTGGCTGTGAAAAGCCCAGGGCTGGTTGTGCTTTTGGGAAGTGGAGCAATCCATTTTTTTGCTTTTTTCACTTTGTTTAAATTTTTTTAACACAGATGCATGGATGGATCTCACTAATCTGTCCCTCATCTGTGTCTTTTATCACAGGTGCTTGCTGCACGGATCTCACTGGTCCGTGCGGACATCTGTGTCTTGATGCATGATATCCCTGATCCGTGCATGCAGCATCATGCAGATCCAAACTACATATAATTCAGGCATACACACTGAACGATATGCCGCCTGATCGTGGACAATACCGACAGATCTTTCCTGCAGCAGGAAAGATCTGACGAGACAATGAATGACCCGCGGCCGTCCAGCCTTTGCCGCGTAGACTCCTGGACCCGGAGGACCCACCCCAGTCTCTGTCTCCTCAGAGGAGACTCCTCTGTCACTGCCTCTGTCCCGTCTCAGACTCCCAAACCGGCCACAGGCGCACGCACACAACCGCACCGCAAAGGTAAGGGCTGTGCTGCGGCTGAGCATTAAGCCCCGGGGCAGTGAGAGAGACACAACTGCTCATACACAGTAGCCTATCTCCAGCGCTACTGTGGGATATTTATTTACTTATATATATAATTCATTTTGGAAAGATTGCACAACTTTTCTTTTTTGGGCAGCTGCAGCCTATCAATTATCCAGACACAGTATACATGGTGAGCACCAGGGGCAGCCAAACCTTTCTATTTTTTTAATCAAATGTCTGACTGATTTTGTTGAAAGTACTACTAAATCTAAATGTTTAATTTTATTGACCATTTACATTTTTTTCCATGAATGGGTGGGTAGGGGCCCCAGTGCATTGCTTTGGCCAGGGCCCACACTGCTGTATCATGCACACGCTTTTTCCTGAAGGTCATAATGAGAACATTGAACTGTATATATGAGTTTTTTTCAGTTCAGTCTAGTCCTCAACAGATGAGTTACCCACTTGCTCATTATTAGGTTTCATATCTCCATTTGATTTGATCAATCTTCCTACCCCCTTCCTTTCTTTCCTTTTTTTATTTCTTTATTTTCTCTGGTGTTATGGTTTATGTTGAATGATTATTGAAGTTGTGTCTATCTAAAGTTGACGATTGGTTAAATAAAAACAAAAATAATAATAATAATAATAAAAAAATTATAATAATAAAAAATAAATAAAACTTGAAAAGAGATTGAAAAAGTATAGTAAATAACTCATGTGAATGTTCTTTTTTCCCCTTTGTGATATGTATTCTATATATGCTAAAACAATCGTTTTTGGTATTAGGGATCTTAGATGCAAGATTATTAGTACTATTATGGTAACATGCTGTGAACAACTCAATTGAATTAATGTGTTATTTTTGCTGAAATTGTGTGAAGCAATTTTTGGTATTGAGATTACACTTAGATATATACTGTAATGTAATCTAGTTATTTTAAATAAACACGAAATTTGGCACCCACTTTTTTGTTTTAGCATGCAAACTGTCTTCATAACACATTGGATTTATTGGTGTTTCTTACACAGATACACAGCTAACAATATAGTTTGACATTTTTATCATAGTTTAGATAAAATAATGATAATAGTAGTGCACCTAGAGTTTTAGTTGCTTCCGTACTTCTTATTATTATCAAAAATAGGAAGTGAATGTTAATGCAATATGTGGGAAGCGCTTAATGAAAAAATATGAAATATTGTTGTGCAACTATGGGGGTTCTTTTTGTATGTGAATGTGATTGTGTGTGTGTCATGGTTTCTATATATGTATATATGTAGTAATGTGACTGAAACCACCCACATACAAAAATTAAATGCAAATAAAAATTAAATTAGTAATGAATGCACCTGTGCACCAACTAGGAAAAATGTAAACCATGCACTGTTAGTGCTCCCTGAGCAATGAGTTTGGATCACACTGGTCTATAGTAACAGTCCCAGCATTAAAATTTTATATGATCCTCAGACCCAGCAGTCTGAACCTGCTCCGGGGGCGTGGCCGGAAAAGGGGGCGTGTCCATATGGGTGCCTGACATTTGGAGGCGTCACGGGGACGGGGTCACGCGTCATTTTGGCCCAGCCCCTGCTACACAATGCCGATCATACAGGCATTGTGAAGCAGGAGGCAGGGCCAAAATGATGCGATTCAGCGGGAGTTAACAGTAAATTGCGTCGGGGTCGGGGGGATTAGCGGGCGCCGGGAGGCTTGCCTGCCTTTCTGGGTGGCTCGGGAGGCTCCTGGCCAAATCGGGAGGGTAGGCAACCCTGATTGTAATGTTCCAGTGGCTCCATGCAAATTTCCTCCACTAGCTCACTATTTAAGAAGGCTGAATCAAAGTCCAGTTGGTACAGCAGCAAATCATACATAGTATAAATAGCTATGACCATACATTATGTACGTACCTTGCAACAGACAGGATGATCTCCCCGTGGCCTGATTTCTGGATGTAATCTTTGGCAACAAGTCGGGCTTTGTAATGAGCAATAATTCCATAGTGTTTAGCTCTTTGTAGAAGACCCACTTGTTTTTGACAGTTTTGCCCTTGCTCATCCTGTCTTCAATGGTCCACGTGTCATTGTTGTTCAAGGCTGTAAACTCCTTGTCTATGGCTGATTTCCATTCTTCCAAATCACTGCATGACTTTACTTTACTTTATAAGTAAATATAACAATATCCGGTGACAATGCACAGGAAAGAAGACCAGCACACTTCTTATAGATGCAGAAAAAAATGTTGTAATCATGTTGTAGTGTATAGGAAAAAAATACAGCTTAGGAATATCCACTGAAAGCATGTCACAGTATAAAAAGGCAGCATGTATACTAAAGCAGCAGTCAAATTTACACCTTGTTGCAATAACAATGACAGTGGTGACCAGCAATATGTGCAGTATACTTATCGATAGCCTGGTGACATTAAATGCAGAAAAAGTGGTTGATGAAAAAGTGAAAAGAGAACTTTATAAAACAAGACTGCAGGCATTGGTGAGTCCCGTGCGAGACTGCCCGATGTTTTAAAACCCAGGTAGATTTTTCCTTTTAAATAACTGCTTCTTTAAAACATGGGGCAGTCTCGTACAGGACTCGCCGCTGCATGCAGTCCGCAGGCTATTACATATACCCTATTGTGTGTAGATGGCAGAATGCTCAGACTTTGTCATCAAAGCAGTATATATCTGCAATGTTTCTCAATGTTTTCACTTGATAAATAGGTGTTTTACGTAATTTAGTGATGATCATCCACATGATTACTGTAACAAAGAGGTTTGATGCATAGACCCCTAAGAATGGTAAAATCTCCCTCTTATCCAGACAGTGGCAAGACTCTCACATCCACAGTACTGACTCAGACTGTGCTTGCTGTCTGTCCCAGCAGCTGCAGGCACCAAGTGTTGTGCAAGCATTCTGCTCCTTTAATCAGCTCCAATTAATCCTGAACATACAAGAGGCTCCATTACTATGTGTTTCTCTCCCCTGTGCAGGCGCATCACACATGCAAACACTGGTTGCAGGTGGTGACTCCTGGGTATGCCTACCTTCCTCCTTCTCTGCCATACTCCTTTTTCTCCTTCTCTTCTTGTGATTTTGGTGCCAAAGCCTCATCTTCTGGCTGCTCTGATGTGATTTCCTTGCTCCTCAGAGCTTGGGGATAATAGGAATCGCAGTTTCAAGCACCCAAGGATGTGTTACACTGTCTCCTACTGCCAGTAGCAAAACCCGCCTTGTCAATCAACTTCTAATAAGGCCAGCTCCTTTCCCTCTGGCAATTGCTGGGCAGGTGCTTACATGATAGCTGGTAGGCAGCATAATCTTTCGCAATGATATTTCTGATAATCAATTTGGATCCTCACACAATCTTCGACTTCCTTATTTATTATTATTATCCTTTATTTAAATGGCGCCACAAGGGTTCCGCAGCGCCTTACAATGTACATAAACAAATGAGAACACAAGAACACAGTTATTAACAGTACAAACAATGCAGGACAGATACATGATTAATACATTCCTGCATAACACTTAGATAAGCAGCATGGTGTCAGCAACCAAGGGTGGGGTACAGTTGTATATTAAAGTATAATTAAGTGAAAGAGAAGCACATGAGGGAAGAGGGCCCTGCTCATGAGAGCTTACATTCTAAGAGGAGGGGGCAGACAGACAGGGGTGACACAGATGGGCTGGATACAAGGGTGACAGTAATATAACATTTATGGAAAGGTTAGTTTAAAGAAACTTAAGAGAAAAATACAATGAGTTGCTCAAAATTGCACCAAGCCTCAAGATTTGGGGGCCACAACCAAGGTCCATTAGTTGGAGTGGATAAGCAGATTGCATGAGAAGGTCAGGAGGGATGTGAGCAGCATTGGGGATCCAGGTACAGGCACAATCAATAGGCATGTTGGAAGTGCGGTGATACATTAAAACAGACCTTAATTGCAGGAATAGTTGATTTGTTAATTTCTCCTTCTGTTCTCCTCCTGTTTAACTCCTGAATAACTCCGGCTTCAATTTAAAAATTCTAGTTACACTTTAAACTAAGCACTTTAAATCTAAGAACTCTTGCAAACACAGCCTTGGCTTTAGCAGTATTACCACTCAGCTACTAAAATAATAAAGACCCTATACATTATGTAGACGTAGATCTGTCTACCTATTATGTTTACTTATTTTCCCAATCTGTATGCCATGTGTAATAATTACCAACGCAGTGCGCCCAACTGGAGTTGAAGATTATTTTTGAGCCATCTGTACCAATTAAGATGTCTACCATCCTGCTTGACCTATAAAAAAACACTTTATAATTTACATTAATTGGCTATTAACGAAAGTGAAGCATTTACCTAACCAAAGTCTGTTACCTGGGCGCCAAGCTGTTTCCATTCTAATGCAGTAATTCAGATGCCTACTTCTCGTACACACATTGAGCTACATATTCCATTGTCTGAATTATCCTTGCATGAAATTAAGAAAGAAAGAGACGAGATCATTTTAAAGCTAACAGATATTGCTCTCTGAGGTGTTACAAAGACAACATTTAACCTCTGTATTGCTGGTGAGGCATTTTTAACAATGTAATGAAACTAATTTTGTAATCAACAGGCCAATATTTATGGACCAACAACATAAACTGTGGCCAATGGAAGAAGTGACAATCTGCTTATTTTGCACAACAATCATTTTTTTGTCTATAAACAAATAACATTCGAAACCATTCACGTAAGTGCTCAGTAAAGGGCCATATGATTTACATTTCCATATATTTTACACATATATTTTACACAACCAGTATAAACCACACAAGTTTTGTTGCCAAAACCACAACTGTATACTGGATTTATTTATCTTACATATAGGAAGAACAGTGGCAACTTTCAGATTATCAAGAAGATAACAAACGCTAGTAGCAAAAATAGACTGTACAATACATAGGCCCTGATTCAGAGCCGGGTGCTCTGACAGAGCGCTCGCTCTGAATCAGGGCCGTCCTTCCTGATTTTAGAGCGGCCTCCTGGCTGCTCGTATAGCTGTGTGCGGCCAGGAAGATGGTCGCGATAGTCAAGACCATCGCGACCATCGGGCTTGCGACGAGACCCTTGTGGTAGGGTCTCCTCTGCCGCAAGCCCTGGAATGCTTTCGGCTCTATCAGAGCCGAGAGCACTCCTACTGACATCACTTGTGATGTCAGTGGGGCCGGCCCCAGACGGTAGGCGTTCCCATGGGAACGCCTCCGTCTGGCCAGCCACACCCCCAGCACGCCCACCAAAGGAGGCGTGCTGTCACACACCATCGACAGCACGCCCCCTTTGTAGCGAGACCCATATCGACGGCTTCCCCGTCGCTATCCGGGTCTCGCGCATGCGCACGACGGAGCCGCCTCCGTCGTGCGCATGCGCACTGGGCTAACATCAACCCGCTTGCGAGCGTTCAGCGCTCACAAGCGGGTCTGAATTAGGCCCGTAGTTTCTTAAAATTGCATTAAAACAACAATAAAAATCTAAATTGCATAAGACCATCAATAAATAGGAAATAAAAGAGTAGGCAAATGAGAAAACATAAAAAGATTGTCAAAGATCGATGTATACAGGAAATCACGATCAAATGACAAAATCGATAAAGAATGCAAAAACATGAATTTCTGGCATGAATATTTACAAGGCATATAATTTTGAACAATAATATACAATATAAAAGGAAAATAAAAGAGAATATGGACATAGGGCCTGATTCAGCAAGGATCGCAGGTGCTAATACGCACAAAATCAGGAGATTGTTGCATACTGCATATGCGTATGCATCGCAGTGTGCGTGTGCGAACCAGCCATTGCGATCGCAGTGACTACGCAGAAACATCACAGAGTGATTGACAGGGAGTGATGTTTGTGGGAGGTGACGAGGATGGCTGGCAAAATGCAGGCGTGCCAGTGTGTTTCAACACAGTTGCAGGGGCATTCAAAAATTATCCACTGCGATGCCGTAAGCAGCCTGAGGTCTCATAGCATGCGTGGTTGTTAGACCATGCACTCTCTAATGGTTAGCCAAGCATCTGTGGTGGCTGGCCGCATCCCCTCTGAAGGCTGGCCACACCTCTAAGTACGGGTCCCTATCACTGCAATCCCCCGGTGGGCCCTTCATGTCCCAGTCCGACACTGGGTAAACACAACCGCTCTCAAGGATCCTGTACCCATCTTATTGATCAGTAGACAGTGTCAGAGTCGCTGAAAAGACAAAGAACCTGATTCATTAGCGATCACAACTGCGATTACTAGGGGTGTGCACCGGCCACTTTTCGTGTTTTGTGTTTTGGTTTTGGATCTGGATCTTTCTTCGTGTTTTGGATCTGGATTGGTTTTGCCAAAACCACCCTTCCGTGTTTTGGGTTCTGGGTTTTGTGTTTTGGATCTGTATTTTTTTTAAAAAAAGCATAAAAACAGCTAAAATCACAGAATTTGTTGGTTTCTCTGCTCCTATGCTATTATTAACCTCAATAACCTTAATTTCCACTCATTTCCAGTCTATTCTGAACACCTCACACCTCACAATAGTGTTTTCATGTCCAAAAGGTTGCACCGAGGTAGCTGGATGACTATGCTAAGCGACACGAGTGGGCGGCACAAACACGTGACCCATCTAGGAGTGACACTGCAGTGGCAGACAGGATGGCAGTTAGAAAAACTAGGCCCCAAACTGTACATAATGCAAAGAAAAAAAAGAAGTGCAAGATGGAATTGTCCTTGGGCCCTCCCACCCACCCTTATGTTGTATAAACAGGACATGCACACTTTAACAAATCAATCATTTCAGCGCCAGGGTCTGCCACACAACTGTGGCTGAAATGATTGGTTCGTTTGGGCCCCCACAAAACAAGCTGGCAATTAATGTGTCCCTGCACAAACTGGCTCTACGGAGGCAAGATGTCATCCTCATCCTCCTCATCCACCGATTCCTCACCCTCTTCAGTGTGTACATCCTCATCCTCACAAAGTATTAACTCGTCCCCACTTGAATCCACCACCACAGGTCCCTCTGTACCTTCTGGAGGCTGGTCTCCCTGGAAGAGCTGATAATTCATTTTGATGAACATCATCTTCTCCACATTCTGTGGAAGAAACCTCCTACGCCTTTCGCTGACAAGGTTCCCGGCTGCACTAAACACTCTTTCGGAGTACACACTGGAGGGGGGGCAACTCAGGTAAAATAGAGCCAGCTTGTACAGGGGCCTCCAAATTGCCTCTTTTTCCTGCCAGTACAGGTATGGACTGTCTGACATGCCTACTTGGATGCTGTCACCGATGTAATCCTCCACCATTCTGTCAATGGTGACAGTATCATATGCAGTGACAGTAGACATGTCAGAAATTGTTGCCAGGTCCTTCAGTCCGGACCAGATGTCCAAACTTGGTCCTGCCTGCCCTGCATCACCGCCAGCGGGTTGCTTAGGATACCTAAGTTTTTTCCTGGCAGCCCCAGTTGCGGGAGAAAATGAAGAAGGAGCCGTTGACGTGTCACGTTCCGCTTCAGCTGACAGTGTGTTCACCAGCAGGTCTTTGCACCTCTGCAGGCTTGTGTCGGCCGGAAAGAGAGACACCACATAGGCTTTAAACCTAGGATCAAGCACGGTGGCCAAAATGTAGTGGTCTGATTTCAACAGATTGACCACCCTGGAATCCTGGCAAAGCGAATGAAGGGCTTCATCCACAAGTCCCACATGCCGAGCGGAATCGCTCCGTCTTAGCTCCTCCTTCACTTTCTCCAGCTGCTTCTGCAAAAGCCTGATGAGGGGAATGACCTGACTCAAGCTGGCTGTGTCTGAACTGACTTCACGTGTGGCAAGTTCGAAGGGCTGGAGAACCTTGCACAACACGGAAATCATTCTCCACTGCGCTTGAGTCAGGTGCATACCCCCTCCTTTGCCTATGTCATAGGTGGATGTATAGGCTTGTATGGCCTTTTGCTGCTCCTCCATCCTCTGAAGCATATAGAGGGTTGAGTTCCACCGCGTCACAACCTCTTGCTTCAGGTGATGGCGGGGTAGGTTCAAGAGTGTTTGCTGGCGCTCCAGTCTTCGGCACGCAGTCGCTGAATGGCGAAAGTGGCCAGAAATTTTTCGGGCCACCCAAAGCGTCTCCTGCACGCCCCTGTCGCTTTTCAGAAAATTCTGCACCACCAAGTTTATTGTGTGAGCAAAACATGGGACGTGCTGGAATTTGCCCAGATGTAATGCCCGCACAATATTGGTGGCGTTGTCAGATATCACAAATCCCCAGGAGAGTCTAAGTGGGGTAAGCCACTGGGCGATGATTTCCCTCAGTTTCTCTAAGAGGTTGTCGGCGGTGTGCCTCTTACTGAAACCGGTGATACACAGCGTAGCCTGCCTTGTAACGAGCTGGCGTTTCTGAGATGCTGCTACTGGTGACGCTGCTGCTGTTGCTGCGTAAGGTGATACATCTACCCAGTGGGCTGTCACAGTCATATAGTCCTTAGTCTGCCCTGTTCCACTTGTCCACATGTCCGTGGTTAAGTGGACATTGTGTACAACGGCATTTTTCAGGACACTGAGGACACTTTTTCTGACGTTTCTGTACAGTCTCGGTATCGCCTGCCTAGTGAAGTGGAATCTAGACGGGATTTGGAACCGGGGACACACTACCTCCATCAATTGTCTAAATCCCACTGCACTAATGGCGGATACCGGACGCACGTCTAACACCAACATAGCAGTCAAGGCCTCAGTTATACGTTTTGCTTCAGGATGACTGCTGTCGTACTTCATCCTCCTCGCTAAGGACTGTTGGAGGGTCAATTGTTTAGTAAAAGTAGTGGTGTTCCTACTTCCTCTCTGGGATGATGAACGACTCCCAGCAGCAGCAACAGCAGCAGCGGCAGCAGTAGGCGTAGCAATGCAGGATCCTCCAGAGGAATCCCGGATAGGAGAGTCAGTCATGCCAGTGACATGGCCTGCAGGACTACTTCCGATCCTGACTAAGGAGGAAATTGACGAGGAGGGAGTTGACGGTGTGGTTTGCAGGCGCTTGGATACAACAGGACAACGGGATTTAGGTGTCCCTGGACTGCTTACGGTCTTAGCCAAAGTTTCTGAACTTGACAGTAACTTTTTATGAACGCGCTGCAGGTGCCGTATAAGGGAGGATGTTCCTAGGTGGTTGACATCCCTACCCCTACTTATTTCACCTTTACATATGGTACATATGGCAAGACAGTTGTTGTCCGGATTTGGATAGAAATATTGCCAGACCAAAGAGGTGGAATGTTTGGTCTTCTGCCCAGGCATGACCGTGATGGGCTTTTTCATCCCACGGACAACAACTGTCTCCCCCGGAGCCTGATTTAAACAAACCACATCACCATCAGAATCCTCCTCGCCAACTTCCTCCTCAGCGCCAGCTACACCAGTATCCTCATCCTGTTGTACTTCAACAGTGACATCTTCAATTTGCATATCAGCAAGTGGACTGTGGGTGCTCCTTTCAGCACTTGCAGGGGGCGTGCAAATGGTGGAAAGAGCCACCTCTTCCCGTCCAGTGCTGGGAAGGTCAGGCATCGCAACCACCACCACACTTGGACTCTCCTTGGGGATTTGTGATATCTTCTTAGAAAGCACAGTTCTTCGCTGTGCTTTTGCCAGCTTAACTCTTTTGATTTTTTTAGTGGGAGGAGGGCTTCCATCGTCATGTGAAGCTGAACCACTAGTCATGAACATACTAGGGATCGACCTTAACCGTTCCTTGCCACTCCGTGTCGTAAATGGCATATTGGCAAGTTTACGTTTCTCTTCAGCTGATTTAAATGTCTTTTTCAAGGTCATTTTCCTGAACTTTGCCATTTGGGATTGTATGTGCCCTCTACTATGACATTGGGCATCGGCCTTGGCAGACGACGTTGATGGCATGTTATCGTCTATGTCATGACTAGTGGCAGCAGCTTCAGCACTAGGAGGAAGTGGTTCTTGATCTTTCTCTATTTTATTTTTATCGGAGAAAGTTTGGTCCTCCATTTATGTTATATCGATTTGATATATACGTGCGGCTAAACACAGAAAATAATTTTTTTTTTGGTTTGGACTGGAGTGTACTTTCAGGGGTTACAGCACCCTTTAACGGTCAAGCCAGCCGGCCCTTTACTTATGACACAGGCGCACGCTTGGCACTACTTTGTTGATGCACGTGCGGCTACTGCGCACACAATTCACAAACACAGAAAATATTTTTTTTTTTGGTTTGGACTGGAGTGTACTTTGGGGGTTACAGCACCCTTTAACGGTCAAGCCAGCCGGCCCTTTACTTATGACACAGGCGCACTCTTGGCACTACTTTGTTGATGCACGTGCGGCTACTGCGCACACAATTCACAAACACAGAAAATAATTTTTTTTTTGGTTTGGACTGGAGTGTACTTTGGGGGTTACAGCACCCTTTAACGGTCAAGCCAGCCGGCCCTTTACTTATGACACAGGCGCACGCTTGGCACTACTTTGTTGATGCACGTGCGGCTACTGCGCACACAATTCACAAACACAGAAAATAATTTTTTTTTTGGTTTGGACTGGAGTGTACTTTCGGGGGTTACAGCACCCTTAACGGTCAAGCCAGCCGGCCCTTTACTTATGACACAGGCGCACGCTTGGCACTACTTTGTTGATGCACGTGCGGCTACTGCGCACACAATTCACAAACACAGAAAATATTTTTTTTTTTGGTTTGGACTGGAGTGTACTTTCGGGGGTTACAGCACCCTTAACAGTCAAGCCAGCCGGCCCTTTACTTATGACACAGGCGCACGCTTGGCACTACTTTGTTGATGCACGTGCGGCTACTGCGCACACAATTCACAAACACAGAAAATAATTATTTTTTTGGTTTGGACTGGAGTGTACTTTCGGGGGTTACAGCACCCTTAACGGTCAAGCCAGCCGGCCCTTTACTTATGACACAGGCGCACTCTTGGCACTACTTTGTTGATGCACGTGCGGCTACTGCGCACACAATTCACAAACACAGAAAATATTTTTTTTTTTGGTTTGGACTGGAGTGTACTTTGGGGGTTACAGCACCCTTTAACGGTCAAGCCAGCCGGCCCTTTACTTATGACACAGGCGCACGCTTGGCACTACTTTGTTGATGCACGTGCGGCTACTGCGCACACAATTCACAAACACAGAAAATAATTTTTTTTTGTTTTGGACTGGAGTGTACTTTCGGGGGTTACAGCACCCTTAACGGTCAAGCCAGCCGGCCCTTTACTTATGACACAGGCGCACGCTTGGCACTACTTTGTTGATGCACGTGCGGCTACTGCGCACACAATTCACAAACACAGAAAATAATTTTTTTTTTGGTTTGGACTGGAGTGTACTTTCGGGGGTTACAGCACCCTTAACGGTCAAGCCAGCCGGCCCTTTACTTATGACACAGGCGCACGCTTGGCACTACTTTGTTGATGCACGTGCGGCTACTGCGCACACAATTCACAAACACAGAAAATAATTTTTTTTTGGTTTGGACTGGAGTGTACTTTTGGGGGTTACAGCACCCTTTAACGGTCAAGCCAGCCGGCCCTTTACTTATGACACAGGCGCACGCTTGGCACTACTTTGTTGATGCACGTGCGGCTACTGCGCACACAATTCACAAACACAGAAAATAATTTTTTTTTTGGTTTGGACTGGAGTGTACTTTGGGGGTTACAGCACCCTTTAACGGTCAAGCCAGCCGGCCCTTTACTTATGACACAGGCGCACGCTTGGCACTACTTTGTTGATGCACGTGCGGCTACTGCGCACACAATTCACAAACACAGAAAATAATTTTTTTTTTGGTTTGGACTGGAGTGTACTTTCGGGGGTTACAGCACCCTTAACGGTCAAGCCAGCCGGCCCTTTACTTATGACACAGGCGCACGCTTGGCACTACTTTGTTGATGCACGTGCGGCTACTGCGCACACAATTCACAAACACAGAAAATTATTTTTTTTTTGGTTTGGACTGGAGTGTACTTTCGGGGGTTACAGCACCCTTAACGGTCAAGCCAGCCGGCCCTTTACTTATGACACAGGCGCACGCTTGGCACTACTTTGTTGATGCACGTGCGGCTACTGCGCACACAATTCACAAACACAGAAAATAATTTTTTTTTTGGTTTGGACTGGAGTGTACTTTCGGGGGTTACAGCACCCTTAACGGTCAAGCCAGCCGGCCCTTTACTTATGACACAGGCGCACGCTTGGCACTACTTTGTTGATGCACGTGCGGCTACTGCGCACACAATTCACAAACACAGAAAATAATTTTTTTTCTGGTTTGGACTGGAGTGTACTTTCGGGGGTTACAGCACCCTTAACGGTCAAGCCAGCCGGCCCTTTACTTATGACACAGGCGCACGCTTGGCACTACTTTGTTGATGCACGTGCGGCTACTGCGCACACAATTCACAAACACAGAAAATAATTTTTTTTTGGTTTGGACTGGAGTGTACTTTCGGGGGTTACAGCACCCTTTAACGGTCAAGCCAGCCGGCCCTTTACTTATGACACAGGCGCACGCTTGGCACTACTTTGTTGATGCACGTGCGGCTACTGCGCACACAATTCACAAACACAGAAAATATATTATTTTTTTAGCACTTGGGGGGAGCACCCCTGATGGACAGAGCACCCCCTGGACAACACTACAGCACTCCTTTAGGACTGGGACACTGCACAGGACTTTGGAGTGGACACAGCCCCTATGGAGAACTGACTGCACAACACAGTCCAGCCAGCCCCTATGGACTTTGAAGTAGTGGACACAGCCCCTATTAACAACAGCAGCACAGCACAACACAGCCAGCCCCTATGGACTTTGAAGTAGTGGACAACAGCAGCACTACACTACACTACACTACACAGCCCTAACTCCCACCCTCCCTCTTCACTGTCCACAGCCGAGTGAGAAAATGGCGCCGACGCGGGTACCTTATATAGGATCCAAAACCCGCGAGACTCGGAAGGCGGGATGATGACGTTTTGCCTCGATTTCAGATCCGAGTCAGGCGGGAAAAGTCGAGCCTGACTCGGATCAGACTCGGATCGGGGGGGTTCGGGGGGGTTCGGATTTCAGAAATCCGAACCCGCTCACCCCTAGCGATTACGCACGCAATCGGGCGATTGTTGTATTTTGTGCATGCGTATGCATCACAGTGCGTGTGCGTGAACCGGCTGCTGCCATGGGGACTGCAATCGCAGCAGCTGCACAGACCCATCGCAGAGTGATTAACAGGAAGTGCAGTTTGTGGGTGGTAACGGGGGAGGGGGGTATGCCAAATGCAAGCGTGCCAGTGCATTCGTTGGGGTATGCATAGATTATCTACTGCGATCCCATATGCAGTGTGAGGTCTCAAAGCATGCGTGGTTGTTAGCAATTTCTGAGTAAGGTCTTACCTTGTGCAAGTGTGCGTGAGGCTGTGATGGTACTCGATATTACCGATGGTTTTGCAATTTTGCTAAACATTACGGATGTGTGTAAGCCCTAAGGTAAAGTGGGTGTCCTCATGTAGTGCTGTGTCAGCATAGTGTGCGTAATCGCTATTGCAATCGCAGTTGCGATCCGTAGTGAATCAGGCCATTAGATATAAAAATCGAAGATACAGCACTGATAATCGAAAGAATTTATGCAGTAATCAAATCTCAATTCACTCCAGTCGATCTCTTGACTATAGAAACCACAATATAACCTCTATAGATCAAGATTACTAGCAAGAAAGTAATTACTTCACTAATAGGATTTATTATTATTATTGTTACTAGCTGATGTACCTGGTTTCACCCGGGTAGACCTTAGATATTTACTGTTTCCATTTCACCACTCCAATAACACATTAATTCTTCACCTCTATAGTAATACATCACTGCAATAGTAAGACATTCCTGTGTACTAACACATTCCACTACCTCATCTTTGTAATAACACATTTCACTCTCTCACCCGTGTTGTAACACATTCAACATTCCCGACCCTCACCTGTGTAGAATTACAATCCCTCCCTCACACCTGTAGTAACACATTACCCTCACTCATACCGGTAGTAACTTATTCCCCTCCCTCACCTCTGAGGTAACACATTTATCCTCCCTCACCATTGTAGTAACACAATCCCTTCCTTCACCCTGTAGTACCACATTTGACATTCCCCTACCTCACCTGTGTAGTAATACATTTTCCTCTCTCACCTCTGTAGTAACACATCATCCTCACTCATACCTGTAGTAACTTATTTCCCTCCCTCATCTCTGGAGTAACACATTCACCTCCCTCACCTCTGTAGTAACACATTACCCCCGCTCATACCTATAGTAACACATTCCCCTCACTCATCCGTGTCGTAACACATTCCCTTCCTTCACTCCGTAGTAACACATTTGACATTCCCCTCCCTCACCTGTGTAGTAACACATTTTCCGCTCTCACCTGTGTAGTAACACATTTCCTTCCCTCACTATTCAGGGTAGCCACACCAACTGCCAGTGATTGGCAGCACTTGGGATGACAGTTGGTGTTTGGCTACAGCCACGATGAGCCAGTCAGGCAGGACATTTCACAGGGGGAGGAAACATTTTATCCCATTTCACCCCCTTAGGAGTCAAATTTAGAAAAATCTCTTCTTAGTGGGCACCAACATCATGGTAATGATTACTAATAGAGTATAATCCTACTATAATATATAATATACTCCTCGATTTTCATATTTCTAGGTCCAGGGGTTTGGGCTGGGCGTTGATGAGTCATTCAGTCAGGACATCTGATTTTATATATATATATATATATATATATATATATATACAAATATATATATATAGAGAGAGAGATTACTATTTATTTAAATGTAGGGACTGCCAAGTTACATGCATACTTGCCAACTTTAAATACTTTCTTTCCGGGAGAAGCCCAGAGAGGGGATGGGGACGGGGACAGACTATCCACGACGTCAGGCCTGAAATGACGAGATTATCATACAGTAGAATTGCTTCATAAGGACCCGCCCCCACCTCATGGACCGCAGATTCTCGGTAAGATTCTCCCTATTCTGTCCACTTAACTAGGAAGTGGGCAAGATGTGGGAGAAGTGCCTAGTCTTCTGTGGGTGCAGGTAGGCTATCGGGTTCCGGGAGAGTAGACGAGTATGGTTACATGCTAACTCCAGTCTAAAAAATATATATATATAATATATTTGAAATGCATTGGAGAGGTGGAGAAGTTATAGGAAAACCTGCTCCATGCGAAGGCAGTTTCATGAATTGCTATTAATTTTTATTTGCTAGGTGCCAGAAAGTGAATGCGGTGCTATACAAGAAGTAATATAAAAACCTATACAATAAACATTATAAATACAATACACAACACTAAACCATCACAGGTGCACAAAATATAAATACAAACAGGGATAGACAAGTACAGGGCTAAGGGTGGGGCAACTCGGTGCAGCTAGAGTCAACAGGCAGTGGTGAGTCGCAGGGGTAAACACAGGGTTGGTCTGGCCCCCAGGGGTACAGGGGAAACCCACGGTGGGCCATACTGCCTGAGGGCCCACCCCCTCCTCTTGGGATGAGGTTCCAGTCTGTGCAGTTGAATTATACATGTTACATTATGCTGCACAGGACTATGGTGTAATTTCTACAATGCATCGCTGTCATTAATATGGTACATTTTCATGCACGCACTAGCAGTATTTACTACATACTTAAAGGGACCCAGACCATGCTCTCTCTAATGGTTAGCCAAGTATCTGTGGTGGCTGGCCGCAACCCCTCTGAAGGCTGGCCACACCCCTACGTATGGGTCCCTATCACTGCATTCCCCCGGTGAGCCCTTCATGGCCCAGTCTGACACTGGGTAAACACAACTGCTCTCAAGGATCCTGTACCCATCTTATTGATCAGTAGACAGTGTCAGAGTTGCTGAAGAGGAGGAAACAAAAGATAAAGGGCCTGATTTATTAGCAATCACAACTGCGATTACGCATGCAATCGGGCGATTGTTGTGTTTTTTTGAATATGTATGCAGCACAGTGCGTGTGCGCGAACCAGCTGCTGCCATGGGGACTGCGTTCGCAGCAGCTAAGCAGACCCATCGCAGAGTGATTAACAGGAACTGCAGTTTGTGGGTGGTAACGGGGGAGGGGGGGTAGCACGCCGAACGCAGACGTGCCAGTGCATTCGCAGGGGAATGCATAAATTATCTATTGCGATGCCATACGCAGTGTGAGGTCTCATAGCAGGCGTGGTTGTTAGCATTTTCTGAGTAAGGTCAGAGCTTGTGCAAGTGTGCGTGAGGCTGCGATGATACTCGATTGTACTGATGGTTTTGCTATTCTGTTAGGTGGTACGGATGTGTGTAAGGTAAAGTGGGCGTCCTTATGTTGTGCTGAGTTTGCATTGCGAACGCAATGGATTAGCTTGCTATCGCAGTTGAACTGCGTGCATACGCAATATTACGATCTGCAATGAATCAGGCCCAAAGAGCATTGGTTTGAAGCAAACTGGGCCAAAGCTGTTGACACTGAGTGTTTGTTACCAAAGCTGACGGTTGTTCCAACCCTGTTCAACCGAGTCCAAATGGTCAGTCATGGAAACCATTTGTAAGCTGGAAAGGGAGAGGAACTGTGCAAAGTAACGTCCAGTGTATAAA
Organism: Taudactylus pleione; assembly: GCA_031769625.1. Taxonomy (NCBI): domain Eukaryota; kingdom Metazoa; phylum Chordata; class Amphibia; order Anura; family Myobatrachidae; genus Taudactylus; species Taudactylus pleione. Next base: position 15,367,087 of record JAUIMM010000012.1, on the reverse strand, counting down.
GCCAACAATTAAAGCATAATTATGGGCAATCCATTTTTTGTATGGATTAAGGATTGTTATTCTTTATGAGAAAGTAAAAAAAACAGTTATTCAGTGCAACAACATATAAAATTAAAATGACATGTTTTTACTTGAATTAAACTTACTCCCTATAGGAGTTATTTGTACTCTGTTTTCTTGCCAACTGAGGTTAATGTGATTAGCTTAATATATGAAAGCTTTTACTTTCCTACAGAATTGTGTTTCCTCTGTAGCTCCCATGAGACCGGCCACAATTCAGCAGAAGATCATTTGATATGACACTTATCTCATGACCGAAAACAATAAACATATTTTTTTATATTTCTGTTCTACAGTGTAGTCTAAGGTTATTACAGCTGCTTCTGGGAATGTGTTAAGAATCTCTCTCACTGCAGACTCAGGACAACTAAGTTAGTTCCCAAAATTAGTAATGTCACAAAAAAGAGGAATTTGTTAAGTTCTTAGTATTACATAAAAATATATATATAGGGTGGTTTACTGATGTAACCCGCTTACTCTTCTGGCTAGTAGTGTCCCAGATAACCCAGGAGCTATACACGGTGGGACCTACACGAGATGGTGATTTACTGACTGGACTATGGACTATGCCAATGTTGTCACCCGGATGCTAAAGGCCCATTAGCTGCCTTGGAGTGACATAAGCTTGAGTGATGTGAAAAGAGGTGGAACCTGTGAATAGTCAGGTCTGGTGGGAAATGGAGGAGCAGTGCCTTTAAAAGGGGCTTGTTTGGTGCCAAATGGGGTTCCAGAGACCGAGGAGAGGAAACGGAGCCAGGAAGCTTTACTGGGGGTTTGCAGCCAGGCCAGCGACTGTCAGGATGTGACTGCTAAGGAGCTGTGGCTGGAGATTGGGCTTCTGGGAGAGGCGCAAGGCGTACTGGCAGTGTGGAGCTGACTCTGACCCCTTGGAAAAACCAGGCCAGTATCTATAAAGTTAGATACTTTCAGGTTAGTCCCTGACCAGAGAGGGAGGCTTTGGTTCTGGGTGAATGTCATTGAGGGTTTTTTAAGAAAGAAATGGGTGACTATAACTTGTGTTCTGAGTACAGCATAGGTAAGTGACTTTTCCATAAAATAAATTTAATACAGCTCGGTGGCGCTGCACTTCAAAGGTTGCAAATAAGTCACCAACTCAACAATATACATACATCTAGGAAAAAACAACCTCACTTGTGCTTATGAATTGTTCCAATGGTTTATGTGATACAATGTCCAAGTTGCCCCAATATGGATGGATTCACCGTATAGGAAAAAAAAAACACACAATAGTGTAATACAGTCACTTAATAGTAACACTCCACCACAAGAATGTGTATGATCAGCTGAAAGAAGGTGAATGGGGTCCACTCCCAGCCTCAGGTCTTACTCCCTTAGTGGATTTTACCCAGAAGTGAGAGAATAGGATATAAGGTGAGCTTCTTACACGTATGCTTACTTCAGCTGACGTGGTACTTGTATATAAAGGTATCTTTAGTTTTCCGTGATATGGAATCCCCACATAGGATAAGGTCTTGCAAGCAGGTAAATGTGATTAAGAATAAAAAACAAGGGGCCTGATTCAGAGCCGGTCGCTATTTGCGCTCGCTCATCCAGAAAATAGGGGTGGCTATTCAAATGAACCGTTCGCTGTTTGCGGTCTGTTCACACCTCTAGGTCTGAACGAGCGAACAAAACTTGCGGTCATTTGTTGGGAAACTACGCCCCCTGGCCGCTCGCATCCTACGTCATGTCCGCTATTTATTAGATTAATCGAGTACATCGAACAGGGTATGAGCTGCTCGCTATTCTTGTGGTTGGTTTTTGCTACCACAATTTTGCGAGCAGTTCTGGCTAAAAAATAACCCAGTGACGTGGTCAATGACGCTGCTGATTTAAATATGCACACCCATAAAACGCCCGTTTTGACCTTTAAGCACGCCTGCGATCGGATCTCCACTCCCCGTTTTCAAGCACCTTCCCCTGTTACCACCCACATACGCCTCATCCTGTCACTCAAATTAGCAGGCATTCGCTATTTTGCGAGCACATGAATTTCGGCCGCACAGACTGGTTCGCGCATGCGTATAACGATCCGTACGCATGCGCAGTTGGGCAAACATCGCTCGGAGCGAACGAGCTGCCGCTTACGAGTGGCTCTGAATCAGGCCCTAGGTGGTCACCCAGTATAATGTCGCCAACAATTAATATATTTATTTAAATTTAACATTAAAAACCCATACCATCATAGATGGAATAACAATTACCTCTTTGTCCTCCACAAGATGGGACACTCCTCGACGCGTTTTGGCGCCTTTTTTAAGATTAATATTTCGCTCCTCACTCCAGCGTATGGCACCACAGTGTGCCGAAATGCGTAGTGGAGTGTCTTTTTGGGATCCAGACTTTGACTAAGTATTAGGGACCTCCAGTATCAGAGAAGCCGTGACGTGGCCTGGAGGCTTAGCCATATTTTTGCAAATATATGCAACTGGGATCTCTGAATTATCTACCACTATGTAGTTTTTCAAATCTTATTGCTGATATCATTCAGAGTGCTGGGGGATACCCTTTGCTGTTTCTTGTATAGAATAACCCCTCCCTGTCAATCACCTAAGTGATATTACTAAAGTGATTGAGCAACTACCAATATGTACTGTGGTACTACTCCACACTCTAGCATATCCTGCTAAGCTGGTTCTGCTCCATACTCCAGTGTATCCTGCTAAACTGCTAATGCTCCACACTCCAGCATATCCTGCTAAACTGGTACTGCTCCATACTCCAGTGTATCATGCTAAACTCTTACTGCTCAACACTCCAGCATATCCTGCTAAGCTGGTACTGTCCCATACTCCACTGTATCCTGCTAAGATGGTAATGCTTAACTCCACCCTGCTATTACAGACTGAGCCTAATCACACAGTTCTACCAGCAAGTCTCCCAGTAGTAGACTCCAATACACACTCCCTGCTGCTGATTACTCTTGCAGTTAACCATTGCCTGGCCATGTTTATCAGCAACTTTATCTTATTTCCCAAGTTGTCCTGCTGCATATCCAGTCTTCATTCAGTCCTGCAGTCCTCAGCTACTATTTCTTGGTCAAGTTTGTCTGCTGTTCCCATTGCTGTGTCAAGTTATCCTGCAGTTAACTTCTACCTTGCCAGCTGCTAAACTCCAGGTTAATTACCCTGTGGATTCCTGCCTATTTCATGAGCCCCATCAGCGAACTCTAGGGGTCTCATGCAAATAGTGCAGGTTCATTCCTAACACTTATTCACATTACACCGCACAGTAGAGCCCCTTATACACATAATGTCGCATTGTAGTCGTACCCCCTTATATACATAATACCATTCATAGTGCCCTTATACACATTAGGCCACACAGTAATGCCCCTTACACATTATGCCACAAATTAGTAGTGCACTTATTATTATTATTATTATCATTTATTTATATGGCGCCACAAGTGTTCCACAGCGCCTTACAAAGTACATGAACAAAGAAGTAACCAGTGACTTACAATACAATACAAAGCAGGACATGGACATGTATAATAAACATAGCTATATTAGCGACCTTTATACCCACATATGCAGCCGAGTGTTGGTTGTCCTAGTGGAGAGTAAGAGATAAATTAAATTACATTAGGGAGAAGCACAAGAGGGTAGAGGGCCCTGTTCAAAAGAGCTTACATTCTTTAAGGGAGGGGCAGACGAACAGGAGTGACACAGATGGAATAGGCGGGGAGGAAGATGAAGCAGCAAGTTCGGATGAAAGCTGGAAGGCTTTAATGAAGTAATGGGTCTTAGGAGCTTGTTTGAAAGATTGTAGAGAGGTGCAGAGTCTGATGGGGAGAGGGAGGGAGTTCCAAAGGTGGGGAGCAGCGCAAGCAAAATCTTGGAGGCGGGAGTGGGAGGAAGTAATCAATTGGCATTAAAGGCAGCGTGTATTAAGTGAACAAAGAGGGCAAACAGAAGAGTGAAGGGAGAGGAGATCAGAGATGTAAATGGGAGAGGAATGGGTGAGGGCTTTGTAAGTGAGTGTGAGAACCTTGAATTGGGTTCTGAAAGGGAAGGGGAGCCAGTGGAGGGCTTGTACGAGAGGGGAGGCAGATGTAGAGTGTTTGGAGAGGAAGATGAGCCGAGAAGCAGCATTGAGCACAGACTAGAGAGGAGAGAGATGGGAGATGGGGAAGCCAGATAGGAGGAGGTTACAGTAGTCCAATCTGGAGATGACCAGTGAATGTATGAGGGTTTTGGTGGCATCCTGGGTGAGAAAGGGTCTGGTCTTGGAAATATTCTTAAGATGGAAACGACAGGACTGTGAGAGGTTCTGAATATGTGGTTTGAAGGAGAGGGAAGAGTCCAGGATGACTCCAAGACAACGCACTTTGGGACTAGATGAGATAGTTATGCCATCTATTGATAAAGAAATAGTGGGACACGATGTTATGTGTGAGGGTGGGAAGACGATCAGCTCAGTCTTAGACATATTAAGTTTGAGAAATTGCTGGGACATCCAGGAAGAGATAGCAGAGAGACAATTAGAGATATGAGTCAGTAGAGAGGGGGAAAGATCAGGTGAGGAAAGGTAGATTTGAGTATCATCAGCATAGAGATGATAATGGAGGTCACAAGAGCGGATGAGTTTACCTAGAGAGGACGTATAGAGAGAGAATAGGAGAGGTCCAAGAACAGAACCTTGGGGAACACCTACTGTAAGAGGCTGTGGTGGGGAGGAGTTGTCATGAGAGGAAACAGAGAAGGAGCAGTCAGAGAGGTAAGAGGACAGCCAGGAAAGAGCAGTGTCACGTAGACCAAGGCAGTGAAGGATATGCAGCAGTAGAGGGTGGTCCACAGTGTCAAAAGCAGCAGAGAGGTCAAGGAGAATGAGCAGGGAGTAGTGGCCCTTGGATTTTGCAGCAAGGAGGTCATTGCTGACTTTTGTGAGGGCAGTTTCAGTGGAGTGGAGAGAACGGAAGCCAGACTGAAAGGGGTCAAGGAGGGAGTGGGAGGAAAGAAATGTGGTGAGGCGGTTGTAAACAATATGTTCAAGGAGTTTGGAGGCAAAAGGGAGGAGAGAGATTGGTCGGTAGTTAGAGAGAAGGTTAGGATCAAGGTTGGGTTTTTTAAGAATGGGGGAGACAAGGGCATGCTTGAATGCAGAAGGAACAGTACCAGGGAGAGATTAAGGAGGTGGGCAAGATGGGAGCAAGCAGAAGAAGAGAGGTAGCGGAGGAGGCGGGAGGGGATAGGGTCGAGGGGAGAGGTGGAAGGGGGGAGGAATGGATAAGGGCCTTAACTTCCTCTCCAGTCACAGGGGAGAAGGATATCAGAGTCTGTAAAATGGATGGGGAGGGGAGATCCAGGAAAGGAGGAGGTGAAAAGCTGGGGGACTGGTTGGATATGATGTCCTGACCTATGGAATCAATTTTAGATGTAAAATAGGTAGCAAAGTCAGTGGCAGAGAGCAAGGAGGGGAGACAAGGAGGGGGTGGGCAGAGGAGGGAGTTGAAGGTGGAAAAGAGACGCTGGGGATTTGAGGACTGGGAGGAGATGAGATTCTTGAAATATGACTGTTTAGAGAGGGAAAGGGCAGCACTGTAGGATGACAGCATGAATTTGAAATGGAGAAAATCTATCTGAGAGAGTGATCTTCTCCACTGTCGCTCGGCGGTTCGTGAACATTTTTGCAGGTATCTGGTGCTTGGAATGCCAGGGTTGAGGTGTGGATTTGCGAGGGTGAGTAGTGATCACCGGAGCAACAGAGTCAAGAGCAGAAGTAAGGGAGGCATTTAGGGGTATTCAATATGGGTGCGATAACATCGTTTTCTGCGTTAGTATCGCACTTTTTAACATTTTTGCGTTAATATCACTTGTTTTAGTTTTACACCGTATTCAATTTCAAAGACTTATCGCAGTTTTGAAAAGTCTTTGATAAAAAACGGTGATAAGTTTTCACCATTGAATAGGTGTCGAAAAAAAGTGCAGAATTGGGGTTTAGGGGTGCAGGCTTAAAAAAAATAGCCTGCACCCCTGAGATTGACATTTAAAAAAGAACTGTGTCAAAAAAAGTAAAAAAAAAAAAATAGGGACACCCCAAAAAATTAATTTAAAAATTGGGGTGCAAAGAGAAAAATGGGAAAAAATTGTTAAACAATAGGCAAATAGGTTCAGGGCTATTCTGCATGTATGCGGCAGGTGTTTTCTAGAATAGAATTATAGCGGCAGGTGCATAAATGCAGAATTTTTAAAAACTTACTTTAGGGACATCAAAATATGCTAGTACTCATTTTCATGTACCCCAAATTTGATGGGACCACTTAAAAAAACGAAAACGAAACGAAAAAAATAACCTAAGTGCTCTTCTGCATCACTTCTTCAATGTCAGAAAAAAAACACCTGTTGCAGTTATTTAAATCCCCGACTTTCAATTAAAGGCTAAAACGGGGGTACCCATCGTGTTCCCCCATGTTTTTACAACTTTAGGGGGGTCTTACAATTATTTTAAGGAAAAATTCGTAACTTTACGCAAATCCTACTTCGGAGTTTCCCGTTTTCGTTAATTTGATATTGAATACGGGGATAAGGGGGAGTGCGCACCATACCTTTACGCAGAAAAAAACTCCGATATGAAACATTAACTTCGCCAGGGAAGTTAACCTTTCATATTGAATACCCCTCATTGTATAGGGAAGCAGCTTGTTCAGCGCAGGAGAAAGAGAGGATAGGGGAGAGAAGTGAGTCAAGTAGGGAAGAAAAGAAAGCAGTGTCGATAGCTTCAATGTTACGCTTAGTGATGGTGGCTCTCGGAGGTAGAGGAGGGGAAGGAGAGAGGGATAGGTTAAAAGAGAGGAGGTGATGGTCAGAGAGGGGGAATGGGGAATTGGAGTAGGCAGAAATATCACAACGGTGAGTGAGTACCAGATCAAGCAAATGCCCACTTGCATGGGAGGGTGAGGAGGAAGTGAGGGTGAGTAGTTTAGTCCAAATGAGGAAGTGAGAGTGAGTAGTTTAGAGACAGCGGATTCTATGGGGATATCAATTGGAATATTGAAGTCACCTAGGATAATAGAGGGAAGGTCTGAGGAGAGAAAGTGATTCAGCCAGGAAGCAAAGTTGTCAAGGAACTTGGAGGGAGGGCCGGGGGGACGGTAGATGACAGCTACTCTGAGGTGTACTGGTTGGAAGAGGCGTATAGCATGAACTTCAAATATGGAGAATGTAAGGGATTGTTCTGAGGGTATAAGTTGGTATAAGTAACCAGGAGATAGAAGGACCCCAACATCACCCCCATGGCGACCCCCAGGACTGGGGGTGTGGGAGAAGGTGAGGCTCCCATAGGAGAGAGCTGCAGGAGAAGTGGTGTCAGAGGGTAAAATCCAGGTTTCAGTAATAGCAAGGAGATTCAGGGAGTTGGAGATGAAAAGGTCATGGGAGGGGGCCAGTTTGTTACAGACTGGCATTCCAGAGGGCACAGGATAGATTGACAGAGTTGATAGGAGAAATGTGAATGAGATTGTCAGGGTTGCTATAGTGTGGAGAGGAGATTACTTTGGGAGACCAAGGTGAATAGAGTGTAGGGATCATTCGGGCTCCTGTGCTAGGGGGGGAACCTGTAGGAGGTGGGCAGGGAGGGAAATTAAGGAGACGTGGATGGAGGTGGGGTTACTTGACAGGGAGAGAAGTGAAGGAGGAGAGATTAGCAGTGGGGTAGTAGGATCTTTGGGGGATATAAAATAAAGAAAATGGAGAAATGGGGGAAGAGGGGGAGGAAGGCAGAGAGAGAAGGGGAGATAGGAGGAGGTTGAGGAGACCAGGGGGAAAGGATAGAGGTGGAATCAGAGAGTAGAACAAAAGATTAGTTAGAAACTGAGTGAAGGGAGGAGTTGAAGACAACATGGTCATTGTAAGGATGAGGCACAGTGTCAGCACAACATAAATATATTATAGAGTTTAGAAAAAGTGGAGAATTGATGGGAGCAGAAATTAATATTAGAGTAGACAGTGGTAGTAGCTAGATGATGTAAGACTAGGCAAAAGAGCCTAGTCTTACATCAATTACGTCACACAATGGTGTCATATAAATAAAATATAATAACACTGGGCTTTAGTGTAACCAAGACAGTAATTATAGTGTAGCGAGGACAGTGTATACTGTTATATTGGAAAATGTATAAATTAGAATAATTTCGGGGGAGGGTTATGGGGATACTGAAGGTGCTGCTGTTTGGGAGGGAGGGGGGTGTGGGCATGCAGAGATAGTACCTGAACTGCTGAAGCCTCTAGTGTCTTCCTCCTCTGTTCCGCTCACAGCCTTACACTCCTCCACCACTATTGGCCTCTGCCCCACTGCTTCATTTGGCTCAGATCTGTCTGTGAGGGGGGCGCACCAGAAGTGACATGCGGGCACCTGGAAAATAGAGATTGTGGTGGTGGCCAGTTCCGATTAGTTCGCGGTCGGCTCCAAATTCAAATGCCGCCGGCGCTTATCCACTCCACAGCCACCTGGGCCCCTTTCTGTCCAGGCAGGGACTCTAGTCCCCACAGTCCCACCTGATGGCGGCTCTGGTGAGGCACAATGTTTAAACGGAATCAGTATGACTTGCCACTGGCCGCATGTTCAAATCCCGGCAGCGGCAGCCCGACACAGGTGTAAATCCCGAACGTCGGAAGGTAAGTATAAACTATCCACAGGTCACCAAAAAGTCTAGATACGGCTCTGCCATTTATAGCCTCCTCTTTTAGCCCGATTATCCACTTCTCTATTTATTAAACCCCACTGTTAACTCACTGTTTCTTCTCTTTTTCTTTTGTTATTTTTTTACCTGTCATCTTTCTCATGTGCAGGCGACCTTCGTTTCTGTAGTGCAGTGGAGTAGCTACAATCTGACACATGTTGCACATTCGCAGAGCGGGTTCTGTGCACGCACAGATTCCTGATAATCGGGAATCTGCGTTCAGCATTGCATTTGCGCGCAATGCTGAATTAGCCACTAAGGTTTTGTTGACCTGCTATGCTCCGCTCACTGATCCTCAGTGTGTCCGACTCATTGCTCTATGCACTTCACACTCTTCTTTATGGTCATCCTATTAGAAAGAAGCAAAGCGGTTGCTGATTTTGGGGGAACGTCAGAGGATATGGCAAATCCAGCAAATGGACCAGCAGGAATATTTTTATAAAGCAAAATATCACATTTTAGAACCACACAGATACCAGATTTTTAAAATTCTTAATGATGCATTTCAGGAATAGATGAAGAAGATCAGGGGTGTCCAGTGATCAGGGTACTCCTAAGCGGCTGATGCATAGGGAATAATAATATAAAATCACCACATGATATTGTAACTAGTATTGTGGCCAACTAGTTATTGTGGGGTAACTAGTTAGTGAGATGTCAACCCAGATGATCTATGATTTGGAGTCTTGCAAAATCATATGCCGGGGCCAATTGTCTCCTCCAGCAGCAGTAGCTGTCTGTAATTGGCAGCATCCTCTCGCTGCTGCGGCCATCGCTGTTCCGTCCTCAGCTCCTCTTCATACTGGAGCAGGTGGATTGACACATCACCCGGATTTCCTCTAACTCCAAGCCCTGTTTAAGCCTGCACAGGATTCGACCACCAGCTGCGGCTCAGTATTGCGAGCTTTCTACGCGACACTTACATCTCTCTGGAGAGAGTTACCTCACTGCTCGGAGTCCTACTGCCCACTGCCGGCTGCTACACACTGCCGCACCCTTGTACCTTCAGAGCTCACAGCTCCAGTGCTCCCATACGTGCATTAGCACTTCCACCCAACCCTCGGCACCTCCAGCCGGGGAACCAGCCTTCTCCACCCTCAGGCTGGCACCGCTTCCTTCCCTGGAGAGTTCACATATCACGGCCGAGAGGTGAGCGTATCAAATATGAGCTATTAATCTTCAGTAGTGGTACATCTGCCATCCAGACTATATGACAGTTTCACTTCCAGGGTATTTCCACTATTTCTGTCTAATCCATGGCTACTAACCAGTACTGACATTATATTATTTTTTGGAGCTTTATATTCTCCTTGGAACGGACACTCATTTGCTCAGTTACATTTATCCTTTTGCTACTATTGTTGCAGTTGATACAGAACATTATCCTCGTTTTCATATATTTATTGTTGCAGAGATATTGTTACATTTGTACATGTTTTTCATTGTTACATTGCCTCCTGCTAAATAGCACTATTTATCGATTTTTGCATCATATTAAAAGGTTTCTATTTATATTATCCCTATGTTTTAATGTGTACCTAGCGCCATTCCACCTACATCCTTTACTGGAGCAGGTGGTTTGCGATGATATCATGTCAGCGACGGCGATTCTTATGGGTGGCCCGGTGCACACCCGGACCACCCCGTAGTTTTGCCTACGGGGGCAGAGGGTTGCTTGCTGTGACAGCAGGCCCCCTAAGTCGCCGGGCCCCATAGCAAGATCACCCCTTGCACCCTCTATAGTTACGCCACTGAAGAGAAGCATGTGCCTTTATTTACTCTAGTATGGCTTCAACAATGGGCACCTGCTTGTCCAGCACAATTATTGATGATATCCATGGGACACCTTAAGTAAATGTAAACAGTCGCAGGGGAAAGGGGGTAACTGTCTTCTGCCTGGACTGGAGAGCAGCTGGATTTAAGAGTTCATTATTTGGCTCACCCATCTGGCTTTCAGATGGCATAATTATGGCCTGTGCTGGAGTATGATTACAGATGTGGGGAGGGCCTTGCTAATGAGCAAAAGAGATATTTATGTGGCAGGAAAAATTGGCAGATAGATCTTAAGTGATCTCCAGGGAGTGTACTATGGGATATGTTAGTGGTGTTGATATTTCTATGTGCGGAGGATAATTTCCATAATCTTCAATTGACGCATACGTACAATGATGCTATCATGCAAAAGTAGGTTTAAGGCACTCAGTGAGTTTACAGTGATGTACAAATAAAGAATCTATATAATGATGCTACAAAGTATGTCTTGAGTCAGACATGCGCAGTGAGAGCCCTTTTCTCCTCTTATCAACGGGTCACGCTGCAGGGAAAGAGCAAAAGGGCGAGATGCATTGAGTACAGGAGCTGGGCGGGGTAAGTGTAAAGAGGGGAGCGGGGAGAAAAGCTAGTACATATATAATAATTATTAAATAGTGATCATACATACAAGCAGGGGCGTTTGTAGAGAGGAGGGGGCCCATATGGAGTCTCCGACACTGGCCCCCTCCTCTCTGTCCGGTCGACGGCAGTGCACTGAGCTGTGCGTGGCCAGCGCCGAAGTTATAGACTCTGGGCACTAGAGTGTGCCCACAGTCTATAGATTATGCGTTGGTCAATGGTGGCCATTTTCCCTGTACTGCGCATGTGCAAACGATGGGAAGATGGCCGCGGCGGCCATTATCCAGTCGTTTTTACAGCGCCGGACCCCCATGCCGACCTGGGACTCCAGAGAGGTAAGTAATACTATGGGTGCAGGGTGTGCGGTGCGGGGCCCCCCTGGACCCAGGGGCCCGTGTTCCCCGCACACCCTGCACCCATTATAGATATGCCCCTGCATACAAAACGGCAGCCTTCACTGAGAAACACCTGTTCAGTGCCAGGACATGGGGTGCCAAACATAGTGCATTAACACCTTAACGGCTGAGGGTTTTTTATATTTGTGTTTGTCACATTCCAACATCACTATCAATGATTTTATATGCAGTACCCACACAAATTTTACCTTGTTTTCTCAGAAAATACCATTAGTCACTCTAACATGTCAAAAAATTTAATTTAGTTGTCAGTTTGGACACCCCCCTCCCAAATCAAAATATCTCTGCACATATTACATCTGCCCCACCTGCAGTGCAGCATGGTTTTACCAAGATGCACAGTTATGCTGCCCATCCTCTAGGCGATTAAACCTAGCGATGGAGTTCCATCGCTTGGTAATCGCCCGCAAATCGGGCAGTAAAAGGTTAAAAACGACCAGCGACGCGCGCCCGAACATGACGGTCAACCTGACGACCGCCGTCAGGTTGCCATGTTCGGGGATGATTGATCTGCATACACTGAACGTCTGAATGTTCAGTGTATGTACTTCACCCCGAGGGAGACGATGGCGTCGTAATCGTGCCGTTGTCCTCGCATCGTGTAATGGATGGGCAGCATTACTTGCTCTATCTAAGGGGCCTATCCATTAGCAGATCTTTCTGAAAGACAAAAGATTTATCTTTTGAAAATTCCTGGGGCTGCTGTGACAGATATCTATCATGTACATAACAGATTTTTGCAAACGACGAACGATATTGCATGACATCATTCTGGGAGTAGATTTTTTTTAATGTTTCTATTCATTTTCATTAAAAAAAATAGTTCGTCGTTCGTCGTTTACCGCGACAGATATTTCTAATATCTGGCAGCGATAAAAGATAATTGACCAACATGTCGGAGAGACAAAAGACCCAATTTGTCGGCCGCGGGAGTGCGCATTTTTATCATTCAGAGCCTATCCATTAGCAGATAACTTGAACGACTGAACGATAAATCGTCCATCATTCAAATTTATCTGCTAATGGATAGGCCCCTTTAACTCTATTCCCAACTCTGAATCAGTCAGACCCTATGTGCGGTGTCGCCTGCCTTTTTTTGTGTGAATCGTTCATATACAGTACTGTGCAGTACGTACAGACTAACGAGGGATGTGTCTAGGAAACCAATGCTATTGGTTCTTACAGTAGTTACCAATCAGTTATGACTCCTAGTAAAATGATGAAGGAAGGTATAATGAATGGAGTGGCATGAGCATGACTATTTTCTGACTTGCTTTCATAACCAAGTGTTATACTTAGGGCCGTATTCAATTAGCGGCGAAAACGGCTGTTTTTCGCCAAAAACGGCAACAGGCGAAAAAAAAGTTTTCTCCATCCCTGACCAGGAGAAAAAAAATCCTTATTTTTAGCTAAAAATGTGGGGATTTCTTTCAGAACCCTTTGGACACCCCCTAATGATAAATTACTGAAAATACATTTTGTAAGTTGCGTACCTTGGTGAAAAAAAAAAAATCGTTGAAAAAAGATAGAAAGCATTTTTTTTCCAGGAAATTACTGTTCCACGTAAATTGAGGGTACGTTAAAATGGGTGCAAGTATATTTTCATGTCGTAAAAACACAATTTAAAAAAAACATTTAAAAAACGCCTGCTGCGACCGCATGCGATGTTTAAAACACTTGACACATCCATACCACCCCCCTAAAAAATCAGACCCAATACGTTAAAACCATTTTCAATTTTTTTTTTTCCGCCCAAAATTTGCACGGTCGTTTTTTGCCAAAGTCCGCAACTTACAGATTTTTTTTCAGTAATTTATCATTAGGGGGATGTCCAAAGGGTTCTAAAAGAAATCCCCACATTCCTGGTCTGGGATGGAGAAAACTTTTCTCACGTTTTGTTTCGCCTTGTGCCATTTCTGCTTTCTTCACTTTTACATCAAATATCAATATAATTTCACATCAGTTGTTAGGCAAGCCAATATCAGTAGAGATCTTGCACTGAAAGTTTGATTTTAGTAACAACAGGTAAGTGACGAGCGCTGGAACAATAGCAGAATATACGCTACAAGAATATGTGTTGCTAGGCTTGAACCCCTGACTTCAGGGGTGTTGCTATGGGTGGGGTGTAGCATGGATGATTGAGTTTGAATGTCTATAACATAATAAACATAATTAGGAGTGTTACAGGTAACTAACTGTTTTTGCCATCATATTGTCCAGCTATCAGGGCCGTCTCCAGCCCTAGCCACACCCTGTGCGGCGATGAACCCCTAAGCCCTAGACCGAAAAGGGATAGGGACTAATTAACATAGGTCACGTCCCATAAATGACATTTTTTTGGGGACGTGCCCGTACGGCACGCCTCCCATTTAATGTCAGGCTGGGGGCGAGCCCAGCACTACGTCAGTAGCTGGGCTGCCCCCAGCTCTCTCCCTGCACTGAATGGATGCCGCGTGCATGCACGCGGCATCCATTCTTATTCCCAGGGGCCCAACATCCCGACCACCTGCGGGTCACTTCGTCCCGCGGGTGGAACAGCAGGACAGTGCCCGAAAAACGTGACTGTCCCGCTGAAATCGGGAATGGCTGGGAGGTGTGCGCCCTCTATGAGGTGGCGCCCCTGTTCAACCGCACTGATCAAACATGCCTTGAGCCGGCCCTGCCAGCTATATGTTTATATAATCATGCAGTTATTTATTTTGGTATGCGGTCAGGAAGTCGACAATGACAATGTCACCAGTCACTATGTCGACGTCAGTATGCGGGTGCCATGATCATAACATGGCTGAAAGGCTACTGAAATGCTACTTTAAACATGCCGCTTACTGGACTGTTTAAAGTTAGAACAGCCGCACAGGTGAAATGCTCTAAGTAGCCTTTTAGCTGTGTCGGGATCCCGGCACCCACATACTGAGGTCAACATAGTGATTAGTGACATTGTCATTGTCGACTTCCCATACCAAACCCACAATGATGTGCGGTCAGTTGAGGCAGAGACTCTCCTGTCATACTTGGGTATACTGCACTGTTTTTACTATAAAACAGAAAAAATTAAGAAATATTATAAATATCTTCTTTGTATTATTTTGAGAATTTTTATAGCCAAAACTATGGAGTATATCCAAGTAAAAAGTGTATGGCAGGTGAGGCACTGCCTCCCCTGTCTACCTTTTCCGCACATCTCTGATCAAACACCAAATTTTCATCACTATATACTGCTCCACCTTTGTATAATGCCCACACGACCCCTCGGGTTCATATATGTATCTGTAACTGTAACCCATTTATTTTAATTTTCCTGAGATATAATACAGCTCTGCTGTGCTCCCTGTATTGGTTACAATTGTATCCAGAGAAGGGCTTTGTCTAGGATTCCAGTGCACCAAAATCAACAATTCTGCCTGGTGATATAAAGGGAATCGGTATGAAATACCGACAGTCGGGATCCTGGCGGTCAGAATCCCAACACCGGTATCCCGACAGGGTTAACATACCGACACTTGTTGGTTGCTATGCTAGCCCTCCCCCTCTCCCTACCCTAACCCACCCTCTTTGGTGCCTAACCTTAAATCCCTCCCCTAGTGCCTGAACCTAACCTCCCCCACCCCGCACATTAAACCTAACCCTCCCCGTTTCGTGCCTAACCCTAACCCTGCCCCTAGTGTCTAACCCCTAAACATAACCCTAACTCCCCCACTCACCTCGTTATGTACCTTCAGCATCCCGGCAGTCGGGATGGTGGCGCTGGAAATTCTGACCGGCGTCTGTATTCTGGTGCCGGTAATGTAAGTGTCAGCATCCCGACCGCCGGGATGCCAAACGCATACCACATAAAAGACATAGATGGTAATCACAGTACTGTACAAAGCCAGGAAATAAAGCAACATATTTAGGAAAAGTGGCAGGAGAGCATGTACAATCCAATAAATACATGTCACATAAAAGTGGAAAATCCCTATAACCATTTTCAGGAATGTGAAAATAGAGTGAATGCAGAATCACAGAGGGTTATTTTAAGGAATGGCTTCTGGGCAGAAGTGGGAGATGGTCAAACACCAAGAAAGATTAAGCTTGCAGGTGGCAGATATTAGACTCCTGACTGCATTTTGTAATGCGAATGAAAATATGAAATCTCTCACCAATGATAACAAATACAAGTCAAATTCTATTAACAGGTATGAGTATGGACATTGTGACCTCAGTTTACTCCAACAATTTTGGGTTAAAAGCCACAATTGTTCAGACCCTCATGTCATGTACATGACATAAGCAAGTGAGATTAAATGTTAATTTCTTAAACTAGACTCAAAGGTAATTAAAAACTTTTAATTAGAAATGAAAGAGGTCATTCAACTTCATCTCTACAGTTCTGTCCTGGACGGCTTCCGCTGTATGTTTTACAATTTTCTAATTTACCTTTTGCTCTATCTGTAAAATGTCATTGCTCACAAGTCCAAACAGAAGAGACTTAAAGCCAAATCAATTCGGTACTATGCTGCGGGGAACAAGAAAGGGACTTTGAAAAAAAAAAAAAAACAATTTCAATTTAACTTTCTTCCCTGACTGAGTGTTGTATGGTGTTTACTATTTCAGGAATGATATTTAACAGATGCAATGGCCTAGGGGCATCTGTAACTAGTTCACTAAGCCATAGCTTGCCAACTAAACGCTCTGTGCCAGAACTTGACCAGTGTGTTTATTTTTTAGCCATCTGGGTCTGGATAAATCAGAACAGCTCTAACAGAAAAGGTGATGGAGGGGCTGATAACATGTATCATGTTGAGCAATGGAGACTGCAGGTATTTCTTGTCTAGATACAATCGGTTTCAATAAAGCATTCTTTGTTCAAACAGAACATATAGTTAAAAGATGCCTGATTCAGAAATGTCGCCATCATACCATACTTGCTGACATTCTGGCTGCCCCCTCTGGGAGGGAGCAGCTAGGTCAACACGGCATGGGGCGTGGCGTGGTATAAGGGGGGCGTGGCGTGGTATAAGGGGGGCGTAAGGGGACACGACACAACTGCCTGAAGCGGGTATTGCATTAGGGTATGACTGCACACCATTTTCAATACTGGCTCAGATTCACTACAATTCTTCCTTTTCTCCTAGCACCACCAGTTATTATCACCTTCCAACTAATCCAGCTATGATTGGGCAGTAGAGGTTGCACCTTCTGACCCCAGCATTGCAGACCCTCCAACATTACCCCCTCCACCAGGTACAATGGAGCTCATTCAGAGTCGGTCGTGAGCACTGAGCGCTCACAACTGACTCCATGTTGCCCCACAGCACATGTGCACGACGGAGCCGGCTCCGTCGTGCGCATGCGCGATACCCGGCTAACGACGGGCGCTTCGCCATTAGGGGTCTCGTAGCAGACGGGACGAGCTGTCGATGTTGAGTGACAGCTCGCCCCGTTTGCTGGGCAGGCCGGGGGCGTGCCCGGCCAAACGGGGGCGTTCCAATCGGAACGCTTGCCGTTTGGGGGCGGCCCCACTGACATCATTGCTGATGTCAGTGTGGAACTTCCTGCTTGAACAGAGCAGGAAGTTCCCTGGGGCTTACGAGTGTCCAGACCGTACCCTAGGGTCTGGTCGTAAGCCCCGATGGTCGCGATGGTCTTGACCAATGCGACCATCACCCATGTCGGTCGTTAGAGCTGTGGGCGTTGACCCACAGCTTAACGATCGACAAGGAGGCGGCCATTCAGGATGCAAGCGGCCGTCCTGATTCAGAGCAATCGCTTGCATCTAATGACCGCCTCTGAATGAGGCCCAATATGCTCTGCTCCTGGATTTCCCTCTTAATTTATGATTGTATCCACCTGCAGGGGCGTAACTAGAACTTTGTGGGCCCCAAGGCCCCCCAACTCAGGTCTCAACCAGAGTGTATACATATATATAAATGTATATAAATGTAGTATATATTCGGGCACTCCTAAGCAGCTGATGCAGAGGGAATAATAAAATAAAATCACCACATGAAATTGTAACTAGTATTAAAGCAGCAACAACAGCGATTGTAATGAGTGGTTCGGTGCACACACAGACTACCCCGTAGTTTCGCCTATGGGTGCAGGGAATTGCTTGCCGGGCCATTGGGCCCCCTTAGTCGCCGGGCCCCATAGCAAAAGCACCCTTTACACCCTCTATAGTTATGCCACTGTCCACCTGTGTTGAAACACCTTTCTCATCAATTAACTAGTTTAACACAGGTGACGGCAATCATTAATTAGGTGGAAAGTCCAGGAACAGAGATTTTTGTACCTAATGGAAGGGGTCATGTTAGAGGGTCTGGTGTTGTGTGTTTCAGCGTACACATGTTACAACAGTAATTATGGGCCCTTCTGCTACAAGATGATCTTCACCATCTGAAGTCAATATCTCTTTAGATATGTAGTTTTCTCATTCAACACTCTGAGATCTTACTTCACTGTGTAGTACAGGGGTAGGCTGTCAGGGCATTGGCCCAGAGCGTTGTACTTTAGAAGGGCACATTCTCAGTCAGCTCAGCCCCTCAGTTTCCGCACCATTCCCTCTGGTCCATGCAGCTGATGACTCTCCTCTGTTTTATCCCATGCCCTGGTCTGTCCCACCTCCTCTCCTGGTCTGTTCAACTGCTGCCTCTGCTCCATCCGGCAACCCTCGTCCGTGCTGCCTTCCCCCCGCTACATACTGCCTCTCCTCTGCACCATCCCCCTGCCTGATCTGCAGCTGCTGCCTTCCCCCTGATACTTACTGCCTCCCCTGCTTCATGCTTCCTCACACCTGCTCTGTGGTGTTGTCCCCATCTATCCCACCTTTTTCACTGGTTCATGCTACCTTTCCCCTGCACTCTGCACCTTCTGCCCCTTTTCTGGTCTGTGAAAAGCGGGCAATGGAAATTTTTGCTCTGGGCTCTGGTTGGTGTAGAACTGCCCCTGTGTACAGGGTGACCCACAACAATGATGTTCCTTCCCAAATGGTCTTTTCTGGAAAGACAGGTATGTGAGTACACCAACTGCTTATAAAAATCTTGGGATATTTGCAGTGGCGTAACTAGGGTATTTGGAGCCCAGGGCAAATTTGAAAAGGGAGCCCCCCCACCCCGATGTGCGCGCGCCGAAGGCGACCGCGGCAAAAAAATAGGCGTGGTCACTTAAAAATGGGGTGTGTCAACATGACACACCCCTTTATTTTCACGCTGAACATTCCTATCCATATGCACCTTAACCCCAGTAGTACCCTTTATACAGTACCCCCAGTATGCAGTTGTGGTCCCTCTTATGCAGGCCCATAGTAGTGCCCCTTATACAGTATCCCCAGTAGTAGTCCCTCTTATACAGCCCCCAATTAGTTCCCCTTACTCAGTACCCCCAGTAGTGGCCCCCCAAATGCAGTGCCCCATGTAGTGTTCCCCCTTATACAGTGCCCCCAGTAGCAGTCCCCACAATGCAGTGCACCCAGTAGCAGTATCCCCTTATGCAGTGCCCTTTATATAGTGCCCCCAGTAGTAGTCCCCCCCTATGCAATGCCCTTTATATAGTGCCCCCAGCAGTAGTCCCCCCATGCAGTTTTCCCAGTAGTGGTCCCCCTTATGCAGGCACCCAGTAGTGATCCCCCCTATCCAGTGCCCCCTGTAGTGGCCCTTCCTATTATTGCCCCCAGTAGTGGTTCCCCCAGTGCAGTGCCTCTAGTAGTAGGCCCCTTTTATAATGCCCCCAGTGGTAGTCCCCCCCCCAAGTAGTAGTCCCCAGTACTACAGTAGAGATTCCCCCTCGCAATTAAGTGCCCCCAGTAGTAGCCCCCCCCAGTAGAGGTCCTCCCAATAATGGTGCCCCCAGTAGTAGCCACCCCTCCCCCATTGTGCCCCCACCCCCAGTAGATGTCCCCCCAGTAGTAGCCACCCCCCTCCCCCGTTGTGCCCCCAGTAGTGCAGACAGGTTTAAAAAATATATATATTTATAAAAATATACTTACCTGAATCCATACTGCTGCTCCGGACCGCGACACCGCTCCCGCCACCGCCACCCGCCAGTCCTCCCGGGCGCTCAGCATTATGGGAGAGGCGTCATGATGTCATGACGTCTGTCCCATTACCCACTGTAGGAGCCGGACGGAAGCCCGGCTCTTGCAGTGTGTGCTGCATCAGTCAATGAGAGTCTATCTGACTCTCATTGGCTGCTGTTTAACACACGCATCGCCGCCAGCGCTGGCGGCGATGTGTGTGTTATGCACAGCCTGAGCCCGCCTCCTAGCGCTATTGGGCAAGCGCTCAGGGGGAGGGAACGGGCTCAGCTGTGCAGTACAGGACCGGCGCTGGAAGCCTAGCGCCGGTCCTGTGCAAATGTGTAGCGCTGACCGCACTCACTGCTGTTAGCGCTACACCGGTGGTTAACTAGGGCGGGCCGGACTGTGGCCGGTGGTGCCCCCCCCGTGCCGCCAGTCCCACGGCGCCCAGAGCACGCACCCTGCCCGACCTAGTTACGCCACTGGCTATTTGCTAATGAGAGGTAACAGCCAGATCTAGTTAACTCCCTTATTAATATAATGTCTGATGAACTTTATCTCTAGATTAAAGGCAAAAGTAACATTCTCCTATCATGTGATACACATTCTTTATTATTTATTAACATTTATTTATGTAACCCTGGTTAAGGGTTAAATACCATACTGTATTAATAAATATATATATTAGGTAAAATATGTATAAATTTCATATATTTACACGTGAAGGGATGTGAATGGTTGGAGTTGGTAAATGTGTAGGAACTGCAATACAATATATGTGAAAATGTACAATGTGATATGTAATTCATTTATGTACATATTCTGAGGTAAAATGTTAACCAATTCATGCTATATGTGAAAAACATATACAGTCAGGTCCATAAATATTGGGACATTGACAGAATTTTCATATTTTGTCCTCTATTCACCACCACAATGGCTTCAAAATTAAACAAACAAGATGTGCTTTAACTGCAGACTTTCAGATTTCATTTGAGGGTAATTACATCCAAATCAGGTGAACGGTGTAGGAATTACAACGGTTTCTATATGTGCCTCCCACTTTTTAAGGGGCCAAAAGTAATGGGACAAACTAAACAATCCTAAATCTAACTTTCACTTTTTAATACTTTGTTGCAAATCCTTTGCAGGCAATTACAGCCTGAAGTCTGGAGCGCATAGACATCACCAAACGCTGGGTTTCAACCCTGGTGATGCTCTGCCAGGCCTCTACTGCAAATGTCTTCAGTTCCTGCTTGTTCTTGGGGCATTTTCCCTTCAGTTTTGTCTTCATCAAGTGAAATGCATGCTCAATCGGATTCAGGTCAGGGGATTGACTTGGCCATTGCATAACATTCCACTTTTTAGCCTTAAAAAACTCTTTGGCTGCTTTTGCACTATGCTTCGGGTCATTGTCCATCTGCACTGTGAAGCGCTGTCCAATGAGTTCTGAAGCATTTGACTGAATATGAGCATATAATATTGCCCGAAACACTTCAGAATTCATTCTGCTGCTTTTGTCAGCAGTCACATCATCAATAAATACAAGGGAACCAGTTCCATTGGCAGCCATACATGCCCACGCCATGACACTACCACCACCATGCTTCACTGATGAGATGGTATGTTTTGGATCATGAGCAGTTCCTTTCCTTCTCTTCTCTTCCCATCACTCTGGTACAAGTTGATCTTTGTCTCTTCTGTCAATAGGATGTTATTCCAGAACTGTAATGGCTTTTTTAGATGTTGTTTGGCAAACTCTAATCTGTTCTTCCTGTTTTTGAGGCTCACCAATGGTTTGCATCTTGTGGAGAACCCTCTATATTCACTCTTGTGAAGTCTTCTCTTGATTGTTGACTTTGACACATATACATCTACCTCCTGGAGAGTGTTCTTGATTTGGCCAACTGTTGTGAAGGGGTTTTTCTTCAACTGGGAAATAATTATTTTGTCATCCATCACAGTTGTTTTCCGTGGTCTTCCGGGTTTTTTTGGCGTTGCTGAGCTCTCCGGTGTGTTCTTTCTTTTTAAGAATGTTCCAAACAGTTGATTTGGATACACCTAATGTTTTTGATATCTCTCTGATGGGTTTGTTTTGATTTTTCAGCCTAATGATGGCTTGCTTCACTGATAGTGACAGCTCTTTGGATCTCATATTGAGAGTTGACAGCAAATGATTCCAAATGCAAATGTCACACCTAGAATCAACTCCAGACCTTTTACCTGCTTAATTGATAATGAAATAACGAGGGAATACCCCACACCTGTCCATGAAATAGCTTTTGAGTTGATAGTCCCATTACTTTTGGTCCCTTAAAAAGTGGGAGGCACATATTGAAACTGTTGTAATTCCTACACCATTCACCCGATTTACATGTAATTACCCTCAAATTAAATCTGAAAGTCTGCAGTTAAAGTACATCTTGTTTGTTTCATTTCAAAACCATTGTGGTGGTGAATAAAGGCCAAAATCTGAAAATTCTGTCAATGTCCCAATATTTATGGACCTGACTGTATATAGATGTGTACTGTGTGTGAACAAAGGGCAATTCATCTATATAGGCATTTATTAAATAGATAATTATGTGGTAATTCTGATTATGACATGCACTATAGAAGAAGGGGCGGAGTGATATAGATGGGAGTGTATTGGTCCTGTCAGGAAAAGAAGGGCCGTGTTCAAAGAGGTATAAATGGAGCTGCCAGGAAACTCAGTTGGTCTGGAGATCACTTCCTTGAGTGCTCACCCCCCTATGTTCTGTGCGGCACCTGAGCTATGGATGGGCTGCCAGAAGCAAGGGGGTAGAGCCGGAGAGGAAGCTTGTCACAGCGGGAGCTGTGAAGCTGATGGGGAACCAAGGTACTCACACTGCCAGAGAGGTGACAGTGGTGGTCAGGTTGCCGGCAGCAGTAGAGGATGGTGGATGGTGATCGAAATCGTGAAACCAGTGTGATATTTGGAGGGCAGGACAGTTTTTCATAGTTGGCCAAGGTATATGCTCCCGCCCAGAGGCAGTGTCAGTCACAGAGCAGGAACTGACAGGGAGACACCGCACAGCTGATATGAGGCGGGCTGCAGTACTTTGGACAATGAGGGATCTTCAACTATAACTAATAGACTATAAAGTAGCCAATGTTACCTAAAGACTGCTACTGAAATAGACACTCTTACAAGGTATGCAGGCAAATAGGGACTTAGATATAGTTTCTTTAAAAGCTACATCCTAAGCTGTAAATTGTCATCCAGCCGACAGGGAAAGGATAATTAAATCAAATGTGCTAAGAAGTGAAAAGAGCTGAGCCTTATAGCAGCACCACCGTCATAATTTTACATAGAGAATTAACAGTATAACTGATCATATTCCTTTGGAAAGCATCTATATATTTATGGACTGGAAAGTTAAGTTTAATGGAGAGGATAACACTAAAGGTAAATGAAGAAGAATCTACTTACCTAACCAAGGAGATACAATAGGACTTTCAGCAATTCACACTAAGGTTTAATATTTACATTCATTGTTGTCATTGTTGTATAGTATTGTTGTTTTGTTCAATTAAAATGTAAATGCATATATATATGTACAAATAATGCCTGCTATTTTCTGTAGTGTACCTGAAAGTTATGTTGCTATCTCTAAAGAAAATGCTAACATAAAAACTTTGAAATTATAGTTAATGGGTAATATTTGCCTAAAGGATTCTAGAACATTTGGAGAATCACTGGGAAACAGAACAAGTTTACTTCATTTATACTGTAATATCCTGTGTCGTAGTATATGGTTTGCATAGCTCCCTATTAAAACATATATGTTAGTTATGACTTTTAAGTAGGTTTTCCCAAGTACAGTATGCCCATACTGACTATTAATACTTGGGTGGAGGCACTGATGTAGAAAAGTACACCACTTTACAGGAGGTTAAGGGTGAATACAATAGACAACAAGGGAGCTAGTAACTTAGGATTCTGTTTAGAGGTTAAGGGGAGGGTTACATTTTGGTGCCCCTCCCCTTCAGACTGTAAGCTCTCACGAACAGGGCCCTTTTCCTTCATGTGCTTTGCCTTCCCTCACTTATACTGTCACAACTCATGGAAGGGTAGTAGATTATAGCTTGCATTTTGGGATTGGCGAGACTCAGTACTGAGGCACGGAGTCTAATGTGCCGGCGGTGTTCACCAGGGACCCCTGCAAACGGACAAGGATCAGATGTAAACAGGTCACAGAGAATAGCCAAAGTCATAACTGGAATACTAAGCGCAGAACCAGGGAGGATACGGAATCAGGTCACAAACAAAGCCAAGGTAAGGAACGAGCAGTAAGGATCACTAGGAATGCTGGAGTATGGTTTGGGAGCCTACACGCTGGCAAGGCAGTGCTCCCAGGGACTTCCTTAAGTAGGAGGAGTTTCCATTGGGCGCCCAAATGAGCTCCTGTTTTGGCGCGCCTGACCCTTTAAATTCTGCACAGCTCACATCCCTAGGGGAGCTGCCTGTGCAGACCAGCAGGTAACAGCATGCCGCAGCCGGAGGAGAGGGAGAACACCAGCAACCGTGCAGCAGCTGTAGTCAGTGTGACTCATCGCTGCGGGCATCGAGAACCTCCTGCCCCCTGACATGCCAGAGTCCCTGGAGACTAAAGCCGCCGGATGCGATAAGTAGACACGTGGTCCATATTTCATCATCTCCTCACTGCCTACAAAGGCACCAAACCATTGGGTTCTGCCATCCTGCTGCTCATTTGGGTGTAATGATGCAGCAATGTTTATAAACAATATATCCATGTCCTGTAATGTTCTGTACTGTGACTTTGTTCTTGTTTTGTTCATACTGTTTCTGTCTATCTACCTTGTAAGGTACTGTGTACCCCTTCTGGTACCATATAAGTAAAGGATAGCAATAGTTTACATTCACACATTTTATTAGTCTCTCAATTGATTTACTCATTCTACCTACACTTTACCACTCACCATCTTATAAGCTCCATCACCATTTTCCGTCAGCCACCTTATGCTCAAGTAAAGAAAAAAAACATTTCTAAATAATTATTTTCCATACATTATATTGTGAAACTTGTCTCACAGACAATAGGTCTACAGTAGCCATAATACAGAAAAAAATTATAAAAGTGACTAATTTAGAGAGACAGCTAGTTTGTAGACTGAACCAATGCTGTTACATCCCAGGGTGATACTCTAGTGTGATGGGCACATTGTAAATACAATAGCGCTGATGGGACAGGTATTTCCTGTATATTCAGTGTTCCGAGCATGAAGTGTAGTTTAGCACTCTGTAGAATTAGCCACTAAACACAGAGAGACTACTGGCAAATACTTCCATTTATACATATTTAATGACCTTGATGGTGAATCTTTTCTATGTTCAAGATGACTATAGATCCTGAGGGTTTTTGTTAATGTTTCTTATGTACTTTTTTTCTTTTATTGAGATTACATTATATATGGGTTGTGTTATTCTTATAATTTATTACAGTAATGTTGCATTTAATACTTGCACAGTATGTGTTTGGAACAATTGTTATGTAAATTATAAGGATATTGTACTTTGAAAAATAAGAAGTATTTGTTCAATGGATCAATTGTTATGTAAATTAAAAGGATATTGTACTTTGAAAAATAAGAAGTAATTTCATTTTTGTATTTATATTAGTACAAACCATGTTTTTAAAGGCTAACACAATGCAGTTTGATGCAAGGAAAAAAACTGATTTACCTTTCATGCTCTCTTCATCACCTCCATTGGTGTCTTCGATGGGTCTAATGGCCCCATGCGCCATTGTACTGTCCTCTTGCAGCTTGGCCTATTTGAAGTAAGACATTCTAATGTTAATGTCAAAGCCCATCATTGTAGGTAAAGAGAGATAACTTTTCTATTTTATTGAACTTCAAGTTATTGTAATAAATGCCAAAGCCTGCTCTGTGTGAACCCTAGAACCCAGCTAGCGAGGTCTTCCGCCACTAACAACCGTCCGTTGCTCCCTTAGAACTAGACATGTTCACCGGTACTCAGGCAGCCGCCTGGTCTTAATACTCGGGGTAGTAGCGGTTCACTGGAAGGTACAATGGGATCCAGTGGTGAGTGGGACAACAGGAACAGAAACAGTTAGAGGTACGGCTTGGGAGCCGATGGTATGACTAGTGAGCCGATGGTGCGACTAGGTGCCGGTGCTGCAGCAAGAGCTGGTAGCAGCAATTGGAGCATAAGTGGTGCGTTCTTGAGAGCCAGTGGTACAGCAAGAGCCGATGGTAGAAACTGGTAAACCAGTTATGTGGCTTTGAGAGAGGCTGAGAGCCGGAAGCTGCTGATGGGGCTAGGGAGCCATTGGAGAGGCTGAGAGCCGATGGCAGCACGGAAGCTGCTGGTGCGGCTAGGGAGCCGTTAGAGAGGCAGAGGCGGTAGCAAGGTAATTCCACTGAAGTACCAGAATACACTACCATGAGGTGATACAGAATGCTGACCATGCAGCTGAGCCAAGAGAACCTACAGGAACGCTATAGTTGGCAAGGCGGCAAAAGGCCAGCGTGCACAAATAGGAGGAAAAAGCAATCACGTCATGCTGTGGATAACACGTGACCTCCTGAGGCGTGCAGATCACCTAGCAGCTGGGGGATCCGGAACAAAAGCGTCATGAGAAGGTAAACTACCCGAGGTAGACAAGTTGTGACCTCAACTTGTAACAGTTATGAATGAAAGTTAAAGAAAGAGAAGAGCAGAGCATCTGCTTGGAAGCTTTGCACAAATAAGCAATTGGGTCTGCTTCGTGTTATAAGATCAGCCGTTGAATAGGGGAATTTCTACACTCCAAAATAAGCCAAGACACTGATGCAGTCTTTATCGTGTTTTAGAGCTTAAAATGGTATGGATACAGCTAAAATTCCTTGCCACAAAGCTGCTAGGGTTATGATATAGTAAAATCGTTATAACATCTTTGTCTAGGTTAAGCTACACATAGACAATTTTCAAGGGAGTATGTATATTTTAGCGTGCCTCTATACAAGAAATTGTTTATTCCACTGTACTTTCAGGGACCTTCTATTCAGAAAATGGGTTACATTTTTTTTCAGAGGATCAGCTTTATAAGAAATAGTTGGTTACAGTGGCGTAACTACCATGGGTGCGGCTGCTATGGGCAGGGGCGGATTGGGATGGAAAACCAGCCCGGGAAATTTACAGAAACAGCCCTAATGGGGGCGGGGTCTGTTTAGGGGGTGATGTCTTTCAAATTGGACGGGATGCCTCCTCATAGGGTCTGATTCAGAGTTGGACACAATTGAGGCCTTCCTTGCATCTTTTGCTACAGTTGTGTCTGTGACTTTATGCAAATGCTGCTAAAATGCCCTTCCCTGTTGTACATCTGTGCGTCCAAAGGTGCAAGAACTGAGACGCCCACTGTCAGAGTCTACAGAAGCTGCAATAATGCTCTGTGCGTCTTTAAATGCCACCATCAGTTGCACCACTGAAAAATTCACCAGCCCTATGCTAGATGCAGATCATCCGTCTAAGTATGATCTCCAAAGTGAACATTTCAGTGTCTCTGTAAACAACCACTTTCATCGACACGTCACTCCTATAACACACCCATACTCTGTTACATCTGTGTCTGATTAGCCAACTCCCTGTAAATCGCCCAGGAACACCCAACACATTTCTAATACACTACACCATTTGGTGCGTGCGCCTGAATCTGTACTGCGACTCTGTACAAACACCATTTGGACGCATGTGTGGTGCAACTCAGCCGCATGCGCAAGTGAATAACATTGCACAAGGAAAATAAAAAAAACCACTTTGGCCCCCACAAAACCAAATAAATACATTGGCCCCAACAGAAAACAA
This sequence comes from Taudactylus pleione, assembly GCA_031769625.1. Taxonomy (NCBI): domain Eukaryota; kingdom Metazoa; phylum Chordata; class Amphibia; order Anura; family Myobatrachidae; genus Taudactylus; species Taudactylus pleione. Next base: position 15,339,671 of record JAUIMM010000012.1, on the reverse strand, counting down.
TAAAACAAAATGGCCCCTACAGAAAACAGTAAAACACATTGGCACTCACAGGATAAAAAAATTAAATATACAGACTTGTCCCAGCCCCCCCCCACAGAAAACCTACCTGCCTGCAGTACGTATGTGGGTTCAGATGTAGGCAGGCACATGTTATGGTGTCCTTCCTTCAGTACAATAATGTGTCTGGGGACCGGGTGTAGCCAGCATGTGGGCTGGGATTCAGCATGTGTACAGGAATGGCTGCACTACTGTATGTATCGGGGCCCAGGGTGGGTTATTTGGGCTGAGGGGGGCAGGTCGTATATGTCCCATAGGCTGGGGAGGGAAATGGGGGGTAGGGTGGGTAGTGTATTGTCATGGCCGGCGCTAGGCTTTGCTGCACCCAGTGCCGTCCTGTGTTGCCGCCCTTTCCCTCCTCCGCTCCCTCCCCCTGAGCTTACATATTGTCTATAGCGCCGGGAGGGAGGGTGAGCATTTCTTGCGCCCGCCGGATACAGTGGCGCTCCGGGTGACGGCCTGGCTTGCCCGTGCCTAGAGCCACTCCTGTGTATAGTTTATGTTCCAAATGCAGGGAGGTTTAGTATGGTTAGTGTATATCCCTGGGCTGGGTGGTGTACTTTATGTATTGGGGACCGTGGGGTGTATTTGGGTATTCATGTCACTGAGACCGGGGGTTAGTTTAGGTCTATGGGGCCTGCGTGTGGGTGGGGGGTTGTGGGCAGTTCTTGTCCCTGGGGCTGCAGGGGGGGTGTGGGAATGTAGGTGGCAGGGTGGGAAGTGTATATACCCAGGCTGGGGGATTACTGTATGTTTTTTGGTAGGGTAGGGTGGGGAGTGTATGTCTCTGGGTGTGGGGATTAGGGTGGGGAGTGTGTGTCTGGAGTAGTGTACGTCCCTGGGGCCAGGATAGGGTGACAGATGGGGTGTGAACAGTGCAGAGATGGTGCATCAGCTGGGGTGGGGACAGTGCTCAGATGGGGTGACAGCTGGGATGCGGACAGTGCCGAGATGGCGTGAGAGCTGGGGTGGGGACGGTGGCGAGATGGCGTGGGAGCTGGGGTGGGGATGATGCTGAGATGGCGTGGGAGCTGGGGTGGGGACGGTGCTGAGATGGCGTGGGAGCTGGGGTGGGTAAAATGTTGAGATTGGGTGACAGCTGGGGAGGGGACAGTGCTAAGATGGGGTGAGAGCTGGAGTGGGGACAGTGCTAAGGTGGGGTGAGAGCTGGAATGGGGATAGTGCTGAGATGGGGTTGGAGCTGAACAGGGGACAGTGCTGAGATGAAGTGAGAACGGTGCTAGCTACCTATTTACCTAAGCAGCAGCGTAGGTAGGCAGCACTGTTCTCACTCCATCCCAGCACTGTCCCCTGCCCAGCTCCCACCCCATCCAGCTAACCGCACCAAGATGTATGTAGTCTGGGAGGGGCATCCTGCATGATGTCTGCAGAAAATGACGGGTGGATTAAAAGACACAGATCTGAGACCTCAGACCAGGTAGGAAGGAGTACAGACACAGCAGCCGCAGCTTACAAGATCCACGGCCGCTGTCCAACCAGTGTACAATTGCCGGCGCCGGCCCCTGCTACAGGCACCCAGCAGCAGACAGCTTCCGGCATCCGCAGCAGATAGCTTCCGGTTGGCGTTCCGCAGCGGAACGCAGCTCCAAGAAGCGCACCAGCCACCCAGCCAGTGTCAGCCGGCCCGGGTCAGCAGGCAATGGGAGCCGGCAGCGGGTGACATGGGAACGGCCCAGCGGAATGTTCCCGCAGTCCCGGTAGCCCAATTCGCCCCTGGCTATGGGGCCCGGGTTACCTCCAGGGACCGGTGCTCCCACTGCACCCAGTAGTCACGCACGGATTGGTCAGCTGTGAGTCCGAGGCACCCAGCCAGCCTGAAAGAGAAGTAATTAGAGTGGCACATGGAATTTGTAGTTTATCTACAACTGCTCAGATTCTGAGCAGTTAAAGATAAACTACAAATCCCATAAAGCTATGTGTAAGGGTCGGGCTAGGCAGCTAATGGGACCGGGGAGAGTGTGGCACCACGGCCGCTGCACCATCACGTCGGACAGCATCTGAGATAAGTTCTGTTCCATGAAGACGGTCAGCCGGGTGATCGTGGTGACTGAGCTTTCCGGCGTCACTCTCCGTAGCATCCATGGGTCTTGGCAACATGACAACTAACACCCAGACCAGAACAGACTGTTGTGATGTATGTCTGACCACATACATCGATACCCAGCTACAGACTGCACATTCCACGGGGTAACTGTCAGTAGCCGGAGCCGTCAGCCAATGTAGCGACCGCTGATTGGCTGTAGATTGATAGGCACGCGGGTTGCAGCCAATCAGAGGCCACAACATGTAGAGTGGCCTCTGATTGGCTGGCAGGCCATGAGAATTTCAAGAGAGCAGCGTCTTCTGTCATTCCGCATAGTATAGGTATATGTGATAACACATATACCTACTGTATACTTGTCCGAGGTGGAACGAGGCAGTCATTTTTTTGTTTTCACAAGACCCTTTGGATGCTACATGGAGAAAAGGACCGTATATACGCCAGGACGGAGAGGAGTATAGGATTTGTTTTACAGGTAAGCCACTGGAATTCTACATGGACAAGGAGACAGAACAGCTGGCAGCAGGTAAGTACGTGTGAGTGTGGTAGGTAGGTGTGTAATAAAATTTTACAATCTACAGTGTGTCTTGTGGTTTTTTAACTATTTTTTTTACAGTGGGAGTACGGGTGCCGGCCGCCTGCTGGCACTTGTAGTTCCACAAGTGCCAAAGGGAAGGCACGCTAGCACCTGGAATTCCACTGTAAAACACAGTAGTTTATATCTATTTTCACCACTATTATCCCCGCACCCACAGCCCAGGGTGTGGGGAAGAGCCCCAGGCTTCAACGTAATCCTGGAGTGCTCGGGAGAGGGGGGACCCCTTTATTGGGGATGTCCCCATCCCCCCACCCCTCCTGAGATCCCCTGCTTGGGTTGATAATGCTTTGGCTGGGGAGACCCGGTGAAAAGGTCCCCTAGCTGTGGCATTACACCCTGGCCGGATTTGAGCCCAGTGCTAGTTTTAAAAATAGGGGGATCCCTACGTATTTTTTCCCCCTATTTTTAAACCCAGGACAGGCTAAGCACAGGTGAATAGTTATGCAAAACCCCTATTTTGGCGTAAAAATGTGGGGACTTGATTCAGAACCCCTTGGACACCCCGTCCTAATGACAAATTAGGAAAAAAAATATTTTAAATTAGCTTAATTTGGCCAATAATGACATGTAATTTTTTTGGGGAAAAAATTAAGTGTTTGAAAATGGGTTTAAAGTAGTGAATCAGGAATTTTGGGGGCTGTATGTATTGGACAACTGTATTTTTAACATATTTTAAAAGTGCACTTTTATGACACAAAAATATACTTGCACACATTTTAGTGTACCCCTCATTTAACTGCAGCATTTATATTGGCCAAAAAACATTGATTTCTATCATTTTTCCACTGTTACACAAATATCCATATAACAGCCATTTAACACAATTTAAAAACCCCAAATACTTTTTATTAGGTCCACCAATACACTTCTTAATTGATTTCCTATGTCAGTTAGCCTTTTTATGGGGCACAGACAGATTTCCCCAAATCTTGCTGTACTTTCTTCACAGGTTACACCAAGGACCGTTTTCGGGCAAATGCTGCTTTGCGTCTTTTGAAATAGGATAGTGCGAAAACGGGAGCGCACATAGACAAAAGACACGAAAAGAACGCACCAAAATCCCCGAAGTGTGCGAAAACTTCACGTTAAGTTTTCGCTTTATCATGTCTAATTGGATACAGCCCCAGGTCTGATCTTTCTCAATGCTCTTCATGAGTTAAAACTATTTTTTTTCCTTTTGGATATTGCAGTAGCGTCAGTAAGGGGGTGCGGGTCGCACCGGCTGACCGCTGCGCTGCTATTTTGGTGTCACTCCCTCGGATGGTGTTACTGAACGGTGATCCATTCTACACCAGCCTGTATTCGGAGAGTCTGGAGGCTGCCCAAGCCCCCAGCATGATAAGAATGTGGGCATGACACAAGTATGCGCCACCAAAATGGCACAAATCAGGGAGTGTAGCCATGCATGCGTGAAGCCACGCCCCTTTTTGCAAGTGCCTTTGGATTGGTCTGGAGGTGCCGCACCGGTCACCACCTGTTGTGACGCATCTGGATATTGTACTTTTAGGGCCTTTCCCTCATTTGAACATGGAATCTTTCCGAGTAATCCAGATATACCACTTTTTAAACTATGTGTAAGTATCATGTGTGACATTTGACACACTACATGTTGATATGTGTGTACTACTCTGTGGTGTACACAAGTGATGAATAGTAGACGCCAAAGGAAACTATAGGAACACACCAGCCGGATAGACTTAATCAGGAGCTTTGGTTTATTAGTAGTGCTCAAATATAGTACAGCCATAATCATAGATACAAAGATGGATAGCAGCGGAGCACACAGTGGACTAGGTATTGGTGGCCATCTTTGTAACGGAAGAAGCTTCAGATATGGAGCATCATTGAGGGAAGCGCGGTAGCGCACTCCATATTCCTACACTCTGCTGGCTTAGGTCCTCCTCCAGAGGCTTGTTGTCTTCAACTTATCTCCTCTTTTTGGCAGCTATAACTCCCATTAAAGACCATCATGTGAGAGCCTGGGACAGGGAGTCTCTCAAACCTGAGATTTGTACAAGGTCTAATGTCATATCTTCCTCCTCTTGCATGTGTACCTGTGCAAATACTACCAAACTATTCCTGTAGTGGTATCATGTTCCTTGCCTCATCCATAAAATATACCCAGAATCTTTGCCTCCCTGTTGGCAATGATTGCAAAAAGATGGGCACTGAGTGAGCGCTTAGATCCATACACAGCAAACTTGGTAAAAGCTGTTGCCACTGGGCATGTGCAGTAGCTCTGTTCTGTCACTTATACAGTATGTTGTGGCTGCAACTGTAGTAACATTTTATTATACTACTGCTATTATGGTCTTGAGTCAAGCTGCTGTCTGGGCCGGAATGAAGGGATGTTTCCGGGCGAATGAAAACCCTCCTTGCATTTGCTTATGGGGTACATGTAATAGGTTCCAATTTTCCTGCATTATTTTGATGATCTAGCTGCTAAATCTAATGCAGCAATTTGTTTTAAGAAAAAAAACAGCATTAAAATAAGTTGTACATTTAGTGGCAATATTGCAGAAATCATGGTGGTTCCAGCAAATCTGAACCTATTACATATGCTCCTGGGAGTGACTGAAAGCTTGGCAGACTTATCATACAGACATGCAGAGTGCAAACTGATTGCTTTAGAAACAGGACAAGAGCCAGTGATGTCACAGCAAATCACTCTTAGTTTTTGGCAGTAGGGCCATATAGTGCGGTGTTGGGCCCGGGTACTTTAGCGGGGGTGACCTAATCATGCAGACTAGGCCCCTTCAAACAAACCCGGGTAATTATCGTATCAGTACTTACACCCATCCTGGGTGCAAAATATCCATCAGAAACAGGCATCCCATCTGCACCTGCATGCTCCAAAACAGCATGGGAGTCTGGCTACTCGCCCATGACACTCCCATAGAATGTATCAGTTCCGCATTAACGTATGGTCGCCCAGAAAAGCCCATTACACTGACAGAACTATCTGTTTGCTCTTACAATGTCTGTCCGTGTGAGTATGCATGGGGCGAGGCATGGGCAGACTGTGATTGCTTTCTATGAAACATGCCCAATTTGCAGATAGCCAGGTTTTGTTTTATATATGTACAAATATTTCAATATAAAGTCCCCTCCATTGAATTACCTTTGTATACTGCAAGTATTTTAAAGGAAATCTATAAAATGTGAGCAGTTTCCTTCATTCTGGTCATTTTACAGACTCATACAGATAGCCTTGCACCAGCAATTCATACAGTAGAGAATCGCATATGATATTCTTTAATGGATCTTCAGCCATGGTGACTTAATTAAATAAACAGATCTGAATACCAGCTTTAGAGATGATGAGAGACAGAAAGAGGAGGGGAGGGGAGGGGAAGAGGAATATTTAGCAAGTGGCAAGTGTAAAGCAAAAGAAGCATCACTTGTCATTGACACAACAAATGGCGTTCATTAGTTTTTTTCCAAGTGACCAGGCCTGCTACACAGAGGGGATGCAGGGAATTCCGGTCATTTTGTTTAAATCATTTTTTTTTGCCTAGTGAAAGATGGAAGGCAGCCAAGGAGAGAGAAGATGTGGATTGCATAAAATCTATGCCTGGAAAGATTGGGAAAATTAAAAACTTTTAATGCATCTGTCACCAGAACATAATCAGGACAGTAATAACAGAACATGGTGGCCAACTATCATTACGTTTACTGTCAGTCAGTAAAAAAGAAGTAAAAAGTTGAATTGTCAGAAAAAAAGACAATAACCAAAAATTGGATACAATGCACTGACATGATATATTGTGCCGTCATTCGGAAGATTGCATAGTGTGTACGCTCTACTGTATATAGTGTGTTCTGGGAAGTAGGTATAATGAACCGACCATCACGTCTTTTATATGTCGTTCTGATGTGTCACTAAACGTGAGTCTTCAACTCACTGGGAACTAGTGATATTACTGACTAGAGCCAGAATTCAATGGGAACTGGAAATATCACTTAGGCAATGGGCATCAATCCACTGGGAGCTGGTACTTAGTTAAGTAGCATCAATTCACTATTCCCTTAATATCACTTAGAAAATATGCATCAGTTCACAAGTGATATCACTTACATAGGAATGTGCAGGTGCTGGGCAAGGGGTGTGTGACCGCACTATCCCCTTTTCCATTGGACATAGACTACCGCCCCGCCCTCCCTTGGACATCTTCTGAACTCATAAGACAAAAGGCATCAATTCACTGGGAATTGATGATATCACTGAGGCATGAGGCACAAACTAAATTGATAAGTTCCATACTCAAGATTGATCTAGCCCTGAAAATGTATTTCTCCAGTATATTTAGGCAATGTGTTCCCTTTAATACAATTGGACAGGTCCACTTGCCCAGTGATGCTAATTGTTGTAAAATCTGAAAAAAATATAAATCTCTTCAGAGAAATCTCTTCTATTTACTGAGTCTTGGTACATCTCCCATGGGTTTGTAAACAGCTCTGCTGAAGAGCCTGGCTCCCTCATCCACTTTCCTTTATAAACTCATTGTATTGTAGGATATTGGTACCTTCTTTGTTTGGGTCTTGTCTAACCATAAAATCACTCTCAGATGTGACGAGTGACGGATAATGACTAACAGAGCACAAAGTGAGAGGTATGTTCCCATCAAACAAACTTGGAATGGAAAGAACACAGAGGGGTCAGGCTAGGACAAAAAAGGCTCTTGTTGGGCTGTGACAAACTGATTTTATGTCAATGTACGGGTTACTAAAAGAGAATGAAATTAAAGTGAATATTCAGCCCAAATGTATTCATATAGAATGCTGTGAGCATTCTATATGTCATTCTATATGCCTAAACATACAGAAATGGAAAGGAATGATACAGGTACATGTGTGGTACCCCTAAAGTATTTTCATTGTCCAATTCATGTACCTACAAAAGGTTTACCATAGAAGTTGCCAGTCATATAGAAAAAGAAATAAGTATGTTGCTTTGTTGTAAAATTCATGTATTTACACTGAAATTCTTAGCTGGAGATGCTGATTGAGATAATTATATGAACTTTATAATTATTGCCAGTGACACTTGTCTGACCCCCTCATGGAGGGAAGTATGGTGCAGCCCGTCATGGCTGTATTGGAACACAACGGAGGCACGCGACAGGGACAGGTCATTATGGCCACTTCAGAGGGGAAACCTACTCCCTCTGGTCTATGATAAGGGGCTCAATAGGGAGACAGGCGCGTGCGGTCGGTGGGAAGGAGCCCCGCACGCGACAGCCAGGTTATAAAAAGAGGCACCCGTGGGGGCTGCTGGGTGTGTGCTGTGTGGGACTCTGTGGTAAGTGGACAGTGGAGAGTGTCCTGCGCTTACCGGAGCTGAACCGGGGAGAGCCTGGAGAGAGAGGACTTACCTGTATGCCGGGGACACAGCCTGTCGCGGCTGCCATCGTTGTGTGCGGAGCCCTGGTATCGGAGCGGAGAGGAAGCCATCCGGAGCCTGACAGGAAACGGCATCATCACCGGGACCTCCCCTGATCCTGCCCCTTGGACTGTGAGTGGCAGTCGGAGGGGAGTGACAGAGCAGAGAGCGCTGTCCTGGGTGCTGGAAGACAGAAATCGCGGAGCAGGTCTGTCAGCTGCATATTGCAGTAACTATATCACCAACACCATTACAAGACTTTATAGCCCCAGCGCAGCCCTACAGTGTAAAAAAAAAAAACACTAATGCAGTCAGTATTTGGCCTGTTATTAGATAGGACTGCAAATATCTTCAGTGATTCCTGTTTAGTCCAGCTCCAGTAAGCTTAAGTATAATAGACTGAGTAGTTGTTTAACACCTCTCTCAGCAAAAGAAATAGAGAGCAGGTAGAAACACATTGCACAAAGTGGCATAGAGCTAGACTAAGACAGTCATTTCAGTGACTATAAACTTCGATAAATTGCATTAAAGTCAGCTTAGCCGTGTTGATCGTCTGGGATTAACCCTTCATCCGCAAAGTTAGAGACAACCTAACAAACTTTTGCAGGAGTTGCACAGGCATCAGTTCAGCAACATCTATATAGTTGAGATACTACTTAATACACAACAGGAGACAGGAGACAGGACACAGGAACTATAACGTGAAGGGAAGGAGAATCCCCATTGTTCACATCGTTACTAAGTCTAAGCGTTAGGGAGAGTAATTAAAACCCGGGCACCGTTACTTTATTGCGCAAACTCCAACAACTACTTGCATGCAATAGTTTAAAATATTTACTGTGCACAGTTAGGTGAATGGACTCTGGAACTAGTTGTGTAGCTAACGGGTTGCAGGGATTGATGTGTGATGAATATGAGTTAACTTTTCCCCCCCTTCACAGAAAATACGAAGGAGATCCAGTGTTCCAGATAAATAAATTACCCCAGGATCCTATGTGTACTTTTACTGACTGAATTTTCAATGTGATGTTTGTATAGTTGTATTGTGCTGTTAATTAATTACCTACTGTTGTATAATGGTATCTGACTCCTTAGGGAGAATATACTGAAATAAATTTATCTCTGTCATTCGAATACAAGAAAGAATATTGGTCTTCCTATATTTTGCTGAAGGTAAACTGGAACCCAGTGGCTTGCTGAATAGGGAAAAATTACTCTGCATCACAGTAAGCTGGGAGTGGACATTACATACATTTTTTGGCGTCATACGAACAGGACGAACAAAGCTAGAAACATGTCATCAGATGATGAACAAGCCATGGGAGACTCATCCAATACTCGGCCAGCCACGGCTAACCTTAACCCAATTACCCTACCTTATTATTTCGGGGCCCCGTGGCTTCCAATTTATAATGGAGATTATCAGGGAACGGAGGGGAATACATTAACTGAATTCAAGACGAAGATGAAATCTATGTTTCGCCTATATCCCCTTAGTGAACAACAACAGGTGGAAATATTGATCGGGCAACTCAAGGGCGCTGCCCTCCGAGAAGTCGCTTCATGGCCACGTGAGGAAAAGCAAAAAATAGATCAAATCCTACAGCGGTTAAGGACCACGTTTGAAACCAGAACTATTTCTGAGCTAAAAATGAAGTTTTATAGTCGAAAACAACGGGCCGGTGAGACGCTCAGGGATTATGCCCTGAGTTTACAGGAAGCTTTAAAAGCAGTACAAGTGGTGGATGATAAAGAAATAGGGAATACAGATGAAGCTCTGATTTCTCAGTTGATTGAAGGGGCCAATAGAGAGGGAGTTCGAAGTCAGCTTAGGATGCTGAGAATGCAATTGGAAGATCACTCATTCCTCGATTTCAAGGAAGCTGCTATCAAAATCATTGGGCACTGTGCGGGACAAGAAGTCCTTTTTCCTGAAATGCCTGGATATCAGGAAGCATATCATGCTGTTGGGTGTGAAGGCAACAAAGTAGGGATGGAATCAACAGTGAAAGAGAAAGCAGGTCAGAGTGTTCAGATACCTACTCGAGATCTGATGCAGGTCTTACAGGGTCAATTAGAAGGGTTAACAGTAGAATTAGCTGAAATGCGCAAAGAGATGCGCCAGCTTTCTCGGCAGAGACCTAGTGATTCATCAGGATGGAGAGTAAATTCGGAGCGGAGGCATACCAGTGGTGATTGGTGGGAATCACCTCGAGGAAATGGAAGAAGAGCTACTGATAAATTCGATTCTCAAGGTCGTCCTATCTGCAGGAGATGTGAAAGGAGCGGACATATTGAACAAAACTGTAGTTCTACGGAACCGTTAAACTCCAACACCCCGAGGATGGGGGTCGAGCCTCGGGGGGACACAGTGTCATAGATCCCAAACCGGAAGAATGGTGGCCCCGGTATGTTGGACAGTGCCCTATTATCCCAATCACCATTAATGGCACAGAGACTTTCACCATGATAGACACGGGGTCACAAATTACAACCATACAGCTTCCCACCTACAAACGACATTGGGAAATGGGACAACTTCTCTTGCCTCCGCCAACTTGGTTGCAACTCATTGCCAGCAATGGCCTTGGAATATCATGTGTAGGATATTGGGAGGCTAGTGTAAAAATTGGACAGACTCTACTTCCTGAACAGGGATGTTTGGTGACTGAAACGAGTGATGCCAAAGTGGCTCCTGTGATTTTAGGCATGAATATATTGCAAAATTGCCCTGACTAATTAGTTTCCATCTTAAAAGGCGAGTTATTCCGCCAAAACAGCAAGTTTTACAGAAAGCCATTAAAGTACTGCAGGGGCATCAGAGATTGACTCAAAGCACAGGAACCATGGGAAAAGTCCGACTGACAACAATAAGCCTGTCAAGCTACAACCGAACTCTGAGACTATACTGTGGGGAAAAGCCCGCTCAGGACCGAGTGGACAAGAGTATGAAGCTTTAATCGAACCCTGTGTGATAGCTGCTAGAAATGATGTGGTTGTGGCCCGATCCCTAGTTACTGTAAAAAATGGAAGAGTCCCTGTTCGAGTTCTTAATCCTCATAATCGCACAGTCAAATTATATCGAAGTCAGCCAATTGCTAACCTAATGTGGACCACCTTTCAAGATGTACTAAATCCCACCTTAGTAGTAAAACAAGAAGAAACATCAGCAACCGTTGAAGCTGAACTTGAACAGGAACCCAATTGGTGGGAAGAGCTGCAAATTGGGAACAATTGACTTTGGGAGTAGTCGTGAAAATCCAACATCATATTTTCACTGGAAATAGTCCACCTGTTAAAGAAAGACATCGTCCTTTGGCCCCAGGATTATATCAACCGGTACGACAAATTATAGAAAACATGAAGGCCACCGGAATTATTCGAGAAAGCTATAGTCCCTGGGCGGCTCCAATGGTTCTTGTCCGAAAAAAAGACGGACAGTTCCGCTTTTGTGTGGATTATCGGAAATTAAATAACCTCACCCATAAAGACGCGTATCCTCTGCCTCGAATTGAGGAATCCTTTACTGCCCTAAAATCGGCCCAGTACTTTTCGACCCTAGATTTAACGAGCGGGTATTGGCAAATTCAAATGGCAGAAGAAGACAAGGAGAAAACTGCCTTCATCACCCCAATGGGGTTATTTGAGTTCCAACGAATGCCATTTGGACTGTGTAACGCACCCGCCATGTTCCAACGTGTAATGGAACACTGCTTAGGCCACAAGAATTTTGAAACCGTTCTTTTGTACTTAGATGATGTCATTGTTTTTTCCGGATCCTATACCGAACATCTCCAACATCTACGAGAGGTACTCCAGAGTTTGATCAAATTCGGCCTTAAACTGAAGCCTTCAAAATTCCATCTGCTTAAGCCGGAAGTCCATTATCTAGGCCATATCGTGAGTTCTACAGGAATCACTCCCGATCCTGATAAAATCAAAGCCGTATTGGATTGGCCCATTCCTCAAACTGTGAAGGATGTGCGAAGATTTCTTGGATTTCTTGGATATTACAGACGGTTCATCCAGAATTTCGCTCAAGTTTCAGCTCCCCTTCTAGAATTACTTCGGGGAATTTCCAGAGAATCTTACCACCGGCGAATTCCTATCAGTTGGACTATCAAAAGACGAGGCGTTTAATCAATTGAAGAAGATTTTAACTGAAGCTCCCTTGTTGGCCTACCCAGATTTCACCAAACCTTTCCGTCTGTTCACCGATGCAAGCAAACAGGGTTTGGGAGCTGTCCTATCCCAGGTTCAAGATGGAAAAGAGAGAGTGATTGCGTACGCTAGTCGGAGTTTGCGGAAAACGGAAAGGAACGATAGCAACTATAGTGCATTGAAACTCGAATTCTTGGCTCTCGTATGGGCGGTAACAGAAAAATTCTGTGACTACTTGGCTGCCACGCCCTTTATTGCCTACACCGACTGCAACCCCTTGGTCCATCAGGAAACCGCTAAGTTGAGTGCGTTGGAACAAAGATGGTCCTCCCGTCTGGCCCACTATCGCTACCGGATTAAATACAGGAGTGGTCGCAGTAATGCCAATGCTGATGCTCTGGCCCGTTTTCCATGCCCCGAGGAAGACGAAGAAGAGGAAGACCCATGGGAGTCTACCGAAATTCCCACCTTTGGTACTGCTCCCAATTCATCTGAACAATATGCTCTAATGTCCAGTAGGGCTGAAACCTTCACACCACATGTCGAACAGGAGGAACTGGAGTGGATACAGACACAAGATGCAGACCCATGTCTGCGTCAGTTGAAAAGATTAATTTGTCAACAACGTGGATTTACTAAACTTGCGAGACAAAAAGCGGAGCCCGAGCTTATTCAACTCTGGCGCCAGAGGGACCGACTGAGTCTCCATCGAGGTTTACTTGTTCGCCAGTACACCGATCCAAAAACCCATGAGACTAGGAGACAACTAGTGACCCCCTTGGCGAAAACTAAGGATTTGTTAAGGGCCTATCACAATCAATTCGGGCATTTTGGATGTCAGAAATTGGAAAGAAATTTGCGACAGAGATTCTATTGGATCAATTTGAGAAAAGATGTGGAAAACTGGTGCCGAACCTGTAATACCTGTGCCCTACGTCAGCCCACTTCACCTACACAGAAAGCATTACTCCACCCAATCATCACTCGACACCCTTTAGAGCTCGTCTCAATTGACCATGTAAAATTGGAGCCCGGTCGGCTGGGATATCAGTATGCCATTACCATGATTGACCATTTTACTAAATTCGCAGGGGCCCTCCCTGTTCGGGATATATCAGCAAAGACTAGCGCGGAAATCTTTTGGCATGCTTTTGTCAGACCCTACGGGTATCCTTCCAAAATACTCACCGATCAAGGTCCAGCTTTTCAATCACAACTCTTCCAGGAATTGTGTACCCTGTACAAGTGCAAGAAACTGCGCACCACAGCCTACCACCCGCAGGGAAATGGTATGTGTGAAAGAATGAATAGGACACTAATCAATATGCTAAGAGCAGCACCAATTTCACAACGTTTTAAATGGCCCACTCTGCTAGCCGAATTGATATTCATCTATAATAATACCGTGCATGAATCCACGGGGCACACTCCTTACTATTTGCTCTTTGGGCGGCATGGTCAGCTACCAGTAGATGTACAGTTGGGACTACCCAAGGCTCTTGGTTTTCCCTATGACCCAAAAAAAGGATGGGTTGAGGATCACCAGCAACGATTAAAAATGGCCCAAGACATTGTTCAACAACAAATGAACCATGAAAGGCAACGACAAGAAAGACATTACAATCTCAAAGCTCGAGCAGCACCCTTAAGTGTGGGTGACAAAGTTCTTCGGAAGAATAATTTACGGAAAAGTAAACTGGATTTACAATGGGAATCAGAGCCCTATACAGTAATAGAAATCCCCAACCCTGAAATTGCAATCTATCGGGTAGTCAAAGAAAATGACGGCACAGAAAAAATAGTCCATCGAAACCAGCTTAAATTGTACTCCGTGCCAGAGTTGGAGTCTAAAGCGGTACCTTCAGACTTCCCATCAACTCAAAGATTGCACTCAGTCCACCGTTGGACAATGTCCTAGAGATGATGATGAGTATGTACTGGCCAGTAGTTTCTGGTTCTGAATTTTCACTCCCCCACGAACAGTTGGCAAATGCCAGCCCAACCTTGGAGGGTACAGAAGCCCGTGAACTTCCCAGCTTCCGACGTTCTGAGAGAAGCACTAAGGGGGTTCTTCCTATAAGGTATAGGCAGTAGAATGTTTAAATATTCGTTCTAACATATCGTATTAAGTTGTTACTTGTACCAGTTTTGCTAAGATAACGTTTGCAACTAATTGTAATTCTTGCTACAAATGTTAGAAGTAACTAAAGGTTCTGGAAGAAGAAAACAGTTTGGTTAACCTTGTTAGAAAAATAGATGCATAGGGACATGCATCATTTTAGCGGGGAGGAATGTGGTACCCCTAAAGTATTTTTATTGTCCAATTCATGTACCTACAAAAGGTTTACCATAGAAGTTGAAAGTCATATAGAAAAATAAATAAGTATGTTGCTTTGTTGTAAAATTCATGTATTTACACTGAAATTCTTAGCTGGAGATGCTGATTGAGATAATTATATGAACTTTATAATTATTGCCAGTGACACTTGTCTGACCCCCTCATGGAGGGAAGTATGGTGCAGCCTGTCATGGCTGTATTGGAACACAACGGAGGCACGCGCCAGGGACAGGTCATTATGGCCACTTCAGAGGGGAAACCTACTCCCTCTGGTCTATGATAAGGGGCTCAATAGGAAGACAGGTGCGTGCGGTCGGCGGGAAGGAGCCCCGCAGGCGACAGCCAGGTTATAAAAAGAGGCACCCGCAGGGGCTGCTGGGTGTGTGCTGTGTGGGACTCTGTGGTAAGCGGACAGTGGAGAGTGTCCTGCGCTTACCGGAGCTGAACCGGGGAGAGCCTGGAGAGAGAGGACTTACCTGTATGCCGGGGACACAGCCTGTCGCGGCTGCCATCGTTGTGTGCGGAGCCCTGGTATCGGAGCGGAGAGGAAGCCATCCGGAGCCTGACAGGAAACGGCATCATCACTGGGACCTCCCCTGATCCTGCCCCTTGGACTGTGAGTGGCAGTCGGAGGGGAGTGACAGAGCAGAGAGCGCTGTCCTGGGTGCTGGAAGACAGAAATCGTGGAGCAGGTCTGTCAGCTGCATATTGCAGTAACTATATCACCAACACCATTACAAGACTTTATAGCCCCAGCGCAGCCCTACAGTGTAAAAAAAACAAACACTAATGCAGTCAGTATTTGGCCTGTTATTAGATAGGACTGCAAATATCTTCAGTGATTCCTGTTTAGTCCAGCTCCAGTAAGCTTAAGTATAATAGACTGAGTAGTTGTTTAACACCTCTCTCAGCAAAAGAAATAGAGAGCAGGTAGAAACACATTGCACAAAGTGGCATAGAGCTAGACTAAGACAGCCATTTCAGTGACTATAAACTTCGATAAATTGCATTAAAGTCAGCTTAGCCGTGTTGATCGTCTGGGATTAACCCTTCATCCGCAAAGTTAGAGACAACCTAACAAACTTTTGCAGGAGTTGCACAGGCATCAGTTCAGCAACATCTATATAGTTGAGATACTACTTAATACACAACAGGAGACAGGAGACAGGACACAGGAACTATAACATGAAGGGAAGGAGAATCCCCATTGTTCACATCGTTACTAAGTCTAAGCGTTAGGGAGAGTAATTAAAACCCGGGCACCATTACTTTATTGCGCAAACTCCAACAACTACTTGCATGCAATAGTTTAAAATATTTACTGTGCACAGTTAGGTGAATGGACTCTGGAACTAGTTGTGTAGCTAACGGGTTGCAGGGATTGATGTGTGATGAATATGAGTTAACTTTTCCCCCCCTTCACAGAAAATACGAAGGAGATCCAGTGTTCCAGATAAATAAATTACCCCGGGATCCTATGTGTACTTTTACTGACTGAATTTTCAATGTAATGTTTGTATAGTTATATTGTGCTGTTAATTAATTACCTACTGTTGTATAATGGTCTCTGACTCCTTAGGGAGAATATACTGAAATAAATGTATCTCTGTCATTCGAATACAAGCCAGTATATTGGTCTTCCTATATTTTGCTGAAGGTAAACTGGAACTCAGTGGCTTGCTGAATAGGGAAAAATTACTCTGCATCACAGTAAGCTGGGAGTGGACATTACACATGTACTGTTGTACCTGTCCTTGAATGACAAAACAGATATGTTTATTTAAAATTATTCAGAGGTAGCCTACTGAAACTGCCATATTTCTGTGGAATGGCTGTCCCACGCTATAAGGGGTAAATTTACTAAAGTGAGAGTTTTTAAAAGTGGAGATGCTGCCCATAGCAACCAATCTATATTACTATATTTCACTTGCTGAGGGGTCAAGAGATTCTTCAAAAACTACAATACCACACTTAGGGCCTCATTTATTAACGAGTGTTATCACCAAAACGAGTGATAACTTTCACTGTGTATGATAAATGGTGCTCCAGCCAATCAGCTCCCAACTGTCAACTGTTAGAAAAGTGACAGTTGGGAGCTGATTGGCTGGAGCACTATTTATCATACACAGTGAAATTTATCACTCGTTTTGGTGATAAAGCACGTTAGTAAATGGGGACCTTAGTACAGTATGTGCACAGAGCTGATATACAGGGATGAAAAGTGCCCTATTTCAGTGTCTGTCACAGACAGTAGAATGATACAGCACATCTCTATTCCTTTATATACTTTCCTAAAAGCAATTATAAGCACTTACCATATATCAGCCATCAATGAAACATTTGCACTATTCCGGTATCATATAATGACTGCATTATAGGGCCGTACATAACAGACAAACCTTTCTTGAGAGCAGCCATGTGTAACACTTCCATATGTCAAGTAGTGTCTTCTGTCCGATCGAGATTTATGTAATTGGTACAAAATGTTTCTTGCAAGTGACAGAGACCTCACTTTGTAACCTGTTCATTCAGCTATAGGACATCAAAGGCCTACAAGTGTTAGCAGGAAAAAGTACCTTTTCCCTCATGCCTGCAGGGATGTATGTGTAGGACTAGGTACTAGAAACATCATGCATTATTTAATAGTATAAAAGGAATAACTACAGGACGATACATTATATACTTTTGTGTTATTCCACTGTTATTATTCATTTATTTAACACCAACATAGTACACAGTTCAGTACAATCCAAGAACTTTACTCAGAGCTTGCAATTTGATATCCCTACCGTGGGGACAGAAACACATAAACCCAGGTCAATTTAGCCAGAAGTCAACTAATAAGCCAGTATATCTTTAGACAACCAAAGGAAACACTTATTTTAAGAAATATTCAGAGAAATCTATTTGCATTTATACACTTCTGCAAAGACCCCCACATGATCTGCATATACAGTATGTTACTGGAGTGAGAGCAGCTTCTTTGGTCAGAGTGTAAGTAAAATGTTACCCATACAGTAAGCTTCACTAGAGGCTAACTGATCATGCAGATCCTAAAATATGAAATAAACATCTCTCCACGTATATACATTTTTAATATAATGAATATCTCAGTACAATATCTATATAATAAGCAAGAAAGTAAGTGTGCATGTCTGTCTGTTTGTCCTTTATGCATGGTGAGAGTTATGCACCTAACTCCACCAAATATGACATGGTGGTGTAGTTTGACCAGGATTATTTGAACTTCATCAGGACCACACACTGTCGCACAATCCCATAAAGCCAGGACTTAAATTACACAGGTTCTGTGGCTGAGAGGCCAGCTTCATACACACACTGTCATACTCTCTTCTTTTCCAAAGTGCTATGTTATAACATTTTTCCAACAGCCGCATACATGATATACGGAGTTAGTCAGCCCTCTGTGTTTGCATTACAAACTTTGACATTAAACAGTGTGCATTAGCATTTCACTCACTGTCTCATCTTGCAGCAGCCACCCCGGGGGAATTAGCAGAGTGCCTGGCAGGCTCATGAGCAGCTCGGCACTCAATATATTCAGACTGTGGCAGACAGCATAATCAATTCAAACAATCTTTAATCCTTGAAAAACTTTGCAAACATAGATTACAAGCAGCAGGGGAGATTGATTTCAGCCACACAGTGACATTGCAGACGCGCCCCGTTCTGTCTGGAAACAGGGCTCAAGTCCCGACATTTCCCCCCTGATGGCAGCCCTGCTAGACATGCTCTTCAATGTTGGTCTGCAGAGTGATTTCTGGATGTGATGTAGCTGCGGACGCAGTGACAGGGAACAATCAGATTCCTGATTAACGGGAATCTGCTCATGTACCTGACCCATACTGTGCATGTGCAGTACAGGTCTGTGATTCCGCACACAGTTTGGCAGGAGACTGTCAGTGATTGACAGTCTGCTGCCATTTCTGGGTGGGTAGGGGTGGCGACGTGCTCCGTCTCCCAAAACGGAGGTGTGCCACCACCGTTAGGGGGGAGTGGAGATTTCCTGGCCTCTTTCACTCATCTGCGGTGGCTGGCTTGTGTTACCTCATGGGATCACAGATGATTTGATGCTGTGTCAGATCAGTAATGCATGCAGGAGGATTGACGCCTCCTGCTGCATTACAATATTACAACTATTGCAGCTGTTAACATGTTAGTAGCTGATATTGCATATCCATCCACAGCTATATCACCCCCTCTGTTCTGCAGTGATTTCTGAAACTCAAGTAATTTTGGACGCTATACTGATATCTGTTCTGTAAGTCAGTCTTCTCCTGATATACCCCATTCCAAACGGTATGAGAATATGCCTGTCTGCACTTCTAATTTGCATACTTATCCAGGTTATAGACGAGGACAATGTCAAAAATTAAGGCTGCAGGTGTAGTTCAGGGTCCAGTCTTCAACCTGTGCAACGCTGGGTATCCCAACTATTTTACCATAATATAGCAATTTAGAAATGTTACTTGTAAAGACAGTGACTTGTAAAATAGATTGCATAAAAAGCTTTATCTGTATTCAGGTTGTGGTAGAAGTACAGTAAAACCACACAGTGCTGACTCCATATGTTCTTTAGGAATCATCATCTCACCATGTGCCCACGTACTGGACACCTGCTGGACATCTGTAAAGGTTTGTACCAATCGGCGGGACCAGAGCCAGGTTCTTATATCCCTTAATTAATAGTACCTGAAACATTCCTAACTCTTACCACTGTCTAGATTCCAACCTACATGTCTGCCCAGAACTAATGAACCTAAACATTTTGTGCTAAGACATAAATGTGTACCACTTGTGTGGTAGGAAAGCCTTTCTGAAAGATTAAAAATATCCTGCATACATATTAGGCTGTGGTTAAAGGTAAGTCTATAAAATAAAATATATTTTTTTTATTGTAAACATCAGCAAACTTTTTTGTTTCTTTATATTATTATTTTTATATCAAAGCAATTTAAACCAATTTTTTCCCTTCCAACATACATAGTTATGTGTGGATACAGTTGCAACAGTATCCAGACAGCAGATTTGTTTTCATAATTTAGGGCAGCAAACCTGACCAAATCTTCCTGGAAGACATGTTTGTTTTAGGATGAAGTCCACTGCATGTATAGTTACTTAAAGACTGACAGTGAGCACAAACAGAATTTCTGACTGGCCAATAACCATGATTTGTCAGGGTGTGCTGTCATCAGCTGACCACACCAATAAGCCCATGCGACTATATAAATGTGCCACAGACCACAACTTTGGCCATACTGGACTCTCCAGTTCAGCACAAAGCCACATAGGTTCTCAGAGCTAGTTCACATGAAGAACTCTCTGTTATGTCTGTTCTTTCTTTTGCTTGACCTCTGTCACAATTCTTGGATGGATAGTGTGGATGCTGACCGTACACTTGGAGTTGGCGTAGACCCAGAACAGAAGTGCAGTGTCTAAATTATTGGTGGCCTTCACCAGGGACCCCCGCAAGGTCGCAGCCCTGTGGCTGGGTTCCAATGTGCAGACTGGAGGGTATGAAGGAACTAAGGGGCCAGCAGTGATACGGGTAGCCAGAAGGTATACTGGAGCATAGTCAACAGAATTGGGTCAGAACCAATTGAGTGTTGCTGTACTTGGGGATGAGCAGAATCAGGTCAGAGGATTAGCCAAAGTAAGAACCAAGAGATTACTATGAACAGCACAAAGGGATTAGACAACCAGATCAGAACACTGGAAATCACACAAAGAGACTAAACAAACGCTGGAGTACAGGTATGGAGCCTAATACTCTGGCACTAAACAGTGCTCAGAGACTCTGTTTTATAGGGATGGGAATTAAATTTAGCACAACATCACATTTGACGTGACTTTCTCTTTAAATTTCAAGTAGAGCGGCATGCACCCCTATGGGAGCCATGTCTTCCTGCAACTAGAGCCACACAGTAGCAGCTGGGAGGAGATGCCAGCAGCCTGAAGGGGGCCATTAGCAGTGAGGGGGACACCCCACAAAAGGTTTAAGGGGGAACTTTGTGTAGAATTTGTTCAGGTGAAAATGAAACCTTTACCAAACATCTTTTATTTGGCCCAAAACCCTGCCAATTAACCAAGTATTGAATAGACAAAAGCTGCTAGAGGTCAAAATCTGTTTCACTTCGTATTCTTCCTGGTCATCAACTGGGATAGCGGAAGGTGGACACTTGGATGTGGAAAATCGATTGAGGATCAGAGGTTTTAAGAGGAAAACATGAAAAACATTGGGAATCCCAAGAGTAGGCAGTAGCTGCAACCTGAATTCCACAGGGTTAATAACGTGGACGATTTGAAATGGCCCAATGAATCTAGGAGCGAACTTCATTGTGAGGACTTTCAAGAGTAAGGGGTATATTTACTAAAGTGCGGGTGTTTAGAAGTGGAAATGTTGCCCATAGCAACCAATCAGATTTTAGTTATTATCTTCTAGAATGTGCTAGATAAATGTTAAGTAGAATCTGATTGGTTGCTATGGGCAACATCTTCACTTCTAAAAACCCGCAGGTTAGTAAATATACCCTTTTCAATAAGGGTCTTATTGAAAGCCAGACTCTGTCTCCCAGTTTTAACAATGGAACTTTTGCTCCTGTCAGTGAATATATTGTAGCTAGTAGAGGCTTTATGTAGATCCTTTTTACCGTATTTCAAATCTCAGAAAAATGCTTAATGGAGTAGCGAAGCGCCGGAAGAGGATCCAATTAACAGGAGAGCAATTCTGGCATGATAGGGTGAAAAACATTTTTGAACATAAAAGGTAGAATAGCCTGAAGCCTCATGGAAGAGGTTATTATTGGCAAACTCTGCCCACGTAAAAAGAAAGACCCAGTTGAATTGATTGGCAGACACATAGATTCTAATGATTTTTTGTAAGTCTTGGTTCACTCTTTCTGTTTACCCATTACTTTGAGGATAGTAGTCTGAGGAGAAGCTTAACTTGACATTAAAGCACTTACAAAGAGCTCTCCAGAACTTGGAAGTAAACTAGACTTCTTAATCAGAAACTATGTCTTTAGGAAATCTGTGCAACCTGAAGATTTCTCTGATGAATATATCGACTAGTTTTGTAGCCGAAGGAAATTATTTTAAAAGGACAAAATGGGCAGTTTTGGAGAACCTATCCAGCACCACCCAGATAGTGTTGAATCATTGACAGCAGGGTAGATCTGTAATGAAGTCCATGGAGGTATGGTTCCTTGAATGATTAGGACCTGGTAACAGATGTAAAGGACACACAGGAACTTGAGGCTGAATCTTGTGCTCAGCACAGGTAGAGCAGGCTGCCAAGAAATCCTTTACATCCTGATGAACAGACGACCACCGAAAACTCCTGAGGATCAAGTCCAGAGTATTTTTCACCCCCACATGGCCGGTAGAGCAAAATGCATGTGCCCACTGGAGCAACTTTATAAGTAGTTCTGGTGACACAAATGATTTTCCCGGAGGAATCTTTACTGGCTACAGAAATTAAGCAAGTGTGGATTTTAAGTTTTTTTTTTTCACAATAACCTCTTTTTCAGCAGATGTTTATGGTCTGTGAAGACTGTCACAGGGAATTTTGCTTCTTCAGTTGCCGCCACTCCTGCAAGGCAAGTTTAATTGCTAGAAACTCCTTGTCCCACATGGCATAGTTCTTCTCAGGAGCTGAAAACTTGCGGGAAAAGAAACCACAGGAGTACCACTTCTTGGCTGTGTCTTTTTTTGTGAAAGGACAGGCCCAACTCTAAATGTAGAGGCATCCACTTCTAGGAAGAAAGGCTGATCGGGATCTGGTTGCCTTAGAATGGGTGCTGATGTGACCATGCAGTGCCCGAACGCCCGATATGTCGGCCTCTGCCGCATCCCGCTGCATGGGGTCATTAGTTGCATCATTAGGTTGGCCTGCATGTAGGGCCGACCTGATGATGTGGCTAATGACCCCCCGTGAGCATGCACCGGACGATATAGAGCACTAGATGATTTTGAACAATATGTCATTCCAATGCATCGGAATCAGGCATGTCGTTCAAAAATCGTCTACTGTGTAAGCACCTTTAGCTTCAGGAAACCAAACGTTGATATTTTGTGATCGCCTGGTAAGTGCTGTTATGGGAGCCTTCACAGCACTTACTAGGATTGCAAGAGTTACCGGGAGTGTGATTCGTAGGATCCCCCACCTGTACTCTCCACTTGCTCTTGCGTGTCAGGAGGCCAAATGCACTTGTTTTATTCTGGTGAATACCATGCTCATATGTTATGGTTTACTCCTGGTGGCAACCATGCGCATATGCACCTGTTTTATTCTGCTGAGTACCATGCGTATATGTTATGCTTTACTCCTGGTTACCTCCATGTGCATATTCTGTGGTTTACTCCTGATGTACTGCTATCGATACCGATGCATGTTGAGAAACATCAGGCTCTGCATACACACACAGACTTGCTTTTTTTTTAAAATGCATTTTCCATCACATGCTTTATATTGCCACTTTTGCTGCAACACTGGTTTTGTCCTTTTTATTAAGCTAGCTGTACAGTAGTTATTTTTTATTTCATATACTGTATTATTGAATAAAAAAACGATTAATTGTTGTGAAATGTGCACTGATATTCTTAGGAGATCTGGGAATGAACTGACACTATCATTGATTCACAACAGCTCCTAAGGGACCTGGTTTGCTGAAGTACAGGTTAGTCAATCACTGGCTCAGTCTGTTTGACTCTTTCAACAGATGTTCAATAACTGTCATCATTAAAATGCTGTCTGCTTGCATGATGTGAGGGTCCCTTTGAAAGACACAGCTTGATCAAACTGACACTGAGAGAGTTAAAATAGGACACATAGGAAAACTCCTTCTGGCCACACTGTTGCACAGTGCATTTTTATTGGTGGATTGTTAACTGCAAGAACACTGCCCCAATCACAATGAATGTGACAGGTGCAGTTGCCTCTAGCAACTTAGCATTTATGTGGGTCATTTATGAATTGGAAAAAATAGAGTTTAGCATGAATGTGCCGCATGTATTCTGTGCACAAATGTATAATACGCATATAGCAGGTGCACCCCCTTTCGGTGCTTTAAGGTACATCTGTGCAAATATTATTTGCAACCACTGTATTGAATCATTCTCTAATTGTTACGTTTTTTTTCTCTTAGAAATCTGCGTGATGATTTTATAATTTGGTTTAATTGTACTTTTAGAATTGTTCTTAAATTGTGCATAAAGGTGTCCCATTAAAAGTACTGGCTTACGACCAAAGACCGTCTCCTACACAGTAAAGTGGTTTTGTGGAGGAAAAAGTATCCATAGACACACACTAAATTGGGCATACCACCAGATAATTGCATATTGAAGAACATTAGAATGCTCTGTCCACCTCAATCCACCCAGCACCTCCTATCAGAAAGACATACCCACACAGTCACTGCCATCTTTGCTGCAATCTATCTCCCAAATTTGCCTAGGCTCTCTGATTGTCTGGGAGACTCCAGAATTTCTGTGAATTCCTCATCATTCCCAGAAGAGTAGCCTACCCTCGCAGATCTAGCCCACAATCCCCAGTGAGGTGGGCATTGACAGTGTGACAGTGGTGTGATGATCAATACATTATAGCCTCACCATCTGCCACCATGATGCATGTATACTTGTGACTGTGTGACAGGGTCTATCTCCAAATCAGTCACCCATATTAAATTAACATTTTCTGACATTCCTGGTTGAATTGGGATTTTGAGACAACTTTTCAGAGCCTAAAATGGCTGAAAACAGTAGACCGAAGCTTGCTGTATGGTTAACTCCTGTCATTACATGGGAACTTGCCATGTATTATGGTGAATATTACAGTTACAAAATGCCTTTTTTTTTATAATGTATCTACTTGTATTTTGGGATTGGTGGCCTTACATATGTATGAATAATGAATATATAGGAAACAAATATATATTTTCTCCAAATACTTAATTTTCTTCTCCATCAACTCCATCAACTCAATCAGCTTCTCTGAATTGGAGTTGTACACACGTGAATTCTTTCACCGCTATTTTGAAACTTAGCCCTGCCAAGTCTGACTCGGCAATGCTCCTGCGGATACATGAATTTGGGTTCTTGCAAGGCGCAACTTTCAATGGAAGTGTCACGTTTAGCGTCCTTGAGTCCCCTACTGAGGGGCTGAAAATTGTGGTCCCGGGTCAATGGAGTCAGGAGAGAGGGGCCTGGATGTTCAGTCTCCTCGTCCACAAGCATTGGATGTTGGCGAGACCTGACCTAGGGTGCGGAGTCTAACCTGTCAGGAGGTGTTCACCAGTGACCCCTCCAAGTGGGATATGGGTTTCAGCTGCACCCGGCAAGCAGGTCGTGGTCCCCAGGTCAGGGATCCGATGCGAGTGGTAATACACACCGCTTTGGCCCACTGGAAATATAATCTCTGTACCACTAGTACAGAGAAGCACAATAGAGATGTTTCCTGAAGAAGTGCTGTGGCAGACCAGAGAAAGGAAATCCACTGAATAGTACCTTCTGCAGCTAACACTGGGGAATGAGGATATGCTGCTGACTTGAGGAGAATGAGGATCTGTACTTGTACATTACTGTGCGTACTGAGTACACAGGCAAAAGGTATTCTGGTGCACTGCTGCACTAAAAGGTGGCACTTGGAGTTGTACACACACAAAGACAAGGATATGGACCTTGTAAATATTACTCAGGCAAAGATGTTCTATCACACTGCTGCAGAAGTATATGGGACTTTGTAACTAATCACTAGGCTCAGTACATAGGAGATGTACAGAACATATACTGGAAATACCACTGGGAAGAGTCTCATGAAGATTGCATGTGAAGCTTGGACGAAGAAAACAGCAACCATCACGAAGTTGATCAGGAAATTTCCTGTTCACCTGGAGTCCTGTTTATACCCCCTGGTAGCTGTCCATTGGATGAGCAAATCAGCTGAGAATTGACGCAGCTACCACTGGATAAGGATCTATCAGAGGCAGAGGGATCTGAACAAATCCCTCTTTGCAACCAGGACTCCTTCCAAAAGGGAAGTAGTGGGGTGCGGGTACAAGTTCCATCTGAAGATGGTGAAGATTCCCACAGTCAAGCTTTGATAATATAGTATTTTTGGAGCTTGATGAATTTAGGTCCCCATACTAGTGTATGGGGACATCGGACGAGATCGGGGCTGAGAGATAAGCAGGAGATATCTGTGATATCTCCTGCCTTACCTTTATAATGAATGGCCCTGATACTTAATTGCTACAAAAATAGGGTGAAGATATTAATTTTCACCTGCTTTTGTAGAAATTAAGTATAGACCCCTATGTGATGTAATTAGTTCCTATTGAATTAATAGGCTGCATTCTTTTAAATGGCTGCCTACATTGTACCTCAGTGAATTGCTAAGTTGGCTGGCTACAGTATTTTTATGCAGTTTTGTCAGTGGTTCCTAGCAAACTAGGCTGTGTTCTCATGAATATTAATGCAGCTCACCAAATATTCCCAGTGTATTGATATACTGTAAGTGCACTTTGAACTTGAAGTTTTAACCTTATAGAAAATGCAGACCACGGTGGTTTATCAGTACTGTTAACTCTATTTTAACTATTCCAGTTGCAAAGTAAATGAAAGCTAATATTACAAGGGACCTGTGAAGCACGATGCTGATTAGCTATCAGAATGTGCATGCTATCACCATGATTAAGTAATGCGAGCAGGCTGGGCATATTGTACCATCTCTAGACTTATTGTATAGTAGACTGCCAAGCTCCCCTGGCAGAATGACAGCAATCCAATAGAGAACACCACTAGCAAAATAGCTAACAGATGTCACGCACTGAGCTTCGTAAATATTTTACCATGACTGTGAAGTGCATTGTGAAAAGAAAACCACAAGTGAAATTCAATAATGGACAAAATACGAGATGAACATTGTATAATAACTATTGTATTTAGACAATCGAAACATATTACAATAGATCAGTTCAAGTAGTGGCTATATTATTATAATTACTGTACCAATATAAATAGGAATATAACTGTTCAAGGACTTATTTATTTTTTACTTTCTTTTCCATGAAATATTGCTTCCCTGGAAATGTCTCTATAGTTTAAATCCTGGATAACCTGGAAAATAAAATGTATATTTTTCTGTACATTAGATTCTATCATGCCCATGTATTTTTATGCTCCAAACCTTATTTTCCAGGTACATTCTGCTGCAGAACTGGGGCAGGTCATACGGGTTACTGTCTTGGCGGATCTTGGTGCATTACAATTCCCATCATCTCATGTTTATTGAATGTGATACTACTAGGGCTCTATTTGCATTTGAAATACTCCTTTTAGCCTAGAGAGTATGAACAGATAGTTTTATTTTACATGCAGAAAAATAGAATTGTATTGAGTAACTTGTTAATATTGAAAAATAGGGATAGTTCAAAGGGAAAAAACTTTCCGGGAGCAAAAATCATTAAAAAACTAAATTCCCTGAACAACTGGCAATTGTAGTCTTTTGTCCCCAACTATTCATACTCCTTTATGTACATTTGCACAGAACATATTCATTGTTTATCTCACAGATCTGTCTATCTATCTTCTGTAAATTACTTTTGTAGAACACTTTAAAAGTGATTGAAAAGGAAATATACAACTTTTCTTTGCTTTTTATTTAGCATTTACAGAAGGATACTCTCTCATAAATACAGTATTGGTAGCCAACAAAATGGCTGCCTCAATGTGGCTACAGCTGCACTTTAAAGGTTCTATTCTTTTTTAATAACAGATTACTGGGCTGCATCCAAGTCTATGAATTATTATTTCATTGTATCTCAGACAAACTAGTGAATTTATAAAGTATTATAGATATAGTAAAGATAAATACGTACAAAGAACTGCTCAAATGCAGATACTATTTTTTGTTGAATTATTTCTGTTAAGCTTGTGTTATTATCCCATGTTACATTGTTATCTTCCATAGCCTCAGCAGGGCACCTTTCTGTGAATGCACTACCCACTCACTGGAGAGTCTCCTTGGAGAGGTAAGAAGAGACTGTTTGATTTAACATTCTGTAAACTGGTGAAGAGTTCTTTGCAGGATACTGGTTATTTTTGGATGAAACCGTTTATTTTATATGTAAGTGGATCTGTTATGAAAATAAACGGCGCGCGCTTCCCTAGTCAGCGTGCGGCTGTGTTACAGCTGGGCCACCTCACATCTACAATGTTAGCTCTCTTTAGATTTGCCTCTGAGCTACATCTCCCATAATGCACTG
Organism: Taudactylus pleione; assembly: GCA_031769625.1. Classification (NCBI taxonomy): domain Eukaryota; kingdom Metazoa; phylum Chordata; class Amphibia; order Anura; family Myobatrachidae; genus Taudactylus; species Taudactylus pleione. The sequence continues at coordinate 15,311,789 of JAUIMM010000012.1, read as the reverse complement.
CTAGTCAATGGGAATTACTTGTGCCACATATTTTATTTAGACACTTCTGCAGCAAGTTATAGTTAAATAGATTTCAACTTTTAAGGTAAATACAAAGTGACTAAGTTTTCTTTTTGAATAAAATTATAAAAAAAATCATCTAATTTGAAATCTGCACCATTAAGGAAAGTACAGTACCAGAGCACATCAAGTGTGCAGTGGGCACTAAGGGCATGATTCAGAGTTGGACGCAGTTCAAGTCGCTGCTCTGTCTTTGGACGCAGCAGTGATGTGAAAATATACTAATGCAGCAGGAGGTGTCTGAAAAGACGCCTTTTGCTGGCATCACAGATCCGAATGCTGCATCCTAAGATGCAGCATTGGATCATCTGCGAGACCATCTGCCATTTGAGTAACCCTGAGGTTACTCAGATTGGCCCTCGCAGCTCCGTAGCCAAGGCCATGAACTCTGCGACGGAAAACACAGACCCTGGCCTCAGCACTCCCAAAAATTGAAATTACATCTTAGGCCAGGATGTTTTGTCCAAATAATCGTTCTGTAAAATGATGGAATTCAAATTGTTTGGAAATAGCCTCATAACCCTTTACATACTGATGTTTAGCAACAAACCTTTCTTTGCTGATGAAGGGGCCTAATGTGTGCCAAGAAAACAATCTCCATTCTATCCCCTTAGAACTACTATACCTTTAGAACTTAAACCTGAAATAAATACACATATATAAATTAATGGGTGGACGGAAAATCATTGCAAGTCATCTCTATATATTGGGTTTTGAATCGTAAGAGAAAGATTCAGCAAAAGACAGAATTTCCCTTTTTGGATGCACTCTTTATGTAAGACGATAATTGTATAAAACTTTTAATTAAATCAATATATAAAAAAAACTTATTTTTTGTAAGAACTAATATACACACAGGACATTCCTGCAGTCAATTTAAGCAAATGTATTGCTCTTTTAATGGAGAAAAGATGTTATTATTATTGTTTGGCTCAATGTATATGTGTAAAGCCTGTTAATAAGCAACGTGCAATCCTCTTGATGTACAAGCAAAGCAGCTTTCATTCATTTATTGTTGCATTTAAATACAGGACATTTATTAAAGAACAATAAGTGAAATATTAATAAAAAACCATCTTATATTTTCCTGTATATATACTCTTGTTCACATGTCATAGATCTAGTCACTCATTCTGACATATTTGTATAACAGGTCGCAGAGAGTAAACAGGAGTGGTCAGATTACTGCTAATAATCTCATCCCAGATCATTCCTTGTTAAATTAAGGATTCTCCAATAATGACATATGTCTGCTCATAAATTGGTATAGTCTTCAATTGTACAATAAAATTCCTTGTATATATAAATATGTAATGTTGTACCAAAAATATTACGTACAATAAGGCTGTCTTAAAGAAGCAAACGCGTTTCTAGTTCATGACAATAGTTGATACTAGTCAAAAATAGCACATGTATAACTGATTGTTATCATATGAATAATTTAAGCAGGTTTGAATTACATCAAAATACAATAGTGCATATAAACAGTGTGGTTCCACCATTGGAATGATCAGTGTATTCATAGATAGTGCTTATATGTATGCCAGAACGATCAGCCTAAATAAAAGTAAAATATTCTGCTCTGTTGGGGGAAGACCTCTCACCCCTGTCCCTGTTTACCTAACGGTATTGGACAGATCAGAGGGAGACAGAGACCCCCTACCATCTCTAGCCATAAATAGAACAAATGAGTGTGGACATACACTCCCAAAAAACTTGAGATGCAAAGCCTCCCCTTGATTGACTTAGTACTACTGGACCCAACCTCAAGGAAGAGAGAATTTATCCTGCAAAAGAGAAGTTGACCCGCAACACTTAAGAGCAGTACTTTTCGCTCCCAGCCACCTCTCCACTGCAATTAAAAAGATAGAATACAGAACACCCAATCAACAATCGACAACATTTAACAGTAGAAAAACATCTAAGACTAACCAATTAATTGGGGAGGGTGTGCAGAAAACATCCAACAGGAAAGAAGTAACATACCCAAGTAAGGCTATTTGTCTATAACACTGGGGAACAAAAAAAATTTTTTTTTTCTTGCCAAGGGTTTAAGATCAGTTTGAGAGTACTCGCAAGTCCTATTTTCGCATTAGATCTTCACTATAGCTGCATTGGCTCCAGTTTTCAAGTTAATGAAAAATGTTAAAATTCTATTATTTTCTCCATTTGAAGTACCTTACAGGTCTAGGCCGCTTTACTTAACAAAATCAACTTAGTTTTGCTTTTTTAACAAATACCCTCTTTCAACAATAACAAGAATTTGTTTTATTTGTGATAACGTAGCTGGTAGTCACGTTTGAGACACATAACACATTCAATTCTCCTTACTAACGCTGGGAGGAGGCGTAGCAGTGCACTGCTGAGCCTGCTGGGACATCCTCAGACCACAGCCACACCTCCTCCCAGCATACAGAGAGGAGCAACACATAGCACATTCATATCTCCTCACTAACGCTGGGAGGAGGCGTGGCAGTGCACTGCTAAGCCTGCTGGGACATCCTCAGACCACAGCCACGCCTCCTCCCAGCATACAGAGAGGAGCAACGGAGAGGACCGAGTGACGCAGTTAGCACACCTCCTGTTCCTTTGTTCGGCCCTCTCTGTCCCACCACAACCACTTTCACACTGTTTGGGCTTGTTTTGTTCAGTACGTCCTCTGCTTTTGTTGGGGGTTAGCACTGAATGTGTGAAACAAAACGTTTTTGCCGTAAAAATGAGTTCTTCTCGGAGACGGTGTACTAATAACCCTGATTTTTTTTTTATATTTGTGGCAAATATACAGTAGTGTTGCAAAAGAAAGCAAAAAAATAAAATGTATTCGTAAAATCAGGCTTATTTTGGACATCACATAAGCCAGCAAGACAAGATTTGGGTGCCTCACAAAGTTTGTAAAACCTGCATGGAATCACTCTGCAATTGGACTAAAGGAGATCGATAAGGACTTAATTTCGGCATACCTATGGTGCGGTGTGAGCCAAAAGATCACTTGAGTGACTGCTATTTTTGTGCTGTAAATGTGAAGGCTATGAATCGATTTAAGAAGCACAAATGGGAATACCCAAGTATGAATTCTGCAAAACAACCGATACCACACAGCGAAGATTTACCTGTACCATTATTCAGTGCAAGTGACAATACAGATGAAAGTGAGTTTGAAGAAAGTTCTTCTACTCCCACAAATTTTCTCAAAAGGTAGTAAACGATTTAATTTGTGACTTGAATTTATCGAAAAAAGGAGCTGAGCTTTTAGCATACACACTTCAAGAAAAGCACTGTCTTGAGCCAAATGTTACTATAACGTCGTATCGAAATAGAGAGCAAGCCATACTGCCATTCTTTAGCCAAGATAACAATCTTGTGTATTGCTACAATATTCCGGAACTTCTCCAGATGATGGGCTTACCTGAATTTCGAGCAGAAGACTTGGATAGTTCTAAAAGGAGCTTAAAATGCGTATTACTGCACAATGTGAATAAATTTGCATCGATTCCTATCGGTCATTCAACAAAACTTCAAGTTAGTCTTAGAAAAAATTGCTTATTCTCAGCATCAGTGGTCTGTTTGTGTCGATTTAAAAATAGTAAACTTTCTTCTTGGGCAGCAAAGTGGATATACTAAGTATCCTTGTCACAAATGCTTATGGGATAGTCGTGCAAAACAAAAGCATGGACAGCAAACCGTATGGCCTCCAAGAGAAGTTATAACTGTAGGAGAAGCCAACATCATTCATGAGCCCTTAATTGACAGGAAAAAAATCATACTGCCGCCTCTCCATATCAAACTGGGTTTAATTAAACAATTTGTAAAAGCATTGGACAAGTCAGGCGATTGTATCAGGTATATATTTGTCGAACATTTCCATCTCTTAGTATTGAAAAATTAGAGCAGGAATTTATTTATTTTGCGAGCACATGAATTTCGGCCGCACTGACTGGTTAGCGCATGCGTATAATGATCCGTACGCATGCGCAGTTGGGCTAACATCGCTCGGAACGAACGAGCGGCCGCTTACGAGCGGCTCTGAATCAGGCCCTAAATCTTTTCTGGTTGACGTCAGGAGGAAAAATAACCAATGTCATTTACAAGGCAAACGTAATCTTAATAATCATAATTCAAAATTGCTCCCATGGAAAGCCGAGGCATGTGGCTAATGTGTGTGTGTGTGTGTGTATATATATATATATATAAATATATATTATATATATATATGTGTGTGTGTGTGTTCTATATTTGCATGCACACACACTCACACACAACCAAATACTGATTCAATGGGGTTTGGAACTTGCAATCTAAAGGAACTTAAAAACTTGTTAGTGCTTTTAGATGTGCTAATATATGTAATTACCTCTTAGAAACCATAAAGGTAAGTACGACTAGCTCTTCAATACATGGTAGTCTTATAAAATCGATTAATCGAAGTGTTGCCTATAAAGGAGCGATCGTTGTCTTTCTCTGTAGGAGCTTTAACATAGAGGTCTGACCTGTAATTGCAGTACTGGGAACTCTATGTACAGCTGCTCAAACTTCTGCTCTGCTCTAAAGATCCATTGTATCCCACTCAGGGGAACCTGTATAATTACCCCAAAGTGAGTATTTGGGGAAAAAGCTGCCAAAACAGCATATTGATGAGGGCAATAAATGATCATTGTATTTTCCAGTCAATGCCAGACATAAATCACCATTAAGATGACAGCAAATTTCAAGAATGGGTTAAATAAAGTAGCAAAGCAGGTCTCTAGAGATAGAATATATGTAGTTTGAAAGCACATAGCATGGCAAAAACATTTATCAATTTTTTTTATAGGTTGTTTGTATTTTAGAGAGTATTATTTATTTATATTATTTGGAACTTTAATCAGCCACATCAATCCCTTCCTAATAGATGCTTACAATGGAATCTTCCTACAGTATGCATGCATATTAGGATTTTCTCAAAGGCCAATTATCCTAGCACTATGATTTTGGAAAGTGGGAGGGAACCAGAGCACTCTGCTTTGAACCAACCTGAAGACTGAGAAGCAGGCAGAGGATGCTCCTCAGCAACTCCTATGTGTTGAAAACAGGATCAGAGAGGCTGGGCAGGATTCTCCATCTGCCACTCAGGGCCTGATTCAGAGGTAGACGCAGTGTCAATGTTTGCGCAGTTCAGTGAGCATTTGGTGCTGCGCATGCGCGGAAAGTCCTGGAAACCCCTACAGCACATGTGTACTACTGAGTGTACGCAAAGACCACTGTTGCGTATGGGATTGCTCCCATTTGAGCAGGTGGCGGAAAGCCATGGGTGTTCCTGGAAGCTGACTAGGAGGAGGCCTGAAGTCATCGAGAAACAAGGCCGTCTTATGGGAATGTCAGTGAATTTGGCTGTGTTCTCAAAAGCACAGCCGCAGCAACAGAGTTGGGGTGAGCGGGTTCGGATTTCTGAAATCCAAACCCCCCCGAGCCCCCCCGATCCAAGGCAGATCCGAGTCAGGCTCGACTTTTCCCGCCTGACTCGGATCTGAAATCGAGGCAAAACGTCATCATCCCGCCTTCCGGGTCTCGCGGGTTTTGGATTCTATACAAGGTACCCGCGTTGGTGACATTTTCTCACTCGGCTGTGGACAGTGAAGAGGGAGGGTGGGAGTTAGGTCTGGCTGGGCTGTGTAGTGTAGTGTAGTGCAGTGTAGTGTTGTGCTGTGCTGCGCTGTGCTGCTGTCCATAGGGGCTGTGTCCACTCCTCCAAAGTCCATAGGGGCTGGCTGTGTTGTGCTGTGCTGCTGTTGTCCATAGGGGCTGTGTCCACTCCTCCAAAGTCCATAGGGGCTGGCTGTGTTGTGCTGCTATTGTCCATAGGGGCTGTGTCCACTCCAAAGTCCTGTGCAGTGTCCCAGTCCTAAAGGGGTGCTGTAGTGTTGTTCAGGGGGTGCTATGTCCATCAGGGGTGCTCCCCCCAAGTGCAAAAAAAAATATTTTTTTGTGTTTGTGAATTGTGTGCGCAGTAGCCGCACGTGCATCAACAAAGTAGCGCCAAGCGTGCGCCTGTGTCATAAGTAAAGGGCTGGCTGGCTTGACCGTTAAAGGGTGCTGTAACCCCCAAAGTGCACTCCAAATCAAATAAAAAAATATTTTCTGTGTTTGTGAATTGTGTGCACTGTGGCTGCACGTGCATCAACAAAGGAGCAGCGCCAAGCGTGCGCCTGTGTCCCATAAGTAAAGGGCCGGCTGGCTTGTCCGTTAAAGGGTGCTGTAACCCCCAAAGTGCACTCCAAAAAAAATAAAAAATAAATATTTTTTTGTGTTTGTGAATTGTGTGCGCAGTAGCCGCACATGCATCAACAAAGTAGCGCCAAGCGTGCGCCTGTGTCATAGGTAAAGGGCCGGCTGGCTTGACCGTTAAAGGGTGCTGTAACCCCCAAAGTGCACTCCAACAAAAATAACATATTTTCTTCTGTGATTGTGAATTGTCTGCACTGTATGTGCATCCTCAAAGCAGCAGCGCCAAGCGTGCGTCTGTCTGTTATAGGGTGGTGTAACCCCCAAAGTGCACTCCAACAAAAATAAAACATTTTCTTCTGTGTTTGTGAATTGTCTGCACTGTACATGCATCCTCAAAGCAGCAGCGACAAGCGTGTGTCTGTCTGTTAAAGGGTGGTGTAACCCTCAAAGTGTGTTCCACAAAGAATAAAAAATTCTTTTTTTTTCTGGCTTTGTGAATTGTGTGGGCTGTAGCTGCACATACATCAACAAAGGAGCAGCGCCAAGCGTGTGCCTGTGTCCCATAAGTAAAGGATCGGCTGGCTCATTTCTTAAAGGGTGGTGTAACCCACGAAGTGCACTAGTCTCCAACATAAATAAAAAATTATTTTCTGTGTTTGTGTGCGCCTTAGCCGCACGTATATATCAATATAACATAAATGGAGGACCAAACTTTCTCAGATAAAAATAAAATAGGGAAAGATCAGGAACCACTTCCTCCTAGTGCTGTTGTTGCAGCTGGGAGTTGTTCATCATCCCAGAGAGGAAGTAGGAACACCACTACTTTTACTAAACAATTGACACTCCAACAGTCCTTAGCGAGGAGGATGAAGTACGACAGCAGTCATCCTGAAGCAAAAAGTATAACTGAGGCCTTGACTGCTATGTTGGTGTTAGACGTGCATCCGGTATCCGCCATTAGTACAGTGGGATTTAGACAATTGATGGAGGTAGTGTGTCCCCGGTTCCAAATCCCGTCTAGATTCCACTTCACTAGGCAGGCGATACCGAGACTGTACAGAAACGTCAGAAAAAGTGTCCTCAGTGTTCTGAAAAATGCGGTTGCACCCAATGTCTTCTTAACCACGGACATGTGGACAAGTGGAACAGGGCAGACTAAGGACTATATGACTGTGACAGCCCACTGGTTAAATGTATCACCTTACGCAGCAACAACAGCAGTGTCACCAGTAGCAGCATCTCAGAAACGCCAGCTCGTTCCAAGGCAGGCTACGCTGTGTATCACCGGTTTCAGTAAGAGGCACACCGCCGACAACCGCTTAGAGAAACTGAGGGAAATCATCGCCCAGTGGCTTACCCCACTTAGACTCTCCTGGGGATTTGTGATATCTGACAACGCCACCAATACTGTGCGGGCATTACATCTGGGCAAATTCCAGCACGTCCCATGTTTTGCTCACATAATAAACTTGGTGGTGCCGAATTTTCTAAAAAGCGACAGGGGTGTGCAGGAGACGCTTTGGGTGACCCGAAAAATTTCTGGCCACTTTCGCCATTCAGCGACTGCGTGCGCCTGTGTCATAAGTAAAGGGCCGGCTGGCTTGTCTGTTAAAGGGTGCTGTAACCCCCAAAGTGCACTCCAAACAAAATAAAAAAAAATTATTTTTTCTGTCTTTGTGAAATGTGTGGGCTGTAGCCACACCTGCATCCTCAAAGCAGCAGCGAAAAGTGTGCGTCTGTCTGTTAAAGGGTGGTGTAACCCCCAAAGTGCACTCCACAAAAAATAAACAATTCTTTTTTTTCTGTGTTTCTGTGCGAAATGTATGCGCAGTAGCCGCACGTGCATCCACACAGCAGCAGCGCCAAGTGTGCGCCTGTGTCATAAGTCAAGGTCCGGTTTGGACATCTGGTCCGGACTGAAGGACGTGCCAACAATTCCTGACATGTCTACTGTCACTGCATATGATACTGTCACCACTGACAGAATGGTGGAGGAATTATTTTCTGTGTTTGTGAATTGTGTGCACTGTGGCTGCACGTGCATCAACAAAGGAGCAGCGCCAAACGTGCGCCTGTGTCATAAGCAAAGGGCCGGCTGGCTTGTCCATTAAAGGGTGCTGTAACCCCCAAAGTGCACTCCAAAAAAATAAAAAATTCTTCTTTTTTTCTGTGTTTGTGTGTGAAATGTATGCGCAGTAGCCGCACCTGCATCCTCAAAGCAGCAGTGACAAGCGTGCGTCTGTCTGTTAAAAGGTGGTGTAACCCTCAAAGTGCGCTCCACAAACAATAAAAAAAATTTTTTTTTTCTGTCTTTGTGAATTGTGTGGGCTGTAGCCGCACCTGCATCCTCAAAGCAGCAGCGACAAGCGTGCATCTGTCTGTTAAAGGGTGGTGTAACCCTCAAAGTGCGCTCCACAAAAAATAAAAAATTATTATTTTTTCCTGTCTTTGTGAATTGTGTGGGCTGTAGCCGCACCTGCATCCTCAAAGCAGCAGCGACAAGCGTGCGTCTGTCTGTTAATGGATTACATCAGTGACATCATCCAAGTAGGCATGTCAGACAGTCCGTACCTGTACTGGCAGGAAAAAGAGGCAATTTGGAGGCCCCTGTACAAACTGGCTCTATTTTACCTGAGTTGCCCCCCCTCCAGTGTGTACTCCGAAAGAGTGTTTAGTGCAGCCGGGAACCTTGTCAGCAAAAGGCGTAGGAGGTTGCTTCCACAAAATGTGGAGAAGATGATGTTCATAAAAATGAATTATCAACTCTTCCAGGGAGACCAGCCTCCAGAACGTACAGAGGGACCTGTGGTGGTGGATTCCAGGGGGGACGAATTAATACTCTGTGAGGATGAGGATGTACACAACACTGAAGAGGGTGAGGAATCGTGAATGAGGAGGATGAGGACGACATCTTGCCTCCGTAGAACCAGTTTGTGCAGGGACAGATTAATTGCCAGCTTGTTTTGTGGGGGCCCAAACGAACCAATAATTTCAGCCACAGTCGTGTGGCAGACCCTAGCGCTGAAATGATTGGTTTGTTAAAGTGTGCATGTCCTGTTTATACAACATAAGGGTGGGTGGGAGGGCCCAAGGACAATTCCATCTTGCACCTCTTTTTTTTCTTTGCATTATGTACTGTTTGCGGCCTAGTTTTTCAAACTGCCATCCTGTCTGCCACTGCAGTGTCACTCCTAGATGAGCCACGTGTTTGTGCCGCCCACTCGTGTCGCTTAGCATAGTCATCCAGCTACCTCGGTGCAACCTTTTGGACATAAAACACTATTGTGAGGTGTGAGGTGTTCAGAATAGACTGGAAATGAGTGGAAATTAAGGTTTTTGAGGTTAATAATAGCATAGGAGCAGAAAAATTAACACATTCTGTGATTTTAGCTGTTTTTCTGCTTTTTTAAAAAAAAATACAGATCCAAAACACAAAACCCAGAACCCAAAACACGGAAGGGTGGTTTTGGCAAAACCAATCCAGATCCAAAACACGAAGAAAGATCCAGATCCAAAACCAAAACACAAAACATGAAAAGTGGCCGGTGCACACCTCTACAACAGAGGCCATGTTTAGATACATTTCAGAAGGAGACACTGCGCCACCCATAGGCCATTGTAGATGGTGGAGTGTTTGAGTACACCGGCGGATTTGCACAAATGCATCTAGCATTTACGTCACTGCAACCGCTAATGTATTAGCGACCACCTCTGAATCAGGCCCTCAGTTGCAAGCAGCCCATACTAATCGATTGGAAGCAGTGATGTAACAGGGCGGAAGTGCACTGAGCCGGCCTTGCTTCCTGAACGCATGGCATTATAATGTCCCGTCCATGGGGCAGGACCACTAGCACCAGGAAGTACCGCGCTGCCCGGAGCATCATCAGGACGCTCTGGGTGGCTGTACGTCCTGCAGGGTGCATGACTGGAGCGTCCAAAGGATACTGGCTGGCTGCAGGACCCTGCTGGCCAGATGCATGCACCGTGGCGTAGCGATGGTGCCACCCAGAGAGCCGATTGAACAATCCTAGTTATGGCCCTGATTGGACCCTCATATGCCTACAGTATAAATTATATTTATTCATTTTTTAGAAATATTTTGTATGTGTTCTTTAACTTTTTAAATGCATTTTTATTTGTATTTGTATTTTAAATGTATTGTCAGGCATAACATTTTTGTTCTGTCTTGTTTTTTTGAGGAATAGGGTGCTCGAAATATGTGAATTTCACGCTACCCATTAAAGTTTGAGAGAAGAATTTAATAAGTACATGATAGCTGCAGTACTTCAGTCTCCTCAGAATCATTATGAAATACCGACAGTCGGGATCCTAGCTGTCGATGTTGGTCGGCATTCTAACCCTCCCCCTCCCCCTACCCTAACCCTCCCTCTTTGGTGCCTAACCCAAACCTCCCACCCTAATGCCTGAACCTAACCTCCCCCTCCCTGCGCCCTAAACCTAACCCTACCCCCTTCGTGCCTAACCCTAACCCTAGTGCCAAACCCTAACCCCTAAACCTAAGCCTCCCTCCCACCCCACTACTTACCTTCGGCATCCCAGTGGTCGGGATGCTGGCACCAGGATTATGACCGGCGTCGGTACTCTGGCGCAGGTAATGTAAGTGTCGGCATCCCGACCGCCAGGATGCCGTCTCCTCATATTAAAAAAATTCCTAAATTTCTTATGAGAGAGTATCCATATAAAATAGCATCGCTTCAAGCGCCAAAACAAGATAAGGCGATTCTAAAAAAAAGAAGATCAAATAAAAACATATTAGATGTATGAACTTTGTTTTATAAAGGAGCTTTTGACATTAGTCTTACAGGAGCCTCACATCACTATTCTGTGCTGATGGGGGACCCTGCTTGTTCCACTATTTAACGATCAGTCTATGACTTCCTGCTTATCTGCATTCCCCTTCTCACATCATGGCACTGCCAATGAGACACGCAGCCCTGGCTTCACTAACACAACCACATGAATGGACAGGACAATGGGTCTGATTCAGTAAGTATCACTATTGCGAACACAATAGCGATTACACACGCAGTCCCACTGCGACGATATGCTAATAATTGCAATCGTAATGCCATACGCAGCCTAATACAAGGATGCCCACCTCACCTTACACACATCCGTAATACATTGCAAAACTGTGAAACCATCGGTAACATCCAAGCCCTGACTTTACTCTGAAATTGCTATCATCGCACGCATTAAAACCCCAAGCTGCATATGGCACCGCAGTGGCTAATTTATTCACGCCCCTGCAATGGTGTTCAAACGCACTGGCACGCCTGCATTTCACCAACCACCCCCCTTGTCACCGCCCCCAAACGGTACTTCCCATCAATCACTCAGTACTGGGTCTGCGTAGTCACTGTGATCGCAGTCCCAATCGCAGTGGAGTGTTTGCGCACGCACACTGCGATCCATACGTATGTGCAAAACGCAACAACTGGCCGATTGCGTGCGTAATTGCAATAGCGATCCATGCTGAATCAGGCCCAATGTTTCCAAAAAGGACAGCACACTCATCTGCTGAAATACACAGTGCTGCTGTACGAATTTCTGTGATCTGACTAGCTGCAGTGTGTTCTTCTAACATCACCAACCTCATAACTAGGGATACATAAACAAACAGGTGATGAAGAATGGAAGAAAAAGGTGGTAAAGTAAATGCTGCAAAAAACGATAATGTTCCAAAGGCCTTGTATTACTTACGGTGTGAAAGCAGCAACAGTTTATAGTAAGGGCATTTAGACAGTGGCCTGGGGCCGAGGACAGTTGGGATGAGGGAAGACATAACCTTTTTCTTTACTCAGTGGTATAAGTATGACCTTGGAAATAAATCACATGTTTGATGTTAGGATCTTGCTGTATATTCCTTTGAAGGCCAGGCAACATTCATGGAGTAACTTTGAGTAAGATCTTGATGTGTATAGTAATATGTGACCCAGGGTGAATATTAGAATTACGAGTCTCTTAGTAGATGATCAGACACATAAAAATATGTGGTGAGCGGCTACTGGCTCCAGCACAGCACAGCGCACGTCATTGGAGCTTTAATTAACCACTGGCGGAAAGCATTTAAAGAAAAAAATTCCCAGTTTTTGTGAATAAACTCTTTTATATAACTAAGTTCTTTTTTAAAATGGCAAATTAAATTGTGATGGATTCATTCTTATATACTGCACAGGACCATCCAAAGTATGATCTTTGCATTCAGAGACTTTTTGTTGTTTGAAGTGGTGGAGAAGTATTTAAGGAGGGCAGCAGCGTTTAAAGGATAGACGGCAGTAGTTACCGGTGCCACGGTGGGATGAGTTTTGCCTTGGAAAAGTAAGCACCCTCCTGTTTGCACAAGGACTGTGGATTGTTTTCACAGGTGGGACTAGTAGGCAGCTCTTGGCTCCCACCAGGGAAAGTATTTTTTGACAATCTGGTCAGAGTGGATTTCCCATATGCCCTGTCATTTACTAATCTAAAATAAGGAGCCACTGTGCTGACTCAGCTTGCTCATTCCATATGGGAGAAAACACTTGGGATGCAATATTCAGCACTTCACACCACAGCTATAGCTAGATTTTTGCATTATTTTAAATTAGAGATGTGCGCCGACCCTCGTGTTTTGGTTTTGGATCTCCTCTGGTTTTGGATCTGAATCTGGTTTTGGATTTTTTTCCTTTTTGTTTTGTTTTCGTGTTTTGCTTTTGGATCTGGATTTTTTTCTTAACAAATCAAAAAAACATCTAAAATTACATAAAATGTGCCTTTTTTTGTTCCTACTGTATTAATAACCTCAATAACATTTATTTCCACTCGTTTCCAGTCAATTTTGGTTACCTCACAGCTCACAATATTGATTTTTTTCATCTAGTTAAAGGGCCAAAAGGTTGCATTCAGCTTGCTGGCTCAAAACTGATTGATATAATTATTAATAGAGTTGAGGACTGTGCAAATATGATGGTTGGGATACCCTTGAGGATTGAAGGCATGGGCCTTCATAGAGGACAAGGAAGTTGACGGCCTTGCATTATCCTGATGACTGCTGGCAGCAGCTACAACATGTGGTTCTTGGCCTTGCTCTCCTGTCATGTGACAGCCCTCCATATTTTCTGTGGTCTTGAAGCAGTGTCACAAGCACCAATAGTGTAGCCAAGGTGCGGTTACAAAATGTACACACGTGCAGTCGTGCGCACACAGAAAAAAAATATACAAAAGACACTATTTTTTTTTTCGGGTCCAGAACTTGGGCCCAGAGCACAGATTGATGACGACTGGAGTCGGGCAGCACTAGGTTGCGTTGCCGACTTGCTAGATCTTATGCGGCTAAGCTTAACACGCACAGACACACAGACAATTATTAGAAAAAAAAGACAATTGATTTAAAAAAAATTTATGCTCCAGAACTTGGGCCCAGAGCACAGATTGATCACGACTGGAGTCAGGCAGCACTAGCTTGCACCTTGCGTTGCTGGCTGGATCTTGTGCGGTACTGCGGTTAAGCCTAACACGCACGCACACACACACAAACAGAAAAATATAAAAGACACTGATTGATTTTTTTTTTTACTATATATATATATTTTTTTTTTGAGTCCAGAACTTGGGCCTAGATGGACACAGCACCAGCCCAGATGTATCTACAGTTCTGCACCAGCCCAGATAGACACAGACATGAAAAACACCAGCCCAGGACAGACAGCACAGACAGCCCAGATGGATCAGCAACAGTCCAGATGGACACAGCAGACAGCACAGTGACAGCTGTCACAGGCACCAGCCCAGAATGGATCAGCAGTCACCAGCCCAGGACACAGCAGACAGTGAAATGGTGTCGCGTGGTCCCTTATATACTACTTTGATCATAGAGACGAAAGCTCGCGAACAGCGTAATTTCGTCTCTATGGTTTTGCCTCAATTTGAGAGATACGAGTAAGGCGGGAACATCCGAGCCTGCTTGGATCTAACTCGGTTCTGCTAAATTCGGTTGGATTCGGACCTCTGGAAACCAAACCCGCTCATCTCTAATTTAAATAGCTCTAGAGTAGCCTCACCTGGCTAGGAGAGATACTGTCCATTACTAAAATACAGTATGTTTAGTTCAATTATTGATGTAGACAACATGATGTGCTACTGCACATGTGACTGCAGCCATCTTTACTGTGTAGAGTGACATGGTGGGAGACAAAAGCTCCTATGAGAGACCTGGTTAATACCTGCTATAAGCTGTTCCAGCTTCTTGCACCTCTACCCGCAAGCACCCTACACTCTCCAGCTGGTGAGCTGTATAGAACCCTGCTTTGCTCAAGCTCCACTCCATTACCAGTGTGCACGTAACAGTGTATTGTTGTACCTACTATACTTCAATAAATCAACACCACTGGTTAAGTAACTAGGCTGTTCATAGTTTGAGTCATGTTGTGTGCCTACAGAACTCTGCAATATCAACAAATGCACACATTATTTTCAACATCAACATAATTAGGTAACAATTTGATCTGTATGTACCAGGGTGGTTCAATAACTAAGGTAACAAGACATCTTACGTGTGTAATGTTCTCTATTTCATTCTAATTTCCCATCAGGCCAAAGCAGGTAGACCACGACTTCCCCTCACGTCCATTAGACTGTGTTCCAACATCAGTTGTAAGATGGCTGGCCTGGCAGAAACATGGTCACACATTGAGGTGAGTAGTGTGATTAGATTTTTGGTCTAAAGGGCACATCAGCTGTTGAAATTAATTGCCAACTTATCAAGGTGTACGGTGATAACATCATGTCAGAGAAACAGGTTTGGGTTTGGTGCACTGCCTTTGATAACGGCAGGACAGACGTTCAAGATGAGCAGCGATACGGACGGCCAAGCACGGCCACTACAGATGACAGTTTGTGATGCTGTGAAGGTCTGATTCAGGAGGACAGATGCATTTGAGTTAGTGATATTGCTGACAAACTCAATATCTCAGTTGGTACTGTGCATAACATTGTTCATAAGCAACTTGGGTCAGGGCCGTAGCTAGGGTAGTGCGGCCGGTGCCATCGCACAGGGCACCACAGGTCAGGGGGCGCTGTTTGGGCCTGTCAAATTTCTGTTTACTATCATTCTCACTTGTAGCTTCCTCTTATTTCATCCCCAGCATCTCCTGGTCTCCCCTATCTCATCTCTGGCCCTTCCCCGTGAAGCCATGGCCTTTTTTTGAGTGTATTACGTCCCTTTGAAAAATGAGGGGGGCACCGATACTCTTTTGGCACAGGGCACCAAAAAGTCTAGTTACGGCTCTGACTTGGGTACAGGCACTTGACACTGATAGATGCCTTGGTGCTGCTGGGATAGATGCCTTAATGTACCCTTGGAACAAATGCTTAGACACGTATGGAGACTATTAGGAAATATAATCTGTACCAAGGACATACTATTGATTATACATATACAGTATGTACGAGATAAATAAATTTACGCAATGAGAGGTCTTGTTACCTTATTTATTGAACCACCCTTGTAATTTGGCCATGGTGGTAGGTAGACAAATTGAACAGATGCATTTGGCACTCAGGTGTGGCTAATGAATTACATACGGCCTCTGAGTGTGGTAGCCAATGACCACACACAGGCAAATTTTGTTTATATGCCTAAAGATTTTTCTGATAGAAGCTGATGGATTCCGAGCAGACTTTGAAGAGGATTGCTAATTTATTTGGGTATTCTCCGCATAATGACTTCTGGTCACGTTTATCTTAGCTGGCCAAAACTGACTGACTGAATAGAACATTCCAGCCTTAGGGTACTTGCTGCTACCCATAGCAGTCAATAAGCCTTGATGAGCTTAGTCTGATATAAACAAACGTGTGATTGCTATGTGTAGCATCATATTCACACAAGCTCATTTGTACACACTGGACGATATGTCATCAGATCTGGTGGATCGGAAGACATATCATCCACATCAGGCAGTGAGTACCCGCTATGTCGCTGACGATGTGCGTCATCGACATCGCCTGTAGGACCTGCATGCCGGTCTGGTGGGCGATATCGCCAGCAGGGGCCATGCTGCCGAATGCAGTATGGTCCCCGCCGCGACTCTGTCACCTGCCACATGACACATCGGCTGGGTACACATCATTAAGTGTGTACCCAGCATAAGTGTTCCTTCTAGAGCCTCCTTATACCAAAACTGCACAAAAGAACAGAAATAATTTACACAGGTGTTGTAAACCGCTAAATGCAAATCTTACACATACAGGACTCATATTGTAAGTTTTGAGCAATTAAAGAAAAAATAACAAATTTGCACCTTGGTCTGGTTGAGGGGGATTTAAGCTGTGCCGACGAATTTAGTGTTAGGATGGGGAATGTCCTAGCTCAGCTCTAAGTCACTGTGTAAAACTAATGCTGCCCACTATGGGCTTGAGTCTGAAGATGCAGCATTTTTTCCTGTGGGGCCTATTCATCATTACTAAATATTCTCTGGAGGTAATTAGGTTTAGAACTTGCATGAAGTTCTACCTAATTATCAGAGGAATTCATCATTCCTCCTCTCCATAAGTATCTATACCGAAAAGCTGTAATTTTTGCGATGACAGCTTATCGGAAAATAGATACTTTTCCCTGACTGGATCCACTGCCGTCCTCCGTATCCCTGCTCCATCACCTCTGCACTGCCTATGCTGTCCCCTGGTGGCATGTATGGATCCGACCTGCTACTCGCTCCATCCACTGTGTCAGGATCAGCAGTGGTGTCTGGTGTACAGCTGTGTATCTGACTGCCCTTTCCTGGTGTACAGCTGTGTGTCTGACTGCCCATCCCTAGTATACAGCTGTGTGTCTGACTGTCCTTCCCTGGTGTACAGCTGTGTGTCTGACTGTCCATCCCTGGTGTACAGCTGTGTGTCTGACTGCCCGTCCCTGGTGTACAGCTGTGTGTCTGACTGCCCATGCCTGGTGTACAGCTGTGTGTCTGACTGCCCTTCTTTGGTGTACAGCTGTGTGTCTGACTGCCCATCCCTGGTGTACAGCTGTGTGTCTGACTGCCCTTCCCTGGTATACAGCTGTGTGTCTGACTGCCCTTCCCTGGTGTACAGCTGTGTGTCTGACTGCCCTTCCCTGGTGTACAGCTGTGTGTCTGACTGCCCATTCCTGGTGTACAGCTGTGTGTCTGATTACCCTTCCCTGGTGTACAGCTGTGTGTCTGACTGCCCTTCCCTGGTGTACAGCTGTGTGTCTGACTGCCCATCCCTGGTGTACAGCTGTGTGTCTGACTGCCCGTCCCTGGTGTACAGCTGTGTGTCTGACTACCCTTCCCTGGTGTACAGCTGTGTGTCTGGCTACCCTTCCCTGGTGTACAGCTGTGTTTCTGACTACCCTTCCCTGGTTTACAGCTGTGTGTCTGACTGCCCTTCCCTGGTGTACAGCTGTGTGTCTGACTGCCCGTCCCTGGTGTACAGCTGTGTGTCTGACTGCCCTTCCCTGGTGTACAGCTGTGTGTCTGACTGCCCTTCCCTGGTGTACAGCTGTGTGTCTGACTGCCCTTCCCTGGTGTACAGCTGTGTGTGTGTGTGTGTGTGTGTATGACTGCCCGTCCCTGGTGTACAGCTGTGTGTCTGACTGCCCTTCCCTGGTGTACAACTGTGTGTCTGACTGCCCTTCCCTGGTGTACAGCTGTGTGTCTGACTGCCCATCCCTGGTGTACAGCTGTGTGTCTGACTGCCCTTCCCTGGTGTACAGCTGTGTGTCTGACTGCCCGTCCCTGGTGTACAGCTGTGTGTCTGACTGCCCGTCCCTGGTGTACAGCTGTGTGTCTGACTGCCCTTCCCTGGTGTACAGCTGTGTGTCTGACTGCCCATCCCTGGTGTACAGCTGTGTGTCTGATCGCCCGTCCCTGGTGTACAGCTGTGTGTCTGACTGCCCTTCCCTGGTGTACAGCTGTGTGTCAGACTGCCCTTCCTTGGTGTACAGCTGTGTGTCTGACTGCCCTTCCCTGGTGTACAGCTGTGTGTCTGACTGGCCATCCCTGGTGTACAGCTGTGTGTCTGACTGCCCTTCCCTGGTGTACAGCTGTGTGTCTGACTGCCCTTCCCTGGTGTACAGCTGTGTGGCTGACTGCCTTTCCCTGGTGTACAGCTGTGTGTCTGACTGCCCGTCCCTGGTGTACAGCTGTGTGTCTTGCAACCCTTCCCTGGTGTACAGCTGTGTGTCTGACTGCCCTTCCCTGGTGTACAGCTGTGTGTCTGATTACCCTTCCCTGGTGTACAGCTGTGTGTCTGACTGCCCGTCCCTGGTGTACAGCTGTGTGTCTGACTGCCCATCCCTGGTGTACAGCTGTGTGTGTGTGTGACTGCCCGTCCCTGGTATACAGCTGTGTGTCTGACTGCCCTTCCCTGGTGTACAACTGTGTGTCTGACTGCACTTCCCTGGTGTACAGCTGTGTGTGTGTGTCTGACTGCCCGTCCCTGGTGTACAGCTGTGTGTCTGACTGCCCTTCCCTGGTGTACAACTGTGTGTCTGACTGCCCTTCCCTGGTGTACATCGGTGTGTCTGACTGCCTTCCCTGGTGTACAGCTGTGTGTGTGTGTGTCTGACTGCCCGTCCCTGGTGTACAGCTGTGTGTCTGACTGCCCTTCCCTGGAGTACAACTGTGTGTCTGACTGCCCTTCCCTGGTGTACAGCTGTGTGTTTGACTGCCCTTCCCTGGTGTACAGCTGTGTGTCTGACTACCCTTCCCTGGTGTACAGCTGTGTGTCTGACTACCCTTCCCTGGTGTACAGCTGTGTGTCTGACTGCCCGTCCCTGGTGTACAGCTGTGTGTCTGACTGCCCTTCCCTGGTGTACAACTGGGTGTCTGACTGCCCTTCCCTGGTGTACAGCTGTGTGTGTGTGTGTCTGACTGCCCTTCCCTGGTGTAAAGCTGTGTGTCTGACTACCCTTCCCTGGTGTACAGCTGTGTGTCTGACTGCCCTTCCCTGGTGTACAGCTGTGTGTCTGACTACCCTCCCCTGGTGTACAGCTGTGTGTCTGACTGCCCGTCCCTGGTGTACAGCAGTGTGTCTGACTTCCATCCCTGGTGTACAGCTGTGTGTGTGTGTGTGACTGCCCGTCCCTGGTGTACAGCAGTGTGTCTGACTGCCCTTCCCTGGTGTACAACTGTGTGTCTGACTGCCCTTCCCTGGTGTACAGCTGTGTGTGTTTGTGTGTCTGACTGCCCGTCCCTGGTGTACAGCTGTGTGTCTGACTGCCCTTCCCTGGTGTACAGCTGTGTGTGTGTGTGTCTGACTGCCTGTCCCTGGTGTTCAGCTGTGTGTCTGACTGCCCTTCCCTGGTGTACAATTGTGTGTCTGACTGCCCATGCCTGGTGTACAGCTGTGTGTCTGACTGCCCTTCTTTGGTGTACAGCTGTGTGTCTGACTGCCCATCCCTGGTGTACAGCTGTGTGTCTGACTGCTCTTCCCTGGTATACAGCTGTGTGTCTGACTGCCCTTCCCTGGTGTACAGCTGTGTGTTTGACTGCCCTTCCCTGGTGTACAGCTGTGTGGCTGACTGCCCGTCCCTGGTGTACAGCTGTGTGTCTGACTACCCTTCCCTGGTGTACAGCTGTGTGTCTGATTGCCCTTCCCTGGTGTACAGCTGTGTGTCTGACTGCCCGTCCCTGGTGTACAGCTTTGTTTCTAACTACCCTTCCCTGGTTTACAGCTGTGTGTCTGACTGCCCTTCCCTGGTGTACAGCTGTGTGTCTGACTGCCCGTCCCTGGTGTACAGCTATGTGTCTGACTGCCCTTCCCTGGTGTACAGCTGTGTGTCTGACTGCTCTTCCCTGGTGTACAGTGTGTGTCTGACTGCCCTTCCCTGGTGTACAGCTGTGTGTGTGTGTGTGTGTGTGTGTGTCTGACTGCCCGTCCCTGGTGTACAGCTGTGTGTCTGACTGCCCTTCCCTGATGTACAACTGTGTGTCTGACTGCCCGTCCCTGGTGTACAGCTGTGTGTCTGACTGCCCTTCCTTGGTGTACAGCTGTGTGTCTGACTGCCCGTCCCTGGTGTACAGCTGTGTGTCTGACTGCCCGTCCCTGGTGTACATCTGTGTGTCTGACTGCCCTTCCCTGGTGTACAGCTGTGTGTCTGACTGCCCATCCCTGGTGTACAGCTGTGTGTCTGACTGCCCGTCCCTGGTGTACAGCTGTGTGTCTGACTGCCCTTCCCTGGTGTACAGCTGTGTGTCAGACTGCCCTTCCCTGGTGTACAGCTGTGTGTCTGACTGCCCTTCCCTGGTGTACAGCTGTGTGTCTGACTGCCCTTCCCTGGTGTACAGCTGTGTGTCTGACTGCCGTTCCCTGGTGTACTGCTGTGTGTCTGACTGCCCTTCCCTGGTGTACAGCTGTGTGTCTGACTGCCCTTCCCTGGTGTACAGCTGTGTGTCTGACTGCCCTTCCCTGGTGTACAGCTGTGTGTCTGACTGCCCTTCCCTAGTGTACAGCTGTGTGTCTGACTGCCTGTCCCTGGTGTACAGCTGTGTGTCTGACTGCCCATCACTGGTGTACAGCTGTGTGTGTGTGTGACTGCCCATCCCTGGTGTACAACTGTGTGTCTGACTGCACTTCCCTGGTGTACAGCTGTGTGTGTGTGTGTGTGTGTCTGACTGCCCGTCCCTGGTGTACAGCTGTGGGTCTGACTACCCTTCCCTGGTGTACAGCTGTGTGTCTGACTACCCTTCCCTGGTGTACAGCTGTGTGTCTGACTGCCCGTGCCTGGTGTACAGATGTGTGTCTGACTGCCCTTCCCTGGTGTACAACTGTGTGTCTGACTGCCCTTCCCTGGTGTACAGCTGTGTGTGTGTGTGTGTCTGACTGCCCGTCCCTGGTGTACAGCTGTGTGTATGACTGCCCTTCCCTGGTGTACAGCTGTGTGTCTGACTACCCTTCCCTGGTGTACAGCTGTGTGTCTGACTGCCCTTCCCTGGTGTACAACTGTGTGTCTGACTGCCCTTTCCTGGTGTACCGCTGTGTGTTTGACTGCCCTTCCCAGGTGTGCAGCTGTGTGTCTGACTGCCCTTCCCTGGTGTACAGCTGTGTGTCTGACTGCCCTTCCCTGGTGTACAACTGTGTGTCTGACTGCCCTTCCCTGGTGTACAGCTGTGTGTCTGACTGCCCTTCCCTGGTGTACAGCTGTGTCTGACTGCCCTTCCCTGGTGTACAGCTGTGTGTCTGACTGCCCGATCCTGGTGTACAGCTGTGTGTCTGACTGCCCGTCCCTGGTGTACAGCTGTGCGTGTGTGTGACTGCCCGTCCCTGGTGTACAGCTGTGTGTCTGACTGCCCTTCCCTGGTGTACAACTGTGTGTCTGACTGCCCTTCCCTAGTGTACAGCTGTGTGTGTGTCTGACTGCCCATCCCTGGTGTACAGCTGTGTGTCTGACTGCCCCTCCCTGGTGTACAACTGTGTGTCTGACTGACCTTCCCTGGTGTACAGCTGTGTGTCTGACTGCCCTTCCCTGGTGTATAGCTGTGTGTGTGTCTGACTGCCCGTCCCTGTGTACAGCTGTGTGTCTGACTGCCCTTCCCTGGTGTACAACTGTGTGTCTGACTGCCCTTCCCTGGTGTACAGCTGTGTGTTTGACTGCCCTTCCCTGGTGTACAGCTGTGTGTCTGACTGCCCTTCCCTGGTGTACAGCTGTGTGTCTGACTACCCTTCCCTGGTGTACAGCTGTGTGACTGACTACCCTTCGCTGGTGTACAGCTGTGTGTCTGACTGCCCGTCCCTGGTGTACAGCTGTGTGTCTGACTGCCCTTCCCTGGTGTACAACTGTGTGTCTGACTGCCCTTCCCTGGTGTACAGCTGTGTGTGTGTGTGTCTGACTGCCCTTCCCTGGTGTACAGCTGTGTGTCTGACTGCCCTTCCCTGGTGTACAGCTTTGAGTCTGACTGCCCTTCCCTGGTGTACAGCTGGTGTCTGACTGCCCTTCCCTGGTGTACAGCTGTGTGTCTGACTGCCCATCCCTGGTGTACAGCTGTGTGTCTGACTGCCCATCGCTGGTGTACAGCTGTGTGTGTGTGTGACTGCCCGTCCCTGGTGTACAGCTTTGTGTCTGACTGCCCTTCCCTGGTGTACAACTGTGTGTCTGACTGCCCTTCCCTAGTGTACAGCTGTGTGTGTGTGTGTGTGTCTGACTGCCCGTCCCTGGTGTACAGCTGTGTGTCTGACTGCCCTTCCCTGGTGTACAGCTGTGTGTGTGTGTGTGTCTGACTGCCCGTCCCTGGTGTACAGCTGTATGTCTGACTCCCCTTCCCTGGTGTACAGCTGTGTGTTTGACTGCCCTTCCCTGGTGTACAGCTGTGAGTCTGACTGCCCTTCCCTGGTGTATAGCTGTGTGTCTGACTACCCTTCCCTGATGTACAGCTGTGTGTCTGACTGCCCTTCCTTGGTGTACAGCTGTGTGTCTGACTACCCTTCCCTGTTTTACAGCTGTGTATCTGACTGCCCGTCCCTGGTGTACAGCTGTGTGTCTGACTGCCCTTCCCTGGTGTACAACTGTGTGTCTGACTGCCCTTCCTTGGTGTACAGCTGTGTGTGTGTGTGTCTGACTGCCCTTCCCTGGTGTACAGCTGTGTGTCTGACTGCCCTTCCGTGGTGTACAGCTGTGTGTCTGACTACCCTTCCCTGGTGTACAGCTGTGTGTCTGACTGCCCTTCCCTGGTGTACAGCTGTGTGTCTGACTACCCTTCCCTGGTGTACAGCTGTGTGTCTGACTGCCCGTCCCTGGTGTACAGCTGTGTGTGTGTGTGACTGCCCGTCCCTGGTGTACAGCTGTGTGTCTGACTGCCCTTCCCTGGTGTAAAACTGTGTGTCTGACTGCCCTTCCCTGGTGTACAGCTGTGTGTTTGTGTGTCTGACTGCCCGTCCCTGGTGTACAGCTGTGTGTCTGACTGCCCTTCCCTGGTGTACAGCTGTGTGTCTGACTACCCTTCCCTGGTGTACAGCTGTGTGTCTGACTGCCCGTCCCTGGTGTACAGCTGTGTGTCTGACTGCCCATCCCTGGTGTACAGCTGTGTGTGTGTGTGACTGCCCGTCCCTGGTGTACAGCTGTGTGTCTGACTACCCTTCCCTGGTGTACAGCTGTGTGTTTGACTGCCCTTCCCTGGTGTACAGCTGTGTGGCTGACTGCCCTTCCCTGGTGTACAGCTGTGTGTTTGACTGCCCTTCCCTGGTGTACAGCTGTGTGTCTGACTGCCCTTCCCTGGTGTACAGCTGTGTGTCTGACTACCCTTCCCTGGTGTACAGCTGTGTGTTTGACTGCCCTTCCCTGGTGTACAGCTGTGTGTCTGACTGCCCTTCCCTGGTGTACAGCTGTGTGTCTGACTACCCTTCCCTGGTGTACAGCTGTGTGTCTGACTGCCCTTCCCTGGTGTACAGCTGTGTGTGTGTGTGTGTGTGTGTGTGTGTCTGACTGCCCATCCCTGATGTACAGCTGTGTGTCTGACTGCCCTTCCCTGGTGTACAGCTGTGTGTGTGTGTGTGTGTCTGACTGCCCGTCCCTGGTGTACAGCTGTGTGTCTGACTGCCCTTCCCTGGTGTACAGCTGTGTGTGTGTGTGTGTCTGACTGCCCGTCCCTGGTGTACAGCTGTATGTCTGACTCCCCTTCCCTGGTGTACAGCTGTGTGTTTGACTGCCCTTCCCTGGTGTACAGCTGTGAGTCTGACTGCCCTTCCCTGGTGTATAGCTGTGTGTCTGACTACCCTTCCCTGATGTACAGCTGTGTGTCTGACTGCCCTTCCTTGGTGTACAGCTGTGTGTCTGACTACCCTTCCCTGTTTTACAGCTGTGTATCTGACTGCCCGTCCCTGGTGTACAGCTGTGTGTCTGACTGCCCTTCCCTGGTGTACAACTGTGTGTCTGACTGCCCTTCCTTGGTGTACAGCTGTGTGTGTGTGTGTCTGACTGCCCTTCCCTGGTGTACAGCTGTGTGTCTGACTGCCCTTCCGTGGTGTACAGCTGTGTGTCTGACTACCCTTCCCTGGTGTACAGCTGTGTGTCTGACTGCCCTTCCCTGGTGTACAGCTGTGTGTCTGACTACCCTTCCCTGGTGTACAGCTGTGTGTCTGACTGCCCGTCCCTGGTGTACAGCTGTGTGTGTGTGTGACTGCCCGTCCCTGGTGTACAGCTGTGTGTCTGACTGCCCTTCCCTGGTGTAAAACTGTGTGTCTGACTGCCCTTCCCTGGTGTACAGCTGTGTGTTTGTGTGTCTGACTGCCCGTCCCTGGTGTACAGCTGTGTGTCTGACTGCCCTTCCCTGGTGTACAGCTGTGTGTCTGACTACGCTTCCCTGGTGTACAGCTGTGTGTCTGACTGCCCGTCCCTGGTGTACAGCTGTGTGTCTGACTGCCCATCCCTGGTGTACAGCTGTGTGTGTGTGTGACTGCCCGTCCCTGGTGTACAGCTGTGTGTCTGACTACCCTTCCCTGGTGTACAGCTGTGTGTTTGACTGCCCTTCCCTGGTGTACAGCTGTGTGGCTGACTGCCCTTCCCTGGTGTACAGCTGTGTGTTTGACTGCCCTTCCCTGGTGTACAGCTGTGTGTCTGACTGCCCTTCCCTGGTGTACAGCTGTGTGTCTGACTACCCTTCCCTGGTGTACAGCTGTGTGTTTGACTGCCCTTCCCTGGTGTACAGCTGTGTGTCTGACTGCCCTTCCCTGGTGTACAGCTGTGTGTCTGACTACCCTTCCCTGGTGTACAGCTGTGTGTCTGACTGCCCTTCCCTGGTGTACAGCTGTGTGTGTGTGTGTGTGTGTGTGTGTGTGTCTGACTGCCCATCCCTGATGTACAGCTGTGTGTCTGACTGCCCTTCCCTGGTGTACAGCTGTGTGTGTGTGTGTCTGACTGCCTGTCCCTGGTGTACAGCTGTGTGTCTGACTGCCCTTCCCTGGTGTACAACTGTGTGTCTGACTGCCCTTCCCTGGTGTACAGCTGTGTGTTTGACTGCCCTTCCCTGGTGTACAGCTGTGTGTCTGACTGCCCTTCCCTGGTGTACAGCTGTGTGTCTGACTACCCTTCCCTGGTGTACAGCTGTGTGTCTGACTGCCCGTCCCTGGTGTACAGCTGTGTGTCTGACTGCCCTTCCCTGGTGAACAACTGTGTGTCTGACTGCCCTTCCCTGGTGTACAGCTGTGTGTGTGTGTGTCTGACTGCCCTTTCCTGGTGTACAGCTGTGTGTCTGACTGCCTTTCCCTGGTGTACAGCTGTGTGTCTGACTACCATTCCCTGGTGTACAGCTGTGTGTCTGACTGCCCTTCCCTGGTGAACAACTGTGTGTCTGACTGCCCTTCCCTGGTGTACAGCTGTGTGTTTGACTGCCCTTCCCTGGTGTACAGCTGTGTGTCTGACTGCCCTTCCCTGGTGTACAACTGTGTGTCTGGCTGCCCTTCCCTGGTGTACAGCTGTGTGTCTGACTACCCTTCCCTGATGTACAGCTGTGTGTCTGACTGCCTTTCCCTGGTGTACAGCTGTGTCTGACTACCCTTCCCTGGTGTACAGCTGTGTGTCTGACTGCCCGTCCCTGGTGTACAGCTTTGTGTCTGACTGCCCGTCCCTGGTGTACAGCTGTGTGTGTGTGTGACTGCCCGTCCCTGGTGTACAGCTGTGTGTCTGACTGCCCTTCCCTAGTGTACAACTGTGTGTCTGACTGCCCTTCCCTGGTGTACAGCTGTGTGTGTGTGTGTGTCTGACTGCCCGTCCCTGGTGTACAGCTGTGTGTCTGACTGCTCTTCCCTGGTGTACAACTGTGTGTCTGACTGCCCTTCCCTGGTGTACAGCTGTGTGTCTGACTGCCCTTCCCTGGTGTACAGCTGTGTGTGTGTCTGACTGCCCGTCCCTGGTGTACAGCTGTGTGTCTGACTGCCCTTCCCTGGTGTACAACTGTGTGTCTGACTGCCCTTCCCTGGTGTACAGCTGTGCGTGTGTGTGACTGCCCGTCCCTGGTGTACAGCTGTGTGTCTGACTGCCCTTCCCTGGTGTACAACTGTGTGTCTGACTGCCCTTCCCTAGTGTACAGCTGTGTGTGTGTCTGACTGCCCATCCCTGGTGTACAGCTGTGTGTCTGACTGCCCTTCCCTGGTGTACAACTGTGTGTCTGACTGACCTTCCCTGGTGTACAGCTGTGTGTCTGACTGCCCTTCCCTGGTGTACAGCTGTGTGTGTGTCTGACTGCCCGTCCCTGTGTACAGCTGTGTGTCTGACTGCCCTTCCCTGGTGTACAACTGTGTGTCTGACTGCCCTTCCCTGGTGTACAGCTGTGTGTTTGACTGCCCTTCCCTGGTGTACAGCTGTGTGTCTGACTGCCCTTCCCTGGTGTACAGCTGTGTGTCTGACTACCCTTCCCTGGTGTACAGCTGTGTGTCTGACTACCCTTCGCTGGTGTACAGCTGTGTGTCTGACTGCCCGTCCCTGGTGTACAGCTGTGTGTCTGACTGCCGTTCCCTGGTGTACAACTGTGTGTCTGACTGCCCTTCCCTGGTGTACAGCTGTGTGTGTGTGTCTGACTGCCCTTCTCTGGTGTACAGCTGTGTGTCTGACTGCCCTTCCCTGGTGTACAGCTTTGAGTCTGACTACCCTTCCCTGGTGTACAGCTGTGTGTCTGACTGCCCTTCCCTGGTGTACAGCTGGTGTCTGACTGCCCTTCCCTGGTGTACAGCTGTGTGTCTGACTGCCCGTCCCTGGTGTACAGCTGTGTGTCTGACTGCCCATCGCTGGTGTACAGCTGTGTGTGTGTGTGACTGCCCGTCCCTGGTGTACAGCTTTGTGTCTGACTGCCCTTCCCTGGTGTACAACAGTGTGTCTGACTGCCCTTCCCTAGTGTACAGCTGTGTGTGTGTGTGTGTGTCTGACTGCCCGTCCCTGGTGTACAGCTGTGTGTCTGACTGCCCTTCCCTGGTGTACAGCTGTGTGTGTGTGTGTGTCTGACTGCCCGTCCCTGGTGTACAGCTGTATGTCTGGCTCCCCTTCCCTGGTGTACAGCTGTGTGTTTGACTGCCCTTCCCTGGTGTACAGCTGTGAGTCTGACTGCCCTTCCCTGGTGTATAGCTGTGTGTCTGACTACCCTTCCCTGATGTACAGCTGTGTGTCTGACTGCCCTTCCTTGGTGTACAGCTGTGTGTCTGACTACCCTTCCCTGTTTTACAGCTGTGTATCTGACTGTCCGTCCCTGGTGTACAGCTGTGTGTCTGACTGCCCTTCCCTGGTGTACAACTGTGTGTCTGACTGCCCTTCCTTGGTGTACAGCTGTGTGTGTGTGTGTCTGACTGCCCTTCCCTGGTGTACAGCTGTGTGTCTGACTGCCCTTCCGTGGTGTACAGCTGTGTGTCTGACTACCCTTCCCTGGTGTACAGCTGTGTGTCTGACTGCCCTTCCCTGGTGTACAGCTGTGTGTCTGACTACCCTTCCCTGGTGTACAGCTGTGTGTCTGACTGCCCGTCCCTGGTGTACAGCTGTGTGTCTGACTGCCCATCCCTGGTGTACAGCTGTGTGTGTGTGTGACTGCCCGTCCCTGGTGTACAGCTGTGTGTCTGACTGCCCTTCCCTGGTGTACAACTGTGTGTCTGACTGCCCTTCCCTGGTGTACAGCTGTGTGTTTGTGTGTCTGACTGCCCGTCCCTGGTGTACAGCTGTGTGTCTGACTGCCCTTCCCTGGTGTACAGCTGAGTGTCTGACTACCCTTCCCTGGTGTACAGCTGTGTGTCTGACTGCCCTTCCCTGGTGTACAGCTGTGTGTCTGACTACCCTTCCCTGGTGTACAGCTGTGTGTCTGACTGCCCGTCCCTGGTGTACAGCTGTGTGTCTGACTGCCCGTCCCTGGTGTACAGCTGTGTGTGTGTGTGACTGCCCGTCCCTGGTGTACAGCTGTGTGTCTGACTGCCCTTCCCTGGTGTACAACTGTGTGTCTGACTGCCCTTCCCTGGTGTACAGCTGTGTGTGTGTCTGACTGCCCGTCCCTGGTGTACAGCTGTGTGTCTGACTGCCCTTCCCTGGTGTACAGCTGTGTGTGTGTGTCTGACTGCCTGTCCCTGGTGTACAGCTGTGTGTCTGACTGCCCTTCCCTGGTGTACAACTGTGTGTCTGACTGCCCTTCCCTGGTGTACAGCTGTGTGTTTGACTGCCCTTCCCTGGTGTACAGCTGTGTGTCTGACTGCCCTTCCCTGGTGTACAGCTGTGTGTCTGACTACCCTTCCCTGGTGTACAGCTGTGTGTCTGACTGCCCTTCCCTGGTGTACAGCTGTGTGTGTGTGTCTGACTGCCCGTCCCTGGTGTACAGCTGTGTGTCTGACTGCCCTTCCCTGGTGTACAGCTGTGTGTGTGTGTGTGTCTGACTGCCTGTCCCTGGTGTACAGCTGTGTGTCTGACTGCCCTTCCCTGGTGTACAACTGTGTGTCTGACTGCCCTTCCCTGGTGTACAGCTGTGTGTTTGACTGCCCTTCCCTGGTGTACAGCTGTGTGTCTGACTGCCCTTCCCTGGTGTACAGCTGTGTGTCTGACTACCCTTCCCTGTTGTACAGCTGTGTGTCTGACTGCCCGTCCCTGGTGTACAGCTGTGTGTCTGACTGCCCTTCCCTAGAGAACAACTGTGTGTCTGACTGCCCTTCCCTGGTGTACAGCTGTGTGTGTGTGTGTCTGACTGCCCTTCCCTGGTGTACAGCTGTGTGTCTGACTGCCTTTCCCTGGTGTACAGCTGTGTGTCTGACTACCATTCCCTGGTGTACAGCTGTGTGTCTGACTGCCCTTCCCTGGTGAACAACTGTGTGTCTGACTGCCCTTCCCTGGTGTACAGCTGTGTGTTTGACTGCCCTTCCCTGGTGTACAGCTGTGTGTCTGACTGCCCTTCCCTGGTGTACAACTGTGTGTCTGGCTGCCCTTCCCTGGTGTACAGCTGTGTGTCTGACTACCCTTCCCTGATGTACAGCTGTGTGTCTAACTGCCTTTCCCTGGTGTACAGCTGTGTCTGCCTACCCTTCCCTGGTGTACAGCTGTGTGTCTGACTGTCCGTCCCTGGTGTACAGCTTTGTGTCTGACTGCCCGTCCCTGGTGTACAGCTGTGTGTGTGTGTGTGACTGCCCGTCCCTGGTGTACAGCTGTGTGTCTGACTGCCCTTCCCTAGTGTACAACTGTGTGTCTGACTGCCCTTCCCTGGTGTACAGCTGTGTGTGTGTGTGTGTCTGACTGCCCGTCCCTGGTGTACAGCTGTGTGTCTGACTGCTCTTCCCTGGTGTACAACTGTGTGTCTGACTGCCCTTCCCTGGTGTACAGGTGTGTGTCTGACTGCCCTTCCCTGGTGTACAGCTGTGTGTGTGTCTGACTGCCCGTCCCTGGTGTACAGCTGTGTGTCTGACTGCCCTTCCCTGGTGTACAACTGTGTGTTTGACTGCCCTTCCCTGGTGTACAGCTGTGTGTTTGACTGCCCTTCCCTGGTGTACAGCTGTGTGTCTGACTGCCCTTCCCTAGTGTATAGCTGTGTGTCTGACTACCCTTCCCTGGTGTACAGCTGTGTGTCTGACTGCCCTTCCCTGGTGTACAGCTGTGTGTCTGACTACCCTTCCCTGGTGTACAGCTGTGTGTCTCACTACCCTTCGCTGGTGTACAGCTGTGTGTCTGACTGCCCGTCCCTAGTGCACAGCTGTGTGTCTGACTGCCCTTCCCTGGTGTACAACTGTGTGTCTGACTGCCCTTCCCTGGTGTACAGCTGTGTGTGTGTGTGTCTGACTGCCCTTCCCTGGTGTACAGCTGTGTGTCTGACTGCCCTTCCCTGGTGTACAGCTTTGAGTCTGACTACCCTTCCCTGGTGTACAGCTGTGTGTCTGACTGCCCTTCCCTGGTGTACAGCTGGTGTCTGACTGCCCTTCCCTGGTGTACAGCTGTGTGTCTGACTGCCCGTCCCTGGTGTACAGCTGTGTGTCTGACTGCCCATCGCTGGTGTACAGCTGTGTGTGTGTGTGACTGCCCGTCCCTGGTGTACAGCTTTGTGTCTGACTGCCCTTCCCTGGTGTACAACTGTGTGTCTGACTGCCCTTCCCTAGTGTACAGCTGTGTGTGTGTGTGTGTGTGTGTGTGTGTGTGTGTCTGACTGCCCGTCCCTGGTGTACAGCTGTGTGTCTGACTGCCCTTCCCTGGTGTACAGCTGTGTGTGTGTGTGTGTGTGTCTGACTGCCCGTCCCTGGTGTACAGCTGTGTGTCTGGCTCCCCTTCCCTGGTGTACAGCTGTGTGTTTGACTGCCCTTCCCTGGTGTACAGCTGTGTGTCTGACTGCCCTTCCCTGGTGTATAGCTGTGTGTCTGACTACCCTTTCCTGATGTACAGCTGTGTGTCTGACTGCCCTTCCTTGGTGTACAGCTGTGTGTCTGACTACCCTTCCCTGTTTTACAGCTGTGTATCTGACTGCCCGTCCCTGGTGTACAGCTGTGTGTCTGACTGCCCTTCCCTGGTGTACAACTGTGTGTCTGACTGCCCTTCCTTGGTGTACAGCTGTGTGTGTGTGTGTCTGACTGCCCTTCCCTGGTGTACAGCTGTGTGTCTGACTGCCCTTCCGTGGTGTACAGCTGTGTGTCTGACTACCCTTCCCTGGTGTACAGCTGTGTGTCTGACTGCCCTTCCCTGGTGTACAGCTGTGTGTCTGACTACCCTTCCCTGGTGTACAGCTGTGTGTCTGACTGCCCGTCCCTGGTGTACAGCTGTGTGTCTGACTGCCCATCCCTGGTGTACAGCTGTGTGTGTGTGTGACTGCCCGTCCCTGGTGTACAGCTGTGTGTCTGACTGCCCTTCCCTGGTGTACAACTGTGTGTCTGACTGCCCTTCCCTGGTGTACAGCTGTGTGTTTGTGTGTCTGACTGCCCGTCCCTGGTGTACAGCTGTGTGTCTGACTGCCCTTCCCTGGTGTACAGCTGTGTGTCTGACTACCCTTCCCTGGTGTACAGCTGTGTGTCTGACTGCCCTTCCCTGGTGTACAGCTGTGTGTCTGACTACCCTTCCCTGGTGTACAGCTGTGTGTCTGACTGCCCATCCCTGGTGTACAGCTGTGTGTGTGTGTGACTGCCCGTCCCTGGTGTACAGCTGTGTGTCTGACTGCCCTTCCCTGGTGTACAACTGTGTAACTGACTGCCCTTCCCTGGTGTACAGCTGTGTGTGTGTGTGTCTGACTGCACTTCCCTGGTGTACAGCTGTGTGTCTGACTGACTTTCCCTGGTGTACAGCTGTGTGTCTGAATACCATTCCCTGGTGTACAGCTGTGTGTCTGACTGCCCTTCCCTGGTGAACAACTGTGTGTCTGACTGCCCTTCCCTGGTGTACAGCTGTGTGTTTGACTGCCCTTCCCTGGTGTACAGCTGTGTGTCTGACTGCCCTTCCCTGGTGTACAACTGTGTGTCTGGCTGCCCTTCCCTGGTGTACAGCTGTGTGTCTGACTACCCTTCCCTGATGTACAGCTGTGTGTCTGACTGCCTTTCCCTGGTGTATAGCTGTGTCTGACTACCCTTCCCTGGTGTACAGCTGTGTGTCTGACTGCCCGTCCCTGGCGTACAGCTTTGTGTCTGACTGCCCGTCCCTGGTGTACAGCTGTGTGTGTGTGTGACTGCCCGTCCCTGGTGTACAGCTGTGTGTCTGACTGCCCTTCCCTGGTGTACAACTGTGTGTCTGACTGCCCTTCCCTGGTGTACAGCTGTGTGTGTGTGTGTGTGTGTGTGTGTCTGACTGCCCGTCCCTGGTGTACAGCTGTGTGTGTGTGTGACTGCCCGTCCCTGGTGTACAGCTGTGTGTCTGACTGCTCTTCCCTGGTGTACAACTGTGTGTCTGACTGCCCTTCCCAGGTGTACAGCTGTGTGTCTGACTGCCCTTCCCTGGTGTACAGCTGTGTGTGTGTCTGACTGCCCGTCCCTGGTGTACAGCTGTGTGTCTGACTGCCCTTCCCTGGTGTACAACTGTGTGTCTGACTGCCCTTCCCTGGTGTACAGCTGTGTGTTTGACTGCCCTTCCCTGGTGTACAGCTGTGTGTCTGACTGCCCTTCCCTGGTGTATAGCTGTGTGTCTGACTACCCTTCCCTGGTGTACAGCTGTGTGTCTGACTGCCCGTCCCTGGTGTACAGCTGTGTGTGTGTGTGTGTGTGTGTGTGTCTGACTGCCCGTCCCTGGTGTACAGCTGTGTGTCTGACTGCCCTTCCCTGGTGTACAGCTGTGTGTGTGTGTGTGTGTGTGTGTCTGACTGCCCGTCCCTGGTGTACAGCTGTGTGATGGCTCCACTTCCCTGGTGTACAGCTGTGTGTTTGACTGCCCTTCCCTGGTGTACAGCTGTGTGTCTGACTGCCCTTCCCTGGTGTATAGCTGTGTGTCTGACTACCCTTCCCTGATGTACAGATGTGTGTCTGACTGCCCTTCCTTGGTGTACAGCTGTGTGTCTGACTACCCTTCCCTGTTGTACAGCTGTGTATCTGACTGCCCGTCCCTGGTGTACAGCTGTGTGTGTGTGTGACTGCCCGTCCCTGGTGTACAGCTGTGTGTCTGACTGCCCTTCCCTTGTGTACAACTGTGTGTCTGACTGCCCTTCCCTGGTGTACAGCTGTGTGTTTGTGTGTCTGACTGCCCGTCCCTGGTGTACAGCTGTGTGTCTGACTGCCCTTCCCTGGTGTACAACTGTGTGTCTGACTGCCCTTCCCTGGTGTACAGCTGTGCGTGTGTGTGACTGCCCGTCCCTGGTGTACAGCTGTGTGTCTGACTGCCCTTCCCTGGTGTACAACTGTGTGTCTGACTGCCCTTCCCTAGTGTACAGCTGTGTGTGTGTCTGACTGCCCATCCCTGGTGTACAGCTGTGTGTCTGACTGCCCTTCCCTGGTGTACAACTGTGTGTCTGACTGACCTTCCCTGGTGTACAGCTGTGTGTCTGACTGCCCTTCCCTGGTGTACAGCTGTGTGTGTGTCTGACTGCCCGTCCCTGTGTACAGCTGTGTGTCTGACTGCCCTTCCCTGGTGTACAACTGTGTGTCTGACTGCCCTTCCCTGGTGTACAGCTGTGTGTTTGACTGCCCTTCCCTGGTGTACAGCTGTGTGTCTGACTGCCCTTCCCTGGTGTACAGCTGTGTGTCTGACTACCCTTCCCTGGTGTACAGCTGTGTGTCTGACTACCCTTCGCTGGTGTACAGCTGTGTGTCTGACTGCCCGTCCCTGGTGTACAGCTGTGTGTCTGACTGCCGTTCCCTGGTGTACAACTGTGTGTCTGACTGCCCTTCCCTGGTGTACAGCTGTGTGTGTGTGTGTCTGACTGCCCTTCTCTGGTGTACAGCTGTGTGTCTGACTGCCCTTCCCTGGTGTACAGCTTTGAGTCTGACTACCCTTCCCTGGTGTACAGCTG
Source organism: Taudactylus pleione (assembly GCA_031769625.1). Classification (NCBI taxonomy): domain Eukaryota; kingdom Metazoa; phylum Chordata; class Amphibia; order Anura; family Myobatrachidae; genus Taudactylus; species Taudactylus pleione. Next base: position 15,278,163 of record JAUIMM010000012.1, on the reverse strand, counting down.
TGTGTCTGACTGCCCTTCCCTGGTGTACAGCTGGTGTCTGACTGCCCTTCCCTGGTGTACAGCTGTGTGTCTGACTGCCCGTCCCTGGTGTACAGCTGTGTGTCTGACTGCCCATCGCTGGTGTACAGCTGTGTGTGTGTGTGACTGCCCGTCCCTGGTGTACAGCTTTGTGTCTGACTGCCCTTCCCTGGTGTACAACAGTGTGTCTGACTGCCCTTCCCTAGTGTACAGCTGTGTGTGTGTGTGTGTGTCTGACTGCCCGTCCCTGGTGTACAGCTGTGTGTCTGACTGCCCTTCCCTGGTGCACAGCTGTGTGTGTGTGTGTCTGACTGCCCGTCCCTGGTGTACAGCTGTATGTCTGGCTCCCCTTCCCTGGTGTACAGCTGTGTGTTTGACTGCCCTTCCCTGGTGTATAGCTGTGTGTCTGACTACCCTTCCCTGATGTACAGCTGTGTGTCTGACTGCCCTTCCTTGGTGTACAGCTGTGTGTCTGACTACCCTTCCCTGTTTTACAGCTGTGTATCTGACTGTCCGTCCCTGGTGTACAGCTGTGTGTCTGACTGCCCTTCCCTGGTGTACAACTGTGTGTCTGACTGCCCTTCCTTGGTGTACAGCTGTGTGTGTGTGTGTCTGACTGCCCTTCCCTGGTGTACAGCTGTGTGTCTGACTGCCCTTCCGTGGTGTACAGCTGTGTGTCTGACTACCCTTCCCTGGTGTACAGCTGTGTGTCTGACTGCCCTTCCCTGGTGTACAGCTGTGTGTCTGACTACCCTTCCCTGGTGTACAGCTGTGTGTCTGACTGCCCGTCCCTGGTGTACAGCTGTGTGTCTGACTGCCCATCCCTGGTGTACAGCTGTGTGTGTGTGTGACTGCCCGTCCCTGGTGTACAGCTGTGTGTCTGACTGCCCTTCCCTGGTGTACAACTGTGTGTCTGACTGCCCTTCCCTGGTGTACAGCTGAGTGTTTGTGTGTCTGACTGCCCGTCCCTGGTGTACAGCTGTGTGTCTGACTGCCCTTCCCTGGTGTACAGCTGAGTGTCTGACTACCCTTCCCTGGTGTACAGCTGTGTGTCTGACTGCCCTTCCCTGGTGTACAGCTGTGTGTCTGACTACCCTTCCCTGGTGTACAGCTGTGTGTCTGACTACCCGTCCCTGGTGTACAGCTGTGTGTCTGACTGCCCGTCCCTGGTGTACAGCTGTGTGTGTGTGTGACTGCCCGTCCCTGGTGTACAGCTGTGTGTCTGACTGCCCTTCCCTGGTGTACAACTGTGTGTCTGACTGCCCTTCCCTGGTGTACAGCTGTGTGTGTGTCTGACTGCCCGTCCCTGGTGTACAGCTGTGTGTCTGACTGCCCTTCCCTGGTGTACAGCTGTGTGTGTGTGTCTGACTGCCTGTCCCTGGTGTACAGCTGTGTCTGACTGCCCTTCCCTGGTGTACAACTGTGTGTCTGACTGCCCTTCCCTGGTGTACAGCTGTGTGTTTGACTGCCCTTCCCTGGTGTACAGCTGTGTGTCTGACTGCCCTTCCCTGGTGTACAGCTGTGTGTCTGACTACCCTTCCCTGGTGTACAGCTGTGTGTCTGACTGCCCTTCCCTGGTGTACAGCTGTGTGTGTGTGTGTGTGTCTGACTGCCCGTCCCTGGTGTACAGCTGTGTGTCTGACTGCCCTTCCCTGGTGTACAGCTGTGTGTGTGTGTGTCTGACTGCCTGTCCCTGGTGTACAGCTGTGTGTCTGACTGCCCTTCCCTGGTGTACAACTGTGTGTCTGACTGCCCTTCCCTGGTGTACAGCTGTGTGTTTGACTGCCCTTCCCTGCTGTACAGCTGTGTGTCTGACTGCCCTTCCCTGGTGTACAGCTGTGTGTCTGACTACCCTTCCCTGTTGTACAGCTGTGTGTCTGACTGCCCGTCCCTGGTGTACAGCTGTGTGTCTGACTGCCCTTCCCTGGAGAACAACTGTGTGTCTGACTGCCCTTCCCTGGTGTACAGCTGTGTGTGTGTGTGTCTGACTGCCCTTCCCTGGTGTACAGCTGTGTGTCTGACTGCCTTTCCCTGGTGTACAGCTGTGTGTCTGACTACCATTCCTGGTGTACAGCTGTGTGTCTGACTGCCCTTCCCTGGTGAACAACTGTGTGTCTGACTGCCCTTCCCTGGTGTACAGCTGTGTGTTTGACTGCCCTTCCCTGGTGTACAGCTGTGTGTCTGACTGCCCTTCCCTGGTGTACAACTGTGTGTCTGGCTGCCCTTCCCTGGTGTACAGCTGTGTGTCTGACTACCCTTCCCTGATGTACAGCTGTGTGTCTGACTGCCTTTCCCTGGTGTACAGCTGTGTCTGCCTACCCTTCCCTGGTGTACAGCTGTGTGTCTGACTGTCCGTCCCTGGTGTACAGCTTTGTGTCTGACTGCCCGTCCCTGGTGTACAGCTGTGTGTGTGTGTGTGTGTGACTGCCCGTCCCTGGTGTACAGCTGTGTGTCTGACTGCCCTTCCCTAGTGTACAACTGTGTGTCTGACTGCCCTTCCCTGGTGTACAGCTGTGTGTGTGTGTGTGTCTGACTGCCCGTCCCTGGTGTACAGCTGTGTGTCTGACTGCTCTTCCCTGGTGTACAACTGTGTGTCTGACTGCCCTTCCCTGGTGTACAGGTGTGTGTCTGACTGCCCTTCCCTGGTGTACAGCTGTGTGTGTGTCTGACTGCCCGTCCCTGGTGTACAGCTGTGTGTCTGACTGCCCTTCCCTGGTGTACAACTGTGTGTTTGACTGCCCTTCCCTGGTGTACAGCTGTGTGTTTGACTGCCCTTCCCTGGTGTACAGCTGTGTGTCTGACTGCCCTTCCCTAGTGTATAGCTGTGTGTCTGACTACCCTTCCCTGGTGTACAGCTGTGTGTCTGACTGCCCTTCCCTGGTGTACAGCTGTGTGTCTGACTACCCTTCCCTGGTGTACAGCTGTGTGTCTCACTACCCTTCGCTGGTGTACAGCTGTGTGTCTGACTGCCCGTCCCTAGTGCACAGCTGTGTGTCTGACTGCCCTTCCCTGGTGTACAACTGTGTGTCTGACTGCCCTTCCCTGGTGTACAGCTGTGTGTGTGTGTCTGACTGCCCTTCCCTGGTGTACAGCTGTGTGTCTGACTGCCCTTCCCTGGTGTACAGCTTTGAGTCTGACTACCCTTCCCTGGTGTACAGCTGTGTGTCTGACTGCCCTTCCCTGGTGTACAGCTGGTGTCTGACTGCCCTTCCCTGGTGTACAGCTGTGTGTCTGACTGCCCGTCCCTGGTGTACAGCTGTGTGTCTGACTGCCCATCGCTGGTGTACAGCTGTGTGTGTGTGTGACTGCCCGTCCCTGGTGTACAGCTTTGTGTCTGACTGCCCTTCCCTGGTGTACAACTGTGTGTCTGACTGCCCTTCCCTAGTGTACAGCTGTGTGTGTGTGTGTGTGTGTGTCTGACTGCCCGTCCCTGGTGTACAGCTGTGTGTCTGACTGCCCTTCCCTGGTGTACAGCTGTGTGTGTGTGTGTGTGTGTGTCTGACTGCCCGTCCCTGGTGTACAGCTGTGTGTCTGGCTCCCCTTCCCTGGTGTACAGCTGTGTGTTTGACTGCCCTTCCCTGGTGTACAGCTGTGTGTCTGACTGCCCTTCCCTGGTGTATAGCTGTGTGTCTGACTACCCTTCCGTGATGTACAGCTGTGTGTCTGACTGCCCTTCCTTGGTGTACAGCTGTGTGTCTGACTACCCTTCCCTGTTTTACAGCTGTGTATCTGACTGCCCGTCCCTGGTGTACAGCTGTGTGTCTGACTGCCCTTCCCTGGTGTACAACTGTGTGTCTGACTGCCCTTCCTTGGTGTACAGCTGTGTGTGTGTGTGTCTGACTGCCCTTCCCTGGTGTACAGCTGTGTGTCTGACTGCCCTTCCGTGGTGTACAGCTGTGTGTCTGACTACCCTTCCCTGGTGTATAGCTGTGTGTCTGACTACCCTTCCCTGATGTACAGCTGTGTGTCTGACTGCCCTTCCTTGGTGTACAGCTGTGTGTCTGACTACCCTTCCTTGTTTTACAGCTGTGTATCTGACTGCCCGTCCCTGGTGTACAGCTGTGTGTCTGACTGCCCTTCCCTGGTGTACAACTGTGTGTCTGACTGCCCTTCCTTGGTGTACAGCTGTGTGTGTGTGTGTCTGACTGCCCGTCCCTGGTGTACAGCTGTGTGTCTGACTGCCCTTCCCTGGTGTACAGCTGTGTGTCTGACTACCCTTCCCTGGTGTACAGCTGTGTGTCTGACTGCCCTTCCCTGGTGTACAGCTGTGTGTCTGACTACCCTTCCCTGGTGTACAGCTGTGTGTCTGACTGCCCATCCCTGGTGTACAGCTGTGTGTGTGTGTGACTGCCCGTCCCTGGTGTACAGCTGTGTGTCTGACTGCCCTTCCCTGGTGAACAACTGTGTGTCTGACTGCCCTTCCCTGGTGTACAGCTGTGTGTTTGACTGCCCTTCCCTGGTGTACAGCTGTGTGTCTGACTGCCCTTCCCTGGTGTACAACTGTGTGTCTGGCTGCCCTTCCCTGGTGTACAGCTGTGTGTCTGACTACCCTTCCCTGATGTACAGCTGTGTGTCTGACTGCCTTTCCCTGGTGTACAGCTGTGTCTGACTACCCTTCCCTGGTGTACAGCTGTGTGTCTGACTGCCCGTCCCTGGTGTACAGCTTTGTGTCTGACTGCCCGTCCCTGGTGTACAGCTGTGTGTGTGTGTGACTGCCCGTCCCTGGTGTACAGCTGTGTGTCTGACTGCCCTTCCCTGGTGTACAACTGTGTGTCTGACTGCCCTTCCCTGGTGCACAGCTGTGTGTGTGTGTGTGTGTCTGACTGCCCGTCCCTGGTGTACAGCTGTGTGTGTGTGTGACTGCCCGTCCCTGGTGTACAGCTGTGTGTCTGACTGCTCTTCCCTGGTGTACAACTGTGTGTCTGACTGCCCTTCCCAGGTGTACAGCTGTGTGTCTGACTGCCCTTCCCTGGTGTACAGCTGTGTGTGTGTCTGACTGCCCATCCCTGGTGTACAGCTGTGTGTCTGACTGCCCTTCCCTGGTGTACAACTGTGTGTCTGACTGCCCTTCCCTGGTGTACAGCTGTGTGTTTGACTGCCCTTCCCTGGTGTACAGCTGTGTGTCTGACTGCCCTTCCCTGGTGTATAGCTGTGTGTCTGACTACCCTTCCCTGGTGTACAGCTGTGTGTCTGACTACCCTTCCCTGGTGTACAGCTGTGTGTCTGACTGCCCGTCCCTGGTGTACAGCTGTGTGTGTGTGTGTGTGTGTGTGTGTGTCTGACTGCCCTTCCCTGGTGTACAGCTGTGTGTGTGTGTGTGTGTGTGTGTGTGTCTGACTGCCTGTCCCTGGTGTACAGCTGTGTGTCTGGCTCCCCTTCCCTGGTGTACAGCTGTGTGTTTGACTGCCCTTCCCTGGTGTACAGCTGTGTGTCTGACTGCCCTTCCCTGGTGTATAGCTGTGTGTCTGACTACCCTTCCCTGATGTACAGATGTGTGTCTGACTGCCCTTCCTTGGTGTACAGCTGTGTGTCTGACTACCCTTCCCTGTTGTACAGCTGTGTATCTGACTGCCCGTCCCTGGTGTACAGCTGTGTGTGTGTGTGTGACTGCCCGTCCCTGGTGTACAGCTGTGTGTCTGACTGCCCTTCCCTTGTGTACAACTGTGTGTCTGACTGCCCTTCCCTGGTGTACAGCTGTGTGTTTGTGTGTCTGACTGCCCGTCCCTGGTGTACAGCTGTGTGTCTGACTGCCCTTCCCTGGTGTACAACTGTGTGTCTGACTGCCCTTCCCTGGTGTACAGCTGTGCGTGTGTGTGACTGCCCGTCCCTGGTGTACAGCTGTGTGTCTGACTGCCCTTCCCTGGTGTACAACTGTGTGTCTGACTGCCCTTCCCTAGTGTACAGCTGTGTGTGTGTCTGACTGCCCATCCCTGGTGTACAGCTGTGTGTCTGACTGCCCTTCCCTGGTGTACAACTGTGTGTCTGACTGACCTTCCCTGGTGTACAGCTGTGTGTCTGACTGCCCTTCCCTGGTGTACAGCTGTGTGTGTGTCTGACTGCCCGTCCCTGTGTACAGCTGTGTGTCTGACTGCCCTTCCCTGGTGTACAACTGTGTGTCTGACTGCCCTTCCCTGGTGTACAGCTGTGTGTTTGACTGCCCTTCCCTGGTGTACAGCTGTGTGTCTGACTGCCCTTCCCTGGTGTACAGCTGTGTGTCTGACTACCCTTCCCTGGTGTACAGCTGTGTGTCTGACTACCCTTCGCTGGTGTACAGCTGTGTGTCTGACTGCCCGTCCCTGGTGTACAGCTGTGTGTCTGACTGCCGTTCCCTGGTGTACAACTGTGTGTCTGACTGCCCTTCCCTGGTGTACAGCTGTGTGTGTGTGTGTCTGACTGCCCTTCTCTGGTGTACAGCTGTGTGTCTGACTGCCCTTCCCTGGTGTACAGCTTTGAGTCTGACTACCCTTCCCTGGTGTACAGCTGTGTGTCTGACTGCCCTTCCCTGGTGTACAGCTGGTGTCTGACTGCCCTTCCCTGGTGTACAGCTGTGTGTCTGACTGCCCGTCCCTGGTGTACAGCTGTGTGTCTGACTGCCCATCGCTGGTGTACAGCTGTGTGTGTGTGTGACTGCCCGTCCCTGGTGTACAGCTTTGTGTCTGACTGCCCTTCCCTGGTGTACAACAGTGTGTCTGACTGCCCTTCCCTAGTGTACAGCTGTGTGTGTGTGTGTGTGTCTGACTGCCCGTCCCTGGTGTACAGCTGTGTGTCTGACTGCCCTTCCCTGGTGTACAGCTGTGTGTGTGTGTGTGTCTGACTGCCCGTCCCTGGTGTACAGCTGTATGTCTGGCTCCCCTTCCCTGGTGTACAGCTGTGTGTTTGACTGCCCTTCCCTGGTGTACAGCTGTGAGTCTGACTGCCCTTCCCTGGTGTATAGCTGTGTGTCTGACTACCCTTCCCTGATGTACAGCTGTGTGTCTGACTGCCCTTCCTTGGTGTACAGCTGTGTGTCTGACTACCCTTCCCTGTTTTACAGCTGTGTATCTGACTGTCCGTCCCTGGTGTACAGCTGTGTGTCTGACTGCCCTTCCCTGGTGTACAACTGTGTGTCTGACTGCCCTTCCTTGGTGTACAGCTGTGTGTGTGTGTGTCTGACTGCCCTTCCCTGGTGTACAGCTGTGTGTCTGACTGCCCTTCCGTGGTGTACAGCTGTGTGTCTGACTACCCTTCCCTGGTGTACAGCTGTGTGTCTGACTGCCCTTCCCTGGTGTACAGCTGTGTGTCTGACTACCCTTCCCTGGTGTACAGCTGTGTGTCTGACTGCCCGTCCCTGGTGTACAGCTGTGTGTCTGACTGCCCATCCCTGGTGTACAGCTGTGTGTGTGTGTGACTGCCCGTCCCTGGTGTACAGCTGTGTGTCTGACTGCCCTTCCCTGGTGTACAACTGTGTGTCTGACTGCCCTTCCCTGGTGTACAGCTGAGTGTTTGTGTGTCTGACTGCCCGTCCCTGGTGTACAGCTGTGTGTCTGACTGCCCTTCCCTGGTGTACAGCTGAGTGTCTGACTACCCTTCCCTGGTGTACAGCTGTGTGTCTGACTGCCCTTCCCTGGTGTACAGCTGTGTGTCTGACTACCCTTCCCTGGTGTACAGCTGTGTGTCTGACTGCCCGTCCCTGGTGTACAGCTGTGTGTCTGACTGCCCGTCCCTGGTGTACAGCTGTGTGTGTGTGTGACTGCCCGTCCCTGGTGTACAGCTGTGTGTCTGACTGCCCTTCCCTGGTGTACAACTGTGTGTCTGACTGCCCTTCCCTGGTGTACAGCTGTGTGTGTGTCTGACTGCCCGTCCCTGGTGTACAGCTGTGTGTCTGACTGCCCTTCCCTGGTGTACAGCTGTGTGTGTGTGTCTGACTGCCTGTCCCTGGTGTACAGCTGTGTGTCTGACTGCCCTTCCCTGGTGTACAACTGTGTGTCTGACTGCCCTTCCCTGGTGTACAGCTGTGTGTTTGACTGCCCTTCCCTGGTGTACAGCTGTGTGTCTGACTGCCCTTCCCTGGTGTACAGCTGTGTGTCTGACTACCCTTCCCTGGTGTACAGCTGTGTGTCTGACTCCCCTTCCCTGGTGTACAGCTGTGTGTGTGTGTGTGTGTCTGACTGCCCGTCCCTGGTGTACAGCTGTGTGTCTGACTGCCCTTCCCTGGTGTACAGCTGTGTGTGTGTGTGTCTGACTGCCTGTCCCTGGTGTACAGCTGTGTGTCTGACTGCCCTTCCCTGGTGTACAACTGTGTGTCTGACTGCCCTTCCCTGGTGTACAGCTGTGTGTTTGACTGCCCTTCCCTGCTGTACAGCTGTGTGTCTGACTGCCCTTCCCTGGTGTACAGCTGTGTGTCTGACTACCCTTCCCTGTTGTACAGCTGTGTGTCTGACTGCCCGTCCCTGGTGTACAGCTGTGTGTCTGACTGCCCTTCCCTGGAGAACAACTGTGTGTCTGACTGCCCTTCCCTGGTGTACAGCTGTGTGTGTGTGTGTCTGACTGCCCTTCCCTGGTGTACAGCTGTGTGTCTGACTGCCTTTCCCTGGTGTACAGCTGTGTGTCTGACTACCATTCCCTGGTGTACAGCTGTGTGTCTGACTGCCCTTCCCTGGTGAACAACTGTGTGTCTGACTGCCCTTCCCTGGTGTACAGCTGTGTGTTTGACTGCCCTTCCCTGGTGTACAGCTGTGTGTCTGACTGCCCTTCCCTGGTGTACAACTGTGTGTCTGGCTGCCCTTCCCTGGTGTACAGCTGTGTGTCTGACTACCCTTCCCTGATGTACAGCTGTGTGTCTGACTGCCTTTCCCTGGTGTACAGCTGTGTCTGCCTACCCTTCCCTGGTGTACAGCTGTGTGTCTGACTGTCCGTCCCTGGTGTACAGCTTTGTGTCTGACTGCCCGTCCCTGGTGTACAGCTGTGTGTGTGTGTGTGTGACTGCCCGTCCCTGGTGTACAGCTGTGTGTCTGACTGCCCTTCCCTAGTGTACAACTGTGTGTCTGACTGCCCTTCCCTGGTGTACAGCTGTGTGTGTGTGTGTGTCTGACTGCCCGTCCCTGGTGTACAGCTGTGTGTCTGACTGCTCTTCTCTGGTGTACGACTGTGTGTCTGACTGCCCTTCCCTGGTGTACAGGTGTGTGTCTGACTGCCCTTCCCTGGTGTACAGCTGTGTGTGTGTCTGACTGCCCGTCCCTGGTGTACAGCTGTGTGTCTGACTGCCCTTCCCTGGTGTACAACTGTGTGTTTGACTGCCCTTCCCTGGTGTACAGCTGTGTGTTTGACTGCCCTTCCCTGGTGTACAGCTGTGTGTCTGACTGCCCTTCCCTAGTGTATAGCTGTGTGTCTGACTACCCTTCCCTGGTGTACAGCTGTGTGTCTGACTGCCCTTCCCTGGTGTACAGCTGTGTGTCTGACTACCCTTCCCTGGTGTACAGCTGTGTGTCTCACTACCCTTCGCTGGTGTACAGCTGTGTGTCTGACTGCCCGTCCCTAGTGCACAGCTGTGTGTCTGACTGCCCTTCCCTGGTGTACAACTGTGTGTCTGACTGCCCTTCCCTGGTGTACAGCTGTGTGTGTGTGTGTGTCTGACTGCCCTTCCCTGGTGTACAGCTGTGTGTCTGACTGCCCTTCCCTGGTGTACAGCTTTGAGTCTGACTACCCTTCCCTGGTGTACAGCTGTGTGTCTGACTGCCCTTCCCTGGTGTACAGCTGGTGTCTGACTGCCCTTCCCTGGTGTACAGCTGTGTGTCTGACTGCCCGTCCCTGGTGTACAGCTGTGTGTCTGACTGCCCATCGCTGGTGTACAGCTGTGTGTGTGTGTGACTGCCCGTCCCTGGTGTACAGCTTTGTGTCTGACTGCCCTTCCCTGGTGTACAACTGTGTGTCTGACTGCCCTTCCCTAGTGTACAGCTGTGTGTGTGTGTGTGTGTGTGTGTCTGACTGCCCGTCCCTGGTGTACAGCTGTGTGTCTGACTGCCCTTCCCTGGTGTACAGCTGTGTGTGTGTGTGTGTGTGTGTGTCTGACTGCCCGTCCCTGGTGTACAGCTGTGTGTCTGGCTCCCCTTCCCTGGTGTACAGCTGTGTGTTTGACTGCCCTTCCCTGGTGTACAGCTGTGTGTCTGACTGCCCTTCCCTGGTGTATAGCTGTGTGTCTGACTACCCTTCCCTGATGTACAGCTGTGTGTCTGACTGCCCTTCCTTGGTGTACAGCTGTGTGTCTGACTACCCTTCCCTGTTTTACAGCTGTGTATCTGACTGCCCGTCCCTGGTGTACAGCTGTGTGTCTGACTGCCCTTCCCTGGTGTACAACTGTGTGTCTGACTGCCCTTCCTTGGTGTACAGCTGTGTGTGTGTGTGTCTGACTGCCCTTCCCTGGTGTACAGCTGTGTGTCTGACTGCCCTTCCGTGGTGTACAGCTGTGTGTCTGACTACCCTTCCCTGGTGTATAGCTGTGTGTCTGACTACCCTTCCCTGATGTACAGCTGTGTGTCTGACTGCCCTTCCTTGGTGTACAGCTGTGTGTCTGACTACCCTTCCCTGTTTTACAGCTGTGTATCTGACTGCCCGTCCCTGGTGTACAGCTGTGTGTCTGACTGCCCTTCCCTGGTGTACAACTGTGTGTCTGACTGCCCTTCCTTGGTGTACAGCTGTGTGTGTGTGTGTCTGACTGCCCGTCCCTGGTGTACAGCTGTGTGTCTGACTGCCCTTCCCTGGTGTACAGCTGTGTGTCTGACTACCCTTCCCTGGTGTACAGCTGTGTGTCTGACTGCCCTTCCCTGGTGTACAGCTGTGTGTCTGACTACCCTTCCCTGGTGTACAGCTGTGTGTCTGACTGCCCATCCCTGGTGTACAGCTGTGTGTGTGTGTGACTGCCCGTCCCTGGTGTACAGCTGTGTGTCTGACTGCCCTTCCCTGGTGTACAACTGTGTGTCTGACTGCCCTTCCCTGGTGTACAGCTGTGTGTGTGTGTGTCTGACTGCACTTCCCTGGTGTACAGCTGTGTGTCTGACTGACTTTCCCTGGTGTACAGCTGTGTGTCTGAATACCATTCCCTGGTGTACAGCTGTGTGTCTGACTGCCCTTCCCTGGTGAACAACTGTGTGTCTGACTGCCCTTCCCTGGTGTACAGCTGTGTGTTTGACTGCCCTTCCCTGGTGTACAGCTGTGTGTCTGACTGCCCTTCCCTGGTGTACAACTGTGTGTCTGGCTGCCCTTCCCTGGTGTACAGCTGTGTGTCTGACTACCCTTCCCTGATGTACAGCTGTGTGTCTGACTGCCTTTCCCTGGTGTACAGCTGTGTCTGCCTACCCTTCCCTGGTGTACAGCTGTGTGTCTGACTGTCCGTCCCTGGTGTACAGCTTTGTGTCTGACTGCCCGTCCCTGGTGTACAGCTGTGTGTGTGTGTGTGTGTGTGACTGCCCGTCCCTGGTGTACAGCTGTGTGTCTGACTGCCCTTCCCTAGTGTACAACTGTGTGTCTGACTGCCCTTCCCTGGTGTACAGCTGTGTGTGTGTGTGTGTCTGACTGCCCGTCCCTGGTGTACAGCTGTGTGTCTGACTGCTCTTCTCTGGTGTACGACTGTGTGTCTGACTGCCCTTCCCTGGTGTACAGGTGTGTGTCTGACTGCCCTTCCCTGGTGTACAGCTGTGTGTGTGTCTGACTGCCCGTCCCTGGTGTACAGCTGTGTGTCTGACTGCCCTTCCCTGGTGTACAACTGTGTGTTTGACTGCCCTTCCCTGGTGTACAGCTGTGTGTTTGACTGCCCTTCCCTGGTGTACAGCTGTGTGTCTGACTGCCCTTCCCTAGTGTATAGCTGTGTGTCTGACTACCCTTCCCTGGTGTACAGCTGTGTGTCTGACTGCCCTTCCCTGGTGTACAGCTGTGTGTCTGACTACCCTTCCCTGGTGTACAGCTGTGTGTCTCACTACCCTTCGCTGGTGTACAGCTGTGTCTCTGACTGCCCATCCCTAGTGCACAGCTGTGTGTCTGACTGCCCTTCCCTGGTGTACAACTGTGTGTCTGACTGCCCTTCCCTGGTGTACAGCTGTGTGTGTGTGTGTCTGACTGCCCTTCCCTGGTGTACAGCTGTGTGTCTGACTGCCCTTCCCTGGTGTACAGCTTTGAGTCTGACTACCCTTCCCTGGTGTACAGCTGTGTGTCTGACTGCCCTTCCCTGGTGTACAGCTGGTGTCTGACTGCCCTTCCCTGGTGTACAGCTGTGTGTCTGACTGCCCGTCCCTGGTGTACAGCTGTGTGTCTGACTGCCCATCGCTGGTGTACAGCTGTGTGTGTGTGTGACTGCCCGTCCCTGGTGTACAGCTTTGTGTCTGACTGCCCTTCCCTGGTGTACAACTGTGTGTCTGACTGCCCTTCCCTAGTGTACAGCTGTGTGTGTGTGTGTGTGTGTGTGTCTGACTGCCCGTCCCTGGTGTACAGCTGTGTGTCTGACTGCCCTTCCCTGGTGTACAGCTGTGTGTGTGTGTGTGTGTGTGTGTCTGACTGCCCGTCCCTGGTGTACAGCTGTGTGTCTGGCTCCCCTTCCCTGGTGTACAGCTGTGTGTTTGACTGCCCTTCCCTGGTGTACAGCTGTGTGTCTGACTGCCCTTCCCTGGTGTATAGCTGTGTGTCTGACTACCCTTCCCTGATGTACAGCTGTGTGTCTGACTGCCCTTCCTTGGTGTACAGCTGTGTGTCTGACTACCCTTCCCTGTTTTACAGCTGTGTATCTGACTGCCCGTCCCTGGTGTACAGCTGTGTGTCTGACTGCCCTTCCCTGGTGTACAACTGTGTGTCTGACTGCCCTTCCTTGGTGTACAGCTGTGTGTGTGTGTGTCTGACTGCCCTTCCCTGGTGTACAGCTGTGTGTCTGACTGCCCTTCCGTGGTGTACAGCTGTGTGTCTGACTACCCTTCCCTGGTGTATAGCTGTGTGTCTGACTACCCTTCCCTGATGTACAGCTGTGTGTCTGACTGCCCTTCCTTGGTGTACAGCTGTGTGTCTGACTACCCTTCCCTGTTTTACAGCTGTGTATCTGACTGCCCGTCCCTGATGTACAGCTGTGTGTCTGACTGCCCTTCCCTGGTGTACAACTGTGTGTCTGACTGCCCTTCCTTGGTGTACAGCTGTGTGTGTGTGTGTCTGACTGCCCGTCCCTGGTGTACAGCTGTGTGTCTGACTGCCCTTCCCTGGTGTACAGCTGTGTGTCTGACTACCCTTCCCTGGTGTACAGCTGTGTGTCTGACTGCCCTTCCCTGGTGTACAGCTGTGTGTCTGACTACCCTTCCCTGGTGTACAGCTGTGTGTCTGACTGCCCATCCCTGGTGTACAGCTGTGTGTGTGTGTGACTGCCCGTCCCTGGTGAACAGCTGTGTGTCTGACTGCCCTTCCCTGGTGTACAACTGTGTGTCTGACTGCCCTTCCCTGGTGTACAGCTGTGTGTGTGTGTGTCTGACTGCACTTCCCTGGTGTACAGCTGTGTGTCTGACTGACTTTCCCTGGTGTACAGCTGTGTGTCTGAATACCATTCCCTGGTGTACAGCTGTGTGTCTGACTGCCCTTCCCTGGTGAACAACTGTGTGTCTGACTGCCCTTCCCTGGTGTACAGCTGTGTGTTTGACTGCCCTTCCCTGGTGTACAGCTGTGTGTCTGACTGCCCTTCCCTGGTGTACAACTGTGTGTCTGGCTGCCCTTCCCTGGTGTACAGCTGTGTGTCTGACTACCCTTCCCTGATGTACAGCTGTGTGTCTGACTGCCTTTCCCTGGTGTACAGCTGTGTCTGACTACCCTTCCCTGGTGTACAGCTGTGTGTCTGACTGCCCGTCCCTGGTGTACAGCTTTGTGTCTGACTGCCCGTTCCTGGTGTACAGCTGTGTGTGTGTGTGACTGCCCGTCCCTGGTGTACAGCTGTGTGTCTGACTGCCCTTCCCTGGTGTACAACTGTGTGTCTGACTGCCCTTCCCTGGTGTACAGCTGTGTGTGTGTGTGTGTGTCTGACTGCCCGTCCCTGGTGTACAGCTGTGTGTGTGTGTGACTGCCCGTCCCTGGTGTACAGCTGTGTGTCTGACTGCTCTTCCCTGGTGTACAACTGTGTGTCTGACTGCCCTTCCCAGGTGTACAGCTGTGTGTCTGACTGCCCTTCCCTGGTGTACAGCTGTGTGTGTGTCTGACTGCCCGTCCCTGGTGTACAGCTGTGTGTCTGACTGCCCTTCCCTGGTGTACAACTGTGTGTCTGACTGCCCTTCCCTGGTGTACAGCTGTGTGTTTGACTGCCCTTCCCTGGTGTACAGCTGTGTGTCTGACTGCCCTTCCCTGGTGTATAGCTGTGTGTCTGACTACCCTTCCCTGGTGTACAGCTGTGTGTCTGACTACCCTTCCCTGGTGTACAGCTGTGTGTCTGACTGCCCGTCCCTGGTGTACAGCTGTGTGTGTGTGTGTGTGTGTGTGTGTGTCTGACTGCCCGTCCCTGGTGTACAGCTGTGTGTCTGACTGCCCTTCCCTGGTGTACAGCTGTGTGTGTGTGTGTGTGTGTGTGTCTGACTGCCCGTCCCTGGTGTACAGCTGTGTGTCTGGCTCCCCTTCCCTGGTGTACAGCTGTGTGTTTGACTGCCCTTCCCTGGTGTACAGCTGTGTGTCTGACTGCCCTTCCCTGGTGTATAGCTGTGTGTCTGACTACCCTTCCCTGATGTACAGATGTGTGTCTGACTGCCCTTCCTTGGTGTACAGCTGTGTGTCTGACTACCCTTCCCTGTTGTACAGCTGTGTATCTGACTGCCCGTCCCTGGTGTACAGCTGTGTGTGTGTGTGACTGCCCGTCCCTGGTGTACAGCTGTGTGTCTGACTGCCCTTCCCTTGTGTACAACTGTGTGTCTGACTGCCCTTCCCTGGTGTACAGCTGTGTGTTTGTGTGTCTGACTGCCCGTCCCTGGTGTACAGCTGTGTGTCTGACTGCCCTTCCCTGGTGTACAGCTGTGTGTCTGACTACCCTTCCCTGGTGTACAGCTGTGTGTCTGACTGCCCTTCCCTAGTGTACAGCTGTGTGTCTGACTGCCCGTCCCTGGTGTACAGCTGTGTGTGTGTGTGACTGCCCGTAGCTGGTGTACAGCTGTGTGTCTGACTGCCCTTCCCTGGTGTACAACTGTGTGTCTGACTGCCCTTCCCTGGTGTACAGATGTGTGTCTGACTTCTCTTCCCTGGTGTACAACTGTGTGTCTGACTGCCCTTCCCTGGTGTACAGCTGTGTGTCTGACTGCCCTTCCCTGGTGTACAGCTGTGTGTGTGTCTGACTGCCCTTCCCTGGTGTACAGCTGTGTGTGTCTGACTGCCTTTCCCTGGTGTACAGCTGTGTGTCTGACTACCATTCCCTGGTGTACAGCTGTGTGTCTGACTGCCCTTCCCTGGTGAACAACTGTGTGTCTGACTGCCCTTCCCTGGTGTACAGCTGTGTGTTTGACTTCCCTTCCCTGGTGTACAGCTGTGTGTCTGACTGCCCTTCCCTGGTGTACAACTGTGTGTCTGGCTGCCCTTCCCTGGTGTACAGCTGTGTGTCTGACTACCCTTCCCTGATGTACAGCTGTGTGTCTGACTGCCTTTCCCTGGTGTACAGCTGTGTCTGACTACCCTTCCCTGGTGTACAGCTGTGTGTCTGACTGCCCGTCCCTGGTGTACAGCTTTGTGTCTGACTGCCCGTCCCTGGTGTACAGCTGTGTGTGTGTGTGACTGCCCTTCCCTGGTGTACAGCTGTGTGTCTGACTGCCCTTCCCTGGTGTACAACTGTGTGTCTGACTGCCCTTCCCTGGTGTACAGCTGTGTGTGTGTGTGTCTGACTGCCCGTCCCTGGTGTACAGCTGTGTGTCTGACTGCTCTTCCCTGGTGTACAACTGTGTGTCTGACTGCCCTTCCCTGGTGTACAGCTGTGTGTCTGACTGCCCTTCCCTGGTGTACAGCTGTGTGTGTGTCTGACTGCCCGTCCCTGGTGTACAGCTGTGTGTCTGACTGCCCTTCCCTGGTGTACAACTGTGTGTCTGACTGCCCTTCCCTGGTGTACAGCTGTGTGTGTGTGTGTCTGACTGCCCTTCCCTGGTGTACAGCTGTGTGTCTGACTGCCTTTCCCTGGTGTACAGCTGTGTGTCTGACTACCATTCCCTGGTGTACAGCTGTGTGTCTGACTGCCCTTCCCTGGTGAACAACTGTGTGTCTGACTGCCCTTCCCTGGTGTACAGCTGTGTGTTTGACTTCCCTTCCCTGGTGTACAGCTGTGTGTCTGACTGCCCTTCCCTGGTGTACAACTGTGTGTCTGACTGCCCTTCCCTGGTGTACAGCTGTGTGTTTGACTACCATTCCCTGGTGTACAGCTGTGTGTCTGACTGCCCTTCCCTGGTGAACAACTGTGTGTCTGACTGCCCTTCCCTGGTGTACAGCTGTGTGTTTGACTTCCCTTCCCTGGTGTACAGCTGTGTGTCTGACTGCCCTTCCCTGGTGTACAACTGTGTGTCTGGCTGCCCTTCCCTGGTGTACAGCTGTGTGTCTGACTACCCTTCCCTGATGTACAGCTGTGTGTCTGACTGCCTTTCCCTGGTGTACAGCTGTGTCTGACTACCCTTCCCTGGTGTACAGCTGTGTGTCTGACTGCCCGTCCCTGGTGTACAGCTTTGTGTCTGACTGCCCGTCCCTGGTGTACAGCTGTGTGTGTGTGTGACTGCCCGTCCCTGGTGTACAGCTGTGTGTCTGACTGCCCTTCCCTGGTGTACAACTGTGTGTCTGACTGCCCTTCCCTGGTGTACAGCTGTGTGTGTGTGTGTGTGTCTGACTGCCCGTCCCTGGTGTACAGCTGTGTGTCTGACTGCTCTTCCCTGGTGTACAACTGTGTGTCTGACTGCCCTTCCCTGGTGTACAGCTGTGTGTCTGACTGCCCTTCCCTGGTGTACAGCTGTGTGTGTGTCTGACTGCCCGTCCCTGGTGTACAGCTGTGTGTCTGACTGCCCTTCCCTGGTGTACAACTGTGTGTCTGACTGCCCTTCCCTGGTGTACAGCTGTGTGTGTGTGTGTCTGACTGCCCTTCCCTGGTGTACAGCTGTGTGTCTGACTGCCTTTCCCTGGTGTACAGCTGTGTGTCTGACTACCATTCCCTGGTGTACAGCTGTGTGTCTGACTGCCCTTCCCTGGTGAACAACTGTGTGTCTGAGTGCCCTTCCCTGGTGTACAGCTGTGTGTTTGACTTCCCTTCCCTGGTGTACAGCTGTGTGTCTGACTGCCCTTCCCTGGTGTACAACTGTGTGTCTGGCTGCCCTTCCCTGGTGTACAGCTGTGTGTCTGACTACCCTTCCCTGATGTACAGCTGTGTGTGTGTGTGTCTGACTGCCCTTCCCTGGTGTACAGCTGTGTGTCTGACTGCCTTTCCCTGGTGTACAGCTGTGTGTCTGACTGCCCTTCCCTGGTGTACAGCTGTGTGTGTGTCTGACTGCCCGTCCCTGGTGTACAGCTGTGTGTCTGACTGCCCTTCCCTGGTGTACAACTGTGTGTCTGACTGCCCTTCCCTGGTGTACAGCTGTGTGTTTGACTGCCCTTCCCTGGTGTACAGCTGTGTGTCTGACTGCCCTTCCCTGGTGTATAGCTGTGTGTCTGACTACCCTTCCCTGGTGTACAGCTGTGTGTCTGACTACCCTTCCCTGGTGTACAGCTGTGTGTCTGACTGCCCTTCCCTGGTGTACAGCTGTGTGTCTGACTACCCTTCCCTGGTGTACAGCTGTGTGTCTGACTGCCCATCCCTGGTGTACAGCTGTGTGTCTGACTGCCCATCCCTGGTGTACAGCTGTGTGTGTGTGTGACTGCCCGTCCCTGGTGTACAGCTGTGTGTCTGACTGCCCTTCCCTGGTGTACAACTGTGTGTCTGACTGCCCTTCCCTGGTGTACAGCTGTGTGTGTGTGTGTGTGTGTGTGTGTGTGTGTGTGTGTGTCTGACTGCCCGTCCCTGGTGTACAGCTGTGTGTCTGACTCCCCTTCCCTGGTGTACAACTGTATGTCTGACTGCCCTTCCCTGGTGTACAGCTGTGTGTTTGACTGCCCTTCCCTGGTAGTACAGCTGTGTGTCTGACTGCCCTTCCCTGGTGTACAGCTGTGTGTCTGACTACCCTTCCCTGGTGTACAGATGTGTGTCTGACTGCCCTTCCCTGGTGTACAGCTGTGTGTGTGTGTGTCTGACTGCCCTTCCCTGGTGTACACCTGTGTGTCTGACTGCCCTTCCCTGGTGTACAGCTGTGTGTCTGACTACCCTTCCCTGGTGTACAGCTGTGTGTCTGACTGCCCATCCCTGGTGTACAGCTGTGTGTCTGACTACCCTTCCCTGGTGTACAGCTGTGTGTCTGACTGCCCTTCCCTGGTGTACAGCTGTGTGTCTGACTGCCCGTCCCTGGTGTACAGCTGTGTGTGTGTGACTGCCCGTCCCTGGTGTACAGCTGTGTGTCTGACTGCCCTTCCCTGGTGTACAACTGTGTGTCTGACTGCCTTTCCCTGGTGTACAGCTGTGTGTCTGACTACCCTTCCCTGGTGTACAGCTGTGTGTCTGACTGCCCTTCCCTGGTGTACAGCTGTGTGTCTGACTACCCTTCCCTGGTGTACAGCTGTGTGTCTGACTGCCCGTCCCTGGTGTACAGCTGTGTGTCTGACTGCCCTTCCCTGGTGTACAGCTGTGTGTCTGACTGCCCTTCCCTGGTGTACAGCTGTGTGTCTGACTGCTCATCCCTAGTGTACAGCTGTGTGTCTGACTGCCCTTCCCTGGTGTACAGCTGTGTGTCTGACTGCCCGTCCCTGGTGTACAGCTGTGTGTCTGACTGCCCGTCCCTGGTGTACACCTGTGTGTGTGTGACTGCCGGTCCCTGGTGTACAGCTGTGTGTCTGACTGCCCTTCCCTGGTGTACAACTGTGTGTCTGACTGCCCTTCCCTGGTGTACAGCTGTGTGTCTGACTACCCTTCCCTGGTGTACAGCTGTGTGTCTGACTGCCCTTCCCTGGTGTACAGCTGTGTGTCTGACTACCCTTCCCTGGTGTACAGCTGTGTGTGTTTCACTGCCCGTCCCTGGTGTACAGCTGTGTGTCTGACTGCCCTTCCCTGGTGTACAACTGTGTGTCTGACTGCCCGTCCCTGGTGTACAGCTGTGTTTGTGTGACTGCCCGTCCCTGGTGTACAGCTGTGTGTCTGACTGCCCTTCCCTGGTGTACAACTGTGTGTCTGACTGCCCTTCCCTGGTGTACAGCTGTGTGTTTGACTGCCCTTCCCTGCTGTACAGCTGTGTGTCTGACTGCCCTTCCCTGGTGTACAGCTGTGTGTCTGACTGCCCTTCCCTGGTGTACAACTGTGTGTCTGACTGCCCTTCCCTGGTGTACAGCTGTGTGTGTGTGTGTGTCTGGCTGCCCGTCCCTGGTGCACAGCTGTGTGTCTGACTGCCCGTCCCTGGTGTACAGCTGTGTGTCTGACTGCCCATCCCTGGTGTACAGCTGTGTGTGTGTGACTGCCCGTCCCTGGTGTACAGCTGTGTGTCTGACTGCCCTACCCTGGTGTACAACTGTGTGTCTGACTGCCCTTCCCTGGTGTACAGCTGTGTGTTTGACTGCCCTTCCCTGCTGTACAGCTGTGTGTCTGACTGCCCTTCCCTGGTGTACAGCTGTGTGTCTGACTACCCTTCCCTGGTGTACAGCTGTGTGTCTGACTACCCTTCCCTGGTGTACAGCTGTGTGTCTGACTGCCCGTCCCTGGTGTACAGCTGTGTGTCTGACTGCCCTTCCCTGGTGTACAGCTGTGTGTCTGACTGCCCATCCCTGGTGTACAGCTGTGTGTGTGTGACTGCCCGTCCCTGGTGTACAGCTGTGTGTCTGACTGCCCTTCCCTGGTGTACAACTGTGTGTCTGACTGCCCTTCCCTGGTGTACAGCTGTGTGTCTGACTGCCCTTCCCTGGTGTACAGCTGTGTGTCTGACTGCCCTTCCCTGGTGTACAGCTGTGTGTCTGACTACCCTTCCCTTGTGTACAGCTGTGTGTGTTTCACTGCCCGTCCCTGGTGTACAGCTGTGTGTCTGACTGCCCTTCCCTGGTGTACAACTGTGTGTCTGACTGCCCTTCCCTGGTGTACAGCTGTGTGTGTGTGTGTGTCTGACTGCCCGTCCCTGGTGTACAGCTGTGTGTCTGACTGCCCGTCCCTGGTGTACAGCTGTGTGTCTGACTGCCCGTCCCTGGTGTACAGCTGTGTGTGTTTGACTGCCCGTCCCTGGTGTACAGCTGTGTGTCTGACTGCCCTTCCCTGGTGTACAACTGTGTGTCTGGCTGCCCTTCCCTGGTGTACAGCTGTGTGTCTGACTACCCTTCCCTGATGTACAGCTGTGTGTGTGTGTGTCTGACTGCCCTTCCCTGGTGTACAGCTGTGTGTCTGACTGCCTTTCCCTGGTGTACAGCTGTGTGTCTGACTGCCCTTCCCTGGTGTACAGCTGTGTGTGTGTCTGACTGCCCGTCCCTGGTGTACAGCTGTGTGTCTGACTGCCCTTCCCTGGTGTACAACTGTGTGTCTGACTGCCCTTCCCTGGTGTACAGCTGTGTGTTTGACTGCCCTTCCCTGGTGTACAGCTGTGTGTCTGACTGCCCTTCCCTGGTGTATAGCTGTGTGTCTGACTACCCTTCCCTGGTGTACAGCTGTGTGTCTGACTACCCTTCCCTGGTGTACAGCTGTGTGTCTGACTGCCCGTCCCTGGTGTACAGCTGTGTGTCTGACTGCCCTTCCCTGGTGTACAACTGTGTGTCTGACTGCCCTTCCCTGGTGTACAGCTATGTGTGTGTGTGTGTGTCTGACTGCCCTTCCCTGGTGTACAGCTGTGTGTCTGACTGCCCTTTCCTGGTGTACAGCTGTGTGTCTGACTACCCTTCCCTGGTGTACAACTGTGTGTCTAACTGCCCTTCCCTGGTGTACAGCTGTGTGTCTGACTACCCTTCCCTGGTGTACAGCTGTGTGTCTGACTGCCCATCCCTGGTGTACAGCTGTGTGTCTGACTGCCCATCCCTGGTGTACAGCTGTGTGTGTGTGTGACTGCCCGTCCCTGGTGTACAGCTGTGTGTCTGACTGCCCTTCCCTGGTGTACAACTGTGTGTCTGACTGCCCTTCCCTGGTGTACAGCTGTGTGTGTGTGTGTGTGTGTGTGTGTGTGTGTGTGTGTGTGTGTGTGTGTCTGACTGCCCGTCCCTGGTGTACAGCTGTGTGTCTGACTCCCGTTCCCTGGTGTACAACTGTATGTCTGACTGCCCTTCCCTGGTGTACAGCTGTGTGTTTGACTGCCCTTCCCTGGTAGTACAGCTGTGTGTCTGACTGCCCTTCCCTGGTGTACAGCTGTGTGTCTGACTACCCTTCCCTGGTGTACAGATGTGTGTCTGACTGCCCTTCCCTGGTGTACAGCTGTGTGTGTGTGTGTCTGACTGCCCTTCCCTGGTGTACACCTGTGTGTCTGACTGCCCTTCCCTGGTGTACAGCTGTGTGTCTGACTACCCTTCCCTGGTGTACAGCTGTGTGTCTGACTGCCCATCCCTGGTGTACAGCTGTGTGTCTGACTACCCTTCCCTGGTGTACAGCTGTGTGTCTGACTGCCCTTCCCTGGTGTACAGCTGTGTGTCTGACTGCCCGTCCCTGGTGTACAGCTGTGTGTGTGTGACTGCCCGTCCCTGGTGTACAGCTGTGTGTCTGACTGCCCTTCCCTGGTGTACAACTGTGTGTCTGACTGCCTTTCCCTGGTGTACAGCTGTGTGTCTGACTACCCTTCCCTGGTGTACAGCTGTGTGTCTGACTGCCCTTCCCTGGTGTACAGCTGTGTGTCTGACTACCCTTCCCTGGTGTACAGCTGTGTGTCTGACTGCCCGTCCCTGGTGTACAGCTGTGTGTCTGACTGCCCTTCCCTGGTGTACAGCTGTGTGTCTGACTGCCCTTCCCTGGTGTACAGCTGTGTGTCTGACTGCTCATCCCTAGTGTACAGCTGTGTGTCTGACTGCCCTTCCCTGGTGTACAGCTGTGTGTCTGACTGCCCGTCCCTGGTGTACAGCTGTGTGTCTGACTGCCGGTCCCTGGTGTACACCTGTGTGTGTGTGACTGCCGGTCCCTGGTGTACAGCTGTGTGTCTGACTGCCCTTCCCTGGTGTACAACTGTGTGTCTGACTGCCCTTCCCTGGTGTACAGCTGTGTGTCTGACTACCCTTCCCTGGTGTACAGCTGTGTGTCTGACTGCCCTTCCCTGGTGTACAGCTGTGTGTCTGACTACCCTTCCCTGGTGTACAGCTGTGTGTGTTTCACTGCCCGTCCCTGGTGTACAGCTGTGTGTCTGACTGCCCTTCCCTGGTGTACAACTGTGTGTCTGACTGCCCGTCCCTGGTGTACAGCTGTGTTTGTGTGACTGCCCGTCCCTGGTGTACAGCTGTGTGTCTGACTGCCCTTCCCTGGTGTACAACTGTGTGTCTGACTGCCCTTCCCTGGTGTACAGCTGTGTGTTTGACTGCCCTTCCCTGCTGTACAGCTGTGTGTCTGACTGCCCTTCCCTGGTGTACAGCTGTGTGTCTGACTGCCCTTCCCTGGTGTACAACTGTGTGTCTGACTGCCCTTCCCTGGTGTACAGCTGTGTGTGTGTGTGTGTCTGGCTGCCCGTCCCTGGTGCACAGCTATGTGTCTGACTGCCCGTCCCTGGTGTACAGCTGTGTGTCTGACTGCCCATCCCTGGTGTACAGCTGTGTGTGTGTGACTGCCCGTCCCTGGTGTACAGCTGTGTGTCTGACTGCCCTACCCTGGTGTACAACTGTGTGTCTGACTGCCCTTCCCTGGTGTACAGCTGTGTGTTTGACTGCCCTTCCCTGCTGTACAGCTGTGTGTCTGACTGCCCTTCCCTGGTGTACAGCTGTGTGTCTGACTACCCTTCCCTGGTGTACAGCTGTGTGTCTGACTACCCTTCCCTGGTGTACAGCTGTGTGTCTGACTGCCCGTCCCTGGTGTACAGCTGTGTGTCTGACTGCCCTTCCCTGGTGTACAGCTGTGTGTCTGACTGCCCATCCCTGGTGTACAGCTGTGTGTGTGTGACTGCCCGTCCCTGGTGTACAGCTGTGTGTCTGACTGCCCTTCCCTGGTGTACAACTGTGTGTCTGACTGCCCTTCCCTGGTGTACAGCTGTGTGTCTGACTGCCCTTCCCTGGTGTACAGCTGTGTGTCTGACTGCCCTTCCCTGGTGTACAGCTGTGTGTCTGACTACCCTTCCCTTGTGTACAGCTGTGTGTGTTTCACTGCCCGTCCCTGGTGTACAGCTGTGTGTCTGACTGCCCTTCCCTGGTGTACAACTGTGTGTCTGACTGCCCTTCCCTGGTGTACAGCTGTGTGTGTGTGTGTGTCTGACTGCCCGTCCCTGGTGTACAGCTGTGTGTCTGACTGCCCGTCCCTGGTGTACAGCTGTGTGTCTGACTGCCCGTCCCTGGTGTACAGCTGTGTGTGTTTGACTGCCCGTCCCTGGTGTACAGCTGTGTGTCTGACTGCCCTTCCCTGGTGTACAACTGTGTGTCTGACTGCCCTTCCCTGGTGTACAGCTGTGTGTTTGACTGCCCTTCCCTGCTGTACAGCTGTGTGTCTGACTGCCCTTCCCTGGTGTACAGCTGTGTGTCTGACTGCCCTTCCCTGGTGTACAACTGTGTGTCTGACTGCCCTTCCCTGGTGTACAGCTGTGTGTGTGTGTGTGTGTGTGTGTCTGACTGCCCGTCCCTGGTGTACAGCTGTGTGTCTGACTGCCCGTCCCTGGTGTACAGCTGTGTGTGTGTGACTGCCCGTCCCTGGTGTACAGCTGTGTGTCTGACTGCCCTTCCCTGGTGTACAACTGTGTGTCTGACTGCCCTTCCCTGGTGTACAGCTGTGTGTCTGACTGCCCTTCCCTGGTGTACAGCTGTGTGTCTGACTGCCCTTCCATGGTGTTCAGCTGTGTGTATGTCTGACTGCCCGTCCCTGGTGTACAGCTGTGTGTCTGACTCCCCTTCCCTGGTGTACAACTGTGTGTCTGACTGCCCTTCCCTGGTGTACAGCTGTGTGTCTGACTGCCCTTCCCTGATGTACAGCTGTGTGTCTGACTGCCCTTCCCTGGTGTACAGCTGTGTGTCTGACTGCCCTTCCCTGGTGTACAGCTGTGTGTCTGACTGACCTTCCCTGGTGTACAGCTGTGTGTCTGACGCACAGTTTGAGTGTTTTTAGATGCTCAAATACTCACTGATGCGTCGCACCATCAATCCTTTCACTAGCCCCATACTAGATGGAGATTGTCCGTCAAAGTCTGGCCTCCAGTGTAAATGATTATGCTTCTGAGTTTGCAACCATCTATTTGACACTCCCAACACACTCCCATTACACGCTCATAAGACAGTGCATCTCCATTCGTCTTAATAGCCACCTCCCAGTCACTGCCCAGGAACGCCCAGCACATTTTTAAGACATTTACAATTACAGCTGGATGCATGCGTAGTGCGACTTTGACACATGTGCAGTAGAAAATAATCACTGTGCCTGGCATCGACATTGTGTGTGACTCAGAATTAGGCCCTATATGTTTGCAACACGCAAAAGGAGACAGCTTTTTCCTTGCATACAAAATGCTATGTCCAAGAGAAATTTGCTCCATTTGATATTTTTGCTTTGCTCCTAACTGGAAATGAAGCCTTCAGTGGGTAATGCTTTTCCTGGTAACGGTGACCTCAAATACTGTATCACCAAAGCCGTTTGTGAACCTTAATTTGTGTAAACTCCGTTAGGCATTATTATTTATATAGCACACACATATTCTGTAGTGATTTACAGAGAATATCTGGCCATTCACATCTGTCCCTGCTGCAGGGGAGCTTACAATCTATATGCCCTGCCACATTTACACATTAGGGTTAATTTTTGTCAGGAACCAATTAACCTACCAGTATATTTTTGGATTGTGGGAGGAAAACAGAGTAGCCGGAAGAAACCAACGAAGCATGGGGAGAATATACAAACTGCACACAGTTGGGGACGTGGTGGGATTCAAACTCACAACCTCAGTGCTGTGCGGCAGTAATGCTAACCATTAAACCATCATGGTATGGTATGGTATCTGGTATGGTTCACGATATGGCAATTTCCAAATATTGTGTTGTGCCTATACATTCAGCAACTGAAATGGTGCCTTTGTGATTTTCCAAAAATGTTCTATATAGTAGGGATAAGGGCTAATGGATCAGGGTTCATTAGGGTACTAAACTGGTGAGATGCAACAAGCAGGGTTTTTTTTATTAGAGGAGGGGGCCTGTGTCCAATCTCATCCTCTGGCACATGGGCAGTGAAATCTCTGCCACTTTGCCAGAGTCTACTATGCATGAACCTTTCTCTGGGAAAATGGCAGTGGTGCCATTTTGCTAGTGATTTCTCAATGACGCATGGGCATATCTCACAGTAAATGATACAGGCATCATTGTCCCAGTTATTTTTAAAGCTGCACCCTCAAGGCAGATATATACAAGGGCTGAAGAGTGTACAGTACTGATTCAAAGTCAGGCTTAAGGTCAAACTGCGAGGTTCAAAAAGTGCTTTGCTGCTCTGTGCATGCTTAAAAACCCGGCCACATTTAAAGTTTCAATTGAATTGCATTTGCATAGAAAAGCAGTTTGTGGGTCTTCATGTGCAAGTTCAGTACAATAGAGAGATTCACACGTAACTATAGCACGTCCCTTGGAGATGATGCCTAATCAGAATTGGCCGCATCTCTGGATACATTTCTACAGTCATTTAGAATGCATATGATTTGTAGTTCCATAAAACAGCAAGTGTATAGATATGTGGTAATGATGATCACAGCATCAGCACATATCTTCACTTTTTACACAATATATAAACTTATTATTATTATTATTTTGAATTGGCATGGGCTACCTCCTAAATGAAAAACCAGCACCAGTGCTTCTAGCTCGGTAGTGATAGCAAAAGTAGTAACCAACACCAAACTTTGCTAGCCTTGGCTGGTCACATTATACCAGGAAATGTGGGGGGTCCTGTCATAATGTGAGATAGCCCCAGCCTGGTCACCACGAAGCTAACATGCAAGACCGCAAATATCATGCCTACAATGCCCATGTTGTCCATATGCCCATGAGGATCTTCCTGGCACTTCTTGGACATTCTAACAGTTATGGAACTACAACATACTTCGCAACATTGAGAATATGAAATCAGGATGGTGAGGAGTGGCTGTGACACGCTGGTGGCGAGACTGTTTTACAGTGGGCATGGAGAGCCCATCATAAGCATTTTCAATAAAAAAGCCATATTGGATGTGGTACAACGCTTCAATATTGTCATCATGGGCCCCTCTGCTGTAGTATGCCCATCTCACCCTGGCCACTACTGTTGGTCACCTTATTTGCTAAGTGACTCTAAGCTCATTTATCCCCTTCTTGCATGGAGGCTGTATAACTGGTGCCAGTTAGTCATGGGTGGCATACTAGTTTATTTATTTTGTGACAAATGAGATCCAGCACTCATCATCATCAAGATCAAGACTGTATATCTGTTTAAGTTAAGGTCATACAAATTACAAAGGAAAACCACAATTTAGTGACGCATTTTTGTGGCTAATTTTAAATTAAGTTTTTAGTGTCTTTATTTATGTGTGTCTGTATGTGCATATATGTGTGTATGCATGTATGTGTGTGTTTGTGTATGTGCATGTATGTGCGTGCATGTGTGTGTGAGTATGTATGTGTGTGTGAGGGTATGTGTGTGTCAGCGTATGCATATGCGTGTATATGTAATATGTATGCATGTGTGTGTGTTTGCATGTATGTGTGTATGCATGTGTGTGCATGCATGTGTGTAAGCGTATGTTTGTGTGTGTATGTATGAATGTGTGTGAGCGTATGTGTATGTATATGTATGTGTGTGTGTATGTATGCATGTGAGCGTATGTTTGTGAGCATATGTATGTGTGCGTGAGAGTATGTATGTGTGAACGTATGTGTGTGTGAGCGTACGTATATGTGTGTGTGAGAGTATGTATGTGTGTATGTATGCATGTGTACATGAGCGTTTGTGTGTGAGCGTATGTATGTGTGTATGTATATGTATGCATGTGTGTATGTATATATATACACATGTGTGTGAACGTATGTTTGTGTGAGAGAGCTACCCTCTTTTCAAGTTGTCCCAGATCCTTATGCTGCTTGTGCAATAATTTGGTGCTTTACAACAACAGTAAAATGCTACATTAAGCAGCTTGTCGATCATTGTTAAAAATTAGTTACTGTTCCGTCTAATCACTAAAACAAATGGCCTAAAAAGAACATTTGATTGGGGAATACCATTATATAAAGCAAAATGCAAAGAAGGTTTGTGCCATTCTTCAAAGGTCAAATATAACAGCTCATCCTTCTAGTGAAGCAATAACTGAAAGGAGGGATGGGAGTTACCTCTATTGTGCTCTGTGTCAGGACATCTGCCAGTAACTGAGCCATACCTCCCAGAATCCTTTTCTCACTCACCGGACTGTGCATTATTGAGGAACTAGCTGATTATTTGTATGCAAATGCAAACAGTGTCACAGCAGATGTGAAACATTTGGTTAGGTTCTTGTTTTCTTGTAAGAGGAATAAACATCTGTAAGAACAGAAGAAGAGGGCAAATTTTGGAACAAAGATTCCGCTCCCTTGGTGGGCTCTATCGACCAGCAATTTACATAGATGGGCTATGCCAAGTATTTTAGCATAGAGTGAAACAGGAGGAGCGGGTGGAGGCAGACATATGATCTAACAATTAGAGAGCAACAGTTAGGACACAGTAAGCATACTTATAGCCCTACCCATCTATCCTGTGTCTCAGAGACCATATAATTCCCCTTGAACAAATATTTAATTATTAGATACTACAAGAGACAATAGCATTTAAAAAAAAAACTAATGGAGCATACACACGGTCAGATTTGTCAGATGAACGATTTGAACGATTTTACCAAAGTTTTGAACGATTTGAACGATTGAACGATTTTTGACTGCATTAAAATTAATGGAATCGTCCAAGTCTGACTGCAAACACATCAGATGTCAGATATCGTTATGTGACAACGGGAACGCGCATCGTTCATCGTCCAGGCATGTCAGATTTTCCTTCAGATATGAACGACTGAACGATTTTTAAATCGTTATCGTTCAGATCTGAAGGAAAAATCTGACCATGTGTATGCACCATAACACTATATAAGAGTGCAGAGCTTTTTGTTCTGTTCACCCCTAATTTTCTGCCTGACATTTATTGCACTCAAATGACTGAAAAAAGTTTTAATATGTATTTATCAACTTTCATTCCTTAACGTATTTAATTTGCTAATAATTTACTATAAGAACCATGTTAAAATGAGCAGTGCAGATTGAAAATATCTCCTTTAGTGAATGCGTGTGTCAGAGCTGCGCTAATTCAAAGGAGAGGCCTGCGCAGTAGCTGCCATTTTGTTGTGGGCATGCTTATGTGTGTACAAGGCCTATACGTTCCTGTCACAGACCTAGTTTGAAAGATCTAATGCATAACAGTTATATTACCTGCAATATACACATACATGAATCAACTCATTTTTATAGGTTATATAATTTTTACTGTGCACCTATCTGGTACAATGCAAAGCCATTTTTTTAAATGAGGATGCAAGACAGTGTAAATTATATTCCAATTTAGCAGTTCTAAGTATCTATTGCTTAAACATACACGAACCTGCTGTTGTCTACCCCAACCTGAACTCCTTAGTGTAACCGCTGGTAGTTTTCACATCGCTTCCATGTGTAGCTACAGCATCTGGCCATATAAATGCATTCATTAAAGAGCTCACTGTATTATGCTCTAGCGCAAACCACATCGGTTGCTGACCACTTTTTCCATTACTCTCAAGTTTGGAAGATAAGCTAAATGAGGATTAGCACCATTTGATTTCAATCTAAAATAATGTTCACCTTAAACCGGCAAAGCCATTTCATAAAACTGCCAGCTGGGATCCAAAAAAGCTTGAATATTGCTCATAATATGCACATAAAATATGTGCGCCCCCACTGCTCCACAAGACACAGCCTCTCCACATTGCCCTGAGGCTGCCCTCTGATTGAAATGGAGCCATGCATGCTGATCCTACCGCACTTATTAAAATCCTGCTCTGATAAGATATGCGCACGTTTCACTGTGGATCAGATGGCACATAAGACGTTCCAAAACAAAACACACAACACAAGGAATGAGAATGTAACATATTTGTGTCTAATTATGTTTTAATTCATTTATATGCTTATGACAGTCAATCACATATCTATATATTAAAGGAACAT
Source organism: Taudactylus pleione (assembly GCA_031769625.1). Classification (NCBI taxonomy): domain Eukaryota; kingdom Metazoa; phylum Chordata; class Amphibia; order Anura; family Myobatrachidae; genus Taudactylus; species Taudactylus pleione. Next base: position 15,248,763 of record JAUIMM010000012.1, on the reverse strand, counting down.
TGTAATCAAAACAGTTTGTGATTTTCCATTATAGTTAAAAATATATGGAAGAAAGGCTTAGTTGTTATTTGTTGTCTATAAGTCTAATTTTTCTTGCTCAGTCTCGATCTCTTGCTGCTTTTCACCATTCTGCAAACAAGAATCAGTATTTAGCTTAGAGTATACTTTATAGATGAGAGAGTAAGGTTTATTAATGTGACAAAAGTTTAGATAGATAGAAACAGGGCCGGCAACAGAAATCTTGGGGCCCGGTACATAGATATTTCTGGGGCAGCCAACCCCCCGTCCCTCCCAATGCCCCCTCCTCCAAACACACATGCCAGGTCCCCACACACACAATTATTAGCTATACAATAGGACAAATAAAACCACTAAGCGGGCGCTAATAAAGAATTAAAAATATATATCAGTACATCTAAAAAAGCAGCAAAACAATTATGAGCTTGTGTGAGCTCAAATACTGTGCCTAAAAATGGTCACTAGATACTGGAAACAGAGATGTGTTTTGCGCTAATTGATAATATATATCCGAAAGATATAAAAATATAAAAGTATATTAGGGGTATGGTAGAACCCACACAAAGTCCAAGATGCCATTTTTAATATCATATATTGTTTATTTATGTATTCTGAATAAAAGCAACAATAATATAACAATAAAAATACAACAATACGCCCACATTAATAATCTAATAATAGCAGCATGAATATTAGCAGCAGCCACTGGGATCTAATGCACTATAATAAGAAATCCTTACAGTGGCGTAACTAGGGTATTTGGAGCCCAGGGCAAATTTGAAAAGGGAGCCCCCCCCCCTGATGTGCGCAAAAATATGGTCCTGGTCACTTAAGAATGGGGCATGACACACCCCTTTATTTTCACACTGAACATTCCTATCCATATGCACCTTAACCCCAGTAGTACCCCTTATACAGTACCCCCAGTATGCAGTTGTGGTCCCTCTTATGCAGGCCCATAGTAGTGCCCCTTATACAGTATCCCCAGTGGTGGTCCCCCTTATACAGCCCCCAATTAGTTCCCCTTACTCAGTACCCCCAGTAGTGGCCCCCCCAAATGCAGTGCCTCATGTATTGTTCCCCCTTATGCAGTGCCCTTTATATGGTACCCCCAGTAGTAATCCCCCCCTATGCAGTGCCCTTTATATAGTGCACCCAGCAGTAGTCCCCCCCCATGCAGTTTTCCCAGTAGTGGCCCCCTTATGCAGGCACCCAGTAGTGATCCCCCCTATCCAGTGCCCCCTGTAGTGGCCCTTCCTATTATTGCCCCCAGTAGTGGTCCCCCGAGTGCAGTGCCTCTAGTAGTAGGTCCCTTTTATAATGCCCCCAGTAGTAGTTCCCCCTCCCCCCAAGTAGTAGTCCCCAGTAGAGGTTCTCCCTCCCGATTAAGTGCCCGCAGTAGTAGCCCCCCCCAGTAGAGGTCCTCCCAATAATGGTGCCCCCAGTAGTAGCCACCCCTCCCCCATTGTGCCCCCACCCCCAGTAGGTTTCCCCAGTAGTAGCCACCCCCCTCCCCCATTGTGCCCCCACCCCCAGTAGAGGTCCCCCCAGTAGTAGCCACCCCCCTCCCCCGTTGTGCCCCCAGTAGTGCAGATAGGTTAAAAAATATATATATATATATAAAAATATACTTACCTGAATCCATGCTGCTGCTGCTGCAGTCCACGACGCCGCTCATGACGTCTGTCCCATTACCCACTGCAGGAGCCGGACGGAAGCCCGGCTCTTGCAGTGGGTGCTGCAGCAGTCAATGAGAGTCTATCTATCATTGGCTGCTGTTTAACACACACATCGCTGCCAGCGCAGCCTGAGCCCGCCTCCTGGCGCTATTGGGCAAGCTCTCAGGGGGAGTGAACAGGCTCAGCTGTGCAGCACAGGACCGGCGCTGGAAGCCTAGCACCGGTCCTGTGTAAATGTGTAGCGCTGACCGCACTCATTGCGGTCGGCGCTACACTGGCTAACTAGGGCGGGCGGGCCGGTACTGTGGCTGGCGGCGCCCCCCCACGCCGCCAGTCCAACGGTGCCCATGGCACGCACCCCGCTCGCCCTGCCCTAGTTACGCCACTGCATCCTTAGAGTCCAGACCTGAACCATCGATAGTCAGCTTTGAAAAGTACAATTCTGTATATATAAGTCCAAATTTAGCATCCGCATAGGAACCTCACCACATCCAACCGGAAATTTATACCAGAGTCCTCTCTTATGTACACTGGTCTCCAGACCTGTCACAGAGTGCACCGTCTCGTGCTGATAACGCTGTGTGTGCAGTGGTGGCTGGGTGTCCCAATAATTTCACGGGCAAGTCAGCATGTGACAGCCCCAAATGAAGGTGTACTGGTGATTTGTTCCCTTAAATCGCGGACCTCCAATTGTTCCATGCATATATTCCACAATGGAAGCGAATGATGGTAACAATCAAAGGTTACTTTTCAAATGGATGATCCAGTGGTAGTACAAGTTGGTAGTTAGTTATAGAAATGCACACACACACACACACGCACGCGCACACACACACACAGGAAAATGGAGCGAATTCGGGCTGAGAGCATGCTGCAAGAGGTGTGAGATGAGGTGCTGTTGCCGCAGTTTTAATGCAGTGGCAATGGCAACTCGCCCCCTTTGCAGCTAACTGGATTGACCCCTTTGCTGAAGTGAGGGTACTGACGTAGGAAAAGGCAGTCAGATCCCTCCAGGATTGAAGGGATGAGTAGCTTTAGTGAAGCAGTGAAGTAGATCAGGTCAAGGACATTTAAGTGTGAGAGCATGGGGAAACCATAAGATAGGCCCAAATGTAGTGGTGTAGGAGATTTTGTCAATTTGGCAGTACGATTTAAAGTGGAAAATGTTTTTCAATGGAAAACTAGTTTGTCTGCTGAATAGTAGGTTGTGGTCTGAGACAGGTAGGCCATGTGGAAGAAGCACAAGGAGATGAGGTTAAGGAAGTGTCCCTTACAGTGGGTGGGACATGAAGCCCAGAAGGAGATGCCAAATTAAGAAGGAAGTGAAAGTTGCTTGTTTTGTAGCAGCAGAGACAGTAGTACTTTCAATGAGAATGTTGAAATCACCTAGTATGAGAGAATGTAGGCAAAGGATAGGAAATATATGAGCCAGCCAAAGAATCTGTCAAAGGAAATGAGAAGCAGCAACTGTGGGTCAATAAATGACAGCAACACGAAGGGAGAGAGAAGAGATGGACTATGTTAACATCAGTGGAAGAAAAGAGGGAGGGTCCTGAGAATATTGTTCAGAGTTTGATGTGTGTATATATAAAATACCTATTCTGTCACTTTATCTTTTTCTTTTTTTTAAATTAAATATGCTCCTGACTTTGAACATAAAAGAACAGAGCCTATAGGGCCCTCCATGCCAAAGAAGAACTCTCTAAAGGATGTTATAGTTTACTTTCAGGAGTAATGCATCAAAGAGGCTATTTTGGCAGCAGGAAGAAGTCATACTGTACAGATGAAATCAGATAAGGAGAGATAGGAATAGGGATATTCTCTAGTGCTCTGAAATAATGGGTGAAAAAGGCATTCCCAATATCTTGAAATCCTATCTTACTTCCCAAGTAATAAAAAACAATCTTGGTACGCATAGACAGCCCCTTGGGTAACATAGAAGAAAACTCCAGTTCACTAAAAGATACCAGTTTCTTACTTTGGATTCTACAATCTTCATCTTCTGGCAATATCACATTCTCTGGAGGTTTGGGAACACTGCAGCTCCAGTTATCAGCTAGATTTACATATGACCCTGATTTTTGTTTCATCAAGATTCCTCCAGGACACATAATGGGCAAATAATTTGTATTAAAAAAAAGCAAGGGTAATTGTGTACTTTACGGACTCATTGCAGAGATAACCCAATGAATGTTTTAAATGGTACTTCTGTACTTTACGTACACAAGAACCGAAAGTTGTCCCCACCTAAAGAAGAAAGTTGTCCCCTCGCGGGCTCACTGCTCTCACCACTCTTCGTGCGGTGGCTCGCTATGCTCCCCACAAGGTTATATTCCCCCTCTATGCCCACTTGGATGGTAGGGAATGATGCTGGACACTGGGAATGACTCTGGACACTGGCTGATGACGTCAGGGTCCTCTCCGTGAAGGGGATTTAGACATTAGCATGATTGATATTAATAATGAGTGTAAGACACTTGGGTTCTCTCTGGATTGAGTCCGTACAGTACACAAGTAACAAAGTCAGAGATATTTTTTTTCTGGGGATGTCTTATATGAGGAAAAATTAAACCCCCTGTTCAATTTACGGATACATCTCTTTTTGGCACGTATTTAAAATTTGGGAAATTGACCTTCCTTTCTACGTTGGTCACTTTCAATGATCACACATCTTTTGATAAGTAGTGTATTGGATCTACTATATTTATAACTAATTTAAATGAGGAATATAAATATTGGTCTTAGTGGGAGACAGATGTGGGTAGAAGTGAAGGTGGAAACAGTGGGCCTGATTCACAGCTGCTCATAAGCGGCCGCTCGTTCGCTCTGAGCGATGTTCGCACAACTGCGCATGCATATGGGTCGTAATGCGCATGCGCAAACCAGTCATTGCGGTCGGAAATCGTGCACTCGCAAAACAGCGAGGGGCTGATAATTTGATTGACAGAATGTACCATTTGTGGGTGGTAACAGGGGAAGGTGCTTGAAAATGGGGGAGTGGAGATTCGAACGCAGGCGTGCCTAACGGTCAAAAGGGCGTTTAATGGGCATGCATAATTAGTAAAGGAGCGTCATCGACCACGTCACTTGGTTGTCTTTTAGCCTGAACTGCTCGCAGTGATAGCGGTAAGAAAAACCTACCACAAGCACTGCGAGCAGTTCACATGCTTTTCGATGTACCCGATTAATCTAATAAATACTGGAGATGACGTGTGATGCGAACGGCAAAGGGGCGTCTTTACAAAATAGCGAGCGCATTTTTCGTTTGCTCGCTCAGACATAGAGGCGTCAACAAACCACAAAGAGCGAGCACTCAATTTAAATAGCCGGTCCCTTTTTTGGAACGACCGTCCGCAAATAGCGTCAGGCTCTGAATCAGGCCCAGTGTTCTTATTGTGTAACAATAAAGGAGGACACTTACTCTATTGTTGGGATTAGACACCTAATTGTGTGCAGAAAATTACCGGTTCTTTCTCTGCACTACGTTTTACAGATTTTTCTCAAAGGAGCACATATTGTCATTTTTGGTGGTCCTGTTAGCTCAAGGTTACAACATTCAAGTTCAGACCTTTACCAAAGATATCTTAAGCTCTCAAATTTCACTCAACTCAATCATTTTTATGTTAGGTAGCTCGGTCCATTGAGTGCGCTTGGATACGTACCTTTACTGTATTTCTGCGAGCCCTTTGGAAAAAAAATGGACGAATCGCTAAGCATTTCTCAACTGTTTAACGAAATATTTCAAGGAATAAAATATAAAACTAAATGTCAGGCCCACTAATTCATCTGGTCCCTGTGGTAAATATAGTATTTATTAACATTATTGGGTGGCAAGATCAGGGTAAGGGTGCCATTTCCTGGGGCAAACGGTCATCATGCAGCAGCTAATTAGTAGTACATCAGTCCAAAGGCCTTGGTACAAGTATCCGCAGCTAGTTTAATTAGTGGCACAAAAAATAAATAAAATATAAAAGTAAATCCTGTCCTGTCCAACTCTAACTAGACAAAATGATTCCCTCTCTCAGAGTGGAAGGACCTAACGTCCCTCTCACAAAACAGATGTCTTAGTACAGCACTTACATTCTGTAAGTATTATTATTAATAAACTTTATTTATAGGGTGCCACAAGTGGTCCGCAGCACTGTACAGGGGACAAAACAATAAAACAATAAGACAGTGCAGTACAGTAGACAATAACAAATAGCACAAAAACTCTTAATACAGTCACTGATAATCACAGTGTATCTCAACAGACCTATGACCTGCTCCCCAAGCAGTGAGACACTGACTACAGAGAATGACACACCCTTTATCAGCCTCTCACAGGTGGCCTGGCATTCACGACTGCTAATCAGCTTCTGTCTACCAGACAGAAGTTAAAAACCTGGGGTATATCTCCCCTTGACAACCAGTGTTTTTGTCACAACTGTTATGCTACAGTATATCAAATTCCATTTTCAGACATATTTTAATGAGAAGAATTTGTTGCAGACAACTATTATTTATATGATAACAGTGGCTTTCCCCTGCCTAAATGTAAATTTCTAATTTATTTGAGTCCTGCTGGAAGAATGCCTCAATATTAATATATTATTATTATTATTAATATTGTTAGATGTTAAAACATTTTTTTTAGTTAACTGTTGACACTTTTTGTTAACCAGGTGGCATATATAAGTGGTACAAAACTTTGTTGACAAATGCTGTATTTGTGAAAATCATATTTTACGATTGTATTTATATGTAGCATTTACTGTATGTATACCCTACTAAAATCGTTAAAATAAAAAGTTAAAATCTTGTAATTGTCTAGCATCAATCTGGGCATTAATCTTTTTCAAAGGCCCCGCCCAACTCCAAATAAATTATATAAGATTAGCTGAAATATTCGGCGTTGCCCAGGACGAATCTTTAAGTTTTATTATGTGACGTTGTCCAAATCCATCCGGTGGAAGGCCCAAAACTGGTTTCCTGGGTCGAGTTCTGTCGTGAGGTCCGATCAGGACCCCAACCACTCTATTAGGTATCCCAGACCAATTGCCACACTCCAGTAAAGTTTTCATACAAATCTATACAGTAGAAGGCCCAGAACAGGCTCCCTGGGTCAAAGTTCTGCTCAGCGTACACCAACGGGAGGTCTGACCGGGAACAAACAAACAAACAGATTAGTTTAGTCACAGGAGTCAGCATTAGCCTACGAATGTCAAAATCTACCAGAATTCCAGCTATTTATCTAGCAGAGGCTGATCTGAGAGGCACTATTGTATTGGAACAAAATCATATATGTTAAAAGATGTATGTAAAGGTCTGATTCTGAGCAAAATCTGGTAATGTTAGAGAAATATTATCCTTTGTGAAAAATGTAACACCTTAGCGTCACGGGGGTGGATTTCCAACCCTTTTGGTGCTAAAAGGGGTCAGTTACATTACAGACCTACAGACAGCTCAGCCTGCTCATCATAAATAGCCAGTGATGCTAACAATGCATAAATCATACTATTTTCCCTGTCAGCCAGGCTGCTTTACAGTTTAAGCAGAAATGTGATTATGGGTAATGTTATAACGCTGGATTTTGTTCCCTCTCTGTAACCCCATTGCCAGAGCTTAGCATGACACATTTGCATATAAATCACGCTAATTAGTTTGTGTCACCACTTGCGTTTTCATGTCTGCAGCGTTCATTTGTGTGTGTATTGTAAATTATACATATATATTACAGTGATATGCGTAAAGGAGATCTGATAAATTGCATATGAATACAGACTTTGAACATTCATTATTTAGGGGAAAAGCAAAATGTGTGAATATATTAATTTTAACCTTTTCTGAGGCCCAAGTGTCTGTGAGGAATGAGCCACAGTCTTAGGGTGCATACACACTAGACGATATGCTCCCTGAGCGATATCGTCTAGTGTGTCCCCGGCAGGCTGTGCTCAATGTCGTTCATGACATTGAGCACAGCCGCTGAACGATATCATTAGCGATATCGTTCAGCGCCGGGCTCTCTCACCCATTCCCTGACATGCAGCAACCTGACGAGGTCGTCAGGTTGGCCTGCATGTCAGCCCGATGAACGAGGATGACGAACGACCCGCGGGAACGCGCGTCGTCGTCATCGTTCATCTTTTTTGTGTTAAAAATGGACGATAAAGTGGACGACTGAACGATAACGATATCGTTATCGTTCAGTCGTCCACTTTAATCGCCCAGTGTGTACGCACCATTAGTGGCAGACAAAATGGAGGTGGAACCACTGATGTGGCTATGCTCTTTATTTCATGTGCATTTAAAGTGAATTTATGTGTCTCATATGTTATTGCTTAAATTATAAATAATGTACATACCGTCACCTGCTTTCATATCATTTTGTGCAATGAGAGATTCCTGTAGTGTATTAGGGCTCTATTTACTACAATCCGCATATTGAATGCGGATTGTAGTGTGATATTACCGAGTGAATTCGCATTGCGAATTCAGGCAATATCACAGGGATTTACTATAAATCCCTTGCAGGGACAGAGCTTGCGATAAAGCTCTGTCCCTGCGGATCCCATCCGCACTCTAGTCGCGGTATTTTCGGAAAAAATACCGCGACTAAGAGCCCGCGCATGCGTTGACCGACCACCGCTACTACCCCCCTACCGCCGCTAAGCCCCGCCCCCCGTGATCACGGAGCCCCGTGACCCCCCCTCCCCCCCGCGACCCCCCTCCCTTCATTAGACTTACCTGCATCCTCCTGGCCTCCGGTGATCTTCTCCGGGCTTCCCGATCAGGTGATCTCCCATACTGCACTGGGGCCCGATCACCTGATGACCGGGCCCCAGTGCACTGTGGGAGACCAGCTGACCGGAGAGGAGCCATCACCGGAGGCCCAATCACCGGTCCCTGGAGTCAGGTAAGTAAAAAAAAAAATGTTTCATTGTTTTTTTCTTTTTTTTACAGTAATCAGCTTGCGATCTGTTTAGACCACACAGCTGATTACTGATACCGGCTCCCGCCTCTGCTCTCCCCGTTAGAGCAGAGTGGGAGCCCGGTAACCGGGGAATACCCTGGATAACGCCACCTCCAGGTGGCGTTATTATCACAGGGCTTCCCCCGGTATTTTTTTACAATTTATTTTTAGTAACTATGGTCGGATCACATTTCCCATTACAATTATGGGAAATGCGATCTGCTTTATTAAAAATAAGTGATACTGGGGGTTGGAGTAGAATTTTACTAATTCTACTCCAATTGCCCTGTAATAACTACAGGTGAAACTAAAATAATGTGAAAAGGGGGTGAAAACACCCTTTTTCACTTTATTTTAGTAAGAATAATGTTGATAAATAGAGCCCATAATGTGATGGTGATGGAAGTCAGGAAACCATTTCATATCACTGTCTGTGTAATTCAAAATGAGGTGGGGGATCCTCCAGCCATCATGCCCTGCAAACTGGCATGTTATGTGTTAAACTTTGCTGCTACTAGCCGTACAATCTTTCCTTAGATTTGTGTATTGCTGTGCATTGTTCCATTGTTGAAGTCCCTGCCTAACAGAACTGATTAAGGCGCTAATGCAGCATTAAATGTATGTCATTTGTGGAGCATAGCATACACATGATCACATTTCAGTCGCATCTCCACTTGTGATTGAAGGGGTGTAACAGAGTTACAATGGAGGGTACTCACATAGGTAATATTCAGTGACAGCGTGTCGATGGAATTGCAAAATATGCAGAGTTAACCAGAAACGTACATACACCTATTTTCTGATGTTTCTATAGTTCCACGGATTAGGTGCACGAGGACACTGATGATGATATCCCGACACAGGCGCTTAGAATACCGGTGCCGGAATCTCCACACCTGTCAGAATCCCAGCGTCGGCATCCCGAAGGTAAGTAGCAGTGTTTGTGGGAGGGTTAGTGTTAGGCACTAGGGGGAGGGTTAGGCACTAAGGGGGGAGGGTTAGGTTTAGGGTGCGGGGAGGTTAGGTTTAGGCACTAGGGGGGAGGTTAGGTTCAGGGATCGTGGAGGGAGGGTTAGGGTAGGGAGATGAGGAGGGTTCGTATACCTACCGACAGGTGTCGATATCCTAATCCTGTTGGGATGCCGGCGCCTGGATTTTGACCATCTGGACCCCGAGTGCCGGCATCCCGTACCCATCCCAATGACGGGTATCAAACATAGTGTACATATAGGTGCAGTCAACTCGCAAAGATGAGTACAACTCTGCATATGGGCAAATACAGTATATACATATTTAGCTTTGTGCAAGCAATGTGGGTGCCCTGAAACTTTTGCCAATGTTGTTTTGTTATAATAACTTATATGGCAGGATGCAGCAAAGGGAGAAATGCAGTAAAACCCTGAAAATGTGGGTTTGACTGCATTAATCATATGCACAAAGCCTCAGAATGCGATGCATTCCAGGGCTTGGATGCGGTGGTTACCCTATAGATGCCTATGGGCTTCTATCAGGAGAGTGCTGTGAGAGGGATACAATCGGCACAGCATTATTCTTTTGGCAAAGTATTATACTTGTAGCATTACAAAACAATGTCACCCCGTTCAGAGAGAACATGTTTTGTTTATTCATTAATTTTTTTGTTTACCATTCCTTTAAAATGTCCCTATGTAGTTGCTTCAAATACTGAATCTATAACACCTCTCTGAGCATAACAAGTTTCTCTTAAATAATTTAATTTAATTTTTTAAGTCAGTTGTAAAAGCTTTATTTTTTTTTATAAACAATTATTTCTTTTGAGTGGTCAGGCATAGTAGAAATAATAAACATAAAAACAAGGGGCAACAAAAGTCCACTACAGACTAATTTTAAATTCAGTAGTAAACAGAATAAAATAACAATAACAAAAATGTGAGTCGGGTAACTAATTTAAGGGAAGGGGGAGTAGAGGAAAGTTATGGCAAGAGAAGGGGGGAGGGGGACATGAAACAGTATAGTAAAAACAAAGACACAAAAAGCATCCAAAATGGAAATTTACGGCAGCATAAAATGATAGAGACTGAAAAATAAATAAAGAGAACGTTTTTATTCGCCGCCCATGGGTCCACCCGCAAAATTAACACTCAAGAGAAAGGGGACATGGGCCTATGTTCAGCAATTAGCCAGGGAGCCTATAAGTTATCTCCTCCATGGCCGCAAAATGGCAAATCTGGGACTTCAGAGCAGAGGGATGGGGAGAAGTAATTTTCCAAATTAAAGCAATCAAGGATTTTGGTGCCACCAAAATGAGTTCCGCTAACATTCTAGAAAATTTGCCACAACAGAAATATCAAGGGGTATTTTGGTATCGGAACCTCCAGGAGGGAATTTAAGAGGCCATGAAACAGGTCCCAGAAGGGAACTATATTCGGACGTCTACCATATATGGATCATAGTATCCCTGTCGCCAAGACCCCACCAACAATCGGGTGAGGGAGATAGGAACATTTTGTTAAGTGTCTCGGGAGTATAATACCAGCAATAAAACTTTTTGAATGCCGTCTCCTTTATTTTAGATGCAATAGAGCTTTTGGCTATCCCCAATCTCATATCGTCCCAGGCCTCTTCATCTGGAGGAGGTCCGAGGTACTGCACCCAAACAGTTTTATGGGGCCTAAGAGGAGGAAGGTTGACATCTGGAAAGAGGGCATAAAGCTGGAGATTAAGCCCTTGGACATGGGAGAGTGTTTACATAGATTCTCAAAAGGAGTAAGGGCTCGGAGAACAGAGAGAGAAGGAAGGGAGTGTAGAAAATGGCAAATTTGAAGGAATTCAAAGGGCTTAAGTGTCTGGGATGGGGATTTTGGTTGCAATTCAGACAGTGATTGGCTCTGGTCGGAAAAATCAGCAGGGAATTTAAATCCCACTCGAGACCAATTACGAAACCTCACGGAAGAAAATCAAGGAGGGAACTGGGGATTATGCCATATAGGGGTCAGGGGAGACGTTGGTGAGGAGAGATTCATCTTGAGAAATCAGAAATCCCAAAGTTTGGTAGTGGGGAGCAGTTTAGATTCACTGGGTTCATGTGCAGAGCATAGACCCCATGGGGGGGGGGGGGGAGTCAAATCTGGGAGATTGACATAGGCCGATTGAATATCAAGCCAAGAAATAGAGCCCGGGGGAGAGTAGAAAGCGATAATATGGGAAAAATGGGAGTCCAGATAGGTTAACATGAGGAAGCCCTTTACCACCTCCTGGAACCAATCTCCCCAAGGTTTTAGCTGCGATTCGCGGGGGTCTGTGATTCCAAATAAAGCGGATAAGGATAGCTTCAGGTAGAACCTGACAAATATAGAGCCATTTCGTTGTAATATTCATCTTAAGGGCTATTATCCTACCCAGCCACAAAATAATAAGATGATTCCAGGACATCAAATTAGTCTGCATTCTAGAAAAGAGAGGTGGGAAATTTTCCAAAAAAAGAGAGTCATAACAAGAGGTCAGATGAATACAGATGCTTAATCTTTTTGGGTTGCCATTTGAAAGTAAAATTAGTTCTGAGGCGTTCAGCTTCCTGTGGGGGGGGGGGGGGAACATGTAGCAGCATGGCTTCCGACTTGGTATAGTTAATCTTATAGCCGGAGACATTACTGTAGGAGTGAAGAGTGGAAAAACGATTAGAGAGAGAAATTGCAGGTTGACTCAGGGATAGGAGAATATCGTCAACGAAGAGAGAGATCTGGGGGTTGGTATTTCCCACTTGCACACCGTGAATGTCAGGATGGAATCTAATTTGAGCTGCAAGTGGCTCAATTATAAGGGCAACTATCAAGGTGGAGAGGGGACAACTTTGCCGTGTGAGATTACAGATGCGAACTGGGCCAGATTGTATACCGTTGATCAGGACTGAAGCAGAGGGGGCAGAATATAGTGCCAGGAGACCAGTGAGAAAGTCACCAGAGATGCCAAAAGTTTCAAGAGCAGCCCTCAGGGGCGTATCTACCCATTGGCCAGGATGGCACTCGCCAGGGGCACCAGCCAAAGGGGGGGCGCCGTCCGGCAGTGCCACCAGCAGCCAATGGATGGACTACCCCAGGGGCTTGAACTAGCCCCTCTAGTCCCTGGACCCCACAAGTGTAGGGCAGACCACAGTGAGAGCGGTCTGCCTACACAGTAACAAACACACACCGCTGCCAGCGGCAGCGGTGTGTTTGTTATAGCAGCCAGCCAGTGAGAGTCAGGCAGGCTCTGATTGGCTGCTGCATACACGGAGGGAACCATCTGGAGCTCACTCATGAGCTCCGCCTTCCGGCTCCCCCTGCAGCGGGTAATGGGAGAGATGTCATGGTGTCTCTCCCATCCCATAGTGCAGAGTGAGAGCTGGCCCAGAGGAGTGTACAGTGGCAGACGTCGGCAGGAGCGGGGATCAGGTAAGTTGCTATTTTTTTTCTGTGTGTTTTTTTTTTCTGGCACAGCACAGGGGGGAGTGTGACTACTAGGAGGCACTGAATAGGGGGTCCGCTGCTGAAGGCACTGTATAGGGGGTGGCCGCTACTGGGGGCACTGTATAGAGGGAGGCCGCTACTGGGGGTATGGCTGCTACTGGGGGCATTGTATTGGGCAGGCCGCTACTGGGGGCACGTTATGGGGGGATGGCCACTATTGGGGGCACTGTATAGGGGGGCTACTACTGGGAGCAATGCATAAGGGGGACTACTACTGGGGGCACTGCATAGGATGGGCTACTACTGGGGGCACTGCATATAGGGGACTACTGCTGGGTGCACTGCATAGAGGGGACTACTACTGGGGTACTGCATAGAGGGGACTACTACTGGGGGCACTTCCTAAAATTATGGGGGGAGGGGGGTGTCAGTCCATTACCTTGCCAGGGGCACTCGGATCTCTAGATACACCCCTGAGGAGTGGTGGATTTTACTGCCCAAATGTGGGGTTATTTGTTCTTGTAGTCACAGCAGTGATGCATTGCTGGTAATTGCAGGGCCAGATTAATATTTGTGGGCCCCTACTGATAAAATTGTCAGTAAGATATACTGACGATGTTATTATGTGTAAATACTCCCAGTACCACAAATGTGTTATACACAATGTAGAGCCCCAAGATTCCATTATCCCACACAGAATCCCCAGTTTACATACAGTATGCCACATATGCCCCCCACACTGGTAACTATGTGTGTTGGTCTCCCATGTTTTGGGGTCCTTAAGCAACTGCCTCAGCTGCCCTGTTGTTACTCTGTCTCTGCGTTACTGCTCTGTATGGCAGCTATCACTATCTTTATAGGGGATGCAATCGGGAAGCCGGCTGACGTAAGCCCGACAGCCGGCTTCCCAACTGCTAAACCTAGACGCCTGTCATTTTTCCGATGCCGGGAGACCGGCGCCCGGCATCCCGATCAATGGGATGCCGGGCGCCGTGAGCGGACAGCCGCGGGGGGGGGGGTTAGGTTTAGGGCTCCCGGGGGGACTTAGGGTTAGGCAATCTTCTGGGAGGGTTAGGCTAGGCGTAGGGTGGGTGAGGCACACCCGGGGGGAGGTTAAGGTTAGGCACCCCCCTGGGGGTCTTAGGGTTAGGCAGCGGGGAAGGAGGGGTTAGGCACTTAGAGGGGGGATTAGAGTTAGGCACTTTGGGGGGGAGGTTAGGGTTAGACACCCCTAAGAAGGGTTAGGGGGGTTAGGTTAGTAAGTACTTACCTAGGGATGATCGGGATTTCCAGCGCTGTCGGTCTGCCGCTGCCGGGATCTCTCCAGCTGTCTGCCTCACACTGCTGGGAATCGAACTGCCGGCCATGCGGCCGGCGGTATTTCATACCGCTTCCCTTTATAGTGCACCTCTCTTATAGCTATTTATTTTTCTGTGCCGAGGTGGGCTGAGTCTTTCCACAGGTGACAGAAAGCCTAGATGTGCCTCTGCCAGTACAGTGCTGCACATGATCAGAAGAGGCACCCGATTTGGCCCTCTGAGGCACAGTGTGTGTCCTAAGAGGCTGGAGCTGCATCGCCAGGGCCCTACCATAACTTTACTATGGTGCTTGGCAATGCCTGATCCATTGCACAACATTCAGACATGTGACATTAGAACAATATAAGCCCTCCCTAATCTGCAAAACTGACCAATTTGGAAATATTACCCCTTTTGGGCTTTGTAACTTAGGGCAGATAGGCGGTATGCTATCTTTTTAGCCAAAGCAGAGATGAGATTAATATACGAGGCCAAAACATTGGAACCTTATGGTCTGAACGCAGATTTTGAACTGAAATGGTTCCTTTATTATATTCTATTTTATCTTTTTATCACTTTATCTCTCTGTTTTATGGATTTAAGACCTTTTACTCTACCCATTTTATTCATTATGTTTTATGGAATATTTCCCTAATGGTATATCTTATCTATGATTTTATACTTCATTTTAATGGGATCTCCTTTTAATGTGTACATGTATATCAGTATTTTGTTTTTTATGCCATCATGCTATATTTTGTACAACAGTGAACCCGCTGAGTATTTAGTATTAGTATAAGTGCATTAAGATTTATATTGGATACCTTAGACATACATCTAGGATCTGATCAATTATTATATATGGAATTTTAATTATACAATGAACGAGTGATACACATGCACATTAGAAGCATCAGCATCTTGGACCTGTGTTCATTTAATAGTAAAGTCGGGACCTTATATATACATACATATTAGAAGGGACCAGGTGGTGTGATCTAAATAGATAAAGCACATAGTTTCCATGGTAACTGGAAGCTAAATGATGCGCCCCATAGGGTGGAACATACTGCAAGGAAGCGCCTGCAATATTAGCGCTATTGGGCTGTCAGATACGCCATGTGTACACGCCCACCCACGTGATGCGTTCCAGATGGGTGGAACGCATCATGAAACTACAAGTCTCGGATGCTACCAGGAAGGCAGGTGGAACACACCACGAGGAAGCGCTACTGACATACAGGATTGAACGGAGCTGTCCAATCCTGCAGGGAATACGAAGTAAGTGGGAATTATTTTAAAGAGGCAATTTGTGTAAATTGCAGCGTTTATTTCCTCATAGCCACACCCATGATTTGGAGGTTGGGCATATTGGTACCCTATATAAGTTCTGGTTATTTTATTCATCACACACCTTGATAAAGACCTGATAGAGGGGTTGAAGACTCTGTTTGCATTTTGGTATGCTATCCTTCCCCCTGCTTACCTCTAATCATAGGAAAAGGGAGGGGCTGGGCTGCACATCCTAATATTAAACATGATAATAGGTGCTACCATGCTGAGACCTGTAGTTCTATAGCAAAAAAGAAAGGGGAAGGAGCAGGTGTACACTATAAGCACTAAGAATACGAATGATCAAAATATCTATAATAGACTGCAATAATTAACATGGTTTTAAATGTAAGGTTTCTTAGTACATGTTTGGCCAAAGATGTTTGCCCACCTGCCACGTCACGGTGAACCTTATATAGGTAGGTCCCTAACATCTTAATACTGACACACTAATTAATTTATCTAGGACTTACCTATCATAGGGTGATTTTAATTGGTATGGGTCCTTGCATTGCAGTACACACATCTAATGGGCCCTATGATAGGCCATTGCTCTGTGTAGTACATTCAAACTATTAGTATGGAAAGACAAAGAGTGGAGAAGTGGAAGATGAGGGGGTAGAAAGGTGTGACATAAGAGGAAAGAGAATGGTGAGGGCAGAAAGGAGGAGAACAGATGGGATGGGGAGAAAGATGGGATAATGCAGGCCTGAACAACCATCTACTATCCAGCTGTTTTGAAACTACAAGTCCCAGCATGCTTTATCAGCTGATCAGTGGGAGGTTATGCTGGGACTTGTAGTTTCACAACAGCTGGACAGACACAAATTGGCCAGGCCTGGATTGTGACACAGAGGAGGGAAGCAAGTGACGGGGGTCAGTGGCACATAAGTGGAGTAGATGAGGGGCAGAGGCACTCAAAAGGTATGGAAAGAGTGCATAGGCACACATGGGGAGTGTAGTGCCAGGCAGAGACACATAGGGGTAGAAGGGGGCAAAGGCACATATGGGGAGTGTAGTGCCAGGCAAAGACACATAGGGGTAGAAGGGGGCAAAGGCACATATGGGGAGTGTAGTGCCAGGCAAAGACACATAGGGGTAGAAGTGGGCAAAGGCACACACAGGAAGTGTGAAAGGGGAAATGGGATGTGGAATGGGAGGCAGAAGCATTCATGGGGTGGGGTCAGGGCCGGCAACAGAAATCATGGGGTCCGGTACACACATTTTTGGGGGGCCTTTTATCCCTATTTCTCTGCAGCCAGCCCCCCTGTAAATGCTCCTCCAGTGGCCAGCCCCCTGTAAGTGCCTCTCCGGTGGCCAGCCCCCTGTAAGTGCCCCTCCGGTGGCCAACTAGCTCCCACAGTGCAGCCCCGGCCTCACAACACTTACCAGGCCCAAGCCGAGGCTCTGCTCCTCTGTTTGATGGCACTGCCAGTGTGCGGCGCTGGCAGACGTCACGCACAGTGCCGCAATGAACTAAAAAAAACTTTATTGCAC
Organism: Taudactylus pleione; assembly: GCA_031769625.1. Taxonomy (NCBI): domain Eukaryota; kingdom Metazoa; phylum Chordata; class Amphibia; order Anura; family Myobatrachidae; genus Taudactylus; species Taudactylus pleione. The sequence goes on along the minus strand of JAUIMM010000012.1, from coordinate 15,231,563 downwards.
TGGCCACCGCTGATGCAATAAAGTTTTAAAATTTTTAGTTCGTTGCGGCGCTGTGTGTGACCTCTGCCAGCGCGGCACACTAGCAGTGCCATCAAACAGAGGAGCAGAGCCTCGGCTTCGGCATGGTAAGTGTTGGGGGCCGGGGTACATTAGTACACAGACTACTCAGCCTGTCCGTGTCTGCTGATCATGCACCTGTGATGCGCAGTGCAGGTGCATGATCAAGTATTGTCAAGGTAAGTATTATTCCTCTGGGGCCCCCTACAGCCTCGGGGCCCGGCACAGCTGTGCCCCTAGTCCCCCCCTGTTGCCAGGCCTGGGTGGGGTGGAAGAGGGGGGAGGGGCAGAAGCACACATACTAAGCTACATAATGTAGAGAAAACTACAGAGTACAGACAGGGGAGAGAGACAGGGACAGACAGACAGACATCAAGGTGGTAGGGAGGGAACATAGAGCTTACAGACACAAGAAGTGAGATGGGAGTACTTACTGTGGTGTGTCTGTAACATTCTTCTTCCTGGGCTGCCTGTGTGTGCCTGACAAAACAGAAAACACCTGACCTCCAGGGAGTCCAGGCTCCAGTGTCGATCATAGGTCTGCTGGGGAATCCATCATCTAACAGCACTAGTTGGTGTGCTGCTAGCGCTGGCTGACTTAATAAATGAATGACTCATCACACACAGCTTAGCTCTGTGATGAGTCATTCCTATAACTCCGGCCAGCACTAGTAGCTTGTGCTGCTTTGTATTAGTGCACAAATGTATCAATTGTCTCTGCCTGCTGCCGGGCTCTCAGCTGTCGGGCCCTGTACAGGAGTACTGGCAGTCCCCCCTGATGGCGGCACTGCCCACAACTGCCGGAGATGACGTGTGTTGCGAGTGGCAAAGGGGCGTCTTTATACAGGTGCGAGCGCATAGTGCCGCCGCTCACTAATACTTAGCGGGCGGCTTTACGCGACGCAGTGCGAGCACATGATTTAAATATCTGGCCCCCTTAGCCAGTGAGCAGCCGCAAATAGCGACCGGGTCTGAATCAGGCTCTTAGTTAGCTCAGTCTTACTGAGATCACTCTTGGCTGACATCATGGTAGTTGCCGAAGCAGGTGTGGTATGAGATGCCCACATGCACTTTACACATATGTACTCACTACGCTATTGCTTGCCACACTATACCACCATCACTATGCAAACTGGATACCTCACAACTCTAGCTACATGAAACCGCAACTTGCGCACAGTATTTTGAAAAAGTTATAGGAGTTTAAATCTAGCTGGGGTATGTTACACCCCCCCTAGTTCACAGAAGATTAATAGAAGGTTCCGTGTCAGTCACATGTCTCACTATTATAGGACAGACCACTGTATACTTATGTGTTTATTCATTTAAATTACTTATTTTAAAAAATATGTGATGGACCTACATTCGGGATTTAGAGCCGCTGGGACACCTATGAGTCCTGTTTCTTTAGCACCCTTAGGTGAGAGGACATCAGGAAGCATGTTTCAATGTTTGTTCCTTGTGTGTCACCCCAAAGCTCTGCTGAATTGTGCACAGTTATTGTGTATTGTGCTTTGGTTCATATAAAAAAAACCTCAACAAATGGCACATTAAATATGATTGGGAACAGGGGACACTAAAGTATGATATAATGTGAACTAGGGGCACTACAGTGTTATAATCTGAACTGGATGCACTACAGAGTGGTATACTTTGAATTGGATGCACTACAGTGTGGTATAATGTGAACTAGGGCCACTACAATGTGGTATTATATGAAATGGATTCACTACAGAGTGGCATAATGTGAACTGGGGCACTACAATGTGCTATAATATGAATTGGATTCACTACAGAGTGGCATACTGTGAACTGGGCACTATCTTGTGGTTTAATGTGAATTGAGGGCACTACAGTGTAGCAT